>OZ017739.1:311724738-312324738 GCA_963969285.1 Odontomyia ornata
GAATAAATAGCGCAACTTCTTGCATTCGCTTTCAATTGAAAGACAATAAATTTTCACAAACGCTTTGAGCAGCATCATTAATCAATTTACCGCCAGCATTGATTCTACCCTTATATTCATTCCTAACAACTTTCATCGCAATTAGTCCCTGACAAATCAAATTTCTGCACTTAAATTGTTAAAGTGCACATTTACACCCGATGAAATTTTGCCAAAATGACGATAGTAGGTACTCATAGTAAGCAGCTTAAATGGTAAAAGGATTGCTTCGAATACACCTGCACAAGCATCCCCTATGCAAGGACCAGCCGACCGTCAGTCGTCACCATGAATTTGAATGCTCGACCCCAACATAAAGGAACTATCCCATATGAATCGTGTATGGCCGCCTCAGATTGAAAAGATGATACGGTAGTATAATTACACTTATAGGTAACTCGATAAAGTGTAGTGAAATAAAGGATGCCATTCTAAAGGTTTCATAGCATCCTTTCTACTCTTTGTCGGAGACATCAAAATCAGCTTGAAAACTTTCCATTTGAAGATTGAATTGATTTCAGTGCAGCAGATAAAGTTTTCGTAGAGACCCTTCTTTTCATACATTATGGTTTCCACAAATTTCACAGGTATTTGTCCAAATCATGTTAACGTACGAGTATCTGGCCCGTTTACTGTTTTCAAAATGAGAGGAACTATTCAATGATAAAGGAGTATTTCTGTGGATCTAAAAAGGAAATGTTTATGTCTATGATCAAATAAATTTGAGAACGTCATACAGAGAAGTAATTATTTTATATTGTTGAGCACCTTTGTTACTTGCAAGGGATCTATGGATTATAAGTAAGTGACATGAAATTGTAATTATTGCCCAGCAAAAGGAGCGGTTTCAGGGGTATCATATAAGCTTACAAATCCGTATAGAAAGTAATTTCGATCCATCCGACTGTACGGAGATACTCGTACATTATAAAAGTTTTTCAGGGGAAAAGCTATACGAAAAATGAGTTTTCTGAAGAGATTAGTTATACTTACTTATTAAAATGTTCACTACGAAAACTTTTATGAATGGATGAATAACAGTTAATACTCTGCTATTCACGATTGCTCCAATTTAAATGGTCACTATATTATTCTAGTATAGTAATTATTATTGACTTCAAAGGATTCGCAAAATATTTAAGCTATTCATCTTATCTGAAAGTTGGGCGAAGATCTGATAAAAATATTAGTGTCTGGTTCGATAGAGAGCCCATATAGTTGAAAAGCCATGTGTAGTTGTTATGATTCAGAAAATTTAAAGGGCTATAACTTTCGCAAATACGATTCGATTATCATAAGACTGACAGAGTATATGGTCCTTTTTTGGATCACCTTCATATTTAATTTCAAAGTTGTGTCAATTCCAACTTACAAGATATTTGTTGCAGATGAGCTTATAAAAATCATAAGGAACTTCCTCCATGACATTCTCCAGCCTTTTTGGACAAAGGTGTTATATCACGAGAGTGGATACACATTTTGGTACATTTCACCTCCACCTGTCTACTGACCTTTTATAAAAAGTTCCCATTAACACCTTTTATTTGATACCCCATACATGTAATAAAAATTGTGGGAGATCACTTCTCAAAAGGAGGAAGCTCCCTTTAAGAACCTTAGAAAATTTTCCCAATACTCAAACCTCCAAGAAGCAATCACTGCTGATATACCTTGCAATGATTATCTTTCAACCTCTCATCGGTTAAAGACATTAAGTCTTGGAACGGTGCCAACGGACTGTGCACCAACAGGTCAGCTAGTCTGAGAACCCTTAGTCCCCTCCGAGGTGACTGCTTGCCAGCTAGCTAGTTCAGAGAGGAGCTTCGGTTGCAGTTCTTATGTGAGTAGACTGAGTTTGGATACAATTTCTCAATCACCGAGTCAAATGCCCGTTTAGAACGCGTTCAACAATTTCCCGAAAGAAAAGTTTCGTCATTACTCAAACGTTGCCTTTGCAAAGCTGTCAATCAACCAACAACAAGCTCGCGAATTTCTGACCTACATACCGACATGGTGCCAGAAATAAGCTCCTTTAATTCCAACCGAAATATTCTACGTTAATCAAAAATTTCAAATACAAATTACGGCACCGCGCACCAATCATACGTGGATTTATAATAAAACCACCCTCTTCACTGCATATCTACCTTCCGTTTCCACTTCCTAACTCTAACTACTGGAAAGGAAAGAATACGTTAGTTTACAAATTTGTCCGATTTATTGTTTTGTCTTCGTGTTCTAAAACATGGTATTTTACAATCGAAAAATTTTTTTGTTACATTCACGCGTACTAACTCAGCAAAGACTAATAAGGTTTGACTGAAAATTTAGTTCAAGGTGCCAAAAACCTCCGAATGGCCATTTGGCGTGACTTTCGTTAAATATTTTCCCTATTTTTTTTTTTTAGTTCTCACATAATATACACTTTATTTACTATTAATTTGAAATTTAATGGACTTTATCTACATTTTGTCGGATTTCAGAAACTTCCGAGATATCATTACATCTACAATAATTTAATGAGCATATCTTCTTTTTTAAATGTTCCTCACTTTCATACTACGTTTCTTATTCATATAAATTCTATGAAATTGAAATATTTTATTTGAAAACTAAAATTGTAATTTCATTACCAATTAGGTTCGCCAAAACATTTACCGATGATTTTATCAAAAAGACATTTAAATTGGCAAGTCTAAAAATTATTGAGCCTTTTTTTTCATTTTCGCTTGAATATTTCTTTTATTTAAAATGGATTTTATTTAAGTATCATTATTATCTATGACCTTTTACTATTTTTTGGGTACAGCCATTATTCCATCTGTGTAGAACTTCTGTGGTTTATTGGCGAAAAGCTTGGCCAAGTGACTTACACAGTCCCTTTTTGAAGTGAATTTCTTTTCATTAAGGAAGTTTTGCAGAGACTGAAACAAATTGTAGTCTGATCGTGCAAGGCCTTGACTATACGGTGGATGCATCAGAACTTCCCAGCCAAGCTCTGTCAATTTTTGCCGGGTCATCAAAGATGTGTGTGGTCTGGCATTGTCATGATGAAAGACAATGCCCTTTCTATTGATTGATTCTGGCCGGTTTTTTTTTTTGGATTGCTTGTTGCAATCAGGTTAATTGCTGACAGTGAATTGAGTGTTTGGCCAGGTTCTAGCACCTCATGATAAACAATTCCCTTCCAATCCCACCATACATACAGCATAACCTTACTTGGTGTCAATCCTGGCTTTGAAGTCACCTTTTTTGACCATGATCTTTTTCGAACGACATTCTCGTATCTTACCGATTTTTTAATCGCCCGTAATAATTTGCTTCAAAAATGACTCGGTTTCGTTGCGTTTTATTAGCATTTCGTAAATGGAAATTCGGTCGTGCAAATTTTTTTAAGTTAATTCACGCGGCAACCAAACGTCGAGCTTCTTTGTTATCCAGCCATACGCAAATGGTTGAAAACTGTTTGGTGATGAATATTCAGTTCCTTAGCAATGTCATGACTGCTTATGTGTCAGTCTTCTTCAATCTTTTGTAAGATTTCATCGACTTTTTCAGTGTTTGGTCGACCTGAGCGAAGCGTATCTGTGACATCAAAATTTCCAAAACGAGAGCGAGTGAACCATCTCTTGGCTGTGGGTTTTGAAAATGTAGCTTGACCGTAGTCACCACACATTTTTTCACGAGCCTGCGATGCATTCTCACCTTGGTCGTAGTGATATTGTAAAATATAACGATATATTTTTCAGAAATTTCGATCATGACATGACATGAATGACGAAATTCAAAACTGTCCATATGGAAATTGTAGACTTTCGAACGCATGTCAGTCTGAGTCAATCTGATTGTCCGATATATGACAATGAACACTATCTAGTGACCAAAAAGGCTCAATACTTTTAAGATTATACACCATTTGAGACTTAAAATAGAAATTTCATTGCCAATTAGATTTGCCAAAACTTTTGCCGACGATTTTATCAAACAAAAACATTTATGTTTCAAATTTTACAATAAATTTCATCCGACAAGAAAATATCTTCTTCTCGAGAAGGATTTTATCTCTAAAGCGAATACTATTGAATAATTATATCTAACTCTCCCTGTTTCCTGTAAATTTTGTCTTAAAAGGACATCATCTTTTTATTGTGTGGGTATTAAATGTCTGAGACTATCAAATCTCAGTTGGTTAAATTTGCGATCTGGGAGAGATGAAGAAATAAAACTTTTTAAGGGGCTTAATTTGGAAAGGATAAGAAAACCTAAAAGTCAATCAATATGTTTTTCATATAAATATCCTCATTAAAATTTACACAACTAAAATTAACTAAATGTAAAATTCATAAAACATCCTTTCTGTAGTTAGGAGGTGAATGTCATTTATTCACAGAGTGTGGGGCTCCCAATTTTGCAAGATCGTGACTAGGCTACCCACTTAACACCTCCTCTGTCAACCCGAGAACCCAGTCTGGAACTGTTTGACACATTACTTCCAGGCAGATCTCGTTGGAGGATCTCTTCTCTAGTGGGAGGGGAAAAAACGAGGAAGTGCCAGACAAGCGATCCTCCAGCCCCAATGCCCCGGCTGCTGTGAGTCTGTTTTATATTTTAGGACTGCCCGAGTAAAATGTGCCACCTGATTCCATTTGTCAACCGAGTCGAGCATCACCTCCACTAAATTATTTGGTGTGAGCTCTTCCGTCTCCCTGTAGAGATCTCTTCACAGCCTATCCCATTTTGTGCCCCCAATAAATGTGTGGCAGGCATTGTCCTCCTCTCCTGGGTAAAATTCATAATTGGGGGACCGTAACTTACCAATCTTGTGCAGGTAAGAGGGAAAACACCCATGCCCGCTCATATTTTGGTTATCGATTTATCGGTAGTGCCCTCAGACCGGGGAACCAAAGGCGTCCCCAGGGTTGCGGATAGGGGAAGACCTTTCTCGAAAAGTTCGCTGCGAATAACCAATAAGCAGCCGCGGACAATGGTCGGCAGTGAAGGGAGAGTCTCAGGACAAATAGCTGAGTGTCAATGTTCTTCACTGTGACATGACGAAATATATGGCATCATCAATTATCCATATATCCTGGCAGTAGGTAAAATGCTATGGGAATGGAAACCCAGACAGAAAACCAAATCATGCAGGTCCACAAGGGGAACCAAATTACGGTGCAGGGGGTCGGATCCCCAGTACCGGCGGCAGAGGGTAGTGAGCGAGCAGGCTCCCGGCCGTCGTCATCCAGCGACTGCAATGTTATAGAAGTGGTGAACTTGGCTTCTGCAACATATATAACTACAAGCAAACAGGGCGCTAGCACGGAGAACCCTTTCAGACAAAAACCGCTGTTGGCAAGAACACCGATAAAGCAAATCACCAATTGCGAGGGGAGGCAGCAAACCCCAGAAACACTGTCAAAGTCAACATCACAGGTTAAATCATCGGAGTCAGACCACAGACGGACTAACGCACGAAAGAAGGCAGAGTGCGTTGTGCAACCTGGCATCATTGCGGCCTTTGGGCGCAGTAGAAGGACTATGCGCACCCCGGAGCGTCCAGTGCAAGACGTACACAGTCCGGATCAAGCTGCGACACCAACAGAGGCCAGTGTAAGACGGGGGGAGGGAGAAGTTTTGCCGTTGGCCGACGCCACTTCAAACGCGACCCAAACGATAGAAGCAAAAGGGCTAGGAAACGGGGGCCTCTCCCAAGAGGTGGCGCCAAATAACACAATCGCCCTTGACCGCGCCGAAGAGGAGCGGCTTACTCGGAAAGCGGGGACTATCGTCAAACAACTGAGGGCTGCCTGCGAAGTGCGGAAAAACATAGGCAAGAGTGTCAAGAATGGCATTCTTGAACTGGAGGAGCTTTTTGAAGGCATAACGCACTACAGGCGGAGGTGGCTTGCAACCGAAAAGCACCAAAAAGACACGCTCTCCCTCGAGGCATCAGTGGGTCCTAGCAGCAACAAAAGAATGGCCGGTAGCCCAATTGAAGGCAATCGTGAGAAAAGGAGGAAGGACGAGACCATAAACGAAGTTGACACTCCAGGCGAGGAGTTTCATGTGGTGCGAAACAAGGCAGCGAAAAAAGCGGCCAAAAAGCTACTCCAGACAAAGAGCTCAACCACGAAAAGAACAAAGAACCCCCCGATATACCGCAGAAAACAAAAAGTGAATTGCGGCGCAAACCCTTGCGAGAGGCACTGCTTATTAAACCCACTAAGGGCCGAACCTACGCAGATGTCCTCCGTGAAATTAAAGGAGCGGTCAAGCCAGACGACACCAAAACTGCCATCAAAGCAGTTCGACCAACCCGGACCGGTGGCCTGCTGGTGGAATTCGGGCCAGAGGCCACAAACAAAGATGCATTGCGTGACGCGGTTCAAAAGGTTCTTGGAGATGTGGCAACGGTTGCCTCGCTCGAACCAATGGCCACCCTGGAAATCAGGGACCTCGACTGCGTCACGGACAAAGCTGAAGTAGAGGATGCCATCAGGAGGGAGTTCCCCAGCTTAAGGGAAGTCAAGGCAAGATTGACACGTGAAAACACAAGGGGGCAACGCATGGCTATTGTCGAACTAGCTGATAAAGACGCCCAGCAAATCCTGGCGAAGGCAAAATAAAGATAGGTTGGGTGATCTGTAGGATACGGAGAAGAGCGATCCCTATCCGCTGCTTCAGATGCTTCGAATACGGACACACCGCATATGGCTGTAGGGGACCCGACAGGAGATCTCTGTGCTACAAATGTGGTGAAACGGGGCACAAAAGGAAGGAGTGCACGAACGAGGCAAAATGCATTCTTTGCAAGGGTGCTAAGCTAGCACCCGGCGACCTCAAGCATGAGCCGGGGACAGGGAGATGCTGGGTTTTCAAGGAGGCCCTAACTAAAGCCAAATCGATACTCAAATGATCCGTATCCTGCAGGTCAATTTGCACCGAAGCACAAACGCCCAGGACCTACTTGAGCAGTTTGCGAGTGATAAAAAAGCTGACCTCCTGTTGCTGAGCGAGCAACATCATAACAAGGACTCGCAAGCGTGGTACCCTGACAAATCTAGTACCTCGGCCATCTGGGTTCGAGACAGCGCCCGCCTTCAGGTGCAGGGCCATGGACGCGGGGATGGTTTCGTGTGGGTGCGGTGTTCAGGGATAACATATTTCAGTGTTTATCTGACGCCTAACGAGGCAATGCGATCTTTTCGAACCAAACTCGATGCCCTGGAGGACGCTGTCTCGAACACAGAGGGCCACATGCTGGTTGGGGGAGACTTCAACGCTAGAGCCATTGAGTGGGGTATGCCACAATCCGACCCAAGGCGAAAGCAAATCTTGGACATGGCGGCCAGAACAGCGCTTTTTGTCCTAAATACTGGTAACACCCCTACTTTCCGCCGATGGGGTTGCGTAGGAACCATACCCGATGTGACACTCGCTTCGGAGTCCCTGGTACCTAGAGTACACAACTGGCGAGTACTAGAGGACTACTCGGCTAGTGATCACCAGTATATAGCGGTTGAGATTCACGATAGTGCCACTCTGCGTGCATATGCCCAAACTTCAATCCTCGGATGGAGGACTGGGAGGATGGACGTTGAGAGGTTCGCTGACGCGCTTACGGCAGGCGCACCGTTGCTGGGAACTCCGCCAGGGAGTGGAGGGCCCACAGCCAAGGACTTGGTGAACTCAACTATGAGTACCATCATAGCTGCTTGCGAGTCTTCCATGCCCCGTCGGAGACCCCGACACGGTAAGCCTCCAGTATGCTGGTGGTCAAACGAGATCGCCGAACAAAGAAGCGAGTGTCACAAACTTCGGCGAGAGGCGCGAACATGGGAGTAGACAGACTTAGGCTAGCAGCATACAGGTCCGGCAGGAAATATCTTCGCAGGCTTATTAACAAGAGCAAGGCCCGATGCTGGCAAAACCTCGTGGATGATGTAAATAGGGATCCGTGGGGCCTTGGCTACAAGCTGGTCATGGGGAAACTTGGTGCCCTACGGAAGCCTTGTTTACATGACGCGGAAAAGATGGACGCGATAGTGCGGGGACTCTTCCCCGCCCACACCGTCCATGTTGACGCTGTCCGTGGTGAAACAGCGGTCGAGTGCCCACTCTTCACACAGCTGGAACTGGAAGAGGCAGTCCTCTCCCTGAAAGCGAGGAAGGCTCCAGGTCCAGATGGTGTTCGAGCTGAGGTTTTGCAGCTCGTCTATCACCATTGTCCTGACTTGCTGCTCAGCACATTCAACGCTTGCCTACGGGACGGGGTTTTCCCGATACGATGGAAGGTGGCGAGGCTCGCGCTGACCAGCAAGGGGAAGGGAAATCCCAAATCGCCGTCTGCATACCGCCCGTTATGCATGCTAGACACCGCTGGGAAAGTGCTAGAGAAACTCATCAAGGGAAGACTCACTGACGCGATTCGTGCTGCTGGGGACCTATCTCCTCGGCAGTACGGCTTTAGAGCAGGACGTTCTACCATTGATGCGATTGCAGAGGTGGTGAACGCGGTCCAAAAGGCAGAGGCATGTAGTCGCACCCAGCGACGGATCGTCCTGTTGGTGACACTCGACGTCAGGAATGCCTTCAACTCCGCTAGATGGGTGGATATTCTGGACACGCTGGAAAACTCTTTTCAAGTTCCAGAATATCTCATGCGGCTTTTGAGGAACTACCTAAAAGACCGAAGCCTGCTCTACGATACGACACAGGGCCAACGAAGGATGGAAATTACATCGGGTATTGCCCAGGGATCTATCCTTGGTCCAGACCTGTGGAACGTGTCTTACGACGGGCTACTGAGACTTGAGATGCCAGATGAGTCGCGCTTGGTCGGCTATGCGGATGATTTTGCGGCTCTGGTCGCCGGAGGCACCGTTGAACAAGCGCAACTTATGCTAGGTATGCTAATGCGCCGAGTGAGGGACTGGATGACTGCTCGCGGGCTCAGTTTAGCACTGGAGAAAACCGAAGTGGTCATCTTGACAAAAAAGAGAATCCCTAGAGTAAGGATGATCAGTATTGGAGATAAACAGGTCAAATCGAAGCCAGCGGTGAAGTACCTGGGGCTACTGATCGACTCGAAGATGAGTTTCTCTGAGCAAATCAGGGCAACGGCTGAGAAGGCTGCTTCGGGAATATCGGCCCTGAGTCGACCTACAGCCAACGTAGGGGGACCCAGCCCATCAAGAATACGCCTCTTGATGAGTGCTGTAGGGTCAATGCTACTGTACGGAGCAGAGGTATGGGGCGACGCTCTCAGCAAGGAGGTATACCGAAAACGATTGGCACAGGTACAGAGAAGAGGAGCACTGAGAATTGCATCTTCGTATCCAACAGTCTCCGACTCGGCGGTGAGAGTGATTGCAGGCGTGATACCTGTCGCCCTCCTTGCTAGAGAGCGCCGCGCTATTTACCTGCGCCGAAACGAGGATGCGAGGGAGATGGTTGTCCGCGAGGAGAGACAGCGCTCGCTCAACGATTGGCAGCAGTCTTGGGTGAATTGCACGAAGGGAAGGTGGACTGCGCGCCTCATCCCGAATGTGAGACCGTGGCTAAATCGAAGGCATGGTGAGACTGACTTCTATCTGACCCAGCTTTTGAGCGGGCACGGATGTTTTCAGTCTTACCTGCACAAGATCGGTAAGTCACGGTCTCCCGATTGTCGGTTTTGCCCAGGAGAGGAGGACAATGCCTGTCACACATTTTTTGCATGTACCAATTGGGCCAGGCTGCGAAGGGAACTCTACAGGGAGACGGGAGAGCTCACCCCGGATAATATAGTTGCGGTGATGCTCGAATCGGTTGACAAATGGAACCAGGTGGCACATTATGCTCGGGCAGTCCTAAAAGATAAAAGGGACTCGCAGCAGCTGGAGGTGCTGGGGCTGGGGATCGCTCTTCTGGCATTCCCTCTTCCCCTCTCCCCTCCCGCTAGGAAAGGAACTCCCCAGCTTGAAGGCGCCCCACGGCGTAACAAAACGAGACCTGGCCCGAAGTAATGTGTCAAACGGTTCCAGGCTGGGTTTCCAGGTTGACAGGGGAGGTGTTTAGTGGGTGGTCCAAGGGTATCCTCCATGGGAGTCCCACACTGCCAGACACGGTGGGCGTAAATGCCTTCACCTCCCTACCACAAAAAAAAAAGAAAAAAAATGCCCCCTCATATACTGGGTCATATAGAAGTCAGTCTCACCATGCCGTCGATTTAGTAACAGTCTTACATACGGGATGAGGCATGTAGTCCACCTTTCCTTCGTGCAATTCACTCAAGACTGCTACCAATCGTTGAATGAGCGCTGCCTCACCCCTCGGACAACATTAAATAGTGTGGTGCTCTCTAGCAAGGAGGGCGACAGGTATTACGCCTGCAATAACTCTCACCGCCGAGTCAGAGACTGTCGGATACGAAGATGCAATCCTCAGTGCTCTTCTTCTCTGTACCTGTGCCAAACATTTTCGGTATACCTCCTTGCTAAGAGCGTCGTCCCATACCTCTGCTCCATACAGTAGCACTGACCCTACAGCACTCATCAAGAGGCGTATTCTTGATGGGCTGGATCTCCCTACGTTGGCCGTAGGTCGACTCAGAGCCGATATTCCCGAAGCAGCCTTCTCAGCCTTTGCCCTGATTTGCTCAGAGAAACTCATCTTCGAGTCGATCAGCAGCCCCAGGTACTTCACCGCTGGCTTCGATTCGATTCGCAAGTCTCCAATACTGATCATCCTTACTCTAGGGACTCTCTTTTTTGTCAAAGTGACCACTTCGATTTTCTCCAGTGCTAAACTTTGCCCTCGAGCAGTCATTCAGTCCCCCACTCAGCGCATTAGCATACCTAGCCTGCGTCCAGCGACCAGAGCCGCAACATCATCCGCATAGCCGACCAAGCACAACTCATCTGGCATCTCAAGTCTCAGTAGCCCGTCGTAAGACACGTTCCATATGTCCGGACCAAGGATAGATCCTTGGGCAACATCCGATGTAATTTCCATCCTTCGTTGGCCCTGTGTCGTATCGTAGAGAAGGCATCGGTTCTTTAGGTAGTTCCTCAAAAGCCACATTAAATATTCTGGAACCAGCGTATCCAGAATATCCACCCATCTAGCGGAGCTGAAGGCGTTTCTGACGTCGTGTGTCACCAACAGGACGATCCGTCGCTTGGTGCGACTATATGCCTCTGCCTTTTGAACCGCACTCACCACCTCTGCAATCGCATCAATGGTAGAGTGTCCTGCTCTAAAGCCGTACTGTCGAGCAGGTAAGTCCCCAGCAGCACGAATCACGTCACTGAGTCTTCCCTTGATAATTTTCTCTAGCACTTTCCCACCCGTGTCTAGCATGCATAACGGGTGGTATGCAGACGGCGATTTGGGATTTCCCTACCCCTTGCTAATCAGCCGAATCCTCGACATCTTCCATCGTATCGGGAAAACCCCGTCCCGAAGGCAAGCGTTGAATGTGCTGAGCAGCAAGTCAGGACAATGGTGATAGACAAGCCGCAACACCTCAGCTGGAAGACCATCTGGACCTGGAGTCTTCCTCGCTTTCAACGAAAGGACTGCCTCTTCCAGTTCAAGCTGTGTAAAGAGTGGACACTCGACTGCTGTTTTGCCATGGACACCGTCAACATGGACGGGATGGGCCGGGAAGAGTGCCTGCACTATCTCGTTCATCTTTTCCGCATCATATATACAAGGTTTCCGTAGGGCACGAAGCTTCCGCATAACTAGCTTGTAGCCAAAGCCCCACGGATCTTTGTTCACATTGTCCACCAGATCTTGCCAGCAGCAAGCCTTGCTGTTGTTTGATCATTTTGCGAAGGCATTTCCTGACCGACTTATATGCTGCTGCGCGGTTCCTTGCCTCGCCCCGGCTCCGTGCCCGTTGAGCCTCACGCCGAAGCTTGTGATACTCCCTTCGTTTTTCAGCGATTTCAGTTGACTGCCAATACACTGGGCGCTTGCCGTGCCGCGGTTTTCGACGGGGTATAAAAGCGCAGCAAGCAGTAGTGATGATGCTCATAGTTGAGTTCACCACGTCTTGAGCTTCCAATTCTTCCGTCCTCTCTGAATCCCGCTGCTGCGGTATACCAGCTGTGAGAACCTCCACGAAACACTCGACGTCCATCCTCCCGATGTTCCATCCAATTGTAGAAAGCCGAGAGCAAGGACGTCGGGAGACAAAATCGCTTATCTCAAGCAGAATGTACTGATGATCACTGGCTGAGTAGTCCTGTGTATCCTCCGTACTAAGGACTCCGAGGCGAATGTCACGTCCGGTGTGGTTCCTTCACAGCCACTACGGTGGAAAGTCAGCATATTGCCGGTGTTTGGTACGACGAGTGCCGTCCTGGCCACCATTTTTAGGACACTTATTTTCCCCGCGGATCTGTTTGAGGCATGACCCATTCGATTGCTTTCGCGTTGAAGTCTCCCCCAACGAGCACGTTCCCGTCTGCGTTCGAGACAGCACCGTCCAAATCATTAAGCTTGGCTTGGAAAGATGATATCGATTTGTTCGGCATTAGGTACACACTTAAGAAATTGGTCCCTGAGTGCCAAGCCACATAAAACCATCCCCACGTCCACAGCTCTCCGCTTGGAAATCACTATTTTGAACTCGATGGTGGCAGTACCAGTTTCATCAGGATACCATGATGCTGAACTTTTATCATGATGTTGCTCACTCAGTAGCACGAAGTCGACTTTCATGTCCCTCGCAAACTGCTCAAGCAGATTTTGGGTGGTTGAACTGCGGTGCAGGTTTAGCTGCAAGATGAGGGTCATCGAAATTCTGATTTTGCCTTGGCTTGGGCTTCCTGGAAAACCCGGCATTTTCCTGATCCCAAGGCGTGTCCAAAATCGGGTCTCGGATTAGCATCCGTGCAAAGAATACAATGTGCCTCCTTCGTACACTCTTTTCTTTTATGTCCCATTTCACCGCATTTGTAACATAGGGAACTCCTATCGGGTCCTTTGCAAACTTGTGCGGTGTGACCATAGCCAAGGCATTTGAAATATTGAAGAGGCGTTGCTCTTCGCCGTATCCTACAGACAGCCCACCCTATTTGTACTTTGCCCTTAGCCAGAAATCGTTCGGCGTCCTTTTCGGTCAAGTCAACTATGGCCATGCGTTGTTCCCTATCGTTTTCTGGTGTCAACCTCCCCTTGATTTCGCCCACGCTAGGGAACTCCCTTTTGATAGCCTCTTCCACCTCGGCCAGATCCGTGACGCAATCAATGTCTCTTATTTCGATCGTTGCCATCAGCTCGAGCGAGGCTATAGCTGCGCTTTTGCCGAGGACTTTCTTTACTACGTCGCAAAATGCTTCCCTAGTCTTGGCCTCGGCTCCAAATTCAAGCAGTATGTGGCCCGACCGCGTTCATCGTACTGCTTTAAAAGCAGTGCTTTGCTGATTTTTGGGGAGTCGCATGCAGATTGTATTCTTTCATAACATCTCCCGCTTTTGGAATGGACTTGTACGTTGGAGGTTAAAATCAGAGAAATTCGACTACAAAGTGGTATACAAGCAGGGCATACAAAATTCCAAAGCAGATGCGTTAAGTCGAACACCTAAATCAACCGAATACCCTGCTCCAACAGAAGGTAATCCAGAACTTAACGTCAACGAAGCAGAGGAGATCAGAAATGCATCAATTCAAAGTGCTAGAGGTACTACCGTGCATTCGGTAGATGAAAATCTAAACGATGGAATCCCGATTTCAGAAAATCCCCTAAATGAATTCTCCCTATAACTGATTTTAGAAAAAACAAATAGACGACACCAAACAAAGGTTGAAACCCATTCAGTAAATAAACAAAGCCGTACTATCCAAATGTTAGAATTTTCAGAGCAAAATGTTGTTGAATTATTCAAAAGATTCGTTCCTTCCAATCGCCTTACTGCCATTATAGCACAGATGAAATCTTCGAAATTGTCCAAGAAGTTTACTCCAAACACTTTTCCAGATCCAACAACCTCAGACTGATTAGATGTACATAAACAGTCAAAGACATTGTAATGATTTTAGTCTAAATTCTAACAAACGAATTCGGGACCGACCTCCCATCGGTTCTAGACGTGCAGTCTGAGTCGTGCTAACGAACGGCACCAATCGGTCAACCAGTTCGTACACCTGTAATCCATTTCGCGGTGGTTGCTTGTCGGCCAGCTAGTTCGGAGAGGATTTCGGCCGCAGGTCTTTAAATGAATTATGCTCAATTGCATACTTCAGCCACCATTAAGTGCACGTTTCAAACGCGTCGAAAACACAAACATACGGAAAAGAAACCTACTTTACTTTATTCCGTATTCTCTTCATTCATTTCAGTCAATCAGAAAAATCTAAACTCAATTTCGCGTTCCCGAATTTTAGTGACGCGGTACCGAAAAATATACTACGTTAATTTACCGCCGAAGACATCTACTCTAAGAAAAAAACCAGCGCAAACAAAGGTACCGCGTACCGCACGCGACCCGACACTGGACATCCGCGGATTTTTCAAAACCCTACCCTCTTCCCGGCATACTTACCGTTCACTCTCCCTGCTGCTGAAAAAAACGGGCGAGCTGGAAAGGAAAGTCTGGTTATCAGATTAGCAATTCATTATACCTCTTTTTAGGGTTTTGTACTAAAATACAAAACCCTATTGCAATCACGACCTGTGTCCGTCTGTCCGTCCGTCCGTCCGTCCGTCCGTCCGTCCGTCTGTATGTCACAGCACTTTTTCTCCGAAACTATAGAGGCTACAGCCATGAAACTTTGTGGAAAGGTCAGAAGTAGTGACCTCTTGAAAGTTCAAGGGTGAAAAATTTTTTCGAAGGGGTTTAAGGGGGGTCTCCCCATATAGGGAGTTTACCCCTCAAAAAAAATTTTTCACCAATCGTAGTCGAGTAGGGTGTCATTGGAAAGGTCTCAATGAGATCTTTTGAAAACAGGTCTTAAAATTGCCTTTTGAGTACCGAGGGGGGCAGGGGAAGGGGAAATGTACGAACTTTTCGCGTACCCCCCCCCCTCGCGATTGGACACCTTCCATCCGAAAAACCTGAAAAAAATCATGAATGTAGGCCTTAATGAGTACAACAACAACAAATACATGAGAAGTCGAAATTCACTCAACTTAGTTAGTAATAGTATGATTTATCGATTTTATGTTTTCTTGAATAAAATCTAAATGGTACCCTTAAATTCAATAAAATTTAGCAAACAGATGACTATTTATAAGATTGACCTTTTCTGAAAGTTTCATAAAGATCGATCAGTACTTAACGAAGTTATAGCGATTTGAATTTTCCTGTATTACTATGGAACAATGTGCCCTGTATTACTATGGAAACATATGGCTATGGAGCCATATGCGCTTTCACCGACTTAGACACTACAGCTTTGCTAGGATTTGCATGAAAGTTTCAGGAATGATAGATATCATGAGGATGACTACATACAAGTCGAAGAGGCAGGAGAGAGCTCGTAGCAAAAGGGCTTTGTAGCCATTCTAGGATTCGAAAAAATAGGCCATGAATCGATGCTTACAGTACAGAGGAGTGGCCCCTGAAAAAAATTTAATGAAAGGTAGCCGATATGAGTATCAAATGAAAGTTCTCTATGAGAGCTTTTCAAAACAGTTCTTAAACTGACAGTTTTTGCTTCAGTGGGGGCACAGAGGGGGGGGGGGGGGAGGGGAAATACATGAAAAATGTGTTTTCTCCCTCGCGAATGGACACCCGTGATCTAAAAAAATCTGAAAAAATTATCAAGCGAGATATTTATGGGTATTATTTTAACAAATACCTCAGAATTAAAAAATTCTTTCAACTTAGTTAATAATAGTATGATCCTCGAACATGACGTGTTTCTTAATTTTATTCGTTGTTGGTTCCGGCATTTTGTAAGTTGAGTACAAAACCCTTCTGACATGAGCATAGGTCTGTCTACCCAACTTGTTTAATTTAATGTTGGTAGAAAAATATACATACACCTTTAATTCGTCGAAACCATTTTTCACATTCAGTTGGAAAACTGCTCGCGTTTTTTTCGATTGCAGCCGAACTGAACAAATTGTCAAAACAAGACTAATAATCTGTGTTTTGATTGATGTTTGGTGTGATTTACGGGCGATTTTAATAAGTTACTTGTGTCGGACAAATTGTTCAGCGATAAAAATTACAAATCGTGAGTGCTATTTAATTTGTGATTGTGGAAAAGTGCGAAGACAAAAGTGACAGTGATTTTTAAAGACAAATATAGACAATGAAGTGTGTCATTTTCACTTGCAGAAATTACACGTGTTCGCGGATATCCGGGGTGTCGATTCATACTTACATCTATTAAAGTTATAATGGTTTTTAATATTGAAACTAATCTCATGTATCCGTTGATAACAGCTTTCCTGGAGACGAACCCAGAAAATCAATTTGAATCAAGCGATTCGGAAATGCAATCCCAACTATAAAAAAAATCAGCGTAATCTGCAGTAAACATTTCAAAGAAGAGGTTGTGTTTCGATATCCCTCAAAAACTGTTTTGAGGGAAAATGCACTTCGTGAATTATTGGTCTCATTTGAGCAAACAATCGTAAGATATAATTTTTACAGTAATAGGAGTTATGGAAAGTGTTGCTTCAAACAACAGTAGCAGCACATCTTTGTCCCTGGAATATTTTTGATCCGATAATCACATGGTAGGGTTATTAACACATTTAGGAATTTCTATCAAATTGAGTTTTAAATGGCATAAATCGAAACATGTAATACTTTAAGGTTTTCCCAGAAATCTACGAACCTGAGACTAGGGAAATAGTTTTTGGAAGTGGGATAAGCTCTAACCAACAGTTTTTAGAAACAAATGTAAGTCTCAAGTATACGTCTATTTTTCAAATAGCCCCTAAACAATTAGGAAAGCTTTCATTAGTAGGGTTTTAGATACGTTTCAATTGGTAATAACAATTTTTTTGCACGTGTCTAACAATAGCCTATTCCAAAATTCGATTGATCCAATACCAGTCAGATATTTAATTATTAGCTACGCATTTTTGCCCATTTTGGTTAGAAATAATTTAATTTCCAGTATTAAAGCAAACCATTTGAAACAATTATACTGGATTCGTTGTCCGGTCAAAATGTAAAGAGATGGAAGCAATAAAAATAAGTGCTTTTACAGGTACCTCTAGATAGAAGCTGCAGCTCCATACTATCGGCAATTCCTTCACAGGAAAGCATAAGTTCAGCAGGAGATATGGTACGTATGAGTCTTAATTTTTCATCGAAGTTTTTATTTATATTATACATTTTTACTATTATGAAGACTTACACAGTTGTTTGTCCGTCACCACTATCGACAAGCAATGCTGACATTTTAGATCGAGGTTTTACAATGGATTGTTATGAAAGCTCAGAAGTATACTTTTATTACAGTATCAATGTAAAATTTGCGTCATTATTTTTTTTACAGAGTTTCGATATGAACAATTTGCCAGCACTAAGGACATTCTGTGGAAAAATTCGTGACACTTCGGGATTTGATGTAAGAAATTTTTTAAAATATGAAATTGATTAACTATACACACATATGTTTGCTTTATTTCAGAATACTACAAAACATTTCAGTATGCAAAATGATGTTGCACTTGAAAATAATACTCAGACGAGACTGCATATTACAGAAGGAATGGATACTGCAAGTGATTTTATCGAAAATATATTTAACGTAATGAAGTTTATGCTAAATTTTTGCCCAGATTTTCATAAGTTTTCTTGTAGGTTGTGCCTAACTTAGATGCAAATCAAGACGATAATAATGGACTTTCAAAAGTAAGTTTCGTGTATGTTTTCAAGGTTATTGGGGCTTTTGTATTTGTTTTTATGCTTAGAATGTTCAATCTCCAGCAAAAAATGAGCATATGATTTCAAGCATTTTTGTATTAACATAAAGACGATATGGGCTCATATCTCAAGTAAATCACTTATGTTCCTGAGAGCAAAGCATTTAATTACTGTTGCGAATTGAAAACTCACACTTATTTTATCAGCCCGATTAAAAAAGTATAAGGTTTATTTAATGAAAAGGTAACCTGTCAATTGAATCAGATCTCATAATTTTTGCTTGATAATCTGTGTTTAGATGTGCCAGTTTTTGTAGCATTCACTGTACTTGGATTATCGTGGAATATATGCAGCGTACATTTAGCTAGTTACGAATTTATTCTTAAGAAAATCTACATTTATATAAGATTTAAAGAGTAAGTGTCGATTGCCAACGTGCAGATATAACAGGAACAAAATTGAAAACCTGCAGGCAGAGTTGGCTTCAATGAGAAGAAAAATCTATGAAAAAAACAAAATGATCGATTCGCTAATAAAGCGTTTGCTCCGCAGTAAAAAGAAGACTTCTAATTTGGAGGATTTGCTTAAGTCCTTGAAGCAGAAAAAACTTATCAGCAAAGATATGCAGCAAATGATACATAATATCAGTGAACCCTGTAAGCAAACGCTAGAGAAAAAATTATTCCAGCGAAGAGTTTTGAGCGCTTCAAAGCCATTTGATCCTACGGTACGAGCATTTGCCCTTAATTTAAATTTTTTGTCGCCAAAAGCCTATGATTATGTACGGTTGACATTTGGTAAGTCGTTGCCACATAATAGAACGATCTGAAGGTGGTACGAAGGAATTGGATATGTACTTGGTTTCACTAGCGAAGCGTTTGAAGCTATAAGCAATGTCGGACGATTAGCTGACTACGAAAAAATTGTTTTAAAAGTAGTATTTGATGAAATGAGTATCAGGCAACACGATGAATGGGAAGGCCAACGAGCATATGGATACGTAGATGTTGGTGATGGTGGAAACGTGGACAAGATAGCCACGCAAATGCTTGTATTCATGGTGGTTTTCATAAATAAATCTTGGAAAATTCCGATAGCATTTTTCCCAATTGCGTCAATTAATTCAGAACAAAAAGCCAATCTTGTTTCACATTGCATTAACCATTTAGTTGAAACCGGGGTTGAAGTTGCTGGAGTGGCTTTTGATGGACTAGCATCAAATATACAAATAGCTAAACTGTTAGGTTCAGATATTCGCTGCTTGAAATCAAAAGGCCACATACAAATAAATGATTCACTGGCAAAGTATATAGTTCACCCTGATAGTTGCCATATGTTCAAGTTGTGCCGCAATGCATTGGCAGACCTGAAAATTTTTAAAGATCAACACAACAATAGCATTGATTGGGAATATATCGTTTCACTGCTTGAGCTACAGGAAAATGAAGGGCTGCATCTTGGTAATAAATTAAGAAAGGCGCACATTTATTTCCATTCTCAAAAAATGAAAGTTCATTTGGCTGTACAAACTTTTAGCAACTAAGTTGCGGATGCTTTAGATTTTTTAGAGTGTCTTTACAGTTGGAACAGTTCGCTGGTAGCAAAGCTACAGCAAATTTCATTCGTATCTTCAACCAAATATTCGACATTTTAAACTCGAGAAAACTGTCAGCATATCCTCCATCAAAACAAGCTATATTGTAGTGAATAATGATGTTCAATAAGTCCGTGAAGGACCGCAGCGATGTTCTGCTGCCTCGGCAGAGGAAGGTGTTGATTCCTGCCGAGAATGCCCTCGTCCGGAGACGCGTGAATGCGCTGGCAGGCTAGCATTGCGGTGTCGTGGGGCGGGTTCGTTTCTCCGGCACGAGGACTCACTACAAAACATTTCGCATTCACGAATTGCTTGCAGAGATCGAAGAAGACGACCGAAGTCGCACCATTGTAGATGACCTCCACGAAGGAGACATACTTGTTACTAGAACAAGAGAAACCTGAGAAGAAAGGCGAACTTGGGGTAACCTCGTCTTTACCCAAGTAAATTCAGGGCCCACAAATGAAAGAGGGGCAACCGGGTGGTGGTGGAGCCTCTTCATGCCCACCCAACCGGAATAAATCCAATGTTAAACTGTTGAAGTGGCCAGGTATTCCTCTTCTGAGTGGAAAACTCATATAACTTGAATTATAGGAACTTTCCCATCAGAAGGGGAGTACCCCGGTGACCAATTTATGTCATAGAATTATACAATTGAATTGCATAACTTTATGCCATAAAAAGGCACTTGGCTTGGGCCACTCAACCCATAAAGTCTCCTGAAACAAAAGAAGAAATTACTCTGTACCCGGCGGCTGGCTCATATTTTGGGGTGGAAGCCTGCCACCGTACCGGGTCCTATACCCGATTGGAAAAGACCGGAAGGGAAAAGACCGATTCTTCCAGTTTAATTCATCATTTTGTTTTTATTCGAACAACGCCAATGTAATGAAATTGATATATCTCCACAGTATGATTTTTCTATGGCAATCAGCACAGCAATTTACAACACCATATTGAAAAGCATTTAACCATCGAAAGAGGGAAATTGATATTAAAAGAAGATTAACATTAGAAGAAAATTCATTTTACTCCAATTTCCTGTATTATTACAATTATTGTGGTTAGCTCTTGTAGATGCCACTCTTTCACCCTTCATACATTATGTTTCAAAACTTTTTACATGGATTTATACGAAATTGATCATTATTCCCTTTAAAAAAAAAAACCGATTTTATACGACGATTCTTCCTTTTTTTCTTTTTTTTTTTCTAAATAGACGGATGCATTGGGAGGACGATTGTCGTCCTATTACATTTTCATTTTGATCATTCAATAAATTAAATTTTTATATATATTCAATATAATTTGCTATGTGGAATAAATATTAATTTTTATATATATTCAATATAATTTGCTATGTGGAATAAATATTAATTTTTATATATATTTGATATTTTTTTTTTTTTTTTGTTAAATTAAATAAATATATAATTATGAAAATGTTAGGAGGGTACTTACAGTACCTTTCCCTCGACGACGAGCGCTCGTTGACGATTTGGAGGTAAGCAAGTCCTGGAATTTTTGGTAGTGAAGAATCGCGCTCATATATCAAATATTAACACACGAGTATTAAGACATAGAATAGATCTTAAGGGTGTATAAAATCATCTAAAAATTCAGCTATCAAAGTGTAAATACATATAGACTTCCTTGAATATCAGAACCGTATGGTCTTCGAACGTGGTAATGCTCGCTGCTACTTCTTCTACTGCTTTTAATGTTTAATATTTCGTTTATATGCAATCCGTTGGTCAATATATGGATTGAGTGATTTGACTAATTCTTCTGGATCTAACTTTTCAGTTGATTTATCACTCCTTGTTGAACTATGTTTGAATACACAATGCGCCTTTTTGCATACAAACGGTGTGGTTTCCCAGAAACAGGGAGTACGGTCCCGCCGTTTCCCAATCAACATGTGCCGCTCCGTACGATGACGATCTTCACCTCGCCTTCCAACCACCTGTTGCACCACACTTCGGGACCTAATGCTGATGGCTCATGGCGATATTGGCAGCTGCTATCATTTTTTTACAGGCACTGTCGTAGAAAAAGTAGCAATATCTGAAGTTTCCTTTTTTTTTTTTTTTTTTCTTCTTCTTTTTCCGCTGTGCATCCACAGGATGGTAGAAGATGTCTCTGCCACAAACCTGAAATAACGCATATTGAACTTGAAGTATCGAACAAAGACCTATAAGGTAATGGACGCGAAATGAGCTTATTTTCATCCATACTGGATTGCATGCAAACGTTCATTAAAAAAAAAAAAAAAAAAAAAAAAGTATTCTGTGCATTTGCATTTGCCTATTTCATACATTTTGGTCTCGTCTGCTCCCACTCGTCTATTATTTACACCATTTTATTCAAGTGCGCTCTTTCTTTATCCCTATTAAATTCAATTTTATTACTATTTGGACTCTAGAAATCAGAGCCTGAGTTCGTTTTGCCAAATCATTCTAGGCCCCATATATTGGGCCAAACTGTTCTGCACTATTTACAGGTTTATCTAACTCCTTCCTCTATTCCTCATTAAAGCTAACGCGACCAACTTTAGCTCTTTTCATGATGTTAATTTTCTTTTCTCCTCCCAATACTCTTAAAAACACTTTGGTAATCAATCTCCTACAATCCCTTTCATAATTTATCATTCGACTCGCATAAGTATTAAAAATCAAAATTTTCATTCACGCCGTTTCATTCACAATTTGTTCCTTCATAAAGTACTATAAATCCAAAACGCGAATACATTCACACATAAATCAGGCACTCGCGCATTCCCGCACGGACTAACACACTTGTAGCATTTAACTATTTCACAGACATCGTTCTTCCCCACGTTCTTCCACTTGCTCACGTTCCCTTCTTCATTGATTGATGAATTGCTCATGTCGTTTCCGTTACCGCTTTGCAAACTTGATAACGAGTTGGCAACGTAAGCGAAGGATCGACCACCTTTGGAATTGGTTTAATCTCAGGGCTAATTCCTTTTCAATGCGATGCAAATCGAAACGAACCTCATATGCGATTAGATTGATGGCAATACCCGAAGGTACGAAACGCCCTGAACGGCCAATACGATGTGAGTAAGTCTCAGCCATACGTGAAAAACCGCAATTACTAGCAACATTCACAGCCTATACATCAATACCACGTGTAAAAAAGATCAGCGCAGACTAGATTTCTGCATAGCCCCTGTCGAAACTCATGGAAAACACGATTTCTATGCGCCTGCGCCATGTTGGCATGGATATAGTAACAACAATAACCAAGTTCCGTGATCTTCTTAGCCAGCAATTCCACACGTCGCGTTGAATTGCAAAATATTATCGATTGCTTATTTGCAACTTAGAGAATAACGCATTAAGACGATGCACTTTTTGCTTCAAATGTATGAACTTTTAATGATTGAAATGTTTTAGGCCAATATAAAATTAAATTTTCATCCCTGTATCCAATTTTAGAGCTTGCTTAAGTATTTCGTATGTGGAAAATGAAACAGCTACCATGGGTGTTGCTCTTAAATAGTTAATTGACATTCCTCGATATAATCCTCGAACGATACCGTTTTCACGGTAAATTAACGTTAATGTTTGCATCATTCCCATCCCAAATTTTGTTGTATCTGGGCTCATCATTGCGAGTTGCATTCTTCTTCTAGTAACATCCAAGGGATATGAAATTGATTGCGCAACAGCTCCAGCTAAGCCACCACATACCAGTTTTACAGGTATATGTAATACAAGGCCACCAGTATTCCTTTCGCATTTATTGCATGCGTACTTTGGCAAATACTTCATGCAAAAAAAAAATTTAAACATCTCAAAACAGTAGAATGACAGCCCGGCATACGGGACCATGCCTGTTAAAGTAGGAAAAAAAAAACCCTCTGTAAAGTGCACGTATTCCGCCTTCATTGCGGAACATTTCCGAAGCACGCTGCAAAATTTCAGTGTATTTGTGTTCTCCCATTACTTGAAATGCTAAACGAGCCCGAATTGTATCTAGCGGATATGCCAATGTAACAGCCGTCAGTCCTGCACAAGCTCCTGCTATAAATTTATCCGCGTGTACTACAAACTTTTAAATGTAGTTCAAACTGCGATAAGTACTTCTTGTACATTTCAAAGGATGTGAACTGCGTGGCTGCGTACGGAAATATCCTAATCATCTGTGCTCCATTGCCTTTATACAATGCCAAAATGATTCCTTCAATATTATGTGCCTGAGACCACTAAACACCCCTAGATGTTCGTAATGAGAGGAATGTGCTTGAAGTAAGATTTTTTATCTATCTAATGGCGCTACAGCAGTTTTAGAACACATCCCAGCAATTTCCTCAGCCAGAAGATTTTTCAGAACGGTTCATAGTTGCGAAAAGATTCAGCGGAAATAACCATTGTGGATTGATAAATGTCTATTTTCCACAAATTAAGTCTGGCTAAAGTTTCACAGAAAATACTATTACTAACTGTTAAGGCTAAATCAAATATTAAATCATTTTTGATATTGTAAACTTTAAATTTCAAAGTCTAATTATAAATTCTAATGTAATTTGTTTAATTCAATTCATTCATTTAATTTTCTACTTGCAAAAATGCCAAACAATCAAATTCACATTCTTCACAAAATTGTAATTTTAGATGCCAGACGAAAAGTCCATGAAATTGTAACGCTAGATGCTAAAATTCAAAAGTCCAAAAGTATTTGCTTACACGTTAAAGTTCTTTTCAAGTCAAATATTTTTGCTTACACCAAGAAAATTGTACACGCATGAAATGTACATATTGAAATTTACTATGAGAAAATGTTATTGCTTAGTTCACATTATTTAGGTATAAATTTAATTGTTATTTTAGAAATAAACAGAGTTGATATTCAGAACTCAAGCTGTCTAGTTGTGGTTTTATTTATTGACTCTCTGAAAAGTGGAATTGCAAAGTGGAATATAGGCAACCTGTTTTCCTCTTTACAACTTCCTAAGTCCTTTGCTTGGAAGCAGTGTAATATTGCTGTTCAGGCATTGAACTTAGACATTTTCTTTTCAGGTATTCATATAGATCTACTGGGAAGTAGAGTAACCTACTCTCCAGTTAAATCTTTATTTTTCTGTTCATTGTTGAGTGATCAAACTATTTCATAATTATAGATTGAGCACAAGCGTGAACACTAACATTTCATGAAGAAACAATATAAAGAAAGCCGATAAACTGTCGGTTAAGCTCAAATTTATTTTAAGCACGTTTAGGAAGTTCGATTCAATGTTTTCATTAATTCAGTTCGAGATCGGCGTAGCAGATCGGGATAAACAACAGGAATACACGCTTTATTGTCGCGGCTTACGACGAGCATCACCTTGGCGTTGTTAGGATTAGGTCTTAGTTCGTTCCTGCTACCAGAGTTCACCACCACAACTGCTGGGGAAGCTGTGCAGATCCAAGGATCATTAAGTCACGTACTGGGACTACCTGAGCTGCGAGGTAATTATGCTTAGATTTAAGGCATTGTAGAACATTTTAAGTAGTTTTGGAAATTAGTTTGTCTAATATTAAGTTCGATTAGTGTTAAGCCAAGTAGCTAGGGACCGCCAGAAGTGTTACAACGTACCAACGAACACCACGAACTGAAGCTGTGGATACTTGTATTGCTCACGGAACAAGATCTGGGTAGTATCGAAAAACGCGTTGCCCGAAATCATGGTTGCCGGCGACACGATATGCGGTTCAGTTGGCTGGTTGAAATACGACCCCAAACCTTCCTACGCCTACAAAGCATTGCCAGTACTTGAAGCACTAGCGAGGTTTCGTAAAATAATTTCAATGCAGAATGCTAACCTCTTAACGAAGATCCATCGAATTTATAGAGTACAATATACAAAAGAAATAGGATATATTAACAACAATTCTCGAGTATCCACCGTCCATGGCGAGAGATTACAAGTTGCAGCGTAATTACATGATTTCTCGAATCGATTTTATGAACATAGCGACCAAGAACGGGTTAAGAAATCATGACCAATTGGATTGTCAACAGTTGCCCACCTGGGAACGGGTGTGCCAACCAACAGCGGCGGAATAAGCTTGAAGAGAATAATTTAAGAGTCACGGAAATCAATGAAGAGTACGACCCTGACAAAAAGGCCCCGTTAATTAGGAAGAAATAAAAAAGGTCAGTCGAGTAACGGACCTCCCTCTTTCTTTTTCGCTAAGTGGTAATGGGAGGTGGTCGTGCTCAGAGCCGAAACCAATTTGAACTATTGTTGCTAGTTAAATTGAATTATTGTTTTAAATTGGTGAATACATTTTTTATCGCGTGTTGAGTATTGAAGTAGCACTTTCTACGCAATCTCGATCGATATTAAAGTGAAAGGCCCAAGGAAGTAGACGCCCGCATGGAGGACGCGAAATACGAAGTTACATGTGCTGATAGATCATACATTGCGAGCTACGAGCCGGCGGCTTCTGGCGGATGCAACGGGGCCCCAATCGCAGGTTAACTCATTAAGTAATTCAGAAAAAAAGGTACCTTTTTATTTTATATTTGAATTATATTATTCATTTAAAGAGAAAAGTGTTGTAAGATTGTGAATAAAAACGGATTTTACACTAAATTCCCGAGTGATAATTGTAGCGAGTAGTGAATATTGTGTGCGTGGCTCAGGCGGTGGGACGCGCGGGAAAAGCTAAAGCGGGAATTAGTAGTTCTTTTCAGATCGCCAGCGCCCGTGGTTGTGGTGGAGAACCAGGTGATTAGCCTGCGATCGATCGGTGCAAACCGAGAATAGAGGAAGGTGAGTGAAGATTTGGCCCTAATCCCAAGGTTGAGGTAGTGTGTTAGGAGCGCATTTAGCGAAAAACTACGCGCGCGATCCAGTCAAACGTACGTGTCCCCGCCAGCCGATCGTAAGTGGATCCTCCGAGCCGTTTTCTCGTTTGACGGCTTCTTGGGGGCCCAGGACAAACGAGTGGCGCTCCCTACGCCCGTCTCCGGACGAGCTTGCCGGAACCGCAGGCCCCCTCGGAGGAACGCAGCGCCTACATCTTGTAGGTTGTAGTGGATGGTTATATTGGCGGCGGAATCGAATCGTAACAGTTGGCGCCCAACGTGGGGCCCTAAAGTCGAAAAAGTGGTGGTTTCCGTATAAGTGAGCTAGTGAAGTAAATAAGTGTAATCAAAGTGCTAATCAGTGTTTACCTTTGCGGGGGTGTGACTTATGTTGGTGGAGCAGTTTGAGATAGTGAAGTGAATAAAGGTAATCAAAGTGCCGATTGGTGTTTACTTTTGCGCGTAGAGCAGTTCGAGTGATTGAAGCTTTCTTTTGTTGGAATTTACACATTAAATTAAAAAGAAAATAATGTGCTTATAAATAAAAGCTAGAGTAAATAAAAGTCTTCTTAAAATTCTCCAGAGTTTCAGTTAGCCAATAAGTTAGCTCATAAGTGTAGTGTTAAGTGGGTTGAGGGTAACTTTTCAGTTTTTTTTAGGGTTTTCGTGTCGTTTTGAGCAGGCCACAGGTTGCGGATATGACGGGTAAGATGATGGTGGACCGGCTGAATAAGGAAGAACTCTCATATGAGATGGAGATCAGGGGCCTGGAAACTGGCACGGTGGACGTGATGAGGAGTGTGCTTCGCCATGCAGTACGAGGGGAGGCATCCATGAATACATCCCTATTAAGGAAGACTTATCCCTTCACATACGAGGAGGATATAGCGGCGGTGCAGGCAAAGTTTGAGGAGATCCAGTCCCTAATGAGCACCTTCAAGGATAATGCGCGGTCAGCGGAGTTCCTGAAGATTAAAGCGAAGATCAGGTTCGCATTTCGAAGGCTAGAAAATGCCCAGGGAGGAGAGGAAGACGCGGATGAAGTGGCAATTAGGCTGAGGGCACAGCTGGTACTCGCGATGGGTGAGCTGGAAGCGAAGGCGGAGGTTAAGGTGCTGGATTCTGGCACACCCCCAGTCGTAGAGACGTTGCAGGATGCGCACAACCATGAAGTGCAAGAAACCAGGTCAGATTCAATCCAGCTAGCTGAAGAGTCTTTAAGTCAAGAACCGGGGCACAATTTGAAGCGAGACGGGAGCGCGATGGAGCCAGTTAGTTCACCAGCCCAAAGGGAAGCGAGCAGCATTACCAAGTTGACAACTCCTCGAGTGGTAGGCGAATTGGGGAAGGTCCAGGACGTCTCTAAATGGGGTCTAAAGTACAGTGGAGAGTCTGGATCATTAAACGCTTTCCTCGAACGAGTAGAGGAGCTACGCTTGGCAAAAGGAGTGTCACCGGCTCGACTTTTTCAAGCAGCAGTGGAACTGTTTGAGGGAAGAGCTCTTGTATGGTTCCGGGCAAACCGTTCCAACTTTGGCTCATGGGCGGAACTGGTGAGTGAGTTGCGCGCTGAATTCCTTCCTCCGGATTACGATAAGAGGTTGCTGGAGGAAATTAAAAGGCGTACTCAGGGGCCCGAGGAGTCTATGGGGATGTATGTGGCTACCATGGAAGGGTTGTTCCGACGGAAAAATACTCCCTGCTCGGAGGCCGAAAAACTGGATATCTTGTTGGATAATTTGACGCCCTTTTATCAGACACAGCTAGGGTATACTCCAGTGAAATCAATTGCAGAGCTGGTGGTGCTGGGGCGCAAAATCGAAGCAAAACGGGTCTCAGTGGAGGCTTATCGACCACCACCACCCAGGAAGGGGCAACGCTTGTTGGAGCCTGATCTGGCCTATTCAGGAAGAGGGGAAACGATGCACGTAGCAGCCATACCTGGAACGGGAGTGCAATGTTGGAATTGCAGGACACAAGGGCATACTTCCAGGGACTGCGCAGAACCAGCAAGGTGTTTTGGCTGTGGTCAGTTAGGAGTGAGGAGGGCAACCTGCCCAAATTGTCGCAAAGACAGAGGTGCAGAGGCACCACGTCATCGGTTCCCAGGGCAGAGAGGTAGGGGTGAGGGCGGAGGAAGGAGCAGTAGTAATACCGTCCAGGAATCGTCTCACCTTCCGGATTCGGGAAACTCGCCTCGTACTCAGTAGGCGGCGAACTGAGTACGGTGGGGGAAAGAGGCAAAGCCGCGGAGTCTAGGTTAGCTTATGTCATCGGAGGAAGGACTGGGGATAATCGACCACACCTGGAAGTCGAGGTATTGGGTCGTAAGTTGTTGGGTCTGTTGGATTCAGGGGCGTCCAACACCATCATAGGTGGAGAGGGATGGAACATTTTAAGCAGGTTCGGAGTGGAGCTGCTTGGGGCTGCGTCGTCGCATGTAAGGATGGCTAATAATGCGAGTGTAGAGGTAGTTGGGAAGTCCTGCATCCCATTCACGTTACAAGGAAGGACGGATTGGATCACGGCATTGGTAGTCCCGTCACTGGCTCACAAGGTCATTTTGGGGGTTGATTTTATCAAACGCTTCGGGTTAGTCGTAGCTCTTGGCCAGAACTCCTGGAGCTTCCTTGATGCCTTGCAAGAAGGGGAAGTGGAACAACTGCGTTCACGCAGTCGGTTGACCGTAGGAGAACACGAAGTATTGGAGGCCTTACTAAAAGAGCAGTTTGGACTGATGGGCGATGGCATCGGCTGTACGAGTCTGGTCGAACACGTGATCAAGACCAAGTCGTCGCCGATAAAACAACGCTACTACCCCGTATCTCCAGCGGTGCAGCAACACATAAACTCCGAACTGGATGAGATGCTGCAGTTGGGCGTCGTGGAGCCTTCCTCTAGCCCGTGGTCGTCACCAATACTATTGGTGAGGAAAAAGGACGGGAAATTTCGCTTCTGCGTTGATTTCCGGAAGTTGAATCAGGTATCGGAGCGAGATGCGTACCCCATTCCCTATGTGTCAGCCACCTTGGATAAGCTTCGCAATGCTAGGTACTTGTCATCGCTGGATATCAAGTCCGCCTACTGGCAAGTACCTATGGCGGAAGACTCCAAACCATTAACTGCTTTTACAATCCCTGGGCGGGGATTGTTTCAGTTTAAACGAATGCCGTTTGGACTGCACAACGCCCCAGCCACTTGGCAACGTCTCATCGACAGAGTCTTAGGTCCGGAGTTGGAACCATACGTGTTCGTATATTTAGATGACATTGTCGTGGTGACCGCAGACTTCCAGAAGCACGTGGAGATTCTGCGGGAAGTATTAGTGAGACTGCGGGAGGCGGGTTTGCGTGTCTCGAAGGAAAAGTGCGAGTTTTGCCGACCAATGTTGAAATATTTGGGATATGTAGTAGACGAGAGGGGGTTACAGGTAGATCCCGAGAAAGTCAACTGTTTGTTGCAGATTCCTTCGCCGACGAATGTTAAAAAGGTGCGACAATTCCTCGGAATGGTGTCGTGGTATCGACGCTTTATCCCAGATCATGCTACCCTGACGGCACCACTCACAGACCTTCTTAAAAAGAATAGGAAATTTGTATGGTCACAACAGTGTGAAGAAGCATTCGCCAAATGTAAGACGAAGCTATCAACGGCTCCGATTCTGACTTGTCCGGATTTTTCCTTACCCTTTAATGTGCAGACCGACGCCTCGAATACCGGGTTAGGAGCGGTACTGAGCCAGAACCACCCTGAGGGAGAGAAAGTGGTCTGCTACCTAAGTCGAAGCCTCTCCAAAGCAGAAAAAAAATATTCGACCACGGAGAAAGAGTGTCTCGCAGTGTTGTGGGCGGTCGAAAAATTAAGACCATATCTAGAAGGGACCCGCTTTAGGGTAATTACAGATCATCACTCTCTGGTATGGCTGAATAATCTACGCGATCCAAATGGGCGACTGGCGCGGTGGGCAGTCCGTCTGCAACAATTCGACTTCGACGTTATTCATAGAAAAGGGAAAGAACACCTGGTTCCAGACGCGCTATCGAGGTCGGTGCCAGAGGTCAATGTAGTTGGGTGTCTGACGGCACCAGAGGATAAATGGCTAGCAGGTATGCGGCAGAAAATAAATAAAAGGCCCGACAAGTTCCCGGATTGGCGTATTGAGGGCGATACCCTCTGGAGAAATGTTCCAGGCCGCTACGTGGAGTTAGGTGGCGACTCTTGGAAACAGGTAGTGCCGAAACCGGATAGACTGAGGATACTCCAGCGTTGCCATGACGATCCCACGGCGGGACATATGGGAGTCCGGCGAACCTACGACCGAGTAATCCAGCATTTCTTCTGGCCAAAAATGCGCGCTGATATAAAAAAATACGTGGCAAGGTGTCAAGTATGCCAGTCCATAAAGGTGGAAAGGACGCGACCATATGGCCCCATGCTTTCCAGGGTCAGCCAAGTAAAGGAACCCTGGGAAATGATTTGCGTCGACTTGGTCGGCCCTCTCCCACGATCAACGCAGGGCAACTGTTATATACTATCGGTAGTAGACTACTTCACCAAGCTCCCGTTGATTTTCCCACTTCGACAAGCGACTGCTTCCGCAGTAACGCGGATACTGGAAGAACAGGTGTTCCTGTTGTTTGGGGTGCCCGCAGTGGTAGTATGCGATAATGGGGTCCAATTTCGATCGAAGAGGCTTCAAGAGTTGGCAGCGTCTTATGGAACTATCATTCAATACACGGCATACTACCACCCACAGGCAAATCCAGTGGAGCGTATTAACCAGAATATAAAACGCATGTTGAGATCATACGTAGGGGACAATCAGCGAAAGTGGGACAAAGAGCTACCAAGGATCGGGTGCGCACTGCGGACGTACACACATGAAGCTATGGATGTTACTCCATACTTCGCAAATTTTGGGCGAAACATGATTGTCTCACGCAAGGAGCTGTTACCTTGCGCCGAGGGAACCAGCCAGCAAAATCCAAGGGTACGAGCTGAGTTGATGGAGCAAATGCGAACAGACATCAAACAACGTCTGGAAAAGGCTGCACAGCAGGGCGCACAAAGATATAACCTTCGAAAGCGGGAACCGCCGTTTCAGGCCGATCAGAAGGTGTGGAGGCGCAACTTCCCAGTCTCGGATGCAACCCAATACTTTGCAGCAAAGCTAGCACCGGAGTACGTTGGACCATTTAGAATTTCGAACAAGGAATCGCCCTACACCTATAGGCTGGTGCATGAGGATGGTCGTGACGCGGGCCTTTGGCATGCCAAGGATTTGAAACCGCACGTGGCATGAGAAGAAAGTGGGACAGTAAAATAAGGAAGAGAGAGTGTACCGCGGGAGTTTTTTTTAAGTGGCCTAGTGCGAGGCACCTACACGGCGTGTCGCTGCGCTCACGCGGAACGGTTTAGGGCTCCGTGGTTTCTGTCCCACTACCTATTTAGAGTAGATAGTTAGTTTAAGTAAGACAAATCGTGTCCTTTCTTCCGGGAGACGAGGGATTCCGGAAAAGTAAGGTGTCGGATCAGAATCGTATGGGTAGGTCCCGTTTCTTTGCAAAACAAAGATACGGTGAACCGTAGAACGGTTACAATAGAGCAGGAGTTAAAGAACATTAGACGGTCCAACACGAAAAGAATTTGTGTTTCAGATAGCAATCGATTGCGTATCTTTTTTTCCCTTTCTGCTTAATCGTCGCCACATTTTATGTTTGAGTGACCCCTTTTGTTTTCGTTTCCCTTCGCTCCGGGTGATTCTCGTCTTGCGTTCAAGCTGCTATCTTGAAGTTGAGTTAGGTTCATCGTAGCGTTTGGTTGGGGGCTCATCTCAAGGTAGGATGCGATAGCAACTTTAGTCCAAAAGTTAATAGAAGTATGTTAGAATAGGTTTTTACAGGTAGTGGGTAGTCTCGGAAGTAGTTAGGTTATACAATATCTAAGACAGTAAACCAAGCACCATGATAGGAGAGAATTACGCTGAGCAGTCTGCAGATTTGGAATTAGGTATAGAGCATGGGTTTCCGATCAAATATTGATAGGGGAAAGAAGTTTTCAGGCAGTATTTTAAACAAAACAAAAAAAAAATTGTGTACCAATCTATAATATTCGTCAACACGATGAAGTCTTTTTCGCTCTCTGAATATTACGATTGGACTTAGGTGTGCGATATGTCGGTCAGAGTTGTTTTAGATTCCATTGTTTTTTTTTCGGTCTCTTTCCTGCTCGTAGATTTTCTGATTCTATATCAGTAGTAATGTAGGAATAGGTTATGAAGTAGGTTTAAGCTTTCAAAGTAGGGAGTACTAGAATCAGTTGATAGTTGTAATTTACAAATAAACTATGTGGTAGGTATCAAGCTTTCGAACTAGGAGCGTTTTGTTGCCTCTTCCTCGATTTTGGTTCGTTTGGGCAATGAGAACAGAGGAAGTTGTTTCGTAGTGGATTTCAAGGAAATCCACTCAAAGTAGGGGGGGAGTGTTGGGATTAGGTCTTAGTTCGTTCCTGCTACCAGAGTTCACCACCACAACTGCTGGGGAAGCTGTGCAGATCCAAGGATCATTAAGTCACGTACTGGGACTACCTGAGCTGCGAGGTAATTATGCTTAGATTTAAGGCATTGTAGAACATTTTAAGTAGTTTTGGAAATTAGTTTGTCTAATATTAAGTTAGATTAGTGTTAAGCCAAGTAGCTAGGGACCGCCAGAAGTGTTACAACGTACCAACGAACACCACGAACTGAAGCTGTGGATACTTGTATTGCTCACGGAACAAGATCTGGGTAGTATCGAAAAACGCGTTGCCCGAAATCATGGTTGCCGGCGACACGATATGCGGTTCAGTTGGCTGGTTGAAATACGACCCCAAACCTTCCTACGCCTACAAAGCATTGCCAGTACTTGAAGCACTAGCGAGGTTTCGTAAAATAATTTCAATGCAGAATGCTAACCTCTTAACGAAGATCCATCGAATTTATAGAGTACAATATACAAAAGAAATAGGATATATTAACAACAATTCTCGAGTATCCACCGTCCATGGCGAGAGATTACAAGTTGCAGCGTAATTACATGATTTCTCGAATCGATTTTATGAACATAGCGACCAAGAACGGGTTAAGAAATCATGACCAATTGGATTGTCAACAGTTGCCCACCTGGGAACGGGTGTGCCAACCAACAGCGGCGGAATAAGCTTGAAGAGAATAATTTAAGAGTCACGGAAATCAATGAAGAGTACGACCCTGACAAAAAGGCCCCGTTAATTAGGAAGAAATAAAAAAGGTCAGTCGAGTAACGGACCTCCCTCTTTCTTTTTCGCTAAGTGGTAATGGGAGGTGGTCGTGCTCAGAGCCGAAACCAATTTGAACTATTGTTGCTAGTTAAATTGAATTATTGTTTTAAATTGGTGAATACATTTTTTATCGCGTGTTGAGTATTGAAGTAGCACTTTCTACGCAATCTCGATCGATATTAAAGTGAAAGGCCCAAGGAAGTAGACGCCCGCATGGAGGACGCGAAATACGAAGTTACATGTGCTGATAGATCATACATTGCGAGCTACGAGCCGGCGGCTTCTGGCGGATGCAACGGGGCCCCAATCGCAGGTTAACTCATTAAGTAATTCAGAAAAAAAGGTACCTTTTTATTTTATATTTGAATTATATTATTCATTTAAAGAGAAAAGTGTTGTAAGATTGTGAATAAAAACGGATTTTACACTAAATTCCCGAGTGATAATTGTAGCGAGTAGTGAATATTGTGTGCGTGGCTCAGGCGGTGGGACGCGCGGGAAAAGCTAAAGCGGGAATTAGTAGTTCTTTTCAGATCGCCAGCGCCCGTGGTTGTGGTGGAGAACCAGGTGATTAGCCTGCGATCGTATCGGTGCAAACCGAGAATAGAGGGAGGTGAGTGAAGATTTGGCCCTAATCCCAAGGTTGAGGTAGTGTGTTAGGAGCGCATTTAGCGAAAAACTACGCGCGCGATCCAGTCAAACGTACGTGTCCCCGCCAGCCGATCGTAAGTGGATCCTCCGAGCCGTTTTCTCGTTTGACGGCTTCTTGGGGGCCCAGGACAAACGAGTGGCGCTCCCTACGCCCGTCTCCGGACGAGCTTGCCGGAACCGCAGGCCCCTTCGGAGGAACGCAGCGCCTACATCTTGTAGGTTGTAGTGGATGGTTATATTGGCGGCGGAATCGAATCGTAACAGCGTTTCTAATAAATCCAATAACCACTAACGAATAGCGATACTCCCCTTTCAACGTAGTAAAACCCATACTAAATGCACAAAGTCTTCACTGCTTTCATTTGCTCTATGTTGCACACTTTCCTGTCTTCGTCGTCCCTTCGAATCGCTTACGCAACATAATTTGTGTCGCTGGCGGATTCGCACGCGTAGATTCATTAACTGACCCGAGCAATCTCTGGACACGCACAAAACTACCATTAACTGTCCTATACACTCGCACAACTCCAATTATCCAACTGTTGCCTCGAGTCTTTGCTAAATTGCGTTTTTGTCTCTGGCTTGAAGCTTACATGAACAAAAGATTTTTCCACAGAACTTCATAGCAATAACAATCCACCAAACAGTCCCTTTTCTTTTTAGTTCAAAAAGGAATTTTCTTGCAGTCAACGAAAGCAGGACAGGTGATACAAAGAGCGTCGAAGAAAATGAGACAAAACACAGTTTAGCTGACTGCCACTTACACTGCCCCCGTTCGTCCTAAACTACACTCCACGTTCTAACGTGTCCGATTTCCGCCTGCTGAGTCCCGCAAGCAGAAGTCACACTCTCGATGATACTATGACACGAGCTTGGATAACATCACGAGATGGGTCGATTTGCTCGATTACGGGAATGCAATAAGTACCGGTTTTCCCAGTACCGTTTTTCGCTCGTGCTAATATATCTTTACCACTTAAAGCAATTGGTATAGCCGCCTTTTGAATAGGCGACGGTTCCTTAAACTCATTCACAAAAAAAAAGAAAAAAAAATATAGTCCTTAGAGAAACTAATATGAATTTACTCACGTTTTATTAGCACGTCTCCCTCGCCAACCATCCAAACATACTCCTCAAATGACCACCGCAAACACACAAATCACTTCACCAGATCTCTGTTGGCACTTGATCGAATGCCGTCTTCTCTACGAAGCGGTTTATGGGAAACTGTTCCCTGAAAACATGTTCGAGGCAAACGCAATAACCTCGCTCGTACCATATGGAAATAAAAGTGCCATCTATGTGTGAACATGCGGTGGTGATAATGCACACTCATTTCGGTTATTTTTAAAATTCGAAATTGTTTATTTTTTTGTGTAGATTCGATTAAGTTTTCAATTGAAAGCAATTTATGTTTATAATTATTAGGCGTAATTAAGGGGGAAATAAATCGAAAGAATAGGACAGGCACGCGTTAATTACCAACAAACAAAACAATTTTTAATTAATATTATGGTTGGAATGGGTAAAATTTGACAAATTTTGTGGGGTTTAAATGATACAATGATTTTATCGTTCCTATAATTTAAGGGGTTAACCGTTTCGTTCTAAGCATTTGCATACCGCATTACACCGCAATGAGTTAAATTATGTTCAAAAGATATTGAAATAAAATCACTACACATTAAAACAGTTTTAGAATTTTGTTTCCCGGGTGTTAAGTACAAAAGAAATTTTTCCCTTTAATTATTTTTCATGCGAAAAAAAAACGAGTGTCGCGATGAGGAAGGTGACTGAATGGTTACTCCTTGTTGAATTGAGTTGGTGCTGTGTGCCTGTGTCAGCGCTGCTTTTAGAGCCATAGCTCCTAGATTACTACAGGGCAGCTAATTTTCTCGTGATCCCAAGGCAATGCGGATTGCGAAAAAGGAGCTGAAGGATATTTCTGTGCATCATGGGTTGGCTTCGGCGTCGGGACTAGAGATGACGGACAATAAAAGAAAAACACAATTGACAGACGGACGGACTGACTTATGTTGATGTTTGCCCGGAAATATACAACCCTTGTGCGTTTTTTTGAAAATATATGCGGACGGACAAACAGACGTGACTAATTATCTATCGACGCAGGTCTTTCGCGTGGTATATTCCCACTTCTTTTCCCGATGGATCCGTTATCAAGTAACGGTTTGATCCCATTACCTTCTTTATGCGGCTTTTTAGGAATCGCCTGTCCAGCTTGGCGTTGTAATGCCCCACGGCGTCACTTTGGCGGAAGTTTCGCCGGAAAACTTCATCTCCTTCTTTGAAATTAGCAGATCGTGACCGGAGATTGTACTGCGCTTCATTTGCACTACCTGCGGCCTTAATCTTCCGTCCGATTTGTTGGCGGAGGTCTTCTAGACGTTCGTGGGGCTCCAGCGCAACGACGGGGTCTCCCAAACACTTTAATTGCCGTAACAGTCGGTATGATTTACCGTGGCAAATCATGTGCTGTCCAAAGGCGGCAAAGTAAGGGGCGACACCGGTGACAGAATGATACGAGGATCGCAGGGCGCATGTGATGGCAGACAATCGACGATCCCAATCCTTTTGAGATGGGTGAACGTAGGAACGGATCGCAGCCAATAGGGTGCGGTTCAAACGTTCTGATGCGTTGGACTGAGGAGAGTATATGGGCGTCAGTTGGTGTTCAACGCCATACTGCTCAAGTAGGCTCTTAAACTGCCGAGACCGGAACTGTACTCCATTATCTGAGTACACACTCTCTGGAACACCGAACACATGAAATACCCGGTTCTCTAAGAATTCCACGATCGATGGAGATGTAAACTTACGGATAGGTTCCACCATTGGGAATTTTGAGAGCTGATCTAGAACGACTATAGCTCCGATGTGTCCCATTGAAGACCGAGGATATGGACCGAGTAGATCGATGTATAGACGCTGGAACACGCGTTCTGGAACGTTGAGTTGACCCATAGGAGGTCGAAGAGGCTGGTTGGGCGCTTTGGTGCCTTTACAGGTCTCACAGGCGCTCACGTAGTCTTTGACCTGGGATGCCATTTTAGGCCAAAAGAAGTATTTCTTGAGTCGCCGTAGTGTCCGACCGTAACCTCCGTGGGCACTTAAAGGATGGTCATGTGCGCGGAAGATCAGATGTTGTGTCATTTCCTCCGGTACCCAGAGTTTCCAAGACTCTTCTTCCTGCCATGGATCACCAGTGGCGTATTCATTTCGTCTATACACATAGCCGTCTATTACCTTCAAATCAGGCAGCTGTGTTTGTTGGGTCGCTATGGTTTGCCTCAACTCTTTGTAGCTATCTGATTCGAAATGTGGGCTGTCCAAATCTATTTCGATGGGGTCCTCGTCAGTTATTGTTAATTCGGCTCCCTCTGGGGAAAACATCCGTGAGAGAGTGTCGGGTACGATGTTCTGGGTTCCTTTCCGATGTTTGATGGAGAACTTGAACCCTTGCAGTTTAAGAGCCCATCTGGCTAGGCGTCCACTTAAATCTGCTTGGTTCATCAACCATTGTAGTGACGCGTGGTCCGTGATGATCTCGAATTGGTGGCCCTCGATATACGCTCGGAATTTCTTCACAGCCATTACCGCTGCCAAACATTCTTGCTCGGAAACAGTATAGTTTCTTTGGGCCGAATTCAGCTTATTGGACATGAAGGCGATGGGAGCTTCCTCTCCTTCGTCGGTCAGTTGCACCAGCACGGCTCCTACTCCATGTTGACTTGCGTCACAATGAATGGAGAAGGGCTTTGTGAAGTCGGGGCTGTGCAAGACAGGAGCTGATGTGAGGGCTTGTTTAAGCTCTTCAAATGCCTTTCGGCTGAGTTCGGTCCAAATGAACTTCCCCTTCCGCAACATGTCTGACAGGGGCGCTGAAACTGTTGCATAATTCCGAACAAACCTTCGGTACCAACCGCACACACCAAGGAAACGTCGTAGCTGCTTCACAGTTTTTGGTAAGGGGAACTCATCAATCGCACGAGTTTTGTCTGGATCCGTTTTGATAGTGCCATGTCCTATGACATGACCTAGGTATCGGACTTCTTTCATGACAAACTTACTTTTCGGTACGTTGATGGTGAGTCCCGCCTTACTGATGTGCAGGGCTACTTCTTGTAGGAGTAGGAGGTGTTGATCGAACGTTTCCGTGATGAGTAACAGATCATCAAGGTACACGAACACTTGGTGTTTTAGGTGAGGTGGGATGACCTTGCCCATCAACCGAGTCATCGTTTGCGGCGCGTTACACAGGCCAAAGGGCATTGTGACGAACTGATATAATGGTCGCCCAGGCACTGTGAAGGCGGTCTTGTCCCTTGACCCCTCATCGAGTGGAATTTGCCAGAAGGCGTCTTTTAGGTCGAGACTGGTGATATAATTGGCTTTCGGTAGTCTCCCTAGTATTCCATCGATGAGTGGAAGAGGGTACGCGTCCTTGATGGTAACCGCGTTTACCTTACAGGCATCAAGACAGAGGCGGACTTTACCTGGCTTCACCACCAAGGTTACCGGTGATGACCAGGCGCTTTGGGACTCTTCTATGACCCCCAACTCGAGCATCCTATCTAATTCCGCATACACCAATTTCTCCATGGCTGGCGAGATGGCGTAGTGTCTCTGTTTAATCGGTTTACTATCGCCAACGTCGATGGCGTGTGAGACTAGGGTGGTGCGGCCAAGGCCTTGGGTAGCGTAAGATGGGAAAGCAGCAATGGATGCTTCCAGGCGTTGCCGTTGGTTAGGCGTCAGGTCATGCCTATCGGGAGTAGAAGTGATTTCGTTGACATTTCTGGTTTTTAAAGACAAATCGGTGAATAAATCGGAGGCCAGTCCAAAGCGAAGGACGAAATCGACACCAAGGTATACATTCTGAGTCAAAGACGGGATAATGTAGAAGGTAATATCCTTCGTCTGACCCCTGAACGTCACGGGTGTTGTTAGTTTACCTCGTATAGGGTGTTTGGTGCCATCAGCTGTACTGATTTCAGTGCGCCAGGATTTAATCAAGTTCGGATATTCTTGGAGCACCTTCGAGCCAAAGCTCGAGGCAAGACAACTGATACTGGCACCCGTGTCGATCAAAGCAAACACGGTCTCGCCCAACACTTTAATTGGATGATAAGGTCTGATCTCATTCTCAGCAACCTCCGAGATGTTACAAGAGTTTACGGTTTGACGGCAGGTGCGCACTCTCTTGCGGAAATTCCGCCAACGACGGGTTGACCATTTTGTCGTGCACGAACGGGAAGTGACGACTTCGGAAGCAAATATTCGCTCTCGAGCCACCCGATATTCCTGCAGTCTAACATGATAAGGTTTTAGCGTGCGTACCTGAGGCTGCCGCGGTTCTTCTGGCAGTGACTGCGATGGTCGTTTTAATATTGTCGTTGGTGAGGTCTCCGGAAGAGAGTGAACATCCGCAGTCGTAATGGTCATGGCTGGTGGGTTAACGTCATGTTGGTTGGGGTGAGCCACTGATTGAGGAGCTACTGCTGGGGTTTCGAGTACCGCTGAGGTGGTCGGGTACTCTTTTGGCCGTTTTTTCGCGCAGCACATTCAGAACAGTCCGGGAAGTAAGTGTCCGGCTTGCCGCAACCGTAGCAGAAAACCTTACGTTCTGCGCGGCATGAAATAAACCGGTGTCCGGTTTGGTGACAATTCCAGCAGGTCGTAAGACTTCCCACTGCTGCTACAGTAAGCTGGTCTGGGTCCAAATCATCCTCCAGATCTAGGGTGGTATGATCTGGGGCCAATTCCGCGATTCCTCGTCGAGGACCCGTCCTGGTTAGTAAGTATGGCCGGTCCCGTAGGTCTTCCTCAAACCCTTCCATGCGACGCACATTTCTCAGCAGGGCCTCCATACTCTGTGGATCGGAGTTCACGATATGCCGACGAATCTCCGGTCTTAGATTTCGCTTTAGCAGGCGCAGAATTTGGGTAGAAGACAATGGCTCGGACAGCTGGTCATTCAACCGAAGGATATCGGCTCGATATTTATGGAAGGACTCGTCCGGACGCTGCCATCTAGCATTCATCTTATCCAGGACTAATTCGTCCATGTCGACCGTAGGGTATTCCATGCGGAGTACCTCCTTCAGCCGTGACCAGCGTATGGATGGTGGAGCTGAATGTATTCTCCAATATGTCTCCAGTGCTGCTCCCCTAAGCAGCATAGGCAAGTACCCTGCGAGCGCTGTGCGGTCTCCTGCTAGCATCTGCTCGATCAGTGACTCCACCCGACTTATGAAAACCTCTACCGTTATCGTGTTGGGTTCCCCACTGAAATGTAGATTCCATCCCTGGATGATGCTGGGGATATGTGTCGGCTTCAGCCGATACATGTCGTGTGGATGGAAGCGTTGGTCCGGCGGAATCACGGGAGCCTGATTTGGTGGTGGTGCTTGGCTCAATCGGGGCCGGTAAACTGGAGCCAACGGATTCATGGCTGTACCTGGCCGGATCCGTTCGGGATCACGCCGCGAGTCTACTGGGAAATCCCACGGATTTGGGTCCGAATCCCACATAGGAGGAGTTCTTGGCCGGGATGGTGCGGGGTTCTCTCTCTGGCTCTCTAGAGAGGCTAGCCGGGTGGACATGTCCTGTACGAGCGCCATTAGATCTCTTAGAACTGTGGTTTCCACAGCCACCGGTGGACTCGCTTCTTCTGCAGGCGGAACTGCTTCAGCCCTGTAGTCATCGTCTCGTGCACTCCTTGTCGTGGATGGAAGGGGTCCGCTTTTGGGGACAGCTCCACTTGCACTGGAGGACTGAGGTCGTTCTGTTGCTGGCTGTGCGATTTCCAAAGGCTGACGACAGAGCGGGCACGTGGATGAGGTTTGCCGCAGTTGTGCCAAACACAGCTGATGTAGCCTGTGTCCGCACTGCAACCTCTGGCTTGTAGTTTCGTCCATGTCCTCGTGACAGATGGAACACAATAGAGCTGGTCCGGCATCCGACCGCAACTTTCTCCTTTCGGGAGTTCTTTTTGTAGGCATTTTAAATCCAAATGGTTTTCCTAATTAAATACCTAGATAAATAAATAATGAAGAATATGGGTATATAAGATTAGCTATATGAATAATGACAATAATGAAGAAAAGGTGAGAAAAAGTTACTAAAATTCTTATGTGGCCGTCAGTGGCGAACTACCTCAGAACCTCAAAAAAAAATGTATGAAAAAATTTAAGTGGTGATTGAACTATCAAAAAAAATAATAACCGGTCTTTCCCTTCCGTCCATCCTCCCAAGTATGGACACCATGGCACAATCCTTCCAAAACGTTTCAGGGACACTCTCTTGTGGCACCATGAAAATCAGGGTTCCGAAGTGATCCCTCATTATCAAACTTCTCAAGTTACAGCTTGTCAGCCCAGGGTGGGATTCTAATCCACAAGCAGCGCGTGTCTTGTCATGGATAGTCATGGATTAGCTAATCAGCCAATCACATGAAATCAAAATCCATGTAATTTAAGACACTTAGGCACCGCTGGTTTGGGGAGCGGATCAGAATCCTCCGCAAAATAGATGTTGGGATAATAACTTCCGAACACAAAAAGGGACTCTAATATCATTTGGCCTTACTAGTTATACAATGGTGGTAAACCACCAAAGTATAAGTCAAAAGCAGGACCAAACGACATTGATGTCCAGGGACTACACACGTTCGAAAGTTATTAGGCTGCTGGGGCACAATTAGTGCAAAAACCCTCGGGAGTTATCTACCCGCCAAAATTTCTAACACCTAGTGGGGACACCTAGAGACGATGGACTGTCTCTTGCTCACGACTGATGATACAGCCGGGCTTTTCGGGCCCACGTTGGGCGCCATTTGTAGTGAATAATGATGTTCAATAAGTCCGTGAAGGACCGCAGCGATGTTCTGCTGCCTCGGCAGAGGAAGGTGTTGATTCCTGCCGAGAATGCCCTCGTCCGGAGACGCGTGAATGCGCTGGCAGGCTAGCATTGCGGTGTCGTGGGGCGGGTTCCTTTCCCCGGCACGAGGACTCACTACAAAACATTTCGCATTCACGAATTGCTTGCAGAGATCGAAGAAGACGACCGAAGTCGCACCATTGTAGATGACCTCCACGAAGGAGACATACTTGTTACTAGAACAAGAGAAACCTGAGAAGAAAGGCGAACTTGGGGTAACCTCGTCTTTACCCAAGTAAATTCAGGGCCCACAAATGAAAGAGGGGCAACCGGGTGGTGGTGGAGCCCCTTCATGCCCACCCAACCGGAATAAATCCAATGTTAAACTGTTGAAGTGGCCAGGTATTCCTCTTCTGAGTGGAAAACTCATATAACTTGAATTATAGGAGCTTTCCCATCAGAAGGGGAGTACCCCGGTGACCAATTTATGTCATAGAATTATACAATTGAATTGCATAACTTTATGCCATAAAAAGGCACTTGGCTTGGGCCACTCAACCCATAAAGTCTCCTGAAACAAAAGAAGAAATTACTCTGTACCCGGCGGCTGGCTCATATTTTGGGGTGGAAGCCTGCCACCGTACCGGGTCCTATACCCGATTGGAAAAGACCGGAAGGGAAAAGACCGATTCTTCCAGTTTAATTCATCATTTTGTTTTTATTCGAACAACGCCAATGTAATGAAATTGATATATCTCCACAGTATGATTTTTCTATGGCAATCAGCACAGCAATTTACAACACCATATTGAAAAGCATTTAACCATCGAAAGAGGGAAATTGATATTAAAAGAAGATTAACATTAGAAGAAAATTCATTTTACTCCAATTTCCTGTATTATTACAATTATTGTGGTTAGCTCTTGTAGATGCCACTCTTTCACCCTTCATACATTATGTTTCAAAACTTTTTACATGGATTTATACGAAATTGATCATTATTCCCTTTAAAAAAAAAAACCGATTTTATACGACGATTCTTCCTTCTTTTCTTTTTTTTTTCCAAATAGACGGATGCATTGGGAGGACGATTGTCGTCCTATTACATTTTCATTTTGATCATTCAATAAATTAAATTTTTATATATATTCAATATAATTTGCTATGTGGAATAAATATTAATTTTTATATATATTCAATATAATTTGCTATGTGGAATAAATATTAATTTTTATATATATTCAATATAATTTGCTATGTGGAATAAATATTAATTTTTATATATATTTGATATATTTTTTTTTTGTTAAATTAAATAAATATATAATTATAAAAATGTTAAGAGGGTACTTACAGTACCTTTCCCTCGACGACGAGCGCTCGTTGACGATTTGGAGGTAAGCAAGTCCTGGAATTTTTGGTAGTGAAGAATCGCGCTCATATATCAAATATTAACACACGAGTATTAAGACATAGAATAGATCTTAAGGGTGTATAAAATCATCTAAAAATTCAGCTATCAAAGTGTAAATACATATAGACTTCCTTGAATATCAGAACCGTATGGTCTTCGAACGTGGTAATGCTCGCTGCTACTTCTTCTACTGCTTTTAATGTTTAATATTTCGTTTATATGCAATCCGTTGGTCAATATATGGATTGAGTGATTTGACTAATTCTTCTGGATCTAACTTTTCAGTTGATTTATCACTCCTTGTTGAACTATGTTTGAATACACAATGCGCCTTTTTGCATACAAACGGTGTGGTTTCCCAGAAACAGGGAGTACGGTCCCACCGTTTCCCAATCAACATGTGCCGCTCCGTACGATGACGATCTTCACCTCGCCTTCCAACCACCTGTTGCACCACACTTCGGGACCTAATGCTGATGGCTCATGGCGATATTGGCAGCTGCTATCATTTTTTTACAGGCACTGTCGTAGAAAAAGTAGCAATATCTGAAGTTTCCTTTTTTTTTTTTTTTTTCTTCTTCTTTTTCCGCTGTGCATCCACAGGATGGTAGAAGATGTCTCTGCCACAAACCTGAAATAACGCATATTGAACTTGAAGTATCGAACAAAGACCTATAAGGTAATGGACGCGAAATGAGCTTATTTTCATCCATACTGGATTGCATGCAAACGTTCATTAAAAAAAAAAAAAAAAAAAAAAAAAGTATTCTGTGCATTTGCATTTGCCTATTTCATACATTTTGGTCTCGTCTGCTCCCACTCGTCTATTATTTACACCATTTTATTCAAGTGCGCTCTTTCTTTATCCCTATTAAATTCAATTTTATTACTATTTGGACTCTAGAAATCAGAGCCTGAGTTCGTTTTGCCAAATCATTCTAGGCCCCATATATTGGGCCAAACTGTTCTGCACTATTTACAGGTTTATCTAACTCCTTCCTCTATTCCTCATTAAAGCTAACGCGACCAACTTTAGCTCTTTTCATGATGTTAATTTTCTTTTCTCCTCCCAATACTCTTAAAAACACTTTGGTAATCAATCCCCTACAATCCCTTTCATAATTTATCATTCGACTCGCATAAGTATTAAAAATCAAAATTTTCATTCACGCCGTTTCATTCACAATTTGTTCCTTCATAAAGTACTATAAATCCAAAACGCGAATACATTCACACATAAATCAGGCACTCGCGCATTCCCGCACGGACTAACACACTTGTAGCATTTAACTATTTCACAGACATCGTTCTTCCCCACGTTCTTCCACTTGCTCACGTTCCCTTCTTCATTGATTGATGAATTGCTCATGTCGTTTCCGTTACCGCTTTGCAAACTTGATAACGAGTTGGCAACGTAAGCGAAGGATCGACCACCTTTGGAATTGGTTTAATCTCAGGGCTAATTCCTTTTCAATGCGATGCAAATCGAAACGAACCTCATATGCGATTAGATTGATGGCAATACCCGAAGGTACGAAACGCCCTGAACGGCCAATACGATGTGAGTAAGTCTCAGCCATACGTGAAAAATCGCAATCACTAGCAACATTCACAGCCTATACATCAATACCACGTGTAAAAAAGATCAGCGCAGACTAGATTTCTGCATAGCCCCTGTCGAAACTCATGGAAAACACGATTTCTATGCGCCTGCGCCATGTTGGCATGGATATAGTAACAACAATAACCAAGTTCCGTGATCTTCTTAGCCAGCAATTCCACACGTCGCGTTGAATTGCAAAATATTATCGATTGCTTATTTGCAACTTAGAGAATAACGCATTAAGACGATGCACTTTTTGCTTCAAATGTATGAACTTTTAATGATTGAAATGTTTTAGGCCAATATAAAATTAAATTTTCATCCCTGTATCCAATTTTAGAGCTTGCTTAAGTATTTCGTATGTGGAAAATGAAACAGCTACCATGGGTGTTGCTCTTAAATAGTTAATTGACATTCCTCGATATAATCCTCGAACGATACCGTTTTCACGGTAAATTAACGTTAATGTTTGCATCATTCCCATCCCAAATTTTGTTGTATCTGGGCTCATCATTGCGAGTTGCATTCTTCTTCTAGTAACATCCAAGGGATATGAAATTGATTGCGCAACAGCTCCAGCTAAGCCACCACATACCAGTTTTACAGGTATATGTAATACAAGGCCACCAGTATTCCTTTCGCATTTATTGCATGCGTACTTTGGCAAATACTTCATGCAAAAAAAAATTTAAACATCTCAAAACAGTAGAATGACAGCCCGGCATACGGGACCATGCCTGTTAAAGTAGGAAAAAAAAAACCCTCTGTAAAGTGCACGTATTCCGCCTTCATTGCGGAACATTTCCGAAGCACGCTGCAAAATTTCAGTGTATTTGTGTTCTCCCATTACTTGAAATGCTAAACGAGCCCGAATTGTATCTAGCGGATATGCCAATGTAACAGCCGTCAGTCCTGCACAAGCTCCTGCTATAAATTTATCCGCGTGTACTACAAACTTTTAAATGTAGTTCAAACTGCGATAAGTACTTCTTGTACATTTCAAAGGATGTGAACTGCGTGGCTGCGTACGGAAATATCCTGATCATCTGTGCTCCATTGCCTTTATACAATGCCAAAATGATTCCTTCAATATTATGTGCCTGAGACCACTAAACACCCCTAGATGTTCGTAATGAGAGGAATGTGCTTGAAGTAAGATTTTTTATCTATCTAATGGCGCTACAGCAGTTTTAGAACACATCCCAGCAATTTCCTCAGCCAGAAGATTTTTCAGAACGGTTCATAGTTGCGAAAAGATTCAGCGGAAATAACCATTGTGGATTGATAAATGTCTATTTTCCACAAATTAAGTCTGGCTAAAGTTTCACAGAAAATACTATTACTAACTGTTAAGGCTAAATCAAATATTAAATCATTTTTGATATTGTAAACTTTAAATTTCAAAGTCTAATTATAAATTCTAATGTAATTTGTTTAATTCAATTCATTCATTTAATTTTCTACTTGCAAAAATGCCAAACAATCAAATTCACATTCTTCACAAAATTGTAATTTTAGATGCCAGACGAAAAGTCCATGAAATTGTAACGCTAGATGCTAAAATTCAAAAGTCCAAAAGTATTTGCTTACACGTTAAAGTTCTTTTCAAGTCAAATATTTTTGCTTACACCAAGAAAATTGTACACGCATGAAATGTACATATTGAAATTTACTATGAGAAAATGTTATTGCTTAGTTCACATTATTTAGGTATAAATTTAATTGTTATTTTAGAAATAAACAGAGTTGATATTCAGAACTCAAGCTGTCTAGTTGTGGTTTTATTTATTGACTCTCTGAAAAGTGGAATTGCAAAGTGGAATATAGGCAACCTGTTTTCCTCTTTACAACTTCCTAAGTCCTTTGCTTGGAAGCAGTGTAATATTGCTGTTCAGGCATTGAACTTAGACATTTTCTTTTCAGGTATTCATATAGATCTACTGGGAAGTAGAGTAACCTACTCTCCAGTTAAATCTTTATTTTTCTGTTCATTGTTGAGTGATCAAACTATTTCATAATTATAGATTGAGCACAAGCGTGAACACTAACATTTCATGAAGAAACAATATAAAGAAAGCCGATAAACTGTCGGTTAAGCTCAAATTTATTTTAAGCACGTTTAGGAAGTTCGATTCAATGTTTTCATTAATTCAGTTCGAGATCGGCGTAGCAGATCGGGATAAACAACAGTAATACACGCTTTATTGTCGCGGCTTACGACGAGCATCACCTTGGCGTTTCTAATAAATCCAATAACCACTAACGAATAGCGATACTCCCCTTTCAACGTAGTAAAACCCATACTAAATGCACAAAGTCTTCACTGCTTCCATTTGCTCTATGTTGCACACTTTCCTGTCTTCGTCGTCCCTTCGAATCGCTTACGCAACATAATTTGTGTCGCTGGCGGATTCGCACGCGTAGATTCATTAACTGACCCGAGCAATCTCTGGACACGCACAAAACTACCATTAACTGTCCTATACACTCGCACAACTCCAATTATCCAACTGTTGCCTCGAGTCTTTGCTAAATTGCGTTTTTGTCTCTGGCTTGAAGCTTACATGAACAAAAGATTTTTCCACAGAACTTCATAGCAATAACAATCCACCAAACAGTCCCTTTTCTTTTTAGTTCGAAAAGGAATTTTCTTGCAGTCAACGAAAGCAGGACAGGTGATACAAAGAGCGTCGAAGAAAATGAGACAAAACACAGTTTAGCTGACTGCCACTTACACTGCCCCCGTTCGTCCTAAACTACACTCCACGTTCTAACGTGTCCGATTTCCGCCTGCTGAGTCCCGCAAGCAGAAGTCACACTCTCGATGATACTATGACACGAGCTTGGATAACATCACGAGATGGGTCGATTTGCTCGATTACGGGAATGCAATAAGTACCGGTTTTCCCAGTACCGTTTTTCGCTCGTGCTAATATATCTTTACCACTTAAAGCAATTGGTATAGCCGCCTTTTGAATAGGCGACGGTTCCTTAAACTCATTCACAAAAAAAAAGAAAAAAAAATATAGTCCTTAGAGAAACTAATATGAATTTACTCACGTTTTATTAGCACGTCTCCCTCGCCAACCATCCAAACATACTCCTCAAATGACCACCGCAAACACACAAATCACTTCACCAGATCTCTGTTGGCACTTGATCGAATGCCGTCTTCTCTACGAAGCGGTTTATGGGAAACTGTTCCCTGAAATCATGTTCGAGGCAAACGCAATAACCTCGCTCGTACCATATGGAAATAAAAGTGCCATCTATGTGTGAACATGCGGTGGTGATAATGCACACTCATTTCGGTTATTTTTAAAATTCGAAATTGTTTATTTTTTTGTGTAGATTCGATTAAGTTTTCAATTGAAAGCAATTTATGTTTATAATTATTAGGCGTAATTAAGGGGGAAATAAATCGAAAGAATAGGACAGGCACGCGTTAATTACCAACAAACAAAACAATTTTTAATTAATATTATGGTTGGAATGGGTAAAATTTGACAAATTTTGTGGGGTTTAAATGATACAATGATTTTATCGTTCCTATAATTTAAGGGGTTAACCGTTTCGTTCTAAGCATTTGCATACCGCATTACACCGCAATTAGTTAAATTATGTTCAAAAGATATTGAAATAAAGTCACTACACATTAAAACAGTTTTAGAATTTTGTTTCCCGGGTGTTAAGTACAAAAGAAATTTTTCCCTTTAATTATTTTTCATGCGAAAAAAAAAACGAGTGTCGCGATGAGGAAGGTGACTGAATGGTTACTCCTTGTTGAATTGAGTTGGTGCTGTGTGCCTGTGTCAGCGCTGCTTTTAGAGCCATAGCTCCTAGATTACTACAATATTTGAGAAAAATGTAGAACTCATTTATGCCTACTCTTGTGATTATGTTAAGTACATAAAAGAATTGAACTTCTTTCTGGTACACTAGTGATTGAATCGAAGAGAAGTATAGGATTTATAGGCCTTATTGTTGGCTTACAGAATATAAAGATTTTGTACGAGCGTTTCATTTTGACAAAAACATTGAAATTTATTCCCCTATACAAGTTCAGTCAAGACCATCTAGAATTATTTTTTGGATCAATACGAGCAGGCTTAGGAAATATCAATAATTCAACAGTAAGACAGTTTACATCTCGATACAAAAAAAATTTATCTCGCACCCAGATTAAAGATAGAGGAATGGGCAACTGCATTCCATTAGAATACATCCCTATGTTAAATGTAAAAAAAGTTGTACTCTGAGTCAGATCAATTTGAGTGCCGAACGCACTTCAATGATTGAAGAGATATCTTTCGATGAGAATGCAGCGAATGACGAATTTATTGCGGAACACAACTTTGCTACACAATTGGAAAAACTTTCATCATATGCGAAACATGTTGTGCAATATATAGCAGGTTTTGTTTTTTTCAAATTATTCCACGTTCTCAAATGCACTATGTTGCTGCAATACAAGCTAAAGTTAATGCAAACTCTTTAATCAAATTTAAAAACAATGGAGGTTTGAAAGCGCCATCTCAAAGTGTTGTAGAAATTTGGTAAAGGACCGAAGAAGAAATAAGAAGAGTTCAACGATGCAATAGCCAAGGGATTCTCAATAAGGAATTTTTTGACAGAATATCTATCACAGTTCAAAAAAATGCATTAGAAATAATTTATGCCAAGAAAAGTCGAAGCACATGCTGGAAACAATGCAATATAGCCTGCTAATCAAATTAGTTACAGAAAAATATTTGCAAACTAGATATTATTTCATCGCTAAGAAATCGTCAGAAAAAATATCTCTAAAACAGAAATTCAATAAATTAATTCATTTTAAAGGAATATAGAGCCTACTTCTAAAACGTTTGTCCACTTTATAAGCACTTCAATTTTTCCCTTTCTAAAGCCAGTGCCTTCATTCCGCCAAAGCCGGTCCCAAGCCCGGAAAAATAAGAGTGAGGTGTGGTATAACTATTTAATTAATGGTTGCGATAAAATTAGTTGCATTTTCGTTTACATTCAAACGTCTAAGAAACTACAGAGCATTTTTTTAAATATTGCTTAAATTTTGTCTGATTTTGATACTTGCAAATAACTCATACGCTCCTATTGAGCCTCAGGTTTGAAGAACGAATCAATAATGCGTGTCGTTTATTTTGTAGTTTTGAAAGGAGCTTAATAATTTTTATTGATTTCATATTCATGCAGATTTCAAGTTTTCAAAATTAATGCAAATCCAATATGGACGTTTGAGTAAACGTTTTCGATGCTACTCTTTTTAAGCTAAAACTTTTTAACATGAATTTAACTTATTACTAATAAATTATTTACCCGAAAAAAATTTGCAGGAAGCAAACATATTCGTTGCCCCAAAATATCTACGCCACTGTTAAAATTTTGTTGGTATTTGTAAATTTTTTCAAGTGTTTGTAAAAAGGGGGCGGTTACGACGCAAAAGTGGCTTATTGTCGTCTCTATATCTTATAGCTCTATGGTTATTTGAATCAAAATTTGATATTCCTACGCCACAACTGTCTGTAAATGATAAATACTGCGTTGTGGAGAGAGCGCATGTCATTCAAAATGCTTCATCAACATAAGAACTGCTATCACTAACAAAGAATGAACGTTGAAGACTGTGGATTAATTTGATAATTAAGTGAAATACGGATTAAAGTAAATTACTTAATCTTCTCTTAACTATTCTGAATGTTATTGTGTATATTATTCAATTCCCAACCATAATATTTTGTCTAGTTGTGTAGATAATGTGTTAACTATGAAGTTTGATTTAATTTTATTTTTATATCTATAAATAATATGATAACAGTTCCAAGCAGTAGAAAATCTTTAGTCAAAAATAAAATGAATTTTCCAGCATGCCCTTCTCTTCCAGGAGGAATGGTAGCGAACGGTAAGCATGCCGTTACGAGGTTAGGGTTGTAGAAATCCGCAAATGGCCGGTTTCGCATCGCGTTCGGTACGTGGTACCATAATTCGCTTTGCGTTTTTTTTTTCATAGAATAATTTATTTCAAAGTTCGCGTCAGAGTAGGATGTTATTCGGTGCCGCGTCGGTGATATTCGGGAACGCCGAATTAGATACAGTATTTGTTGTTGGCTGGATGAATAGAAGAAATACGGAATAAAGTAGGGATAAGTTTCGTAAACCGGTGGCTGAATTTTTGTATTCCGGACTTAGTCTACTCGCGCAAGACCTGCGACCGAGCTCCTCTCCGAACTAGCTAGCTAGCCAGCAGCCACCTCTGAGTAGACTAAGTGTGTCCGGACTTGTTGACCTGTAGGGTACAGTCAAAACTGACGATAGATACAAGCCATATGGTAGCAATTTGCATATGTATTAGTCGGCCTACTATGGACAAGCTTCCGGTAGCTGTCACCTAACTGCGGCATTAGCAAATGCTTATATTTCGTCATATATACTATTTTCAGAATAAAAAACGTGCGGAACGCATTCCGTGCATGCTATAAATTCACCTTGTATAGCCCATTGTGCTCCTAAACTTTCCAAGACGAGCAAATGAAGCACACGTTTTGCACCTTCGACTGATAGCTCAGCGTTGAGATGTAAACAAACTCATATAAATTCACTTTGGAAGGCGATAAAAACTAAACGGGTATAAGAACTGAAATAATTTTCACTTCACTAGGAGCGCTATTGTGTTCTCCATGGACCATCTGGATTTCACTGTAGAAATCCGTCTCTAAACCGTACAAAACCTCGAATTTTCGTTTGCACCTCCACAATTCTTCATATAACGCCATGTAAGTTAGCCAGCAAAGTCGGCCTACTAATGGTCATGTGTGTGGTAGTAAGCGCTGCTGCTATATGGCTTGTATCTATCGTCAGTTTTGGGTACAGTCCGTTGTCACGTCCCAAGACTTCACGTCTAGAACCGATGAGAGGTCGGTTCCGATTTCGTTCGAGCGATTTGAACAGAAAGTCATTACACAAGCCTCTCTTAGCCATTTTGCCCAACGCGAGGCTGTGTTGGGTTACCTTTAATCGCGATATACGTGCACGGAAAGTTTCATGTCCGGTATTTTCGAATAATAAGCTTTTGTTAAAATTTCACAAGTGTTTTTTTTTCAAAAGCATAACCGCGGGTTATTTTCATATTAATCATTCTATGCGTTTATAGTTAAGAAGAAAACCCTTCTCTCATGATCGTAATTCTGTCCACCCAACTCTTTTATTCTACCCTGCAAATGAAAAATATATTGATGCAAAAATAACGACACTTTTCGCAAGAACTACTGAATACTTTCCGATACTATTGCCTCTAGCGGCACTTCCGCGAACAGAAGCTGTCTGGTGACTTTATTACTACCTCCTGGACTAAATTTTCTAGCAAATACATAAACCGATAACAAGAAGAATTTTTTATTTCACATCAAGCTAAAGTTCGTGATAATTCTAATGTTTATTACCTCTAACGGCGGTGAATTTTCCTAGTTAAATACTGTATCAGGCACAATTTGATACCTTAGAGATGTTTTTATTCAATACACAGCAAGAAATTGTTTACCCCTTATTTGTCATTGTAAGCCATCCGTACTTTGAAACGTCTTCTGTCGAAGAACTATTTCCAGCCGAGGTTAACCCGAACATCTCGCGAGTTGGAATTCCAAGGCAGAAGATCTGTCAAAGTGCATGCTGTCATAACCAACCAGTTGCCGCTTCTCTATTTACGTAATTTCTGCGTGAAGTAAACAATTGGAATCGATTGTGATAGTGTTCGCGCCATTATTCTCATTTGATTGATATAAAAAAAGTACTTTCCAAAGTCGTCCTGCTCCGAAACATTAAAATTTGTCGAGCAAAGTTTATCTTATTTAGAACAAACAACTTGTGTCAACAGTGAGTGGCCGTGGACAAGAAAGAATTCCCAGCATCAGAGCCTGCGCGCATTTGGTCGGGCATTAAAAGTAAAGTAGATACAGTTCGCATATTTCTCTAAACAAGGACGCAAGGGTACCGCAGTTGCTCCTACTCGAAACCAATTTAAACGCTCGCCACGTCGGTCAAGTGAAGTTGTGCCGTGCTGAGATAGTCTGGGCAAGTGTTCTAGTTATCACGAAAGTTGTGATTGCGTCAATTGCGTGTATTGCCTTCAATCTCGCGTTTTATGTGCCTCGAGAAAAACTCACCGAGAATTAAAGCCGTTTCGCAGGACCTTCCGTTGAATTCCCGTTGCTGAGTGATGTTATTGAAATGCTCGATTGCCGAACGGAAAGCGGTGCCGCCGTCCAAAGGAAAAGGCTCCATTACTCGCGGAACAGGTAAGTAGTTGCTTTGCAACTTTAGAATTCTGTTTGCTTTACGAAATATCCCACATACATCGATATGTGCATCGCCGCCCGCTGCGTATTATGTTCCGTATGTTGTCGGCAGCTGTCGAAATCCACCTCGCGATAACTTACGAGCAACCTGTAGCGCTTCTGGGCATGCTTACGGCCCCCGTTCCCATGGAGCGGGCAGTGAGGCTGGTACGTGTTCCGGCTCTCCCTGCTCACAACACATTCCGTGGGGCGCTTTCAAGCCGCAAATTCACTCGAGGATGTTTTTATAGATAATACTCACAATTGATTGGGTTGATCGGAGCACGGCGCCACTATCGATGAAACAAAAGCCTCAATTGCCAAAACATATTTACTCGCATTTATTCGAACAAGCCGGGCTTGCTTGAACTGTTGTCATCCGAGCGTAGCTTGCAAATAAACATTTAGTCGCTGTAAGCTTTTATTCGGTACCTGAAGACTGTCTTGTTACATTTTGGATTACGCATAATTATTTTGTAGTATTGTAATTATTTTAAATCTTTTAATTAGAATAAGCCTCCTTATAACAATTACAGCTGTCTGTTACTATCAATACGCTGAAACTGCTTAAGAGGCGGTAAAAACTGTTGTTTCGGGTATCCTTGGCAATTTCGACGGCAGCGTTTCCTCTTCTCCGCTGAACCCTTACTTAATTGCCAGTAGTCGAAGCACCCTCGCCTAATTAGTTAATTACCCCAATGGGAATAATCACTAAAAGATTTCCAGATAACATGAATGGATCTTAAGAATGATTGTCTCTGCAGATTTCGGCATCGATTATGTAGCGAGTGTGTGGGTAGGGAATAACATTGCAAAAAACTTTAAAGACTAGCAAAGCATACTAGAAGACTTCTAGTTCTATATATATCCAAACAATTCGTAAATTTTTGAATGAAAATGATTCATTCTTGATAATGGCCCTGAAACTTCGCTGTAAGTTCAACCTGCCCATCATTCTCAATATCTCGTAGGGGGACCTGTATGAGTCGCTATTTTAAGAGAAATTTAATTGCTTGGAAACGCCAGGATGGCTGCCATTTTCTAGGAATTTGAAAAGAGCTCTAAGTTTGTGTACATGTGCATGAAATTTGTGTAATAGGTATAACTAATGTTTTCCGAAAGATTTCACGAAGGAAATCTAAACCGACCTCTCATATGTTAAAGATGTGAAGTCTTGGTCAACGAACCCTGCCTCTTAAAGCCTGCCCGTTCAGACGCTCGCAGTCTACTCCGAGGTGGCTGCTTGTTGGCCAGCTAGAGTTCGGTGAAGAATTTTGGTCGTGGGTCTTGACGCGAGTAGACTACGCTCGAATACGTTCCTTCAGCCATCACTTCAAGTTGCGCGATGAAAAATTCCAACATTACTCTCCTTTAGCCTTTCCAATGCTTCCAACATCTTTAGGGAAAATATCCCCAGACACATGTTCCCGATCTACGACCGACGCACAGTGCTTCGAATATATGGGTGCGGTAGACAAAAATCTAGTGTTGGTAGATTCTTATAGGTAATGCCTTTCTGATCATAAATATCCCCAATAACAAGGAACGAAAGTTAATATGTTGCAAATTATAGCCAAAAATATAGAAAAACGGATTCTTAATTACTTTATGTGCACTGCTGAAAAGTATAATACAAAATTTAACTTTTTCCATTTAATAAAAGCATTGTCAACTACTTACAAGCGTAAGCTATCTTACTTAAATTATTTTACATTAAAAAAAGCAAAAAAAATGTATTACTTAATGAAGCTATGTAGTTGCATATTTAGACTGAATCCAAATAGTCTTCTTCACAACTACTTTCGAAATCTAGATTTACTCGTAAATGGTCTACATTCATTTCAATTCATTGTGGTAGCAATGAACGATCCTCTGGTTCCTGGATGTACTTCTGGATCTTTGCAATAACTTCGATTATTTTGCTGGAGATAATTTTCCGTGTGAATGTAATGCTCGGTTCAGAAGTTAACAGCAGCATTTTGATTAGATCCACATTGGAACTCACTCCTGAAATTTTTCGTGTGTGATGCAATCGATGCTTCCTTACTTGCTTATGCCTTGCCTCTAATGCGCAGGGGGAATGCTGGTCGACAAGAGCACTCTTGGAGGCTAGGAAAGGACGCTGATCCAAGATCAGGAAAATGCCGGGTTTTCCAGGAAGCCCTAGCGAAGGCAAAATCAAAACTTCGATGACCCGCATCCTGCATCCAAACCTACACCGCGGTTCAACCGTACAAAATCTGCTTGAGCAGTTAGCGAGGGACATGAAAGCCGACTTTTTGTTGCTGAGTGAGCAACACCATGATAAAAGTTCAGCATTATGGTATCCTGATGAAACTGGTACTGCCGCCATCTGGGTTCGAAATTCTGAGAGCTGTGGCCATAGGAATGGTTTTGTCTGGGTTCGGTGCTCAGAGACCAGTGTGTACCTAACGCCGAACGAATCGATATCATCTTGCCAAGCCAAGCTTAATGCTTTGGAGGGCCCTGTCTCGAACGCAGACAGGAATGTGCTCGTTGGGGGAGACTTCAACGCTAAAGCAATCGAATGGGGCATGCCTCGAACAGATCCACGGGTAAACGAAACCTGGAAATTGCGGCCAGGACAGCGCTCGTCGTACTAAAAACCGGTAATACGCCGACATTCCGCCGTGTTGGCTGTGAAGGAACCATACCGGACGTGACATTTGCCTCGGAGTCCTAAGTACGGGGGATACACAACTGGGGAGTATTGGAGGACTACTCAGCCAGTGATCATCAGTGCATTCTGCATGAGATCAGTAATGTTGTCTCCCGTCGTCCGTGCTCTCGGCGTTTTACAATTGGATGGAACATCGGAAGGATGGATGGCGAGAGGTTCGTCGAGGTATTCACAGCGAGTGCACCGCTACAGGGAGATTTGGAGGGGACAGAAAAACTGGCAGCTCAAGACGTGATGAACTCAATTATGAGCATCATCACGACTGCTTGCAAAGCTTCTATGCCCCGTCGGAAACCCCAGCACGGCAAGCATTCAGTGTACTGGTGGTCAACTGAAATCGCTGAAAAGCGAAGGGAGTGTCACAAGCTTCAGCGTGAGGCTCATGGAGCACGGAACCGTGACGAGACAAGCAACCGGGTGGCAGCATATCAGTGCCTTCGCAAACTGATCAACAACAGCAAGGCTCGCTGCTGGCAAGATCTAGTGGACAATGTGAACAAGGATCCGTGGGGCCTTGGCTACAAGCTAGTTATGCGGAAGCTTGTTGCCCTACGGAAACCTTGTATATATGATGCGGAAAAGATGGACGAGATAGTGCGGGTACTCTGCCCCGCCCATCCCGTCCGTGTTGATGCTGTACATGGTGAGTGTCCACTCTTCACACAGCCGGAAATGGAAGAAGCAGTCCTCTCGCTGAAAGCGAAGAAGACTCCAGGTCCAGATGGTGTTCCAGCTGAGGTTTTGAAGGTTGTCTATCACCATTGTCCTGACTTGCTGCTCAGTACATTCAACGCTTGCCTACGGGACGGGGTTTTTCCCGGTACGATGAAAGGTGGCGAGACTCGTGCTGATCAGCAAGAAGAAGATTAATCCCGAATCGCCGTCTGCATATTGCCCGTTATGCATGCTAGACACGGCTGGGAAAGTGTTAGAGAAACTCATCAAGGGAAGACTCACTGATGCGATATGTGCTGCTGGGGACCTATCTCCTCGGTAGTACGGCTTTAGAGCAGGACGTTCTACCATTGATGCGATTGCAGAGGTGGTGAGTGCGGTCCAAAAGGCAGAGGCATATAGTCCTACCAAGCGGCGGATCGTCCTGTTGATGACACTCGACGTCAGGAACGCCTTCAATTCCCCTGCGGGGATGGATATTCTGGATACGCTGGAAAAGCCTTTTCAAGTTCCAGAATATCTAATGCGGCTTTTGAGGAACTACCTAAAGAACCGAAGCCTGCTGTACGATGCGACACAGGGCCAACGAAAGATGGAAATTACATCGGGTGTTCCCCAGGGATCTATCCTTGGTCCGGACCTGTGGAATGTGTCAGATGAGTCGCGCTTGATCGGCTATGCGGATTATGTTGCAGCTCTGGTCGCTGACGCACCGTTGAACAAGCGTAACTTAAGCTAGGTATGCTAATGTGCCAAGTGAGAGACTGGATGACTGCTCGCGGGTTCAGTTTAGCTCTGGAGAAAACCAAAGTGGTCATCTTGACAAAAAAGAGAATCCCTAGAGTAAGGATGATCAGTATTGGAGACTTGCAAATCGGTGAAGTACCTGGGGCTACTGATCGACTTTAAGATGAGTTTCTCTGAGCAAATCAGGGCAACGGCTAAGAAGCCTGCTTCGGTAGTATCGGCTCTGAGTCGACTTATGGCCAACGTAGGGGGACCCAGCCCATCAAGAAGACGCCTCTTGATGAGTGCTGTAGAGTCAGTGCTACTGTACGGGGCAGAAGTATAGGTGACGCTCTCAGAAAGGAGGTATACCGAAAATGGGGGGGCGTTGGGGCTGAGGTATCGCTTTTCTGGCACTTCCTCTTCCCCTCTCTCCTTCCGCTAGAAGAGGGATCTCCCAGCTTGAACGCGCCTCACGGCGTAACAAAACGAGACCCGGCCCGAAGTAATGTGCCAAACAGTTCCAGGCTTGGTCCTCAGGTTGACAGGGTAGCTGTTTAGTGGATAGTCCAGTCGCCTTCTTGCGAGCATAGGAGTCCCACACTCTGCGCATAAATGGAATTCACCTACCAAACACAAAAAATGCGTCTTCAGACAATTGCACAATTGGTAATGAAAATGCGGCTATTATATCACTTCCATATATTAAACTTTGTGCACATTGCTAGGCATATCGTAGCAGTTATATAAATTAATATAAAGTCCTCTTGTTTCTTCTAATAATATTTTAAATCCTTCGATATTTATAGAATAGCCGCATGCCAACACTCTTAAAAATAACAGATCAATTCGTTATTAGATCCATATTGACACCAGCCATTTCTGAACTTAGATCAGGGTTTGAAAAAAGCGTCTTGCCATACTTCCATCGTTTGTTGACCCATATCCTGACTTCGGTTTGTCAATCAATAGACCCATTTTCTTTTTAAATTCAGATTGAATTCGTTTTTTTTTTTGTTCTCCACAATTTGTTTCAGTTCATATCCTCGAAATTCCCATTTTTTAACTGATAGCCGATAGGCTATATGTAGGAGACATTCAAAAAATCTTATCTAGCAGTGAATGGTTGGCAAGCCAAAGCGATATTGTTCATCAGCAGGTGGACGGTGGACTAGCCCTGCAAATGAAACACTTGGATGTTGAATTTGTGTTCGACAAAGTATGGCTAGCACTGCCATCTAACATAGTGAACAGCATGTCAAAATTCACTTCACTTTTTAAGGTTTTGTACTAAAATACAAAACCCTATTGCAATCACGACCTGTGTCCGTCTGTATGTCACAGCGCAGCACAGCCATGAAACATTGTGGAAAATTCAGAAGTGGTGGCGAGTAGGATGCCATTGGAGAGGTCTTAATGATATCTTTTCAAAACAAGTCTTAAAATTGCCTTATCAGTGCCGTGGGGAGCAGGGGAAGGGGTAATGTACGAACTTTTTGCGTACCCCCCTGGCGATTCGACACCTTTCATCCGAATGATTGTAGGCCTTTATGAGTACAACAACAAAAAATACGTGAGAAGTCTAAATTCACTCAACCTTGTTAGTAATAGTGTGAATTATCGATTTTATGTTTTCTTGAATAAAATCTTAATGATACCTTTGAATTCAATAAAATTTACAAGATTGGTATATTTATAAGATTCAAAGAAAGTTTCACAAAGATCGAATGGTATTTAACAAAGTTATTGCGATTTGAATTTTCCTGTAATACTATGGAACAATATGAGCTGTATTACTATGGAAACATACGAGTATGGCTATGGAACAATATACGCTTTCTATCCGACTCAAATACTACAGCCTTGCTGGGATTTGTATGAAAGTTTCAGAAATTAAAGGCATCATGAATATCTTTGAGAATTGGTTCAGCTAGTGGTATCAGTACTCGTAAATCAAAATAGGGGCTGTTTTAAATGAGAAGTTTCAGTAATTTTGAGTTATTTTTCCCCAACTTAAACGTTTAAGAAGCATTCTTTTAACGCTCGATTCAATTTAATCAATGATTGAAGATGAGTACCTACATTTAATACTCATATATGAAACAAAACGAGGAGACAGGAGAGAGCTTCTATCAAAAGGGCTTTGTAGCCATTCTAGGGTTCGAAAAAATAGGCCATGAATCGATGATGACAGTACAGTCATCAAAGGTAGCCAATATGAGTATCAAATAAAAGTTCTTTATGAGAGTTTTTCAAAACAGTTCTTAAACTCACGGTTTTTGCTTCAGGAGGCCCAGGGGAGGAAATACACGAAAAATGGGTTTCCCCCTCGTGATTGGATCCCTGTGATCTAAAAAATCTGAAAAAATTATCAAGGGAGATATTTATAAGTATAACAATAACAAATACCTCAGAAGTCAAAATTCGTTCAACTTTGTTAATAATAGTATGATCTTCAAATTTCACATTTTCTCCAATAAAATTATATGGATGCCTATAAACACAACAAAACTCAATATTTAAGTAGCCTTACACAAGATCCTAATACGCTATAAGTTTGATGGAATTCGTATCATATTCAACAACAATAACACACTATTTTGGTATTTTATGAACTTTCCACCAAATCAGACACTGCAGTTTTGATTTGATCTTCTTAAAATTTTCAAATAAGATCAACAACATAAACATTATTGGGGATTCATGATTTCAATGATTTTTGTTAGTTTGCAACGAAATCGCGACCGTGGAAAAAAGAGAGACAATGAATTTTCTTTTAAACGTGCTCATCTCTTTGACATGTTTCTTAACTTCATTTGGCTTTGGTGACTGCATCTCGGAGAAGTTGATACAAAAACCTTTTGACATGAACGTAGGTCTGTCTACCCAACTTGTTTTGGTTTTTCTAGATGCTTCTTCAAAAGATGTTTGTGGCCTTCCTAGTATACGCATGGTCCAGGCAGAGCTGCCTAATTTGAAGTGGAAGGAGCATCTTCTAGTTTGATATTATGTTGGAGCCAAGAAGCGTAGCGCTCACAAAATTTTTGACGATTCCTAAAGACACTGTCCAATTTTTTATTGAAGAAAAGGCAAAATAGTCTGCTTATGTTGGAAAATTCTTTTCGCTGATGCTCGTTTGATTCTTCATCATGTAAAAGTGAACACAATTTATCGAAAACAATAGGGATCCGATCACCTTTCTTATGCAAAAAGCATATATCAGCAAGCCGTCCGTTTGTTATGGTCGCGCTTCCTACAGATAAGGTCATATACCTGTCAAAGTCGCACTCAGACGCAGCTAAACTGTATTGCAAATCAAAGTTAATCTAAGAGGCAATTATTAGATATAAAAAATATGGAAAAATATTTGAGGATTTTTTAAAAGCTTCCTCAAAGTTATAACTGTAAACAAAATCAAAAACCCCACTTAAGAATCGCGCGAAATGATAGAACGGTCAAATCTTTCTAATTCGAATTTAAAATTCTAAACAACGTACCTTGGCCAATAAAATCCATCATTGATAATTTCTTTTGTGAACAAGAAAATAACACAATAATAACGAGAAGTAAATTGCAACTGACAAAGCGATTGCATCAAAAAGAATGAATCCCTAAGCTTTCGCTATTATATTGACTCACAAATAGCTGTAAACAATGTAATAACTGTATTAAACGGTAGTTTAGAGACTATTATAGAATATCCAGTGAAAATTCATTTAAAAAAACTGGAAATTGTGATTTTGTTCCACTGATCGATGCTCTGTGCGACGTGGTGTCAAACATAAGTTACTTTAATTCGAACCAAGCAAACCTACCCTAATTGAAACCGACAAAATACAAATTACGACACCGCATAACCGTACCGCAAGCCTGAACCAACTAGTCGCGGATTACCGACAACCCCGCCCACCCGACGACATATTCAACTTCCGCTTCGGTCTCCGCTGAAACTCGTAAGCTACTGAAAGAGGAGAGAAGGGTTGTTTCTAGCAATTCGTGATTGTTTAATTTATTTTGTCTCAATAAAATTCAAACATATATTCCAACGTTTCCTTCACTACAATTTTTCTTTTCTTGTTGAACGGTCTATTGATGTTTTATATTTTCTTCTTATTTTTCAAAGTGTTGGCACATATATAAATAAAGCTGTATCATTTTTCATATTTTCGTTACAGATCAAAAGTTACCATATTCTAAAGTCTTATATTAGAGATATATTGAAAAACAAGTTAACCTGACGTCTAATGTGATTCGCACACGTCCTAAATTCAAGTGTTAATCTGGATTATATAAACTGTCATCGATTACTTAAAAGTATATTGGCCCCGAGTTTTAAAGACCATTGTAAATTTCAGTGATCATATATGTACTGTAAAATTATTATATCAGCAACAATGAGTTTACTCTTTAAAAAGAAAATATTGCATTTTGTATTATTTTATGTTTGTGCTATTCCTAGGTTTAATATTATTTTATATTTTCCGGTTTTCAAAAGTTTTTATCGTTTTATTTTCCAAAAACTTAATAATTCGTTTAGAAATGGAACAATTCTCTAAGACAAAATATATACATATATACTATGAATAAAACATTCGAATACCTTAGGGGTTTGTGTATAATACATCGTAGTAAGTTAACGGATCCTATCATCAATTACTTTAATTCTTCTTCTTCTTAACACTACAGCCCCTCTCGGGCCTTCGCTTCCTGCAAATAGCGCCTCCAACTGTCTCGGTCTATTGACCGAGTCCTCCAGTTTCGAAACCCGAGCAGCAATGAACTATCTTCGTCGACCGAGCCAGACCAGCGTTTTCTCGGTTTCGCCACTGGTCTCCGGCCTTCAGTTCTCCCAACGAATACCTTTTTGAGTATCCGGTGTTCGTCCATACGATTCATCTGGCCAGCCCATTGCAGCTTCCGCAGTCTCACAATCGTTGAGACCTCCGGCTCGTCAAAAATTTCATACAGCTCATGGATGTATCGAATTCGCCATTGTCCTCGTCTGGCTTCGCCCATTGCAGCTTCCGCAGTCTCACAATCGTTGAGACCTCCGGCTCGTCAAAAATTTCATACAGCTCATGGATGTATCGAATTCGCCATTGTCCTCGTCTGGCTTCGCTCCAATTATTCGCCTCAGGACCCGTCGGTCAAAAGCGTTCAATAAATTTGCAGATGCTTGGGTTAGGGTCCATATTTTATACCCATAGCATAACACAGGTCTTATCACAGACTTGGATACTTGGAGCTTTGTTTTCTTGTGTATGCAGCAGGTCTTCAAAATCGTCAAAACTGAATAAAATATTTTATTTGCGAGCTGTATTCTTTGGTGTATTTCATCTCTTTCATTACCCGTTTTCGTTATTTTCACACCTAAATACACAAATTTGCTAACATTTTCAATACTGTATTCGCCAAGTGTGATATTTTGTGTGTTTGAGGTATTTTTCCTCGCCTGCTTGATGAGCTTTGTGTTATTTTCATTGATTTGTAGCCCTACTAGTTTTGCTTCGCTGTCGAGTTTCAGGAAAAATTCTTTGGCAGTTTTTAATGACCGTGGCAGAATGTTGATGTCGTCCGCATAGGCTACTACTTGGCCCGACTTGTATACTAATGTACTTCGCGTATCGACTGGTAGCTTCCGTATGACGTACTCCAGAGCCAAATTAAATAGTAATGGGGCCAGCCCAACTCCCTGCATTATTCCGATATCTGTGTCAAAGGCATGGGTAAGTTGGTTATTGATGCGGACTTGGGAGGTCGTCGACGTCACTGTCATTTTGGTAAGACGGACTAATTTGGCTGAGATACCAAAGCAAAGCATTATTTGCTACAGTATGTTACAATCAATACTGTCGTATACTTGCTTAATTCTTATCATATGTGAATTCCCAAAAACATTCTGCAATTGAAAAACTTGGGACGTTTTCAAATTGGGTTAATTGTTTCGCGATAATTTAATTTCCATTCAAGATTCACTACTTTTTTCACATTCGCGATTTCTTTGCCGCTCTTATTTCCGACTATCAAGGTCTCGTGAAGAAATCTGTCATTCAGCGCGCATGTTTCGCACATCAACCTTTTCAGATTTATTGAGCCCCCATTCTCATTCCAAGACCTAGTGCTCCTTGATCAAACCCGCCAACTGTAGAGAGTGTACGATCTTCGCTGGTTGTACATATCCAAGAAGCTTCTCAATTTTGCAGTACGTTCTCTTTCGGAACACAACTCCGCAGTACATCAGAAGACGTGATGGTGTTTCATCTGCAAATCTGCAGAACTTGCACTCGCCATTCTTCGAGACTCATCTTCTTAAGACAGGTTACAATGCTCCGTGAGGTATCCGTTAAAGATCCTAAATTAATTCTTTCCTAGCTTGACGTACGATTTATAGTAAATCGCTCCTCATCAATAGACTTAAGGAACTCCTTCGATGCTTTGAGTCCTGGATAACTCCTCCGTAGTTTATCGCGTTCCCCAGCTTCTAGTTTCTTCAAGTTTCTCCGAACAAAGAGCTTTTGACCGCACTAGAGGATTCAAGACCAATGAATGCCGCTCTTGGTCCTTCTTTTGCTATGAGGTCTGCTTGTTCTTGCCTGCCCTGGAAGGGTGATAAATTCAGTATGTTTTCGAGTGCTCTTGTTTGGCATGACCATATTGCTACTGTGATGTGAGCACAGACAAAACGTGCATCCAATTCAGTGCTTGCCGCGTTTTCCGCTCCTGAAACTTCTCCGCCCAGACCATAGCCCACCCCGTATGGTCTCATCATCATGGTGTACATCCAGTGCAGTATTATTGGGCTACAGGCTCAAGACTTTTTTCCTTTAGCAATACAGTCCTTTTCGGGCTTTTGCTCAGAGATAGTTAGAGTCTCTCATTATCTTGATCATATGTAAAGGTGCTCGCGAAGGATATTATGGTCGGTACCACGCTTTGGCCTTATGTCCGTCCACCCAGCTGCGATACGTTCTGATTTTTAAACCAGAACGTATAATAACTGAATGAGCTTATAGTCCGTCCGAAGTATCACTCGAACACTCGGCTTACGCAGGAGGTACTAGAGGCTTAAGATTTGCCTACAGTATACCTGTACTCCATCAGGGCTCTTATGGCCTTAGTTGTCACCACTTCAATGTGCCGGTTCCACGTGAGCTAATTGTTCCCGCAGAGCACACGGTGAGCTTTGCTGAAACAATTCAGGACCAATGATTTGAGTTTCCCATCTAGATTCAAACGATTTGTTGTTGTTCCGGCGCGACCATTGGTAAAGATTTACTTATATCGTTCTCTGGAGAAATTTCCCGAAGGAAATCTAAACCGACCTCTCATCGGTTCTAGGCGTGAAGTCTTGGAACATGACAACGGAGTGTACCCATCAGGTCGAAAAGTCAAGGCACTCAGTCTACTCCGAGGTGGCTACTGGGTAGCTAGCTACTTCGGAGATGAATTTCTGTCGCAGGTCTTACGCCAGTTAACGAAGTCCGAAATACAAAAATTCAGCCACCGATTCAAATGCCTGATTTAAAACACGTTCAACAACTTCCACCGACCCTACTTTAATTACGTCACTTCTGTTCCTTTTCCCTTCGATCCCAGGAAAAGGAACACAAAAAAAATCGAAAAATATTTCTCCATTTGCTGGCTCAAGGCATGCGCCCGAGCTTAATACTTGTACGAGTATATCCCAAGGCACTTAGCCCAGGATAAGCGAATAAGAATATGTTCAACTGCGTACTCAAGGCGTCAATCTGAGTATTAGCGTCCCAAGGCTTTTGGATTATTAATCAATTATTTATAAATATAACTGCATACTCATGGCGTCGGCCCGAGTACTAGCGTCCTAAGGCAATTGCGCACGGGGCCTGCAGTTAAAGCTTTCACTGATTGGTTTTTTTCAAATATGATATCAAGTGGTTGTAATAATTGAGCTGCGTCATCCATTACAGCGGAGTTGAAGTCCTGTCGTTCGGATTTTATTTTCACACCCTGACTTAAAAGTACTGTTTAAGACCACATTTAGAATAAATTACGTAGAATAAACACGGTTGCAGTGTTTCTACATTGTATACCAAAGTTCACCAAACCAATTTGATAATTCAACGAAGTTTTGTACATAATGAATCCTCAAATGCACTCTAACGACCAGTCGACGTTGTTTCTTCGAGACAAAGCCGCATGGGACAGTGCCATTGCTGCATATAGTGGACCTGATCCATTAGAATTATGGTATAATTATATATGCTGGTATGATTATAATATGCGCATTGATCCTGAAAGTAAATTCCGCGAAGTACTGGAAAAATGCTTGACTATATTTGGACATAATGAAGCTTACAGCCAGGATATTCGAATGGTTACATTATGGATTAAATGCCTCGATGCACAAGATAATCCTCTTAATCTTTATCAAATATTATATCAGCGAGGAGTAGCAACTCGATGCTCACGTTTTCATATGGGTTGGGTTTATTATTATGACAGCAAATGCTTTTAAACAAGCGGAATCCGTGTACAATTTAGATTTTCAGGCTTAAGCCGAGCCCTACGATGAACTCCAAGAAGCATATACAAATCTTGTATTTCACTGTTGTATCGAATGTTATATAAAGACAATTTTTTGTAGAAACGTTCTGTGAATAATTTGATTGAGCAACACCAACAAATTACAAACTTGAATCCATCGAAAAAAGCTAGAAACGAACCTGCTGAAGCTGTAACGGGTACAACATCTTATGTGGAAACTTATGTCGAGCATGATAGCTCGGAACAATCGCATCCGGTTCAACAACAGCCACATGCTCAGGTGCAAATTCAGATTCAACAAAATCGTATACAATTACAACATGTTCAACTGCCTCAATATGTACACGTACAAGAAGTACAATTAAACCAAAGTCCCACACAGCAAGTATCACCACCAGCTTTAATACATGTACAACAAACTCAGCAAGCCTAGATACAAAATAGCACTGATTCGAGTTTATTAAGCAGTTCAGGAAGATTTCCAACATAAACAAAAAACTGCACAAAATTATCCTCACGGCCAGTCAACCCATAATCAAAGTTATGCGCCAGCGGCACAACCACAAGCCATCTAAAACATAACAATCCCACAAATCGCCCAGTCCGCACCGCAATCACACATTAAGCCAAGCAACAAACCGTATTCACACCAGCCCAAACATATAACAGCCACAAATTAGTCATCAAGTAGCGCAGCAAACATTTGAGCATAAAACGTTGCAATAAGTGCACCTGAAAGCACCACATGAATTTTGCCACGAATTATAACATACAAAAACGTCCAACAAACAACACTTCAATCGAATATCCAAAACCTAGCACAGCAGATGCGGATGCAACAGAAAACATTGCAACCTCCAGCCCAAGAACCAATACAACAAATAGTTGAACCTCAAATCAAACAGCAAAGAATGAACCATCAAATGCAAACTAAAGTGTACAGCGGAATGGGTGGGAGGCTCGTCAACTGGCATTGCAAAGGTCTCGCAAGGCGACAACCAGCAACAACGGGGATGCTGTTATGAGATCTGACGGCGGACACGTCGCGAAGCGCAAGGTTCTTTTCGATTTTCTGCGACGAGTAGAGAGCCGCGGCGGGGGATGTCGCGTTTTGAATTCGAGGAAGAAGACGAGACCCCGGAGCTCTCGTGCATACAGTAAACTCGATTGTGATTTCCAACGTTTTTTTGTTAGGAAGTAGAGATTGAAAAACCGAAAGCTAAAATCGAATCGTTCGCGGTTATCCCATTGAATTGCGCGTAGGAAGCTTCGCATCTAGCGAGCCCGTTCCTTGGTGTGGCGATTCTGTCGGGCAAGGAATTTGTTGCCTTGTGGGTTGTCAGAAAGGGAGGTTAAGCAGCGAAAAAGCTAAAGGAAAGATTGCATTTCGCGCAATTGCCATCAAGACTAGTGGAGTTGTTCGTGTATACGAGCGAAAAGATTTGTTTTGTGGGACTCCAAAAGCTGGGGTTTGAAAAGTGTCGTGAGAGTTTTCACGACGAAGGAAACAAACGTTTTGCATAGCGTTTTTCCAAAACTGGGATTTTTGCAGAACGGAATGCGGAAATCCTGGCTTTAAGAAGTTCCGGAAAGAAATTTTATTGTGTGGAAATAAACGGTTAGCGCATAAGAATATTCTCTCAGAATTATCGGCTGTCTCTCTCTTTCCCAACCGTTTTTACGGAATCAGATTGAATCCTGTGAATCACGCGGTATTTTTTCGATTTTCATGCTGCACCACTACAGTTAAGCTTTGGTGTCTGACTTACATAATAAATGATATTCGAGTACTAGCAATTAATTTGGTGTAGAACGTTTTAATTAGCAAAAAAATACTTTAAAATTTGTCCGAATTAAGCTATTCCTGGGCGTAATTGATATTCCATCTTAGTTGTACTTATGTACATAGTGAAATCCGGTTGTTGACAAATGCAAAAGATTTTGGCTGTGAGAAACGGCTGTACAATAATAGGATAAGGAAATAAAGTTGTGCTGCAAGCAAATCAGGTATTGCGACGGGTCCTTGTGGAGCGCCTATTGCTTGGGGTGAATTGTGTTGGTGGATGAATTTGTAGAAGTGATTGACTGTGGAGTACTTGATTTATTGATATAAGAATTGTCTTGAAGTGTTGTTGATGAAAAGAGACCGGTCTCAGACGATAGTTTTCATATGAAGATAATCACTTGGAAGTTGTATCGGATTTATTTAAAATTTCGACGCTGTTGAAACATCTAGTAATTACTACCGGATAAAACGCGACCGCGCCGTCTCATGTCGACAAACATCAAGTCAGCCTATAATACGAACGCCATGCAATCGCTTTCTTTGAGGACTATGGTTTGCGCCCTTTACATTTTCGAGGAGTTAAGGACGCCCAGGAAATTCGATATTGGAGCGTCACCAATTTTTAGGGTTTTGTACTAAAATACAAAACCCTATTGCAATCACGACCTGTGTCCGTCTGTCTGTCCGTCCGTCCGTCCGTCCGTCCGTCTGTATGTCACAGCACTTTTTCTCCGAAACTATAGAGGCTACAGCCATGAAACTTTGTGGAAAGGTCAGAAGTGGTGACTTCTTGAAAGTTCAAGGGTGAAAAAAATTTTCAAAGGGGTTTAAGGGGGGTCTCCCCATATAGGGAGGTGACCCCTCAAAAAAAAATGTTCACCATTGGTAGTCGAGTAGTGTGTCATTGGAAAGGTCTTAATGAGATCTTTTCAAAACAAGTCTTAAAACTGCCTTATCGGTTCTGAGGGGGGCAAGGGAAGGGGAAATGTACGAACTTTTCGCGTACCCCCCCCCCTCGCGATTGGACACCTTCCATCCGAAAAATCTGAAAAAAATCATGAATGTAGGCCTTCATGAGTACAACAACAACAAATACATGAGAAGTCAAAATTCACTCAACTTTGTTAGTAATAGTATGATTTATCGATTTTATGTTTTCTTGAATAAAATCTAAACGGTACACTTAAATTCATTTTGCAAACAGATGACTATTTATAGGATTGATCTTTTCTGAAAGTTTCATAAAGATCGAATAGTATTTGACGAAGTTATAGCGATTTGAATTTTCCTGTTTTACTATGGAACAATATGCCCTGTATTACTATGGAAACATATGGCTATGGAGCCATACGAGTATGCGCTTTTTACCGACTTAGCCACTACAGCTTTGCTAGGATTTGCATGAAAATTGCAGGAATGATAGGTATCATGAAGATGAGTACATAGAATTGAAACAAGTCGAAGAGGCAGGAGAGAGCTTCTAGCAAAAGGGCTTTGTAACCATTCTAGGATTCGAAAAAATAGGCCATGAATCGATGATTACAGTACAGAGAAGTAGCCCCTGGAAAAAAATTTCATGAAAGGTAGCCGATATGAGTATCAACTGAAAGTTCTCTATGAGAGCTTTTCAAGACAGTTTTTAAACTGACCGTTTTTGCTTCAGTGGGGGCACAGGGGGGAAATACATGAAAAATGTGTTTCCTCCCTCGCGAATGGACACCCGTGATCTAAAAAATTTGAAAAAATTATCAAGGGAGATATTTATGGATGTAACGATAACAAATACCTCAGAAGTCAAAACTCTTTCAACTTTGCTAATAATAGTATGATCCTCGAATTTCACATTTTCTCCAATAAAATCGTCTTTGACATGTTTCTTGATTTTATTCGTTGCTGGTTACTGCATTTTGTAAGTTGAGTACAAAACCCTTCTGACATGAGCATAGGTCTGTCTACCCAACTTGTTAATGTATGAAATGTTGGGTTTCAGAAGAATTTTAGTAACGAGTCGATTTTAGTCATCACCACATCGTCAACGAGCGCTCGTCGAGGATGCCGGTGAGTATCCGCTTGTCTCATTTATAAATTTTTACAATATCTTCTTCTTCTTAGCACTACAGTCCCTCTCGGGTCTTCGCTTCCTGCAAATAGCGCCTCCAACTGTCTCGGTCCATTGACCGCGTCCCCCAATTTCGAAATCCGAGCAGCGATTAGCTGTCTTCTTCGATCGAGTCAGATCAGCGTTTCCCACTGTTCTCCAGCCGTCAGTTCTCGCAAGGAGTATCTTTTTGGCATCCGTTGCTCGTCCATACGGTTTGTTAAGATTTTCTAAATTTCCCAAAAAAAAAACATAATTCATTAACTCTCAATCATTGATACATTTCACCATAAATTAAATTGTAACTCGAACTAAGCAAAAAGTATTCCATTATATCCTCCAAATGCAATCCATAAATTAAATTGTAACTCGAACTAAGCAAAAAGTATTCCATTATTTTCATAAACACAAAATTTTCACGAGCAGATTCACAAGACGGGAAAATCTATGTATGCAAGCATTTTAAGCGTAATGCATTGTCATTTCAAGTGCACATTCGTTCGCGAAGACACTCCAACTCATCAAATTACGTGCAAACAATTGTCTATGAACGAACAAATGTTTTGGCTTGAGATGAGAATAATACACAACATGTATCTAGTCTAGTCATTTAGTCAAGTAAGCAAAATTTTGTTATAAAAGTAATTGTTTCGAATAAACGTGAGGTGTTTTGCTGGAAAACGTGGACCAAGTCTTTTAATTTTTCCTGCAGTGAGGCTGCTGTGGGACGTTATTTTAGCAGAATATCAGGATTGCTACAAACGGGATTGTATATTGATCTCTACAATTGGTGTTTTCACCTGTTGTCAGAAGAGATCTTTTGCAATTAGCGTTTGTGCAATTCCAAATTTCATCGGTCGCAGAATTACTGGGTAGAAGTTGGAGGTTGACTGGGTGATTCATCTGGTCAGCTAAATTTACAGCGTCGCCCATTGAAATTCGTGACAATTATACTTGATTTGGTGATCAACTAGATCAACCCGTTATTGGTGGATCACCAATTAGCAAATTCACATCCGAACACGGTTCATGTGGCCAGCCCATTGCAGCTTCCGCAGTCTTACAATCGTTGAGACCTCCGGCTCGTCAAAAATTTCATGCAGCTCATGGTTATATCGAATTCGCCGTTGTCCCCGTCTAGCAAGCATTACATTTTAGGATTTCGGTCATATGACCACCCCGAGCCCAAATTTGCCATTGGTCCCTGTCTAGCTTCGCTCCGATTATTTGCCTCAGGACCCGCCGCTCAAAGGCTTTCAATATATTTGCGGATGCTTGGGTTAGGGACCATGTTTCATACCCATAGCATAACACAGGTCTTATCACAGATTTGTATACTTGGAGCTTCGTTTTCCTCTGTATGCATCTGGTCTTCAAGATCGCCAATACTGAATAGAATATTTTATTTGCGAGGTGTATTTGTGCGAGGTGTATTTCGTCTCTTTCACTTCTGGTTCTCGTCATTTTGGCGCCTAAATACACAAACTCGCTCACATTTTCGATACTGTACTCGCCAAGTGTGATATTTTGTGTATTTGAGGTATTTTTCCTCGACGGCGTCATGAGCTTCGTTTTATTTTCATTGATTTGTAGCCCTACTAGTTTTGCTTCGCTGTCGAGTTACAGGAAGAGTTCTTTGGCAGTTGTTAATGCCCGTGACAAAGTGTTGATGTCGTCCGCATAGGCTACTACTTGGCTCGACTTGAATAGTAATGTACCTCGCCTATCGACAGGTAGCTTCCTTAGACGTACTCCAGAGCCAAATTAAATAGCAATGGGGCCAGTCCAACTCCCTGCTGTAATCTGATATTTGTGTCAAAGGCATCGGTGAGTTGGTTATTGAGTTGGTTATTGAGTTGGTTATTGAGTTGGTTATTGAGTTGGTTATTGAGTTGGCTATTGAGTTGGTTATTGAGTTGGTTATTGAGTTGGTTATTGAGTTGGTTATTGAGTTGGTTATTGAGTTGGTTATTGAGTTGGTTATTGAGTTGGTTATTGAGTTGGTTATTGAGTTGGTTATTGAGTTGGTTATTGAGTTGGTTATTGAGTTGGTTATCGAGTTGGTTATTGAGTTGGTTATTGATTTACATATATATATATATATATATATATATATATATATATATATATATATATATATATATATATATATACATATATATATATATATATATATATATGTATATATATATATATATATATATATATATATATATATATAGATATATAGATATATATATATATATATACATATATATATATATATACATATATATATATACATATATATATACATATATATATATATATATATATATATATATATATATATATATATATATATATATATATATATACATATATATACATATATATATATATAGATATATATATATATATATATATATATATATATATATATATATATATATATATATATATCTATATATATATATCTATATATATATATATATATATATATATATATATATATATGTATATATATATATATATATATATATATATATATATATATATATATATATATATATATATTTACAATAATTCTTGTTTACGGTTACGTTAAACTCTGCATACTTTTGCTTTCTTGTGTTGATAAAATTTCTTTTTGATTTTTGCGATCCTTGTGTGTATTCTGGTTTATCATGCGAAATGATAAGTAATAAACTAGAATAAGAAAGTAAAAATATTGAAAAGAAAAAAAACAAGAGTGAAAGCGATTTAATGTGGGTTGATTTGTTAGATAGAGTAAAATTATAGTACTTTGCATTCAATTTATTTATACCTTATACGTTTTATTTTTGAAAAATAATGAATAGATAATTGAATAATCCAATTTCGCTCTTTCCTTTCATCCAACCTGACCGGGTATGGGACCCGCAGCGATGGCAGGCCCCTCCACTGACATAAGTTAGCCATCGGGCGCGCTCTTCCCTTTTATTGTGTTGTAGGGTTCTCTCGCTCGGGTAGAGTGGCCTTCCGCTTACATGCCCTTTTATGGTATAGTGTTATGTAATTCCATCGCATAGTACTATAATATAAATTGGTCACGTTTATATTCTGTAATGATTTTATGTCCACGTGCGAACGCGGAACCGACCTCTCATCGGTTCTAGACGATAAGTCTGAGTAGTGCCAACGGATGGTACCAACCGGTCAACCAATCCATGCATCGTAACCCATTCACGCGCTGGCTGCTTGTCGGCCTGCTAGATCGGAGAGGATTTCGGTCGCGGGTCTCCGAATGGGTTACGCTCATTTACAATATTCAGCCACCAATACATGCCCGTTTTCAAACGCGTCACAAAACAAAACCATACGGAGAGGAAACCTACTTTACGTTACTCCGTATTTCTTCATTTACTCAGTCAAGGACAAAAATCTAATTTTTACTTCGCGTTCCCGAATTTCCGACGCGGTACCAAAAAAGGCTATGCTAACTCAACCCGACGAACTCCACGCTAATAAAACGGCAAAACAACAAAGGTACCGCGTACAGCGCGCGACGCGAAACCAACCTCAGCAGATTTTCTCAAACCCTACCCTCGCAACGGCATACCTACCCTCGCGACGGCATACCTACCCTGCACCTCATCTCCCGCTGAAAAGAAGAACCACTGGAAAGGAAAGTCGTTGTTAAGGTTAGCAATACATAGTTTTATTCATTTCACCAATTAAGAGGCCTAAAAATATATAATAATTGCGTGTTTTTCTTTTTTCTTTTTTATTTTTTTTAAAAAGTAAGATTAAAAGCAATTCGTTATGTATTTTCATTTGCTTTTCGCTTCGGAAGCCAAATTAACCTTAGATCAAAAAAAATTTTTAAGATTATTAATTATTAATTCTATCAAACCATGGTTCTGTTGGAAGAGTTCATATCCAAATTGGAATTATAAAATGATTAGAAAGGAAAATATTAAATGTAAATTATTGTTTTTCCTTTTACAGCTGAGGGCTTAAATGACTGGTTTTCTAGTATATTAGACGTCTTCAAATAGTGACTTACGTTTTTAAGTTATTTAAAAAAAAACATTAAAATGTCTAAACACGATTACAAAAATTTTGTGCGTTCGATTGTTTTCTTACGTATCGTTTGGTTGTTTTGATGTTCTCAAGTTTTTCTATATTTTTTTTGACTTTCATTAAGAAATAATGACTGTGCTGTTCCTACCGACTGACTTCTCGCCAAAAACATTTTTCTTACTAACCGCGCATTAAAATATTTTAAGCCTCGAATTTCAGTTGAAACTTAACCTAAACAAATAAAATTATCGAATTCAATAATATATCCATCGAGTACTTGACCGTACATTAAAATACTTTAAGCTTTTCATTCAAAAATTTTAGCTAAAATATGGGTTGTTATCCAAGGTCTACCCACGAAGACTTGTTTAAAAAATAACAAAATAAGACATAAATCTCTTTCGAAACTTAAATATTTGCTATTTTACACCACAAATATGCTATTATGCTTTATATTTTGTCCTATATAAATACTTATTGGAAAACACTATTATTATTTTGAAGCTTTATAAAAACGATCAACGACACCTTGAGAAATTTATCGCGTTCAAATAAAAATATAAATAACAACGTGCCCGCGCATTATGAAAATTCGTTAATATTGATCTTGCACTTGTTAGCTGATCGCGGAGTTGCATAAAAAACAAAAGAACGCTTATAATTATTTACTGAAAATCATAATCTATTGTCGAATGCCAGATGCATAAGATTTCCTAATAATCAACGCGGGGATACTTTCGTATAATAAAAACGTTGGGATCATCTGATATAATTCTGTATCATTTCCTTTCAGTTCATCATTTGGTTTTTTTTCTTTCATAGCTATGACTATACGAAGACTATCATAAGATATAATAAATCGGAATTTTTTGTTCACAATATTGTGTGATTTGAATTCAATCCTTCCACAATTTCCAATTGTGATAAGAGATATTTCAAAAGTCTTGGTACAAAGATATTATCTTCTTCTTATTTGCTATTTTAAAAGATTTATCATTTCTATGATCTATTCCCGATTGGCATTCGCTTGCCACATCATATTGATTAATTTCTGATCATTCTTCTCGTCCATAACAATATCTTCCGGTAGCTGTGGATTGAATCGGATTCAGCTTAATGCAACATACTCACTGTAATACATCTTTGCAGATACGGGGCTCACAAGCAAGCACTTTAATCTAGGCCAACACGGACATCCATCACGTTTGCGTAGATCATAGTCAGAGAAGTCTATGGTATCGAATTGGTCCAGTGCAGCTCCCAAACTCTCCACTTGCGGCGTTTTGCATCCTCGTAGATCTGGCTCCGCTCTCTGCATGGATTGATTGATGATATCCGCGGCCAGTCTAAACATTACAAAACGTTATTTCAACTCGAAGCGGAAAAACAAACTTTGCCTTCGCCGACTTACCAATTCCAATTTCTGATACATTTACTACTGCTTTTAAATAGTCGATGGATATCTGTGATGACCGATTTGTAGGAAAGTTCTTTTTCCTGTTAACCTTAAGCCTTTTTTATGCTTCTTGGCACCCTCCGGGACTTCTTCCTGGGTGACGGCCACTACGTCCACACTTTCCTACCATGTGGCTGTCAAATCTTCTTGACATCCCACGACAAAATTGACGTGGGATGTGCGCTCGTCGCAACCAACTTGAAATGACAAGCCACCTAGCAGCAAAGTGTGTTAGTAGTGGTCGCCAGCGGCGTCGCATGATTCATTACAATTCCTCATGTGATGGAAAAGTTCATGCAAATTATGCTTGCATGAGTTTTCACTCAAATGGGAAATATATGGCCACGTCTACGTTTGTATCTTGAGCCGGTTGGGAGGGTGCGAGGGGGCACCGCTTCCACCTGGATGCCCCAATCTTATCGTCTGCAACGGCGAAGTCTCTCAAGTTCGTCCGTATTTTTCCAGGCCCAATTTGTTCTTTGGACAAGCAATTTTAGCCCTTAGTAGTTCACCTTGGCCTCGACACCAGCCGATCGGCATTCGACCCTTTTGTAATTCTTGAATGTGAAACGCTAGCCTGCCAGCACATTCACGCGTCCCTAGACAAGGCCAAATCTCGGCGGATACTACCATCCTCTTCCGCTGAGGCAGCAGACCATCGCTGCAGTCCTTAAAGGGCATTTTTTATCTGCCTTTTTCACTACATGGTATCATACAGTTCGTTTCCTTTGAATGACAAATATAATTAAAGTAGAGATAAACCGCAGAAATTTTACAGCTCCATTAATGCTCCAACGTTATATCTTACAATTACAAACGTAAAACCTCATTAACTATATTCAATAAATTAATTAGCTCAGAAGAGTTCATTATTGAAATAGTGTATCAATATTATATATTCAGTAGTATTATGCAATGGGTCCTCTATCTCTCCGGGAGCATTGATGTGTATATAGGATACACATCATAACAAGCTCCCAGTTCGTGCCAGTATACATAGGGTTACGGCTATTGCAACATCTGTCTACCCAACCTGCTTCAATACAAATTTAAATTTCTACATTATAATAGACAGATATTCAAATAAAGTATGGAAAAAAACCCCGTTTGTAAAGGAAACCGAAAATTATAAGAACTCAGTTTTAAGAAATAGAGACATCAATCCAGCATTTTCAATTAAAAATTCCTGATAGCCATGGGCTGCATGAAATTTTTGGACAAGCCGGAGATCTCAAAGCGATTGTAAGACTGCCTAGTGGCTGGCCACGTGAATCTTATGGACAAACAACGGATACCCAAAAAGGTACTCATTGGGAGAGCTGGAGGGCGGAGACCAGTGGGGAAATCAAGAAACGCTGGTCGGTCTCGATCTACCAAGACAGTTCATCGCTGCTAGGATATCCAAATTGTAGGACGCGGTCGATGGACCGAGGAAGTTAGAGGCTCTTTTTGCAGGAACTAAAGGCCCGAGAGAGGTTTCAGTGCTATGAAGAAGAATATACAATTATTACATCATATAGACGGAGGTGCAGTTTTAGAATTAACTAGAATATTTGAAATTAACTATGCGGAATACATAATATAAATAAATATTTTACGGATAACAGTCCGCTATTAAAACCCAATAAATTTTGCTAACCGGTAGCTAAACTCAATCATTAGTTCGATAATGTCTTCATAGGGCGAAACGCGTCGCATAATTTTTGTAATAAATCCAATTAAGAATTAACTAGTGTTTTTATTGCAACTTTTAAGATGAACAAATTTATATAAGTGCCATCGAAAAACTAAATTAATTAATTTCAAAAATCTAAAAATTTATATATCTTTTGAAATCCTTCGGGTAAATATAACGGTTTAAACAAAATCACATTTTAAATGAGTTTTCTTCTGATATTTGAGATTTTTCCATTTTTCCGGCACTGCAGGTGGTAACATATAACTGCCATAATAATGTACTCGTACATCCACTCGTGCTATCAATGCTTCTCACGGCAAGTGGAGTATATCACGTCGTTCACCCTGCGTGCAATCACACTCTGAATCCACTTTCGACCGCTTCATTTCAAATGTGCGCAATCTTGGTTAGTTCTATCTTAAATTTCTTGCTAGCTCTTCTAGATTGATTCTGCTTCGTTATCATAAACCTAACATATGCATGTTGTCGATAGCAAGTGCCTTAACTTGTTGAACTTTGATCGCTTTCAGTATATCGCTCGTTTCATATTAGTATTCCGTCAACAACATGACACAGTGCATATGCGAAACAAAAACATAAAAAAAATGTTTTGTATTGGTTTAACATAAATTGTGTAATTTTATTGAAGAACAGGTATATGTGTTTGAGCACGAGAGGAGTTGAAAGTATTGGAGAAAGCTTTTCTAGAATGGAAACGCGCTACAGCACTGGCAATAAACTTATACGTCAACTGTTGCCTGTTTTATCAGCTTTTTTGGCGCGAAATTTAATTTGTAAAGCTTTGATTGCAAATTTTTCGCGACTTTTAAGACAGCTTTAGTAGGGGTTTTTTCGTGCCTTTTTAGGTCTTTAGGCTAGTTTCCTCAGAAACTATAAAAGCTAGAATGCTCAAACTTTGTAAAAAGGTCAGAAGTGATTGTCTCTCAAAAGTACAGGTCTTACAAAAATTTAAAAAATGTTTAAGGGACCCCTCTAATAACGAATTAGCCCTTAAACATTTTTTTTACCAAAGGTAGTCGAGTGGGGTATCAACTGAAAGGTCTTGACTTGAATTTTTAGAAACTGAATTAAAAAATAAATTTTATGAATTAGAGGGTCCAGAGGAAGGCAAAATATACCAAAAATTTGTATTCCTGCGTGAAAGAAAATGAAACTAAATGAATGATTGCTTGAATAACAATGTTTATTTTTCCCAGATCGATACACATTTATTGTAAAATTTTGCTGACATGCAAAATTGTTCGTAAGTAATTTTTGCCAGTTCAATCAACTTCATCATTCTTGAACTGAACTTTGAATTGATTTTCTGTTAGCAGAAAAATGTTGAAACGGCAACAATTGTACATGTGCGAATTATTGGAAGTTCAGTTGCGGCCATTAAACTTGCAAAATTGCAAACTGAAGTGCTTTATTTTATTTTCAATGCAGTGTTACATTTTCAATGAATTTTATATTAATTCTATGAACTTTATCTTATATCTAACATATCGCCCTCCAAGAACCGTCAGGATCTTACAGATGGTGCTCATCGTACCAGGTTGAAGGTTGTGATATTTTAGAGACTCTCCGGGTGCTTCTCCGTAGGTATTGATAAATGATGGTAACTATCACTGCAGTAAGAATTTATCCTGACAAGCTGATGGAAACTGTCGATAATGTTTAGTGGTGTCTAATTGTTCCCCATCGCGTGTTTTCAAGTTCTGTTATTAGGTTTCCTGCGCAGTTATGATGCTCTAAAAGGCCTCTTCCGTCACAATAGCGGTTTACATTCAACAATCTGATGTCAATACTGGGCGCGATGATAGGTATTTCTGGCACGGTTTGCGAGATGAAAGTCTGAAACGAGCGTGTTATCTGGCTCTGGTCAGCGACAAGGATAAAACCTTCGGCTTGTAGTTGGCAATCTTGGGTTAGCTTTATCAATCCTGTACCGTTAATGAGGATATCGGTTCGTTGTCGACGGCAAAGGGTTGAGCATGAACAGGTTGCGGGTTGACGAATAACCATGCGTTGATGGACATGAGTTGTTGGAAGATCAGTGAATTTGTACTGAAAAAAGTTTGTGGACACGTGGATTGGTTGTGAAAATTGTAGAGCTCTCTTATCACAGAATTTGTTTTGGCTTTTAGGTCTACTAGAATTGTGCTGGATAATAGATAACTCCCGTGGTCAGTTCTAGTGCTCATGCAAGATCGCTGCTGCTTGTTTCATAGTAGACTTGATCGTTGTAGTTGATTCCGATGATAGAGTTGGCTATGTTAAATGTTGCAAATAGGGTACGATTTTGTTGAAGAATTGCTTTAGCCTTAACTAGGTCAAATCTGCGGTTGCCGATGATTGGCAAGTAGACGTGGATCTTGAGGCAGGTTGTGTTGGAGTCAGTCACCAATGTAGAGGCTGCAGAGTGTAATATCGTAAGATGAGCTGGTAAGAATGATTGTGTTTTGAATGGTAGATTGAAGATTAGCCAACTGAATACATTCCAGTATTCCTTCCGTGGTATTTACGGCCTTGGTATTTACGGCTCTATTTGGCAGAGACGTCTTCAATGTAGTTGACCGCGCGTTGGTATGTGGCTAAGAATTGAATGCTTATTTGATTTGCATCCACTTTCGAAAACAATATTTTCGAATCGTTGATTTGCTCTAGTCTCTTTCTCAGTTGATCGGAGAACCTTTGCAGTTGTCTGTTGATTTTGCTGGAGGTTGTGTTTAGCGTTTTCGTGGCTTTCAGTATGATTTTGCCTTGATGGTTCTTCAGGTTCTTGAACGTTTCCTGATTTGATGGCAGTGTTTGTATGTCTGTGATAAGTTCGTCGTTGACTCCAAAGATAGCAGTAAGCATTTGCCCGAATATTTCTCGTTTTCATCAGCCATGCGCAAACCGTAGGACTTCGATTTTGTTGTTTGTAGCATCGACCAGTTCTGTAATATGATGAACTAGGTCCGAACAGTGTACGCTTCCAGCTTGACTGCTTTGAGAACACAGAAAGTGTAGGCTTGTATTCAAGTTGTGTAGGTTGTTTTCATCAGTGGCTGAGGCAGAGATTGGAAGCTCGATATTCAGCTGTAGTGCTCCACGAATGATATTACTTTTTCCTATTTCTTCTATATAACATCTTATAGTGGCCTCTGCTACAGTAGGAGTAGGTAAGACTCCAAGTACGAGTAGCTGGAGAGCAGAATTGTTGAGAGGCTCGGTAATATATTTGCTGGCTTTCTTTTCCGTTCTTGTATGTCAATATCTCCTGGTTTTGGTCGTTTAACAGGCTTTTCATTCGTCTGAATGTTTATAGCTGATACTTGTGGGGTTTGTGGCTCCGTATCATTGAACGTTAGTTTGCAAATTTTGACAATGGGACGTTTTTAAACACTTCCGTTCATTTTTTACTGATACTGTTTGAACTAACCCGTCTTCTCCTGGGTGTGTGGCTACGATCTTTCCCAGTGGCCATTGCATTGACGGAATGTTATCAGTTTTAACTAGAACAAGTCCACCAACTTTCGGGTTCTCTTGCTTCTCCAACCATTTCGACCTGTGCTGCGAACATTGCAAGTATCCTTCTGACCATCTTTTCCAAAAAGATTGTTTTATTTGTTGCACTAATTGTCATCTTTTATTTCAAATAAGTTATCTCCAATAAGAAAATGACCTGGAGTCAATGCGGCGTCATCACTTGGATCGTCACTTATTTGCGTCAGCGGCCGTGAATTCATGCAAGCTTCAATCTGGGCCAACAGTGTGTTCATTTCTTCGATGTTCAGTATCTGATTTCCAATCGTCTTATAGAGGTGAGATTTTGTTGACTTCACGGCGGCTTCCCACATTCCACCAAAATGAGGGCTGCTGGAAGGGATGAACTTCCACTGTTTTCCGTGATTGGAAACTTCTGATGAACAAGCTTGCAGTGATGCTTTGTAGATTGCTTCTAATTGTTTGTTAGCTCACAGAAAGTTTGAGCCACAATCGCTACATATTGTGTGACTAATTCCTCGCCTTGCCACAAATCGTTAAATTGCTGCGATGCATGCATTGGCTGTCAAATGGGACATAAGCTTTAAGTGAACGGCTTTTGTCGTCATACAGACAAAAATGGCAATGTATGCTTTTGTAGTTTTGGAACCTCTTCCTCCATTCCATTTAATGGTTATTGAACCTGCATAACCAATTCCGGTTTGAAAAAAGGGTTCAGTCAGTTGAACTATTGCGGCCGGCAGATTTCCCATAAATTGAGTCCTCGGTCTGGCTGTCATTTCAAAGCATGTCATGCATTCTCGAAGCACTTTCTTGACCTGTGTTTGTCCTAATATAATCCAGTATTTTAACCTTAATGTATTCAGAGTCAAATGACAGCCTCCGTGTAAGGTTTGCTGATGAGCTTGTCGAATCAACCACTTCGATAAATGGCCCTTGGATATGATAGCAGGATGTTTCGCCGTTTCTGTAGTGCGTGCAAAATGAATGCGACCGCCCACCCTTAGGATACCTGCACTGTCCATCCAAGGTGCTAATCTTTTTATAGGGCTGCTTTTATGACGTCCTTAGTTCTTGCTAACTCCTCAATTTCGATTTACAATGCGTGGGCTTGAGACATTTTTATACACAGATTAGCTGCTTCTTGAATTTCGCTTAATGATAACCTTCCCAACCGTTTCAGATTGGAATTTTTCGTATTGAACGCGAACCGTTGGCACAGTGCTCCAACTCTGTTAAGTTTGTTGAACGACGAAAATCTCGTAAGAATTGATGGTTCTTCTTCTATATTGGCAATTAAGGATGTTATCCTTTGATTTGGCAGTGATGAATGTCACCTTTTTTGCTGATGGAGTTATGACTCGGAGATATACTACCGTAAAGGAAGCATCATAGAAACCGTGAATTTCAATTTTATGAGATGGACTGAAGTCAATCCACCATTTTATCCTCAGTGTCTCGAGGACAGGAAGCTCTTGTCTTACTTTTTTCCAAAGTTTCATCCATATCTTCATCCCAACCCTTGTTGTCTAGCCAAAGTTTCCTTATCGCTGCCTTACCAATGATAATACATGGCTGAAGCCAGCCAATAGGGTCGAATAGCCGGGAATTTTCAGCTAATATAGACCGCTTTGTGCTCGATTGGTCTTGCAATAGTAAACAAAAACTCGTCTGTTGCTGGGCGCCACTGAATACCTAACGTTTTGACCTTTCCCGTTGCCGCTATATTCAAAGGAAGCTGTGTTTCTCGATCTTCTGTTGGTATCTGTTGTAACAATGTCGGGTGATTCACAGACCATTTCCTCAAATTAGATCCTCCTCTTTTCAGAAGATTTGGGAGTTCTGTCTGTAGTTGCAGAAGATCACCTAAGTTGTCTGCTCCAGTCAGTACGTCATTAACGTAGAAGTCTCGAAGTAGTACTTTTGAGGCTTCTGGATACGAATTGAATTCATCTGCAGCGAGCTGATGTAACGTTCGTATCGCAAGATACGGTGCACATGCTGCTCCATGTGTAACGGTGCTTAACTGATAATGTAAAATGGGCTCATTATCGTTGAAACGCCATAAAATCCTTTAATAGTGCTGGTCTCGTTCGTGCATTGCAATCTGTCTGTACATCTTCTCGATGTCGGCTGCAACTACGTATCTATGCTGCCTCCATCGCATGAAAAGATGTAAGAGATTTCCTTCAATTGAGTGACCAGTGTGTAACAAATCGTTTAAGCATTTTCCTCTCGCTTCTTGATGAGACGCGATGAACACTACTCTTAGCTTAGTAGTACTACTGTTTGTGCTTTGTCGAACCACGTTTTGCACATAATAATTTTCGTTCTCTCTCTCTTTTGTGTCAACTGATTGTTGAGAGGAATTTCTTCAGTCTATCAAAATTTCCGTAAGGCTTGCTCTAAGCCTTGATAAAACACAAATGCGCAAAATGATGTTGGTTGTTTACATGGCACTGATCCAAACAAAATCCATCCAAGTTTTGTCCTTTGTGCGCATGGTTGACTGGGGAGAAGTCCTGGTAACAAAAGCCTGTCGTAGAGATCAGCTCCAATCAAAATGTCGATTGTAGAAGGCTTATTGAACCTTGGATCTGCTAAGTCACGGTTTGTCAGCTCGTTGGGAATGATCAGTGGAATCTTAGAGCAGCAGTTATTGTTGTGAGAATGAGTGGGGTTGTTGCGAGTGAACACATAAAACATGCTCGGATATATTCCCGCTTCATAACTGCAATAGTAGCGAGCAAACAACACCTGTGTTCTCGCACTTCGCCAATGAAAATTAGCCATAGAAACACATGCGCAAGTAAATAAGCGACCAGTTAAGTAAACGAGAAAGTTCAACCCGCAATGATATTTATATCATGAACGAACGGGATGCTTCGAAGAGAGGTAAGCGGAAAGAAAACCGAAAGTTCCGGCATAAACACTCTTTCGCTCAATGTCCCCAGTTTCGCTACTTTACCTCAAGAGATCATGGGAAAGCCGAAAGCTTAAGCTGAAAGCACTCTTTCGAAGTCGAAAGCTTAAGCGAAAAACACTCTTTCGCTCAATTTCCCCAGTTTCGTATATTCACCAGCCGAGCAAGCGAGACGAAGCGGGGAGGAAAAACGTTCGTGGAACGAGAGCTCACGTGTTCGGCTACTCAGCACCTTTACAGAGAATTTAGGTTGAAAGCTCACGAAAGTATAGTATTTAAAGTTCTTCGGCAAAGCATTCGAGTGAGTCTTGTTCAAATCCAAAAGGGAGCGTGCTGCTACCCAGTAGTTTAACCGTACGTTCAATTACGCGATTCAAGTTCGAGTTCGAAGTGCTGTCCAGTTTTCAACGAAATGGTTAGGGGTGAGGTGTTGGCTTGTGCCGCGGTCCTCAATCGGCCTTTTGGCGTTTCACGCCGTATGGCCACCCCGATCCATTAGCTCGTCCAATCGTTACCCTCTTCAGGTTGGCTGGTAGTTGGAGTTTTAAATAATTGAAAGTATAATTTTTGAATTCGATTGTAATGCAAGTGATTTAAAAAGAATGAACAATAAAACTAAAGTAATTCATTAAAAATTAACCCTCGTCTTTGCTTGTTCTAGTTTAAGTAGACAGAGTAGCAGGTAAGTGGTGATACAGTGAGTTCTTTCCCCGGGAGCCTTGACGATGTATATTGGATACACATCAAATGAGCTCCCAGTTCATATCAGTATACATAGGGTATACTGTTTATGTAACAGGGTGAATCTTAGTTCTTCTGGGTGACCGTCCGCAGATTGGACGAAGGCACACAGCTTCGTCTCTCCACTTGACGTCACGTTCTCTATAGCCCTGATGCCACTGATCTTGCACTTGAAGTGGCTGCGCTTTGTCCGCAGAAGACTGATAGCTGCTTCGCTAACGAAAGGTTTCTGCGCGCCAGAATCCAGTAGAACACGAAACAACAAACATTCTTCATCTGGACGACAGATTGTCATTTACGCGGTTGCGAGTAGCACGTAGTTTTGGTTGGTGTTTGCACCATGTCCTGGAACAGCAGTTGATGTTCCTGGCTGCTGTGGAGTCTCCATGGGCGGTAAGTGAAGTAATGTGTTATGCTTCTTCCCACATGCTTTGCAACCATGAGTGGACGAGCATTTGTTGGCTCGATGTTGTCTGAAACAGTTGAAGCAAAGATTTCCCTTCTTCACCACATTAAGGCGGGCTTTAATAGAAGTTTGTTTGAAAAAAAATCTTGTGTGCTGCTTTACACATTACACAGGAGGTCTTCGCTTTTACTTGCGTTGTCTATGCTTTGATCAGCCTTGGCTTAGGCTTCCCAGGAGACAGAGCTTCTAACATTGAAAACCGTTGCTTCAGAAACTCTTAAAATTGATTCAGAGAAGGAATGCTACTCGAGTTCGAAATATGCCTCTGCCACTCTTTTCTTAAATCTTCGTCAAGTTTTTGGTTCAGCATGTAGATTGTGGTGAGTGTGAATGAATCAGCTTTCAACGATTTGATGCTCGCTAGAAGTTGATTCATCGTGTCTAGCATTCTTCGAAGTCCTATTGGATCGTTCCGTGTGCAGTTCTGAATAAGCGCTGCATCATCTCCTGTGCAATAACACGATGATTGTCATATATTTTGACAAGCAACCTTCATGCCGATCCAACCCGATCCGTTATGCTTAAATGGTTTACCAATTGTTCTGCTTCACCTCGGAGAGAGTTTCTCAGATACTGCAATTTTTGCACGTTTGTTAGCTGTGCCTCGTTGTGACCAAGAGTCTGAAACAGGTCCCAGATTGCAAACCAATCTGCATAGCTACCGGTTAAAGACAGTATTCAAACTCTCTCTAACTTGACTGCGTCTGATGGAATTGAACTTGATCGTTCCACTGAATACTCGTTAAGTTTCGATTGAAACAGGGTAATATAGTCCATTACTATCTTCAAGACTCTCGTACTCTCTAGTGTATTCTTCCAATTTAGAGCCTTACAACCAGTCACAGGCTGCTTCGTGCAGGTCTTCACACTTCGTCCACACATATTTTAGTTTTTCCATCCTTGTTTGAAATATGCAAGGCTATGATGGGACTGACTGTTTTTCTTAAAATTAGTGATCAGCTTTTGAATCAATTTGAACGCGGTTTCCTGACCGCTCATGTTCATGTTGCCTAATTTGTCATTGATAACCGAAAATGCTCCCTCTCTCGTGCTAAAACCTCTTGGAAATAGGTGCAACGTTGTCCCCAAAAATCTTCAGACACCAATTTATCTAAAAAAAAACTCTCCTGAGACTGCTCCCTGCGATTCTACGTTGCTGACTTCGCCTGAATCTCAGTGAGGCTGATCTCGTTGCTAACTAATCCTCCAAAATTAACTGTTCCAATAGCTACGTGAGCTTAGACCTTGGTATCTAAACTCCTCTACCGTATCTCCAGGCAAGTTTCTATGATTGATTCACTAGTGGATCCGGCTCGGCGGACCAAATGTTCCTGCATGAAAGAAAATGAAACTAAATGAATGATTGCTTGGATAAGAATGTTTATTTTTCGATGCACATTTATTGTAAAATTTTGCTGACATACAAAATTGTTCGTGAGTAATTTTTGCCAGTTCAATCAAGTTCATCATTCTTGAACTGAACTTTGAATTGATTTTCTGTTATTAGAAAAATGTTGAAATGGCAAGAATTGTATATGTTCGAATTATTGGAAGTTCAGTTGCGGTCATTAAACTTGCAATATTGCAAACTAAAGTGCTTTATTTTATTTTCAATGCAGTGTTACATTTTCAATGAATTTTATATTAATTTTATGAACTTTAACTTATATCTAACACAATTTTCATGAAAATTTAAGGAATAGTGTTTAACTTGAATATGTTCAATCGGCCGAGCGTTCAGAAAAATCATTTAAGCTAGATCGAAATGGCGGCTGCACTGTGCTTATGAAAGAAACTGTGCCATCTTTTGGATAAATTTGAACATTTTCACATTCAAGTATTGGATGAATAATTCAAGTTATCGATTCACGCTGTAAGAAAACTTATGTCTAACCCTAGGATATTTACAAAGACCTTCTGGTAGGAGCACTCTCCTGCTTCCTTAACTTGTTTACTCTTACCATGGAGTGTATTATGATGTTTAACGTGTTTTTCTTCTGGCAAACTAGCTTTTACGGGCTATGTATCTATAATTTTAATAATCATAACGCTTTGTATGATCACATCACCTTATTGGAGTTGCCTTTGTCGGTTCCACATTTGTCTCCTAGTGCATTACGGCTTGTTTTCTCAGTATCCATAAACCTTGCAATTGACAAACTTTATTTAAAAGTCTGAATTTCTGTTTTTAGAAAGTCTTTTCTCGAAATTTTTGAAATATTTTTCGAGAGTCTCACGTACAAAGAGAAGAACCAATTGGAACCGTTTTGTATCGAATGTACCCGAGCCGAAATTTAAAGCTTATTTAAATGATTTTTGCATCCAATCAACACTGAAATGGGAGTTCCTAAGTCTCATTAAGCCTTTAAATACTATCGATGAGTCCTCTACTGAATTGAAGACAAATAGGAACCTAGTCGTGTCATCAACAACGCTTTCTTCAGATCTCCCGACATCTTATTCACCTTTATAATATTTTCTAAGACACAATTTTCATACGAGGATGAATCAAGTATAAATGGTAATTTATTTTATACATGTATTGAATAATACTACACACAAACCATATCATCAACACTTCTCGATGTAGTATCCTTGAATATTGTTTGTTGATAAAAATTTTTAGGACGGGTTGTCAGCCAATTGCTTACATGCTCCTCGATTTTTCCATTGCTTTCGAATCGTTCTTCTCCATATGATTCTTTTAGGAATGCGAACAAAAAGTAGTGATAAGGGGATAAGTCTGGACATATAGAGGGTGTTCGAGTGTTTCCCATCTCATTTCTTCCAGTTTATCCCTTGGCAAAGCCACGGTGTGCGGCCTAGTGTTGCTATAGAGAAGGATGATCCCTCTATTGGGTATACTGACTGCAATAACTGGCAATAGTAGGCCGCATTTATTGTTTCGTTAATCGTGAAGAAAATCAATGAGTTCAGTAAGCCCTCGAAGGCCACGGATGTTGTCATCTGTAACACTTGACCTTGGACGTTGATTATGACTCTCGCCCACCCCTAAATTTCCTAGCCCACGTATACAATCGATTCTGTGCCAATGTAGTGTCCCCAAACTCCGCTTTTAAACGAATGAAAATTTCCGACGGTTTAACGCCTTCATTGGTTAAAAACTTTATGGTGACGCATTGCGCGACAGGCGGATGTACCTCTTGCTCAGTCATGACTGCGCTGAAGACAGAACCGCGCAATGCCGCTTACTAAGCTGGATCCCCACTCCTTATAAACGAACCACCAACCACCATACCATATCATCAAGTTCGAAGGTGCGTGCCAAGCAGAATAGCTGAAATACCGTTTATATTTGATTCACCATCTTTTTTAAATAGGGTAAGTTCGGAGGGATGGCCGTAGTTTTTAAAATACGACTACACTGCAAAAATTAAACTAGTGGTATACAATACTTATTTTAAACCAGTCTCTAATCTTTTAAGTCAAAATAACAAAAAGCAATTAACGAATACCAATTAAATTGTTTTTTTATCAATTTATAAAAAAACAATTTAATTCTGCTCTCATATGGCCATCTCTTCTGAGGTATCCGGAAAAGAGGGACATTTTAGTAGGAAGGTTATAGCTAGTGCCTTACTTTACTTACTATTTACATTTTGCTTCTTTCCTTCTCTTATTGGCTTTCGGTCACACTTTGAACACATGTTATTACATTCGGTACAGTTTTCATCAAAGACATATAAACAAATGGACGAGCAACGAGAATCTGTGTACTCGTCCATGTGAGAAGCAAATTTGCCACATAAATAAGTTATAAATAACTTACGCTCTCGAAACTATATGATTCCCTCTGCTTCTCCTTCCCCTTTTTTCCAGACAGGTTTTTCTTTTCTTTCTTCAGAAGAATCGCTTCCCCACTGACACCCGCGCACACCAAAGAAATTTCATTTCACGTGCACACGATCGCGCCTTCGTAATCATTCGGAAAACAGTTTGAGTACAAACAACAAACGACTCTCACGGAAAACTCGAACGTCAAAGCAAAAGAAAATCGAAAAGAGCGCGAAAACTCATGTGTCAAAGCGGATGGAAATTTCGTAAATTTTTAATTAAAACAGTGAATTAAAGTTCCGATTACGTACGCGAGATCTTTAATATTAAAAATTTTTTAAATATTAACGTGTTTTGCGGTGAATAGAGTGCTAAATTAAAAGCATATCACCTCAAACCTCAACCTCACACAACTTTAGCGAAGGTTGCCAATTGCTTCGGCTCTCACGACCGGTTGCGGATTCAGTACTCTCTATATCTATGGTTTTCATGCATCTCAAATGAACAAACAACACATTGCAACCAGTCCCCATAAGTTTGGTAGTGTAATCATTCTCACAACATTCAATACAGTTGTCTTGTTCATTTTCAATGCCACCGTCTGAACCGCATACTATTAGTTCTTCTTCTTCCTCACGGATTTCTGATACCTCCCAGTCAGTCTTTCGCTTTTTAGGGTTTTGTACTAAAATACAAAACCCTATTGCAATCACGACCTGTGTCCGTCTGCCCGTCCGTCCGTCTGTATGTCACAGCACTTTTTCTCCGAAACTATAGAGGCTACAGCCATGAAACTTTGCAGAAAGGTCAGAAGTGGTGACCTCTTGAAAGTTCAAGGGTGGAAAAATTTCTCAATGGCGTTTAAGGGGGGTCTCCCCATATAGAGAGGTGACCCCTCAAAAAAAAATTTTCACCATTGGTAGTTGAGTAGGGTGTCATTGGAAAGGTCTCAATGAGATCTTTTCAAAACAAGTCTTAAAATTGCCTTATAAGTACTGAGGGGGGCAGGGGAAGGGGAAATGTACGAACTTTTCGCGTACCCCCCTCGCGATTGGACACCTTCCATCCGAAAAATCTGAAAAAAATCATGAATGTAGGCCTTCATAAGTACAACAACAACAAATACATGAGAAGTCGAAATTCACTCAACTTTGTTAGTAATAGTATGATTTATGGAGCAATATGCCCTGTATTACTATGGAAACATATGGCTATGGAGCCATATGCGCTTTTTACCGGCTTAGACACTACAGCAGTATCATGAAGATGAGTACATACAATTGAAACAAGTCGAAGAAGCAGGAGAGAGCTCCTAGCAAAAGGGCTTTGTAACCATTCTAGGATTCGAAAAAAAGGCCATCAATCGATGATTACAGTACAGAGGAGTGGCCTCTGAAAAAAAATTTCATGAAAGGTAGCCGATATGAGTATCAACTGAAAGTTATCTATGAGAGCTTTTCAAAATAGTTCCTAAACTGACAGTTTTTGCTTCAGTGGGGGCACAGGGGGGAAATACATGAAAAATGTGTTTCCTCCCTCGCGAATGGACACCCGGGATCTAAAAAATCTGAAAAAATTATCAAAGGAGATATTTATGGATATAACTATAACAAATACCTCAGAAGTCAAAATTCGTTCAACTTTGTTAATAATAGTATGATCCTCGAATTTCACATTTTCTCCAATAAAATCGTCTTTGACATGTTTCTTGATTTTATTCGTTGCTGGTTACTGCATTTTGTAAGTTGAGTACAAAACCCTTCTGACATGAGCATAGGTCTGTCTACCCAACTTGTTTTACTCTCTTTTTCAGAGTTTTATACTAAAATACAAACCCTATTGAAGTCTCGGCCTGTGTCCGTCCATCCGTTTGGATGTCACAGCAGTTTTTCTTCGAAACCATAGAAGCTGCCGCCATTAAACTTTGTGGAAAGGTCAGAAGTGATGACTTCTTTAAAGTTTAGGAGTAAACAAATTGTTCGAAGGATCTTAAAGGAGGTCTCCCCATTTAAAGAGTTGGCTCTTAAAAATTTTTTTTTTTCACCAAAAGTAGTCGAGAAGAATGTCATATAAAAGACCTTGATGAGATCTTTTCAAAACCGGTCTTAAAATTGCCTTATCAGTGTCGAGGGGGGGTAGGAAAAAGGGAAATGCATGAAATTTTCGCGAACCCTCACCATACATTTCTTTCTGATACAAACCACATTGTATCAGAAAAACCTGAAGAAACTATCATGGAGGTATATCTTTCTGAGTATAACAACAAAAAACAATTCAAACGTCGAAATTCACTCAACTTTGTTAGTAATAGTATGATTTATCAGTTTTATATGTTCTTGAATAAAATCGTGTGAGTATTCTTAAACTTAATGAAATTTGAGATCCAGATAGCTACTTATAAAACTAATCAGGATCGAAGAGTATTTGACGAGGCTATAGTAGTTTTAAGTTCCTGTATTACAACAAAAACAATACCCGATTGTGAAACAATATGCGCTTCCAATCGACTCAGACATTTACGAATTTACTAGAATTTGCATCGAAGTTTCAGGAAGGGTATATATCATGAATATCTTTGAGAATCCATTCAAGAGCAATATCGCTAAACTTAAAAAAAATGGAGGCGAGAATATTCAGTAAAGTAAGTACTATATGAGCCTTCGACCGCACCAGACACCACATTTTGATTGAATCTTCACCGAATTTCGAAAAAAATGAACAACAAAACATCTTTAAGATTTCATTCAGTCAATGGTTGCAAGTAATATTGGAACCAAGTGGTTGCAAGTAATATTGGAACCAAATGGCGGCTGGTGAAAGTGGAGTAACAACGGTTGGATGTCGTTAAAGTTGTTCTTGGTTTGTGCATTACTGGTGCCTGCATAGCGTAAGTTGAGTACAAAACCCCTCTGGCATAAGCGTAGTTCTGCCCACCTAATTTGTTAACCATTAATTTCTTCTTCTTTTTCGTAGCACTACAGCCCCTCTCAGGTCTTCATATGGCCCATTGATCATATCCTCCGATTTCGAAGTCCAAGCAGTGATGAACTATCTTCGTCGATCGAGTCAGACCACAGTTTCTTCGGTTTCCCCACTGGTCTTCGCCCTCCAGTTTTCCCAAGGCTACCTTTTTGGGTATCCATTGTTCATCCATACGATTCACATGGCCAGCCCATTGCAGCTGCCACGGTCCTTAAAATCGTTGAGACCTCCAGCTTGTCAAAAATTTCATACAGCTCATGGTTGTATCGGATTCGCCACTGGTCCGCGTCTAGATTCGCTCCAATTATCCGCTTGATAACTCGGCGCTGAAAGGCATTCAATATATTTATGGATGTTTGGATTAGGGTCCGTGTTTCACACCCATAGCATAGCACAGGTCTTATCACAGATTTGTATACTTAAAGCTTTGTTTTCCTGTGTATGCAGATGGAGGTCAAGATCGTCACAACTAACAAAAATATTGGGTTTTCCATTAAGGATATAACAATAAATAAATAAATTTTAATAAATCGATTGTGAGGCATGCTTTGTGGCTAGTGGCATCATCTTGTTGAAACCACATATCATTGATGTCAAGTTCATCCAATTCTGGTGACAAATAATCTTCCAACATAACACGATAGCGCTCTCCATTGACGGTAACATGACGGTCGTTTTCATCCACGAAAAAATACGACCCAATCATACCTTCGGCATGAAAACGGCACCAAACTGTAATTTTTTGCGGATGCAACGGTGTCTCAGGAAGCACATGTGGGTTTTGTTGCTGACCAATTACGAATATTTTGCTTATTAATATAGCCATTGACCCAAAAATGAGCTGCATCGGTGAAGATGATTTTTCGATGATAGTAATTAACAGTACTCGTAACTTTTAATAATTTCCAAACGTTGCTGGTTCGTGAACTTTACCATGATAAAAATGTTGGCTTGGCATTCACAGTTTATTAGAAAAGTGTAAGGGTGCGTTCATATAAATATACAAAATTGTTATGTCCCTAATTCAAAATCCTATAATAGGGTTTTGTACTAAAATACAAAACCCTATTAAAGTCGGTACCTCTGTCCGTCCATTCGCCTGTTTGTCACAGCAGTTTTTTTCCACAGCCATGAAACTTTGTGGAAAGGTCGGGAGCTATGACTTCTAGAAAGCTTTGGGGTGGAAAAAAAATTTCAAAGAGTTTTAAGAGGGTCCCCCCATATAGATCAAAATATTGCTTTCCGCCAAAGGTAGTTAAATGGGGTATCATAATATGAAAGGTCTCAATGAGATCTTTTCAAAACAGGTTATCAGTATCGAGAGAGGCAGGAAAAGGGGAAATGTACGAAATTTAGGCTACCCCCTCGCGATTGGAAACCTTTCATCCGAAAACTCTGAAAAAGATCATGAGTGTACACCTTTATGAGTACTACAACAACAAATACGTCAGAAATCGAAATTCACCCAACTTTGTTAGTGGTCGTAACAGGATGATATATCAATTTTAAATTTTATTGAATAAAATCGTAAGGACACCCTCAGATTCGGTAAAACTCAATAGGTAAATGCCTATTTGCAAGTTCAATCATTACTTTCAGAAAGATTGAATCGTATTTAACAGAGTTATGGGAGTTTCAATTTTCCTATATTACAACAGCAATCATACATGGCTATGAGACAATATGTGTCCTTTAAAAGGTCCTTATACTCTATCAGTTTTAATAGAATGCACAGAAGTTATTACCGTTTGAATTTGCTCCGATTACAACAATCAGATACGGTTATTTTATCAACATTGCAACCAAATGTTGGTCAGTTAAAAAAGAGTATCACTTTTAAAGCAAAAATATATTTGCCGTACATGTTGTTGAATTTGTTCTTGAATTATATCATTCTATACTCGTATGTCTGCATATCGTATTAAAGTACAAAACCCTGTTGAGACGAGCGTAGTTCTGTCTACCCATCTTGTTTTATTTGTTCTTCTCATTATTTTGGCGCCTTAATACACAAATTCGCTCACATTTTCGATCTTTTATTCGCCAAGTGTTATATTTTGAGTGTTTTAGGTATTTGCCCTCGACTGTGTCTTAAGCTTTGTTTTATTCTCAGATTTGTAGCCATACTAGTTTTGCTTCACTGCCGAGTTTAAGGAAAACTTCTTTGATGGTTGTTAGCGGCCGTGACAAAATGTTAATGTCCGTATGGGCTACGACTTTGCTTGCCTTGTATAATAACGTACTTCTTGTGTCGATAGGTAGCTTTCTGACGACATATCCCAGAGCCGAATTGAATAGCAATGGGACCAGCCCATTTTCCTGCTTTAGTCCGATATTTGTGTCAAATACGCCGGTGAGTTGGTTATTGATGCGGACTTGGGAGGTCATCGACGTCATTGTCATTTTGGTAAGACGGACTAATTTGGCTGGGATGCCATAGCGATGCATTATTTAGTCCAGTACGTTACGATCAATACTGTCGTGTGCTTGCTTAAAGTCAACAAAAATTTGGTGTACATCTATGTTGAATTCCCAGCGTTTCTCAAGTACCTGCTTGGCTGTGAACAATGGGTCTATTGTCGAACTACCTGCTCTAAAACCACCTTGATACTCCCCAATATTACAGTTGGCGTATGATCCGATTTTATTTTCTAAGTTTTTTGAAAATATTTTGTACGCCGTACAAAGTAGTGATATGCCTCTATAATTTTTGCACTGTAGCTTCTCACCTCTTTTGGTTATAGGAAATATAATTGATTGGCTCCACTCTTTTGGCATATGTTCTTGTTACCAAATGTGCTGGATGACTTTGTGAATAGCTTTATGAATATTACTGCCACCATATTGGAATCTAATCGATGGCCGGCGCCTTATTATTATTTTGGGCTTTGAACATGAAACAAACCTTATCCAGAGTTGGTGGGGCCCATGAAAGCTCTCCGCAGACATCTATAGATTATAGGCATTTTTCCTTAATCTTGGTTTCATCAGCGATGATATTGCTGATGTCATCACGACAGAGCGTGGTTTTGGGCTGATAATCACGTTTCAGGTTTTTTACTACTTTGTATGCTTGTCTTAAGAAACTTATATCTATACTTCTCAATGATTTTACTCTTATGAGATTTATGTACCCAACCAAAATAGAAATTGGTTGGATCTTATCTTCACCAATGGACGACGTAGTGGTTAATCCAACTACTGACAATGAGCATCTCTTTTTTAATATGCTTCATCACTCCGCCTTTGCTATTGAATTTTCTACTACTGTTACATTCAACCCCATCTCATTCAATAATAAAATTGTATTTGACTTTCGAAATGCTGATGACGAAAGCATTAACCGACTTTTATCTAATTTTAATTGGACTGGTTCTCTTTCAACGTTAGATGTAGATGCTGCTCTGTCTACTTTTTCTCAATTAATTCTTGACGTAGTTGAAAAATTTGTACCTAAAATCAGAAAAAAACTCTCCGAGCCATGGCTCGATAGAGATCTCAGATCCTTACGAAATGAAAGAAACAAATTATAAAAAATCATGAAAAGATAGAATAATAATAGCCACGAAATCAGAAGAGAATATGAGGAGGTTGCCAGGCAATTTAAGTCCAAATCTCAAGCAGCGTATGAATCATATGTTAGTGATATCGGAGAAAAGATTATTCACGATCCTAAGAAGTTCTTTGATTTAATAAACGTCAAACGTAAAACCCATGGTTACCGTTCAACAATGTCTAATAAGGACTCTATATCGGCTTCTTCAGAACGGATCCGCGAATTTTTCGCAAACCATTTTCAAGAGGTTTATCAAAATCCATTAAGCTCAGCAAATGAAGCACTTCCGGAATCAACTTCAAAATCTCTTATTGACAATATTTCAATATCTGAGGATGATATTCTTCATATTTCACACATTTTCTTAGCTAAACGTAAACATGAACTAATTCAGCCCCTCTCCACTATTTTCAATGTCTCTCTAAATTGGTATTTTCCCCTCATACTGGACGCCGATCTTTAAAAAAGGCGACAAAATATCGGTTATGAATTACAGAGACATTGCTATACTCTCCACCACTCCAATGCTTTTTGAACAAATCATCTACAGCAAAGTATTTCCATTCGCCGATTCCTATCTAAATGAAGTGCAACATGGTTTTCGGGAAAAATAGGTCCACTACTACAAATCTTATCGCAATGACTTCAGACGTTCTTTGTAACATAGAAAAGGGCAAACAGATCGACGCTATATACACCGACTTTAGCAAAGCGTTTGATTGTGTGAATCATGCAATATTAATAAAGAAACTTCGCAGCTTCGGAGTTACCGGTTCACTGCTAAGTTGGATTTACCCTTACCTGAAGGACCGTACACAATTAGTCAAGTCCCAAGGGCACTTATCCAGGGAAATTCATGTCCTCTCTGGGGATTTTCAAGGTCACTTTGGACCACTTCTATTCAACATCTTCATATCAGATCTTTCATCGTTGTTACCTGATACTCAGCATCTTTTTTATGCTGATGACCTCAAGTCATATCACGCAATACCTTCTCAAGCTGAAGCACCACTTCTCCACTCTAAATTGAATATTTTATTCCAATGGTGCAATGTAAACCAACTGTCGTTGAACCTGAACATATGCCAGGTAATAAGTTTCTCCCGGAAAAACAATATCATCTACGACTACCACATTAATAACACACCTCTGAGTAGACTCCAAAGGATTGTTGACCTTGGTTAGTCCTAGATAGGAAACTGCGATTCACCTTCATTATGATGAAGTCCTTTCTGGAGCATACAAAATACTGGGCTTTATCAAAAGGAGGGCCAAGGAATTTAAAAATATTTGGGCAACAAAATCGTTATACACATCACTTGTACGTCCTATTTTTGAATATGCCTGCTTAATCTGGAATCCTGTTTTCGATGGTTATTCCAATAGGCTGGCTGGCTTCGCTTTGAGATCCTTTTACCACCCTATGTGACTCGGCTCCAGATGATAAATCTAACATCTCTCTCTTCGCGAAGAACCGCGTTGTCCTCATGTCTGGCTTTCGATTTCCTCAGGGGCACTATTAATGTAAGTGATTTGCGATCGAATCCGCTTAAACGAGGCTGTTAGAAAAATAAGGCACTCTCTCATGCTTACCATTAGCAGACACTAGATAAGTTATAGGTACAATGAGCCAATCAATAGATGTTGTAGAGTTTTGCAAAAAAACCTTTTTGACAGTTGCACAATCCTGTTACAGGATCTCATATCACAACCTAAATGACCTCTAGAAAGTTATATGGTCCGAATAACCCTTGGCCGAACCTATCTTAGGTCAGCATCCCACCTCTACATTACGTGTACTATAAATTTGTTATTGCCATTTATATTTCCTTCGGTTTGCCCAATCAACTTTTTAACAAAATCAATTCATACAACGAGTAATATAATTACAAAAATTAATTACTCTCACAAATTTCCGCACGTTTCACTTTAGGTCATTAATTTGCTTTGATGTATTTTGAAATAAATAATGTGAAGAGTTATCCGATTGCAAATTTTGTTTATTCCGTCCATTTCAGGCCCATTTAGATTGCACGAAATTTTCCGATTCCATAAATTTTATAAAGAAATATATCCATCCGATATCCTTTTGATTCTGTTTGTTGTTCGCTTTCTAGGAAATATTTCATTTCTTTTTTTAGATAACCATGAAAAAATCTTTAAATTTTTTATGTGAGAGACAGATTCAGGTATTTTAAATGAAAGAAAATATCTTTTTCATATCTGACTTAAAAGAATCAATAAATCAAAGAGAATGTTGGTGTAGGAATGAAGGAGGCAATCTGAGATACATTATTGTCTCATCGAGGCCAGTGCCCGTGTTGAATTACATCACGTGCGGCGGATTTAAAATCACGAATGATGATTTACATTTCCTAATGCAACGTTACATTTTACTTATACATATTAGCTTCAATAGAAGGTAGGTTGAGGTAATAAGGGCCTAGCTAAGGGAAATTTGAAATATAATAAAAGCTTTTTATCCGAATATTTATTAATCCTAAGCATCAACCACTGTCGAATATAAACAAAAAAGGCAACTTCTGCCATAAACATAATCAAAATTCAACATTTTTAAAAACCTTGTCAGTAGGTCTAATTATACTATAAAGGGTGGTCCAACCATAATGCACGATGTTTTTCGCCCCACTTAATTTGACATTTCTTTGTTTCAGTATTGACAAATCCAACCATGGAGAGGTACACAATTGAGCAGCGCGTTAAGGTTGTCGAAGGCTTTTACGAAAATGGGCGTTCAAATCAAAATGCACTTCGTGATTTTTTTAGTCAGCATAATCGACCAAATGTGTCCACAGTCGGGAGAATTGTGCGCAACTTTCAGCAAACCGGGTCTGAATCGTACGGATTATTGTCTATGCCAATTGTCTATAATTTCCAAAAAGCCTCAATGGTTTCTTCGTTCATTAGCGAAAGAGCTGATATGCATTCAACTGGAGCAACACAAAGAGCAAGGGGCCTCTAATCGTCCACCCAAATGAGGTGTCCACGGCCGTTAAATTTTCATCGATTCTTTTATTAGCTCCAGTAATAAACTTCCAATATGCGTTTGCTCCGATTAAAATACTACTTCTATCTTCTACTGCATGTCCTGGGACACACGCGTCAGCTAATGCAAACTCGTTAAATTTTATGCATGTTTCAGGGTATTTCACGACGTCCAAAACATATTTGAGGCACCTCAATAGCTTTAAAGTAGACAAAATTACCACTAAATTGGCTTTAAGATAAAGGGTGGTCCAACCATAATGCACGATGGTAGTTGTGAGTCACATCTTAACGTCAAGTTTTTCGCCCAGCTTAATTTGACTTTTCTTTGCTACGGTGTTTGACAAATTCAACTATGGACAGGTACACAATTGAGCAGCGCGTTAAGGTTGTTGAGGCATTTTACGAAAACGGGCGTTCAAATCAAAATGCATTTCGTGCACTTCGTGATTTTTTTGGTCAGCAGAATCGACCAAATGTGTCCCCAACCGGGAGAATTGTGTGCAAATTTCAGGAAACCAGGTCTGTAGGAAATGTGAAATCACCTGTACATGCTCGCCCAGCTCGTTCTGTGGAAAGCATTGCTGTTGTTCGCGATAGTGTAGCGGAAGAGCCGTCAATCTCGACTCGTCATCGTGGCCAACAATTGAACATCTCACGAACATCACTGATGCAAATTTTGAATAAAGATTTGAATTTACACGCTTACAAGATTGAATTGACTCATGGGCTGAAGCCTACTGACCATTTCAAGCGTCGGCAATACGCCGAATGGTTGGTTGAACAGATAGAAGGGAATGGTTAGTTTACAAAGAAAATCATCTTCAGCGACGAGGCACACTTTCATCTCAGTGGATTCGCTAACAAGCAGAATTGCCGCATTTGGGCAAATGAGAATCCACGAGTGATTGTTGAAAAGCTGAAGCATCCAGAAGGAGTGACTGTTTGGTGCGGTTTCTGGGCTGGCGGCGTCATAGGGCCGTACTTCTTCGAAAATGAGGACGGCTAAGCAGTTACCGTGAATGGTGTTCGCTATTGTGAGATGAAAACAGACTTCTTGTGACCTGAAATTGAGGTTATGGACCTGAACGATATGTGGTTCCAACAGGATGGTGCCGCTTGCCACATATCCAGCGAAACAATGGCTCTTTTGCGCGAGAAATTCAATGGCCATGTTATCTCACGTTGTGGCGATATTAATTGGCCGCCACGATCATGTGATTTGACACCGTTGGACTTCTTTCTCTGGGGTATTTAAAAGAAAAAGTGTACGTCAATAAGCCAAAAATAATTCAAGAGCTAAAGGATGACATAATTCAGCACATTAACGACATTGAACCTCAATTATGTCTCAGAGTCATTGAAATATGGACCATCGGATTGAAGTATGCGACCATAGCCATGTCGAACATTTGGGCGATATTTTGTTTCACACATAATTTTCATAGTTCCTTCTATTATAATAAAAAAATATTAAAATAATTCTCTGAAAAATTTTTGTTCTATTTACAATTTACATCGTGCGTTTTGGTTGGACCGCCCTTTAGTAGGGTAATAAGGCCTATGTCTTAAACATGCATCAATAATCAAAATATGCTTTCGACATTTGGAAACTGTGATCAGTTATTAAAAATTCTACATTAATCATTCTGAAGTCTTCAAGATAACATCAAAACTGTTTGCTTAACAGCCATCTGGATACGCAAAATTATCTTTATCATTTGCTGACAAGCCGACGCACTCCTCATGATAGCATTTGCCGCATTTAAAACATTGCCTCATGTCAGCTATCTTAGCCTCTTCACAACCACGGCAGAACTAACTCGTCAGGTTTACTTTAGCACCACTTCTACTTTTGAGAATTGATATGATTTTTGTTTTTTCTCCTCCTTTTATTTGTCGAACAAGTCTTTGGTTCCCCTATAATTTATGGTCTTTTTAGGGTTTTTTACTAAAATACAAAACCCTATTGCAATCACGACCTGTGTCCGTCTGTCCGTCCGTCCGTCTGTATGTCACAGCACTTTTTCTCCGAAACTATGGAGGCTACAGCCATGAAACTTTGTGGAAAGGTCAGAAGTGGTGACTTCTTGAAAGTTCAAGGGTGGAAAAATTTTTCAAAGGGGCTTAAGGGGGGTCTCCCCATATAGGGAGGTGACCCCTCAAAAAAAAATTTTCACCATTGGTAGTCGAGTAGGGTGTCATTGGAAAGGTATCAATGAGATCTTTTCAAAACAGGTCTTAAAATTGCCTTATGAGTACCGAAGGGGGCAGGGGAAGGGGAAATTTACGAACTTTTCGAGTACCCCCCCTCGCGATTGGACACCTTCCATCCGAAAATCTGAAAAAAATCATGAATGTAGGCCTTAATGAGTACAACAACAACAAATACATGAGAAGTCGAAATTCACTCAACTTTGTTAGTAATAGTATAATTTATCCATTTTATGTTTTCTTGAATAAAATCTAAACGGTACCCTTAAATTCAATAAAATTTGACGATGATTACAGTACAGAGGAGTGGCCCCTGAAAAAAATGTCATGAAAGGTAGTCGATATGAGTATCGACTGATAGTTCTCTATGAGAGCTTTTCAAAACAGTTCTTAAACTGACAGTTTTTGCTTCAGTGAGGCACAGGGGGGGGGGGGGGGGGAATACATGAAAAATGTGTTTCCTTCCTCGCGAATGGATACCCGTGATCTAAAAAATCTGAAAAAATTATCAAGGGAGATATTTATGGGTATAACAAATACCTCAGAAGTAAAAATTTTTTCACCTTTGCTACTAATAGCATGATCCTGGAACATGACATGTTTCTTGATTTTATTCGTTACTGGTTACTGCATTTTGTAAGTAGAGTACAAAACCCTTCTGACATGAGCATAGGTCTGTCTACCCAACTTGTTTCTAGCTGTTGCTGTTTTATTAATATTTTTAAGCTGGTTTAGGCTGAAGCGCTGTTCTTTTTACTTGAATGAGCGGCACATTTTCTTCATCATCATCTGAACTAGAACTACCGTAAACTATGCGGTGAAATCTTCCCGGAGGTCTGTTACGAGTATACCTGTATGCTCAATTCCTTTGTCTCCCATTGCTGATGTTGATGGTTCGGGGGTTATTGGCGAAGCGAAGCAGTGAATTTTCTTTATCAACATCGTCAGATTCATGAGGAGCTGGAGTTTTTGTCAAAAAAGATGAAGCAAAAGCTGTTTCTGGAATAGCCTGAGGATTCAATGGATACAGACCAGTTGCTTTAAAGCCGCTTGTGATGTTGCTATGTGTCATACATTTGGTGTTCAAATGACCGCAAGACGGCGGCATTATCAAGAGATTGAAGCTCGTGGGTAGTCTTTGAAGGTAGACAGTACAATGAAATTCCGAGTGAATCTGCTCCTTCTACAATAGATAGGTCTAAGTGACAAGCTGCTCCATCAAATATTAAAAGGCATATTCCACGACTTTTGTATCCATAGAGGTGTTTGAAGAGTTCATTTGTCATATAACCCTTTGAAGATGTTTCTACTAATGATCCCGGTGGTAAGTTGTCATATAACTCTGGTAAATTGTTTACCTTTAAATATAATCATTGGTGGTATAACACGACCAAGTGCATTACTGCTAAAGTTTTTTCTCCTAATTCCACTTGAATAAAAAAATGTGTAATAATTTTAATTAATTTGAATTTGCTGATGTTTTTTTTCATTAAATGTGTTTTGATAACGTATAAATTTATAGAGCCATTTTTTAAATTTATAACGATTAGTATTGAATAAAGCGCATGCGACTTAACTTGACTTCCAGCACTCCGCTTTCAGGGTATTAACACAAATTGATGATTCAATTTTTATTTATCAATCACTCCAAATTGAATTGCACATATTATTGGTTAGATACAAAACACTTCAGGTATAAGCATACTTCTGCCTACTCTCACTGTTTCGATTGATTATGCATTTTTCGAAGTAGACTCTCATTATCTGCGTAGCTTGCTCCAAATTTGTGCGTCAGAGCTGCACGTTATATTGCACATAACTTACGAAAATTTTGAAACTGCTCGTTTATTCATAAATCCAGTTTTTTTTTATTTCTTGTAAGTTTCCATTCATTACAGATTCGAAATTTCCCGAATGACTAGCCAAAGTATGGTACTCGTATTTCCATAATTAAGTGCATCTGAATGCACTTATCGCCAAAAGACATAAATTTACTGTTGGCACAATTCTTGCGAGCTACTAAGTAAAAACTTGCCGAGACGCGGATTGTAAAAAAAAATATTCAATCAATAATAATCCTTTAAAATGCAAAACACTCTTGAATCCACTTAATTCTTTATTCAACTTTTAAAAACTTTCAATAATATACTATTAATAACTTTTTATTCAACTTTTATAACTTCTCAATAATATGCTTTTAAAAACTTTTTATTAAACTTTTAAAATTAAACTTATACATCGAGCTATCTTTAACTCCCGTCCGCGGAGCGAGTTTCTTCTTAACTAACTAATTCTGGAAAAAATTATCTAGTCTATGGGAACGACAGAAAGTAATTTTATTGCAACATAATATGGAAGGTGTAAATGACACCTGTTTAGGGCGAAAAGCGAAAAAATGTGCAAGTTGCATTAATGAGGACGCTCGTGGAGCAAAATTTACTTGAAATATGATTTTGAAATGTTTCAATTTGGAAAACATGATTAGGTTGCGTCTGGGTTGAAAGAGTTATTGTGAAATTTAGAAAAAGGTAAATGAAACTTGTAATTCTATGTAGAATAGCGAAATGTAGGTTGGGGTAACGTATATGTTGTTGGTAAAGTGTATGTTGTAACACCCCCATCGTTAAGTTGAGGCACCGACGAAACCTTTATTGAATTACGCAAGCGTTTAGTGTATACGTAAATTAACAGTAAAGTTAATATCAAAATCAAAATTGAAATGTCTGTTCCCAAGCTAATATAATTTGTATTCTTAGTTTTAACTAAAATTTCACCGATATTTTTATCTTGATTGATTTGTTTTAAATATAATTCGTTCAATTTTATCTCTGGAATTGTCATATTTTCTTTAATTTTGGTTACAAAATTTGGAAGGATAATTTTATCAAAGACTCTTAGGTTTTTATTTGTATAGGTTATATTTTGAATTTGGATTTCGCAATTTTCAAATTTTACAATGAAATTTCCTTTAATTCTTTTTGTGAGCTTTTGATTACAGTTATGCTTAAGCTCTGAATCAAAATTTTTGAGTACTAATATTCCTTGTGCGATTTCTTTAATTTCCTGGAAGTTAAATAATTTGACTTTACATTCTGCTTCTTCAAATTTTACAATGTTTTTTATACAATTATCTTTGATTTCGACTAAATTCTTCAATAGGTTATCTTTTACATGTATATGGTATACTTTTTCGTTTGAATCTATCAATATTTCGCTAAAATTAAGGAATAATGATTTATTATGTGCATTAGGGATTGGTTCTAATATAATTTTACTAAATATGTTCTTAGAATACTCTGGTATATAAAGTACAATAATGATATTATTTGTTTGAAACAATACAGATGTTTTGATGTTGGTGTAGCTGTTGAAATCGGTTATTAGGTCAAGTTCAGTCTTGGTCAAAATGTCTTTAGATATTAATCCCAGTTTGCTCGTGAATATAACTTCGGAAATGTCTTCTATATGGTTTCTAAGGAGGGTTATGTCGTTATCTATCTGGTAAATTTGCTGTAGGAATGTTACTTCATCTTGGAGGGTAGCTATTTTGTTTTGCAATGAATCTTTAAATGTATTCAGATAATTTTTAATCACTAGTTGTTGGGAATTAATGTGGTAGGTAATGTTTTGTATTTGAGACATCATTTGATTGTTAATGAATGTTGAATTATTAATTCTTTTGTTTATAATCTGTTGGTTATTATATAGTTTATCCATTACGTTATTTATTTCAATTTCGTCGTCACTGTCCATCGTGCCTGCTACATACTTAAGTTCTTTTCCGATTATGTCAAATAATCCACGTTTTGCCTTAAAGTGAGGTATTAAAGTATCAATTTTTCCTTTAAGCAAGATAAAATTTCTGTTAATTGTGTTTAGTACTGATTTTGAGCTTGCAGAAGTAGAATTCAATGTATTAAGATTTTTCTGAATAAGTCCTATTGTCTTTTGAAATTCTGTAATATTTATTACGTGAAACACTTTATTGTAATGGTCAATAACTGCAACTTCATCTATTTTTAAAGGGATATAGCCATTATTGTTTGTCAGGTCTTGGATATCTATTGTTTGTAACTCCGCCAAAATAAAAAGGGTCAGTAGTATAATTATGTATTTCGTCATGATGAAGATTGGTCCTGAAATATGAAATTAGTTTATGTTAGTATTGAGTTTTATTGTCGGGTTCGCTTTATCTTGGTATTTTTTGTGTTTTCGTACATGTCTCTTATAGTATTTTAAGTTGGTCTTAGTGTCTACTACGTGTTCGTCATCTAATTTAGTTGAGTTTATTTTCCTGTACTTTTTATGGTTTTTTCCGCCTCGTATTTCTTTGATAAAATTAGGTCCGTCTTCGATCTGAATATCTGTTCTGGTCAAGTTAAGTTTATTTATTGCCTTTTCCTTTTTCTTTATAATTGTATTCCGAATTTCTTCGTAGTCGTTTTCTGATATGGTGCCGTTCACAAAGTCAATGGGTTTCTTGTTTGTAGTACTATGTATAGTATTGTTGTAGTATCCGATTATTCTCAAGATCTTTTCTTCAACGGTGTCGTCCTTTGCGTTTTCATTATGTCTAAGAAGTCGTAAGTGTTCGTTCAGTGTATTATGAAGTCTTTCAATATCAGCGTTTGAAGTGTGGTTGCTATTCGAAACAAAATGAATATCAATGCCTTCCTTTTGGAGGAATTCATTTAATGGCAAGGCTTTAAATCCTAATTCATTATCTACAATTATCTTTTTCATTTTGCCATATGTGCTAATGTATTGCATGAGTTTTGTTTTGAATTCTGTCCAGGTGCGTCCGTTTATTTTAAAAGCTTGTGCAAACTTCGAAAATTTGTCGATTGTTGTCATAAACAATGTTTTTTGTAGGCTATAGAATATGTCAATATGAATTATTTCGTTTGGTTTGTTTGGGGTCTCGGTAATTTTGAATGGAATTTTTGGCGGGTTTCGTTCATATTTTTCAGAGCAGCAAACTTCGCAATTATTGATGAATTGAGTGATTCTAATTTTAAGTTTATGATGGTAAATAACTAATTTTAATTCTTGGAAAACAGCTTCGATTCCACGATGATTTTTACTTTTATGTTCTTCTTCTATTAATTTTACCAATTTTTCTTCATCTTCTACGTCTTCTACTAATTTCTTGCATCTAATAATTTTGAATTTGGAGTTGCTTATAAATGTGCTCGTAAATGCTTCGTTTAGTTGATCATAAAACTCGTCCTCAATAATGATTGCATTAAGCTGTTGTGGATTGAAATGATTTTTAAGGAGAATGATAGCGCACTCTCTATCTAACTCTTTTGTATAAATTATTTTCCGATTATTATTAAAAACTTTTATATTGCGAATTTTCATTGAACCTGATGTAGATTTCTTTATGATAATTTGGTTTTTAAAAACATTTATAACGGAATCTGTTGTTAAAATTGAATTAGGTCTCTCGGTGGTTGATGGACTAACTAGTATAGAATTGTGTGCCTCAATTCTTGATAGTGCGTCTGCATTTCCATTTTTGGTGCCCTTTTTATATACTATACTATAGTCGTATTCGGATAACCTTAATCTCCAGCGTACGAGTTTTGAATTTGGCTCCTTAATAGAGAACAGCCAAGTCAAAGGTTTGTGATCTGTTTCGATCAAAAATTTTCTCCCGAATAGGTAGGGTCGATAATAGCTTGTAGCCCAAACAATTGCCAATAGTTCCTTCTCGATGGTACTATAATTTATTTCGTGTTCATTGAGGGTTCTACTAGCATAGCTTATAGGATGGTTATTTTGAGATGGTACGGCTCCTAGCGCGTATTGGCTTGCGTCCGTGGTTAGGGTGAATTCCTTAGTAAAATCGGGGTAATGTAATATAGGGTCGCTTGTTAGTAATCTTTTGAGTGTATTGAAACTATTTTGATAATCTGGGTCCGAAATGTCAATTTTTGAATCTTTCTTTAAAAATTTGGTCATAGGTTTGGCAATCATTGAATAATCTTTAATGAATTTCCTATAGTAACCGGTTAAGCCTAAAAATTGTTTTATTTGTTTAATTGTTTTTGGAATAGGGAAGTTAATTACGCACTCAATTTTCCTAGGATTAGGCTTGATACCGTCTGGTGTAACGATATGGCCCAAGAACTCAGTCTCTTTCTTGAGGAATTCTGATTTGTCAAGTTGAACCATAAGTTTTGAATTTTTTAGGCAGTCGAATATTTTCCTAAGACTGTCCATGTGTTCTTGAAGGGAAGTAGAGAATATAATAATGTCATCTAAGTAGACAAGACATATTTTGTTGATGTAATCTTGCAGGACGTGGTTCATAAGTCTCTGAAAAGTGGCTGGTGCTGTTTTAAGACCAAATGGCATACGCAGAAACTCGTAGTGGCCATTTTCAACACTGAACGCTGTTTTATGTGTATCCCTTTCATCAATTTCAATTTGATGAAACCCTTTTGCGAGATCAAGCGTGGTAAAATATTGACATCTTCCTAGTTTGTCAAGAATCTCGTCAATATTTGGGATCGGGTATCTATCGTCTATCGTTACCTCATTCAACTTTCGATAGTCGATTACCAATCTCCATTTGGTTTTCCCACTAGCGTCGGGTTTTTTGGGTACGATCCATATTGGGGCTGAATATGGGGAGCTACTGTGTCGAATAATTTGATTATCTAGCATTTCTTGAATTTGTTTCTGAACTTCGTCCTTGTGGACGTAAGGGTACCGATATGATTTTACATGTATGGGGCTTTCGTCTATTGTCCGGATTCTGTGCTTAATAGCATTTGTGAATGAGAGTTTAGAGTTTTCTTGGTAAAATATTTCGGAATAATCTTTTATAATTTGTCTGAGGTGACTTTTCTCTTCAGAGTTCAAATGTTCATCACGAATTTGATCAAATATTGGTAAGTTTATTTTATCTTCAATTATACTAAAATTTCGATAATCGACCACTTCAGACTCGATAGGTTTTAGATTTAATGGCAATTGAAATGCTTCGTCGACTTCGACGCTAACTTCAGCTTTGAAGTTTGTTACATTATAAACACCCTCTTTGATGTCCATATTGTCTGAATGGCATCTCTGCTCTTTAAGGTACGTTAGACCATTCTCTTGATGGACAGGTATATCGACAGAAAGTCGTTTTGTACCAAATTGGAGCGGAATCGTATTCCCATTAATATGAAGTTGATTATTCTGATAGTCAACTACAGCATTAAATCGCCTGAGAATATCGTTTCCGATCAATCCATCGTAAAAGTTGTGGAACTTACAAACAAAAAGATCTATCCTTTCATTTGAGTCTCCCAACTCCTCAAACAATGGTATTCGAACTTTTTCGTTGATTATAACATCATGTTGTAGCGTCTTCATTAATACTTTAGGTGTTGATATCGACCATTTAGGGTTACAAAGGCTAGGGTTGATGATTGAGTGTGTGGCTCCGGTGTCGATGATAAATTTTAGAGGATTAAGCTTAGTTTTTAACGTTATATGTGGAAGGTGTTTTCCGAGGCAATTGAGGGAAAATTTTCAATTTCCTGGGTAGAACTAGTTGGAGGAAAGTTATTGACCTCGTGGTTATTTATGTCCATTGGTTCAGGTGGTGGTTGGTAATGGGGGTTACTTATATGTGGATAGTTATTGCTTGAGTGAGGTCTTCTGTCATGTTGATAATTTTGGTTATTCCCATAAGGTCCATTATTTTGTTGTTGGTTATTATAATGTTGATTGTTATAATGTGGATTAAAATATCTATTATTTTGTACGTGAGGTTGGTTATTAATTTGATTGTTGCGTTGTTGGTGCTGTTGATTATTATTATACTGTTGGTTATTATGATTAGGATTAGAATACCTGTTATTTTGAGCTTTAGGTTGTTGTTGGCTATTATTTCTGTTGTTATTGCTATTATTTTTACGATCACTATTGTTGTTATTGTTATTACTACTGTTTCGATTATTATTGTCTTGCTTTTGTTCAGAAGGCTGAGGAGATGAAGGATTTCTATTACTACCTACATGCGCATAACCAGCTTCGAAAAGTATGTTCATAGCTTCTTCGAGATCACTTGGGTTTCTACATGTGAGAATCGTTTTCATGAGCTCACTTATTTTGTTTTTAAATATGTTTAAGGCAGTTTTTGAATTATTTTTAGCACAGATGTTAGATTCATCGCCTGTACCTAGTATAGTACGAGTTTTATTATTCAACCGTCGAAGTTTACTTTTGATCTCGTTATAGAAATCAAGACTATTTGTTTTGAAGGTAACTGCGCGCATCTCGTCGTATAGTTCTTCACAACTACGTCTGTCACCGAAATTATGCTGTAGGATTTGCTTGATCTCAGACCAAGAGGTAGCGTGATAATTAATTTCAATAGCCTGTCTGGCTTTTCCTTTTAACCTGCTCTTAATTATATCCGAAAATAGAAGTTTTGATGGGGCGTCAAAAGTTTCAAGGAGAGGGTTTACACGATCGATTAAATCGAAGAAGTTCTGAAGGTCACTGGGATGCCCATTAAATTCCGGGACTTTATTTAGGTATTTGACAGGGTCAATTGTCACAGTCAGTGGGTCTGGCATTTTGTCACTGGTGTCCTACAGAGAACTTCACAATTATACAATAAAGTTTAAATAAATAAAGTTTGCTATATGACAGTAATTGCAAAATTAATCACTGGATTTCTCACGGTTAACTGCACTAATTTTGAGTAAATGCACGTATATGTAGAAAGGGTAATGTTATAATATAATAATAAGTGAAATATAAATAGTAATTTAAGATAACAAAAGATTGAGTTGCAGCTGCTAAAACTGGTAAATTGAAGTTTATTGTACTTGCCAGTGGATCGATTTTATAGTTGATGATATTGTTGTTCAATTGCACGCACTATTCTTCCTCTTGAATCGTATTTAGTCCTCTAGTCCTTCTTGGGGTTGATCTTCACAAGGTTGATTCAATTATATTGGTTCTTCCTTCTTCGTCCTTTTGGGGTTGATCTTCACAAGGTTGATTCGATTATATTGGTTCTTCTTTTTTTTTATTCCTTTTGGGGTTGATTTTCACAAGGGTGTGTATTATACGGAGATCACTGTGATCACTTGTTTTTCAAATCATTTTTATTAGTTATTGATTTCCGCGAGAGTTCGGCACTATTCCCACCTCTTGGGGGATTGGTTCGTAGCGGATGCACTATTATATGTTTTCAACAATAAAACATGAGTGAACTGTCACTTAGCGCATCCTACCGACTGCGCCAGTAAAAACTTGCCGAGACGCGGATTGTAAAAAAAAATATTCAATCAATAATAATCCTTTAAAATGCAAAACACTCTTGAATCCACTTAATTCTTTATTCAACTTTTAAAAACTTTCAATAATATACTATTAATAACTTTTTATTCAACTTTTATAACTTCTCAATAATATGCTTTTAAAAACTTTTTATTAAACTTTTAAAATTAAACTTATACATCGAGCTATCTTTAACTCCCGTCCGCGGAGCGAGTTTCTTCTTAACTAACTAATTCTGGAAAAAATTATCTAGTCTATGGGAACGACAGAAAGTAATTTTATTGCAACATAATATGGAAGGTGTAAATGACACCTGTTTAGGGCGAAAAGCGAAAAAATGTGCAAGTTGCATTAATGAGGACGCTCGTGGAGCAAAATTTACTTGAAATATGATTTTGAAATGTTTCAATTTGGAAAACATGATTAGGTTGCGTCTGGGTTGAAAGAGTTATTGTGAAATTTAGAAAAAGGTAAATGAAACTTGTAATTCTATGTAGAATAGCGAAATGTAGGTTGGGGTAACGTATATGTTGTTGGTAAAGTGTATGTTGTAACACTACTACTCGTATTCAAGAGCACTGCAAATCCAAACTACAGTTGAGCTGTTTCTTTTTGGAAAACTGCATGAATTCGTTGATCCATACAAAATTCACCTTATTCATACGAATCAGGTTATGAACGAGTTAACGCAAAAATAATGTGAATGGAGCTTCACAAACCCATTCTCATCTAGTTTTGGAAAGAACTATTGTGTGATTGTTAAATCGACTTTGAAGATCAATTCTCTTCTAAGCCGTGATTTGAAATTTTAATTTGTCCAAAACAAACTTGACGGCCTTAGCTATATGAACTTGAACTTGATAATCTTTTCTCAAGAAACAGCGCGCGAACATATCAGCTACTATTGTCAATCTTTTTTGAGCGTCTTAAGATATTTTCTTGAGAAATATCCCAAACATTCAAAAGCTTGCACGGATTACATGGCATAAACACAAGTCCGGGAAAATCTAACATCTGCTTCTGTTTCAGAGTATCTAAACTTTATGGAACAGCATCATACAACGATAAGTAATACTTATAAAACTGTAATGCAAACATGACAAAGGTTGGACCAATTACTTTTTGCTCAAGATGAGCACGTGTGATGGAAATAAGATGCTTGGGATGGTATCCAAACTTTATTTGTAAGTGCTTATAAGAAAAAGCTTCCAACAAATAGAATCCGAACCTTCTACTTTGGAAATTGAATTCTTTTTCCAGTTATCAGAGCTCTGAAAAATATTATTCATTTTTAGAAGGCTTTCAAGTTGTACTGATAACAAGATTAAAGGAAGACATTCATGTATCTCCATAGAAACGCTTTATTTACTTACTTTCACAACTCACACACATACGATTGAACTCAAGTTCTTGGAAAATCATCAAGCAAAAATTTCATTCATTCGTAGGTATACATTAAAAATTATGAAGTAGAAATTTTCAAACATTTCATATTCGGTGAGAGATTTTGATTTTTAATGATGTGAGACCTTGGAGCTAAAAAACACGGAAGTATTTTCATCCCTGTAAACATACGTTTTATTGATTTTATGATTCTTACTCGTAGTAAAAAAAGTGGAAGAGGAAAATATCGATAGCAAAAATAATAACAATTTTCTATCCCGAAACAAATTGTGAATCTTGATCAATTTTTTGTACTTGTAAATACAATGCAGAAATTGTTGCCCTTCGCAGGGAATATTTCCAATAAACTAAACGAATTACTCTTATTAAGTACTCCTGTTCTCGAAAGTTGGAACTAATGATCCCCTAATGCATAGTCGATTAGTTGGCACCCTTTTCTTTCTTATGCGTATAGTATAGTAAGCAAATGGAAAATCCATTGAATTTTCGAACCTATTTCAGAAATTTGAAAACTTTTCTAATTTGACATTTCTATATACTTCTTCTTCGTAGCACTACAGCCCCTCTAGGGCCTTAGCTTCCTGCAAATAGCGCCTCCTATTTTCTCGGTCCATTAACCGCGTCCTCCAATTTTGAAATCCGAGCAGCGATGAACTGTCTTCGTCGTTCTAGTCAAACCAGCGTTTCCTCGGTTCCCACACTGGTCATCGTCTTACAATTTTTATAACGAATACGTTTTTGGGTATCGTTTGTTCGTCCATACAATTCACGTGGCCAGCCCATTGTAGCCTTTGCAGTCTTACAATCATTAAGACCTTCGGGTCGTCAAAAATTGTATACCGCTCATGGTTGTATCGAATTCGCCATTAGTACCCGTCTAGCTTTCGCTCCAATTATTCGCCTTAGGACCCGTCGCTCAAAGGCGTTCAATATATTTGCGGATGATTGGGATAGGGTCCATGTTTCATACACATAGCATAACACAGGTCTTATCACAGATTTGTATACTTGGAGCTTTGTTTTCTTGTGTATGCAGCTGGTCTTCAAGATCGTCAAAACTGAATGAAAAATGTTATTGGCGGGCGATTTCGTTATTTGGGCGCCTAAATACACGAATTCGCTCACATTTTCGATATTATATTCGCCAAGTGTGATATTTTGGGCATTTGAGGTATTTTTCTCGACTGCATCATGAGTTTTGTTTTATTCTCATTGATTTGTAGCCCTACCCGAGTAGCCGAGTTTCAGAAAGAGTTCTTTGGTACTTGTTAATGACCGTGACAAAATGTTGATATCGTCCGCATAGGCTACTACTTGGCTCGATTTGTATAGTAATCGCTCGTGTATCGACATGTAGCTTTCTTATGACGTACTCCAGAGCCAAATTGAATAGCAATGGGGCCAGCCCATCTGCCTGCTGTAGTCCGATATTTGTGTAAAAGGCATCGGTGAGTTGGCTATTGATGCGGACTTCGAAGGTCGTTGACGTCATTGTCATTTTGATAAGACTATTACGGGCGAACATTGAGATTTCATTGGATTGCTCACCCCGAACACTACCATACCTGATTTCGTAAGATCAGACCTACGCAATACCGAGCCGCACTTTATGAACCTTTTTTTCATAATCTAATAATGTAGCGAACAGCAAGTAATCTAAATTTTTATTAATAAAATTATAACTTGTTAGATGATGGAAAGCAAGCCACATAATATTTTTTGCCTTCTAACATCATGTAAATAAACTTAAGTAGCTATGTTGCTTCTGATTTACTCGCCAAATTATGGATAACACTAGCAGTAACAAGCGCCAAAAGCATCAAAGACCAACGCGAGCTCGAAACGAAACGCAAATTCCCGGCACTACGACTAGATCGCACGGTAGCGGAAACTTTCGACATCCATTAAACATATGCGGCAGCATAAGATATACGAGTATAACCCCTCAAAGCAATCGAGATTGCGTCGCAAACAAAATAACATCCAACGTTGGGGGGAAACCCGAATTTGAATCGTTGTTGCTTGACAAATAAATTAATAAAATAAATTTGCGGGCATTTGCATCATTTCCCAAATCAAGGTTTCACATTGCCTGTGTTTTAAGTGATTCTACTTTCTGACATAGACTCCCAATGAATTTTGATGGAGTATATAATGCGACTAATTTAAATTTGAGCCTTCACACCCACGCTAAACCCAACAGAGATGCATACATGCCACGAAAGAGGAACGAGCAGAGTAACGAAGCCAGAGATTCTGCTGAGGTAGCAATGGCACGCATGCCGAAGGAAGACACCCGCGAATTTAACACTTCATTGGTGGCAAGTAAAGCACAATTAAAGCGCGAACTCGAGGGGAAGCGTAAATTAAATGCAGCAGCAGCGAGAAACGTTGAACCCAAAGAACCCGATTCATCAGAAAATAAACACCTAGCATGTCAAGGCGTATCTCAAGGCAGGAATAATTTGCGATGAAGAGTTACTCTAAGTTAAGCATCCACAAGTGAGGACTTTGTCGTCGATCATTCTGAGAGGACCAAACGATTTTCTATCGGGACAAAACACGGATACAGCTTTTGAATCTCTTGCCTCCTCTCCTGACTTGCTAACGACAAAGTGCCATTGCGCATCATTTACTTTATTTGCACAAATTCACGAAAATCCACCACGGAAATTTAAGTGAACAAATTGCAACATTCCCGAGGAGGGATTCGATGATCGAAGTTACTTGGAACTGGTGCATATATAAAGGGTGGTCCAACCAAAACCCACGATGTTAATTGTAAATAAAACAAAAATTTTTCAGAGAATTATGTTTATTACAATAAAGGGATCTACCACAATTATGTGTGAAACAAAATATCGCCCACATGCTCGCCACGGCTACGGTGGCATACTTCTATCCGATGGTCCATATTTTCAATGACTCAGAGACATAATTGAGGTTCAATGTCGTTAATGTGCTGAATTATCTCATTCTTTAGCTCTTGAATTGTTCTTGGCTTATTATCTTTTAAATATCCTCAGAGAAAGAAACCCAACGGTGCCAAATCATATGATCGTGGCGGCCAATTAACATCGTCACAACGTGAGATAACACGGCCATTGAATTTCTCGCGCAAAAGAACCATTGTTTCGCTGGCTATGTGGCAAGTGGCAGCATCCTGTTGGAACCACATATAGTTCAGGTCCATTACCTCAATTTCAAGTCACAAGAAGTCTGTTGTCATGTCACAATAGCGAACACCATTCACGGTAACTGCTTAGTCGTCCTCATTTTCGAAGAAGTACGGCCCTATGACGCCGCCAGCCCATAAACCGCACCAAACAGTCACTCCTTCTGGATGCTTCAGCTTTTCAACAATCACTCGTGGATTCTCATTTGCCCAAATGCGGCAATTCTGCTTGTTAGCGAATCCACTGAGATGAAAGTGTGCCTCGTCGCTGAAGTTGATTTTCTTTGTAAACTAACCATTCCCTTCTATCTGTTCAACCAACCATTCGGCGTATTGCCGACGCTTGAAATGGTCAGTAGGCTTCAGCTCATGAGTCAATTCAATCTTGTAAGCGTGTAAATTCAAATCTTTATTCAAAATTCGCATCAGTGATGTTCGTGAGATGTTCAATTGTTGGCCACGACGACGAGTCGAGATTGACGGCTCTTCTGCCACACTATCGCGAACAACAGCAATGTTTTCCACAGAACGAGCTGGGCGAGCAAGTACAGGTGATTTCACATTTCCTACAGACCCAGTTTGCTGAAATTTGCACACAATTCTCAAGATTGTGGACACATTTTGTCGATTATGCTGACCAAAAAAATCACGAAGTGCACGAAATGGATTTTGATTTGAACGCCCGTTTTCGTAAAATGCCTCAACAACCTTTACGCGCTGCTCAATTGTGTATCTGTCCATAGTTGAATTTGTCAAACACCGTAGCAAAGAAATGTCATATTAAGCTGGGCGAAAAACTTGACGTTAAGATGTGACTCACAACTACCATCGTGCATTATGGTTGGACCACCCTTTATCTTAAAGCCAATTTAGTGGTAATTTTGTCTACTTTAAAGCTATTGAGGTGCCACAAATATGTTTGGACGTCGTGAAATACCCTGAAACATGCATAAAATTTAACGAGTTTGCATTAGCTGACGCATGTGTCCCAGGACATGCAGTAGAATTAGTATTTTAATCGGAGCAAACGAATATTGGAAGTTTATTACTGTAGCCCATAAAAGAATCGATGAAAATTTAACGGCCGTGGACACCTTATTTAGGTGGACGATTAGGGGCCCCTCTCTTTGTGTTGCTCCAGTTGAATGCATATAAGCTCTTTCGCTAATGAACGAAGAAACCATTGAAGCTTTTTGGAAATTATAGACAATTGACATAGACAATAATCCGTACGATTCAGACCCGGTTTGCTGAAATTTGCGCACAATTCTCCCGACTGTGGACACATTTGGTTGATTATGTTGACAAATGAAATCACGAAGTGCACGAAGTGCATTTTGATTTGAACGCCCATTTTCGTAAAAGGCCTCAACAACCTTCACGCGCTGTTCAATTGTGTACCTCTCCATGGCTGAATTTGTCAAACACTATAACAAAGAAATGTCAAATTAAGTTGGGCCAAAAACTTGACGTTAAGTGTGACTCACAATTAATATTGTGCATTATGGTTGGACTCCACGTGTTGGCACGGCGACAAAACTACCGGCGGAGACGAGGTAAACTGAGAAACATTAGCGCCGGCTCAAGAAAAAAGAAAAAGCGAGGATTATTGACGAAATCCTCATCTGGCGTCCTGATGTAAATAAACATTATTGACAGTTCGAACTGTCAGTTAAATGCATTCAGCGCGTATCGTTAATTCCCACTAGGATCGCCATCGAGTGGAACTCATTATGAATGAAATCAAAGCGAGGAGAACTACTCCGACAAACGGAAAACACCACTCCTGGAACATTATGGGTGGGTGGGAGGAATAATGTCAACCCGGAGGTAATTTAAGCCCGGGAAAGTTGGCGCGCTTTCTCTTTTTTTGGGAGTTTTCGATCAACCGGCATTTTCTACGAATTGAAAACGAACCCTGGATTTTGGAACAATAAATTAGGACGAGACAACTGAGACCCGGCGGTGGCGACATTAAAAAAAAACAAAAGAAACGGGCCCCTTACTAGAGCAGGGATTAAACAAATGTAAGTGCCTGAAATTTATTTTATCTGAGGAAAATTTATATTGGCCGAGTTTGTGATAAAATATAGGATATTACTCAAAGTCGAGTAAAGATAACTTTATTTTCTTTATTTGCTATCGTTTAAATACACTCCTTTTCAGCTCTCTAAGGTGTGGCTCGGAAATTCTTTTCCCGGGACGGTGACCAGGCAAGAAGAGCTGAGAAAATTAAGTAAGTTGGGAGTGTTCGGCGGGTGCAGTGAACGTTAGTGTCGTTTCAGTTAATTTCGGTTGCCCTGGTGTGGGAAAATACGAGTTATTTGTGGCGGTGTAACATTCTAACTCGTTCTGCGCGGTAGGGTTTTTGGAAAGTGATCTTCGCTGCTAGGTGGCGGATGGTAGCGCAAACTTCATCCAGAACTGTACGGAAACAACTATAGGCTCCGATGTTCTAGAGCTGTACGGATGGTTTAGGAGGTTCCTGATAAATGAAGTCTATCTTTCCTTAATCTTGGTCATCACCACCAAGCGTGGTTTTGGGCTATTAACCACGTTTCAGGCTTCTCACTACACTGTATGCTTGTCTTGTGTTGTTGCTCGCTAAACTTACATCAATACTTCTCAATTGGTTGTCATAGCATTTTATTTTCTTAATTCTAATTATCTTATTCGCTACTCTTCTGAGATTTTCATAATGGACTCTCTTCGTCCTGGTTTCCGTGCATAAATACTCTTTGTACGCCTGATTAGTTTTTTTCAACGCATTCTGGCACCCATCATCGAACCAATCATTTCTTCTACACCGGGCTTGATGTCCGATTGTCTGTTCTACCACGGTCTTTTAATAGCCGCTTTCACTTCCATTCAGTGCTCATTGCTTGTTTTCAGCGATGCGTCAGATAAGATGGAAGCCAGCTGGCTGTTGAGGGTCTCCATGAAATTTATGGCCACAGACGCCGTTTGGAGCCTTTCGATGTCAAATTTTTGTAGCGGGCTGGTCTTCGGTGAATACGCTTTTGACATACGGTATCGGTAGGTTAATTTGATCGAGTAATGATCTGAGTTACAATTGGTTCCTCGGTATGTACGGACGTCAAGTATGCTCGAGGCCCAACCTTGTTGGATCAGAATATGGTCCATCTGGTTTTGTGTGTTGCCATCTTGTAGTACCCAGGTCATTTTGTGTATCGTCGATGAGAGAAGTAAGACAAACGTGTGATTAGATTCCTGCTACATGCAAAGCCAATCAGGCGCTGGCCGTTGTCATTTGTTTCATCATGAAGGCTATATCCTCCAATTGTTCCCCTATGAGATATCTCATTGCCACCTTTAGCATTGAAATCACTCAGAATCAGTTTTGTGTCCTTTGTAGGCAATGAGTCGACTAGTCTTTCTCGGTGATTGTAGAACGTTTCCTTCGTTTCTTAGTCCTATTCGTCTGCAGGGCGTGGACATTTATCAGCCAGATTTTGAAGAGTTTCGCTTTTATGCGGATCACATACAACCGTTCATTAACTGTCTTAAAATCAATAACGTGCGATTTGAACTCCCTATCCACTCCGGATTCTCATTTTCCAGTAGGCTTCCCACTTTTGAATATTGTGTGTGATCTCATGTCTTGAATCTCATTTCCAGTCCAGTTCGTTTCCTGGATTGGCAGTACGTTTAATTTATATTGACTGGCCCGTTGTAAAAGTTCCTTAACAACGCCAGGGTAATTGAGTGATCTGACATTCCAGGATTTATAGTCCTTTTTCCATTTGCGATGCCGTTGCCGTGATTCCAATCCATTCCGAGGCACTTCTGCAGGTTTCGAAACATTGTATGGTTTTCCAGGGACGGGGAGTTAGTACGTGTAAAATGGATTTAGTTGCAAAGCTGTAGATGTATTTACAGTTATTGGCATTTCTCCACACTTATGTTAATGCCCAATTATTGGATGAAGAATCTTTTCCTTTCTACAAGATCGGAAATACCTTAGCCTTTTTCCACTCATTTGGGAAACATGAATTGCTCAACATGTTGTTGAACAATATGCAATAATCTTAATAGCAAGCTCAGGCAAATTTCAGAGAACTATGTTTGGAATACCGTCAATACCACATGATTTCTTGTTGTTTATCTTGTCAAATATAAAACACATGTCTTCGTAGCTGACAAAATAATCAATAAGATTCAAGCTTGTTAAGAAGATGTCAATGTTCCATTGAAACGAAGAATTGATTCGCCGGTCAGGCTTGGTTTAAAATCGGAAACTTTTGCTTCAACAACCTCTCCTCTTCTTTAAAGACTTACGAAAACGAAAAAAAAATTTAGTGATACCAATATACAGACCACATTTTCAAGATAAAAAGCACATAAATCTTTCCAAAATTGAAAGTAGAGTTCTACAAGTCCAATAAAAATGAACAAACTGAAAACCAGAAGCCATGTCCAAAATATGAATTTATACTTGTAGCTGCATCAAAACTCCTAAAATCAACCGAATAACAAATAGAGAAATGAGCCTTAGGAACACAATCTGGCAGTATATGTAATTGTGATTGAAATTGCAACAAAACCTACTTCAAAATACCGGTTGAATTTTCCAAAAGTGTTCAAGGGTGTCAAAGGATTTATCAGATCAATTTAGTCACTCTTTTTTTGTTTTTTGTCACAGTAAGGTGAAGGCTGTTTATGCCCCGAGTGTGAAACTTCCAAAAGTGGAATACTCGTAGAGTAACGGCACCTCCCCTGTCAGCCTGATAATCTAGTCTGGAACATATAGGTCCTACGGGTTATATCCACCAGAGCGAGATTGCTAACATAGAGATCCTCCTCCCTCGATGGGTATTGGCGCTACCACATGCTCTTTTCATCTATCAGGGCTACCCGAACATAGAGTGCCACGTTGTTCTATTTATCAAGCGATCTAAGTACCTTCCTAGGACTTCTCCAATTATAATTCCCGGGGATATACTGAAGGGGTCATCATACTGCCTGTGCCATCTTTTGCTGGCGCAGAAGGTGTAGTATACATTACCCGCCTTTCCCTTAGAAAACATGCAGTCGGGACCCGGTGACTTACCTAACTTGTACAGGTATGACTAAAAATTCCCGTGTGGGTCAGGTAAAAGTAAGTCTCATCGCGCCTTTGATTGGGTCATGGTCTCAGGTCTAGGTTAGACATGTTGGACATCATCCTTTTGTGCCGTTTTCCCAGGGCTTGCCAATCGCTCAGAGAGCGCAGTTTTTCCTCCTTAGCGACCATTTTTCTGTTGCTTCGACATCTACGCAATTATACACTCGTATTTCTGCTTCTCCGGTAAAGAAGGCGATGAGGTTTCACCCCCGCGATCATGAACACTGCCAATCAGAAAGCTGTTCGGAACGTGGCTGGAATTGGTACCATTCTTTGCCTCTGCATCTGGGCCAAGCGCTCAGTGCAGCTCTTTTCTGAGAGCGTCCTCTCCCTCTCAGGGTTCAGTAGATGGAACAATTCACCATTTGTAGTCGAGTAGGGTGTCATTGAAAAGGTCGCAATGAGAACTTTTAAAAAAAGTCTTAAAATGGCCTTATCAGTACCGCGGGCGGCAGGAGAAGGGGGAATGTACGAACTTGCCTATTTATAAGATTGACTTGTCCTGAAAGTTTCACAAAGATCGAGTGGTATTTAACGAACTTATAGCGGTTTTTCCTGTATTACTATGGATTAATATGCGCTGTATTATTACGATGGAAACATATGGCTATGGAACAATATGCGCTTTTCATGAAAGTTTTAGAAAAGTATCATTAATATTTTTGAAAATTGGTTCAGCTAGTGGTATCAGTAATCGTGAATCAAAGTAATGGCTGTTTTAAATGAGAAGATTGAATAATTGTGAGTTATTTTTCCCAAACTTCAACATTTAACGTACAAGGTTTTAACTCTTGATTCAATTTAATGAATGACTGAAGATGAGTACCTACAATTAATTCTCATAGGTGAAACAAGTCGAGGAGGAAGAACTGAGCTCCTAACAAATGGGCTTTGTAACCATTCCAGGGTTCGAAAAAAATTTTCTGATGCCATGAATCGATGGTTTGAATTATTCTTCCAATACTTGTTTAAGAAATCGTTCGATTTCATCCAAAAGGTGCAGAGTTTCGTTCATAAGCACATAACAGCCACAATTTTGTTCCATGTTAAATAATTTCTCTGAATGCTCGGGCTCATTGAGCATATTCAAGTAAACCACTATTTCTTAAATTTTCATGACAATCCGCAAAAAAATAAGAGTGCCTTGGTCGATTTGAAATATACTCGTATATTGACTATCAACATGTATTAATGTTTTTGTAATTCCATACAATTGAAATGGCAATAACTCACTTGATTATAATTCCTTTGGCATAAAGGTATTATATCAACCTAGATTACTGTGAAATTTTACGAAGTTTAAGGGGACCGCTTCGATTTCTGGGGGAAAGTGTAAAGTTTTCAAATAATACTATTATAAACAGAGTTGAGTGAATTTTGATTTCTGAGGTATTTGTTGCCCTTGGTTTTGTAAAGACCTACCTTCGTGATTTCTTCAGATTTTTTGCTCAAAGGTGTCCAATCGTGAGGCGAGGCGTCACAAATATTGTTCGCGCATTTTGCCTCCCCCTGGACTCCTAATGCAAAAAATTATTTATTTTTCAGATTCTGAAATTGCTAAGACCTTTCATTCGATACCCAACTCGACTATATTTGATGAAAAAAATTGTTGAGGGCCACTTTGTTATAAGGGGGACCCCCTTAAAAGACCTAAACTTTCGAAAGACCGCCACTCCTGGCCGTTTCACAAAGTTTGAGCTTTGTAGCTTCTATAATATCGGAAGAATCTTTTTGTGACGCACGGATAGACGGACAGATGGAAGGACGAACGGACGGGCGAACCGACGAATGGACAGACGGACAAATAAAATACAAAACTAGTAGGGTAGGAAATACCACTCTGATTCAAAAATTAGCAAGTAAACTCGAAGGGTCTCACCTTTCGTATGAATATTTATAGAAGAAGTACAACAGCCCTATCATTGGATTAAAACTTGGTCTGGAGTAGTATATGGTAGTAGTTCTTGGCTACGATATGACTCGTGAAATCCACACAAGGAAAGAATTTCAAGGTCAATCTGATAACTTCTTCATTCGTCTACGAACTAGGGGTACCCGTTTGGGAATCACATGCACCGATGGACAGTTGTGGTCTGAGCATCGAAATTTCACCACTCGGCACTTACGACAGGCAGATTACGCTAGGCAACCAATGGAGCAACAAGTACAAGAGGAGTTAGTCGAACTTTTAGAAATTATTCATGATCTCATAACCCAACCAGTGTTTCCAGCAACTTTTCTCTCTCCGAATGTTATCAATGTTTTATGAACTTTGACTGCGAGCAAGTACATTCCAAGAAGTGATGCAATGCTCAACAAATTACTTACCATGCAAGGAAAACGATTTAAGGCGTTTGATGCCGCCGAAGATTCGCTATTCCGGTTTCTTTGGTTCCGATTCATTATGCCAGAAAAGGCGGCATACAATGTCATTCAAAACTTCAATAAGAAGTTGCTTGAAATGTTCATGGAAATCATAAACGCACACAAACTTAATTATTGCTACGATAAATCAACGGATGATCTCGTGTACGCATATATTAGAGAATTGTTATCAGGCACAATATTTTTACCGTCAAACAACTTACCCTGACAATCCTGGAAATTTTCATTTAAATCTCGCGCTTATGATGATGCTGATCAAGCAGGATATCCAGGAAAAAAATTATCAGCGAACTTAATACTCATCTGCCTAAACCTATTTTGCCCAAGCACCTCCATCAAGGCACCCAAATTCGACGCAATCAAAAAGAGCTCCCGACTCGCCAAGACGCAAAATGTTTTGATTGCGCTCCCGAAGTGTGGGCGCTGCGCGAATTGACATTTACGAATGACAACCCATCGGACAACCAACGACGGCGTGGGTTATGCACTTGGCTCGGGTGTGTTTCAGTGTCCTGAGTAAACTTTCAGGGGATTTTTAATTCATTTTTTGTCAGGTGAAAAATAAATGGTACAAAGTGCGAAGTGGTCGCCCCGTCCTGGCAAACTGAGAAAAGCTATCACGGATGGGTTAGAAAAGTATTCATCGTAAAATTTCTCGCGAGATTAAGTGAGATAGTGGTTTTATTTAGTGAGATAGTAGTTTGGTGTAGGACCAAAGAAACAGTGGGAGCGGGGCGGATAATTCCTACCGAAGAAGCTCCGCTAGTTTAGTGAAAAAGGAACTAATTTCAGCTTTGTGAGGGGTGTTTCGGCGGCCGTTTTTTGTCGCTTGGCGGCTACTGGGGACCAAGGGACAAGCAAGTAGCGCCTACTATGACCGTCTCCGATAAGCGAACTGGGTGCGAACACCCAAGCGAAGGATGATCAACGTGGAGGGTAACAAAGTTTCAATAAAATTTACCGAAGTTACACCCATTTGAACATAACAAGCATGTACGATTTTTCTACTACATGGGCTTTCCATCGAACCAGGTACTACGCTTTTGATTGAGTCTTCTCCGAATTTTCGGATAAGATTCATAACAAAAATACACTTAAGATTGAGTTCAGTCAATGGTTTTTTCAATATTGGAATAAAATGTTGGCTGGTTAAAATAAAGTTATTTTAAAGCAAATCCCTTTTGGACTCCGGTCTTACTTCCTTCTTCCCATAATCGCGTCCATGCAACTTCGTGCCGGTGCGCAAGATATAAAGCAACAATCTTCAATATAGCGGCGGCTAGTATAACCTCAAGAAAATCTCACGACGTCATACCATCCAAAGGATAACTTGTTCTCAGCTCCATAAGTTTCGCTTTAAGAGCTTCATAAATCACAAAATGTATAACTGTTTCGGATATACCAAAATAGCCGGCCGTTATTCCTTTAAGGTTGGTTGTTTTTATGTCCAAATTTTAGGGCAATGTCCGAAATGTGATGCCCTGAGTACACCCACGAAAACACACACGTGATTTTCTTACGAATAATGCGTAAAAAGGAAAAAACTAATATAATCTCACTTGGGATTACGATAGGCATGATGGCGATTTGCGGTGTGTAATTAAAATAATTAAAAACACGCAACATCATACAGAATGTACAAGCCGTCTTCCAAAATAAACGCGACTAGTCAGAAAAATATTTTTGGAGGCGCCATCTGTGAATTAGATCGTGCGTTAGAAAGTTACATACCTCCCTGACTTTTAGTGAAATTTTGGTGACATTCGGTTCAGTGGAAGCGAAGTTATTGCATCTAAAGTGACAGTATGTTTGTGTGATCGGTACAAAAATGAGTTTCGAACAAAGAGCTAATATCAAATTTTGTTTTAAAATCGGAAAAACGTTTACCGAAACATTTGAATTGATGAAAAGTTTATGGCGGTGATTGTCTACCTTGTGGCAGAGTTCATAAGTGGTTTACACGTTTTGGAGATGGTCGTGAGGACATAAATGACGACGGGCATACGGGCCCAAAATCAGTGATCACCGAAAACTCCATCGAAATCGTGCGAGAATTTATCAAAAATGAGCCGAAATCATCGTTGAAATTCGTATATTTTTCGATTATATGTTACACTGAGACAAAATATAACTTAAAAATTCGTTCTATTTGTTTGACTCCAAACGGACGCAGTACCGTCACCGTATCACAGAGAACGGACTAAATAACCAATCTTGTGATTAGACGACCGACGGCGGCGACTCTGCCGAACAATAATTTTAGGGAACTAAAAGAGCGTAAGGACATTTTAGCTAATAATTTCGCATATTTTCACGCTTACCGCGTCTTGTGGTGAAGAAATTTCGCGTTAGGTAGGTCTGCAATGACTCCTTGTGAGCTCCAACGGGTACCGGCAGCCACAACGCCGATAGAACGAACAAGGCTGACAATAACAGCAAACCTGCTTTGAAAATAGGTTAAACTGCTGGCAGCGATTGGCTACTAGCACTTTTCACACATGGTTTTACTGCGACGATGGCCAAATCAACAACAATATCAAACTGAGGAAAACTCTGCACCTTAACTTTGCGGAAGGCGGCACAAAAAACCGGCAGAAAAGGATACACGCTGCCTGTGGACTACGCAGCCAGGGCCCATGGGGACGAGAAACTCAATAATTTCCCAATGATTTACTCGCTCGATGCATAGTGATTCAGGGACAGAGATCTGTGATCTAACACTTGTCAGCTGGTTAGCAAATTGTGTAGATGATAGATCAGTGTCAGGTATCGCTCTCATATATCGAAGGTTATTACAGAGCAGATGCGTTTCGACTACTTTGAGTGATCTTCAGTGTCTAAGAGATGTTAAGGCACTGAGTCAAAGCGCGTCTGCTCACACAACAAAGCAAGGCCCAACGGCTTTTCAAGGAATAAGTGAATTGGCCTGCGGATATCAAATCAACAAAATGATTGACTAAAATAATTGATTGTAAAAAAGAAGTGTATATGAATGGATCCTCTTTTCCAATTTTATGACATTTTCCTTAATTAGTCTTCTAAATGTTAACCCAATTGTCATTAAGCACTGTGTTTAATTAAGAAATTTTATGAATGGATTCTCTGCCAATTAAATCAAACATTATAGATGTAAATACGTTGTTGTATTGAGTAATAAATCAGTAAGCATCGAAGAAAAATACGAAATAGGATTCAAAATACGTGTTTGCAAAAGTAAAAATTCGATGGTTTGTTTTCGAAAAACCTCGACTGCACTCTTGACCTTAAAAGATCGTTAAAAATAGTTAAAGGATGCGTTTTGTACTAAAATACAAAATGTTATGTCCCTATTGAAAAGCAATTTATTAAGATGAACTTTAGAAAACAGCTATGACTTCGAAGAATCCAAGACTACACCGATAACTTGCGAATGAAGAATTATGAAAAAGCTACAATGTTTAAGGTTTTTTTTATCTATTCCTTATACATATTTCCTGTTGAGAAGAAAATGTTCAACATAATTCTAGTATTGTTACAGAGATTAGTTGTTGGGTCACATTAAATGATATCTATCAGTACAAACTTTTTTGTAAAATAATTTTACAAAACCCTACTAAAATCGCGTCCTGTCTGTCCGTCCGTCCGTCCGTCCGTGTGTCACAGCAGTTTTTCTCGGAAACTACTTAAGCTAGAAACATCATTTTGTATGTACGAGTAGGTGTAAACTGGTGTTCTCTTCAAAGTTCAACTACAAAAAAATTTTATAAGGTATTTAAGGGGGGTCTCCCCATATAGGGGAGTGTCCCCCAGAAAAAAAAATTTCATTGAAAGTAGCCGATATGGATATCAAATGAAATGTCTTGATGAGAACTCTTCAAAACAGGTCTTAGTTTAGCAAAGTTTGTTTCGAGGGGCGCACAGGGAAGGGAAATACACGAAAAATGTGTGTCCCCCCCCCCCTCGCGATTGGACACCTATGATCCGAAAAATCTGAAAAAAATCAGGAATGTACGTGAGAAGTCGCAATTCACTCAACTTTGTTAGTAATAGTATGATTTATCGATTTTATGTTTTCTTGAATAAAATCTTAACGGTACCCTTAAATTCTATGAAATCTAGTACACAGATGACTATTTATAAGATTGATCTATCATGAAAGTTTCATAAAGACTGAATTATTTAGCGAAGTTACAGCGGTTTGAATTTTCCTGTATTACTATGGCACAATATGCGCTGCATTTATTACTATGGTAACATATGGCTATGGAACAATATGCGCTTTTTACCGACTCAGACACTACAGCTTTGCTAGGATTTGCATGAAAATTTCAGGAATAATAGGTGTCATGTAGATCTTTGAGAATCGGTTCAGCTAGTGGTATCAGTAATCGTAAAACAATATAGTGGCTGTTTTAAATGCGAAGATTGGATAATTTTGAGTTATTTTTTCCCAACTTCAACGTTTAAGGTGCATGCTTTGAACACTAGATTCAATTTAATGAATGACTGAAGATGAGTACCTACAATTAATGCTCATAAGTGAAACAAGTCAAGGAGGCGGGAGAGAGCTCCTAGCAAAAGGGCTTTGTAACTATTCTAGGATTCGAAAAAATTGGCCATGAATCGATGATAACAGTACAGGAGAGTGACCCCAGAAAAAAATTCATCAAACGTAGCCGATATGAGTATGAAATGAACGTTTTCATGGGAGCATTTCAAAACAGTTCTTAAACTGCCAATTTTTGCTTCAGTGAGGGTACAGGGGGAAAATACATGAAAAATGTGTTTCCTCCCTCGCGAATGGACATCTGAAATAATTATTAAGGGAGATATTTATTAGTATAACAATAACAAAAACCTCAGAAGTTGAAATTCGTTCAACTTTGTTAATAATAGTATGATCTTCGAATTTCATATTTTCTCCAATAAAATCATCTTTGACATGTACATATCTTGATTTGATTCGATCTGGTGACGGCATTTTGTAAATTGAATACAAAACCCTTCTGACATGAGCGTAGGTCTGTTTACCCAACATGTTTTATTACTGTCCTACACTCAGGCGATATGGTCAAAAAAATAATCTAACAACTATTTCTAATTACAATTACTCAAAATCATTGTTTACAAACATATCAGCACTTATGTTCACATATAATATCGCTGCAAAAGCTGTCTTGTTCTTAGAATACGTAGACGATTCGCAGAACGCTCCAAATTTTATTCGTTCTCTTTGTGAGGTTTTTCCCTGTTGCGGTTGAACTGGTTTGCATGGACTTTAACCTGCTTATTTAGACTGCGAGTTTCGCACAGGTATTCGCTCAAGTGTATCCATTTGCCGCAAAAAATAGCCAAATAAGTTTTTTGTATTTTTATTGTTGCAGCTCTCAACCAGAATCAACATTTTGTTTGATGTTAGAAGCTAAAACAAATTACCTTGTGCATGTAATCTGCCGGCAAAAAATTTGCAAAAATCGTTGCATGCAAACATTCGTGAAAAAAAAAATCTAGCGCCGCCGAAACGCTCTCATCATCTTTAATAATGTTAGGTGAATGTTCTTTTTGCGTCTAGAAGCCTTATTTGCACGCCCAATTGCGCCATGTGAAGTTTGTTTAACTACGCGTTTCATAGGTGCTCTTTGTATTGAACTCCGATAGCCAAAAATATAACGACCTTGGCTAAATGACTCGCGCAATTCAAAACAGAACTTACCACCTGAGTTACCAGCGTGAATCTTGTAAAACTCCTTCTAGGTAAATAAGAAAATGGCTCCGCAGAAATGCTAGTGAGTCCGATTAAATTGCATTTCTGCCAGGCTTCAATGAATGTTATGAGGAAAACCTGATTGAAGTGACGTCAATCGAAGCCCATTCCGCAATGAGTGGTAATTTGGTACTTTGTTTTATAGTTGAATATGCAAGTTGCGTGACAATAGCGAAGATCGAAGACCCCTTAATCATACATTTTGAGGTCGTCTCAATTCCCCCTTGTAAGAGCGAAAAATTTAACCACCTATAGCCTCTGTATGAGTCATGAAAGTCTCGCGATATCATAAAAATAAGATTTATATTAAGGGCAGATTTTCATCTCTGATAAATTATACAAAACAAACCTCAATTTCTTAGTTCCATCTCAAAAACTCAACGCATCCATTGAAACGTTCAGTTTTTATATACTTTTCTAAATGCGTTCATGGTTCACATATCAGCAGCAAGTTAATGCATGCGAAACTACTGTTTGTGCGGGAATTTCAATAATCGTGCTGAATTCATTCACAATTTAGCTATAAATAGAAAATTGGCGAAATTTTGTTTTGCCTCGAGTTGTTTTATTTTACTATTAGTGGGTTTTGTCGATTCTGCAATGTTTAGAGGTTTTAAAGCTTTCGATTTATGCCTTGGCATTGAATATAATAGTTACTGATCTACGACAACATACTATATGCGTAGAGACTTCAAGCTCTAGGCACAATGCGTGCTTTTCCTTTTTTTACTTGAGTTTCAAAATACCTCATTTGTTATACGTACCTATATGGGAGAATAGCAGATTGCCAGAATTACATAAGAGCCGTTTGGGGGGTATTGTTAAATAATTTTTTTACAATACCCTACTAAAATCGTGACCTGCCTGTCCGTCCAACCAGGGGCGGCGGAACAGGTCTGAAGGGTATGTTGAGTAACTGAGTACAGCGAGGAAGGGGGTGGCATTTGGCATTTCTTTGAATGAATTCATCGATCAGTCGTTCGTCATCAATTTTGTCAGCTAAGTCATGATATATGTGTAAAATTGCGATGTAGTTCAAACGCTTCTGACCCATTGTTGAACGGAGATAATTCTTCAACCTTTTTAAAGTTGAAAAACTTCGTTCGTTTGTACAAGATGAAGCAGGAATTGTCCGGGACAAGGCCTTTGCACCATTCATGTTCTCGTAAAAAATTCACAACGTCTTTCAAATTCTGAGCCTTTACATTTTTCTTTGTTGTCACCTCTAGAAACATATCCCTATCAGCGACTAGAGAATTTTTGTCGAAGTCATCTTTGTAAAATTTAACAATCTCTTCCCCATCCAAATTTTTAGAGATTATGAAACTTTCAAGGGATTTAAAAAAAATTGCAGATTCAGTCCCAAACCTCCAATTTAAAGATGAAATTGCCTGGTCATAAACTTCAAAGTAAATTTTCTTGTACATTTCTTTCGGTGACTCGAAAATATGATCTCTACATTTTGAGTCAGGATTTAACCGTTTTGGGACGTTTCGCACTCGCGGAAGTTTTTCATCTGCAATATCTAATTCTTTGACACTTGCTCTGTTTTGTCCCAAATCGTGTCAAATTTAGATCCGCGAGATAATTCCAAGCCATACTGTACGGCATCAACTTTTTCGAACGCGTCAACAACACTGGGTTGAGAATTTTGCAACTCCCTATTGAAATTTTCAATTTTATGAAATATTTCGACCAACATTGTTAAGAAAAACGAAAAATCGAACGTTTCCATTTTTTGAAGAAATCCAGATACTTTGGCGGAGGCTGTGGCATTTACAGAAGAGTCTGATCCTAGCTCATGTAGAATCGTCATTATCGCTTTGTAATTTACACGGTCAGTCCTGAGAGAACCTATTCTCATGGTAAACCTGAAACAATCAACGTAAAAATAATACATATAACTTGAGTAGCTAAGGAATTGAATTCTGAAATGAAGTTTAAATATTAACCTGGTTGGGCAATAAGCAGAAACGGCAACGCTTTTTTCTTCGTCTTCGCGCAGTTCTTCTTGAATTTCTTTGAGCCGGGCACAGCGTTTCGGTGAATCTCGAATAAAGTTAATGAGCTCCTTGACGATACCGACGAAGTTTTTCACCTGCATGATTTTTTCCAGTGCATCTTGGACGACCAGATTTAAATTATGTGCATTACAATGCACAAAAAGTGCTCGGGATTCAATTTCTTTCACTTTCGCCTGTAATCCAGTCAAACCACCAGAGACGTTTGCAGCACCATCATAGCATTGACCTCGACACTTGCTGGATAAAATGCCAAATCGAAAGAAAACATCCATGACGATTTCTATCAAGGTTGCCGCACTCGTGTTTGTCGTTGAATAAAAACCAAGGAAGAATTCTGATGACACGAGGTCTTCGGATACGACTCTAATGCAGATGGAAATTTGTTCAGTTCTTGAGCAATCGAAAGTTTCATCCAACAAGAAAGCAAAAAACTCGCAATTTTTTATCTCTTCGATGTTTGTCAACAAAACATTTTCTGCCATCATTTCAAGAATTTCATTTTGTATATTGCGATGAAGCCATTTATTTCCAGAATGTAGAAGCCACGATTCCAGCTCAGGAACATCTTCCGCGTGCGCTTTTAAAATTCTCAGGAAGTTTGAATTCTTATCATCGTGGCCATGTAGCGGCAAACCTTGTTGTCCTAATAGCTTGACGGTGCTGAATATTTTTCTGAGAGCTGTGGGATTGTCCCACATTTGTTTTTTCGTTGCAGTCGATAAATACTGAACAACACTGATTTTACTGTCTTTCTGATGTGAAATGTGCTTGTTGAATGTTTCTTGATTCTGCAAGATGCATTAACCCACGTGGAATATCCGTTTCCCACCCAAGTTTTGCGTGAGCGTGTATCGTTGGCATTACATGATTGTGCTAAGTTTTTAGCACACGCTTCTGTACATATAGTGCAAATTGCCTTCTCAAACCCATTGAGACCTAGCCAAGGATTTTCTTTCTTCCATTTGCTGTGTGCGATCGGTACTGTTGCTGGCAGTAGCGTGGATGCTGGAAAAAAGTTCGATAATTGTAGCGTCAATTTAAAAAAATAATAAAATTTTTATTTATTTGTTTATCTATTGCTATTGATACGGGAGAAAACGTAGTAAACAAAACACTGCTCGACTGCGCTTTCACTTGACCTTTTTCACATTTTTAAAAATTTATTCGAATATTAAACTTACGATTTTTCGATTTCTCGGGATTTTCAGTCTCAATTATTGGATGTTTTTCCCTGGATTTTTCTCTCGACGAGTTGGTTGATTCAGAATCATCCTGTTGGCGCGTTTTCTCACTCTGGCTTATTTCAATTTCGTCCATTCTAGTTTCTTCTCTCTTCCGCTTCACTCTCACAACGAACTTATCCATTTTTCTCGCAGCCACACAAACACGCAGTGTGTTTCTCCGGTCTCCACATCTCCCCAGTACACTTCAGTACACTTACCATCAGCTGAAATTAGCCTAAGCTAGCACTTATGGGTGTAAGTGGGGGAAAGTGCCCTCTCCGCCACTAGCCCGAAGCTGTTTTAAGATGACTCGGAAGGCTTTATCTATTCATCCTTCTTCCTGCTCTCAACCGATGTCCACATTTGGGTGGATCGTGCGTGGTCTATATAGATATACTAGATGCGACTATATGCGTTAGAACGGTAATGCGCATGAGTGTTACATGAATTTGTGAACGCGAGAACTTGTGTACTCAGCGGTGCTAATTCTGATTACTCAATTCAGTTTTGTCTTTTGGGGCATGTTGAATTCAACATGCCAAAAATTTGGCCTGTACTAACCTCAACATACTCAACATGCCTTCCGCCGCCCCTGCGTCCATCCGTCCGTGTGTCAGCAAGTTTTCTCGCAAATCACATAAGCTAGAAACATAAAATTTGGGGAACATGTCAAAAGTGGTGCCCTCGTAAAAGTTGCAGTATAAAATAATTTTTATAGGGTTTTAAAGGAGATATCCCTATATAAGGGGGTGACCCTTAAATTTTTTTTTACCAAAGGTAGTCGATATGGGTATCAAATCAAAGGTCTTCAAAAGAACTTTTCAAAACAGCTGACACTTTTCACTTCAGGGAATGCAGAGGGAGGGATAATGTACGAAAAATTGGTGTCCCCCGTCGCGATTGGATATTTTTGGATGGAAAAATCTGAAAAGAATCATGATAGTAGGTCTTTATGAGTACAAGGGCAACAAATACCCCAGAAGTCAAAACTGCGTCAAATTTGTTAATAATAGTACATTTTACGAATTTCACTATTCATCTATAGAATCGACATGTCCCTTAAATTTGCCAAAAACTCGTATTTAAATTTTCTCATGTAAAGCTGATAGCATCTTAAACTCGCTTCGATTAATACTCCACCAGTCAAGAGGGTTTTCAGATACAGCTGCTCTTTTTTTATTTCGATACAAAACCAATTCCTTTTTGAGAAGCGCAACTGGGTCATTGATATCAAATGTTTCTTCGTCATCGTTGTCGTCACTTGAGGAATCCAGCATCATAGCCAAGTCACTTTTAAGGCAAGATTTATCAGGAAAGGATGGTCTCGGCTGCTGTGTATAAGTAGTTTGTTCGGGAGATTCTCTGGTCCTGCTCCTCTTAGCTTGCTTGGAACTCGAACAATCTGTATTAATATGATGGAGGATTTCGATCTGTAAAATTTTATCTTTTACCTTTTCCTCTGTTACTGGTTTGAAAAGCTTATGCTTGTACCGAGGATCTAGATAAGAGGATATTGCGAATAAATGGTTCTCTTCCAAGCCAGAAAACTTGGCACAAATTTCTGTTTTCAGTGTTATAATTGCATGTTGAATTGCGTAAAAATATTCCCATCTAGACAAAAAGTCATCGAGTTTCTTTATGAGCATTTGAATTATTGGAATAACTGATGATATAAGGGTTTGAGAGCTGCTTAGTTCCCGTGTGGCTTCCTCAAAAGGTTTCAGCAATTCAACACAGCACTCGAGAATTTTCCAATCGTCTGGCGTGATGGAATCAATGTTAATGCTGTGCTCATTAAAGTAAAGGCTTAATGCGTCTTTCACCCTTATAAATCGCTCGAACATATAAAATACACTATTCCATCGCGTTACGCAATCTTGAAAAATTTTAAGGTTGGGTTGATTCAGTCGGTCTTGGACCATTTGCAGCTGTTTTTGAGCAATCGTTGAATGGTTGAAGTGAGCGGAAATTCTTTTGCACTTTTGCTTGATATTTCTTATATTTTCTTTAGATAGCAAGCAACTGCGAATAGTTAATTGCATTTTATGAACAGTACAATCGATGTCGTTCAATGCCGCTAATTTCATTGCTCTATTCATATTAGAGCCTTTGTCACAAACAATGCAATGTGCTCGCTCTTTTGGAATATTCCACTCCAGCAGCATTTTTTCGAATTTTTCAGCGATTATGTCACCAGTATGAGAGTCGTCAAAAGTCTCGCAATTCAGGACAATTGACACTCGCTTAAAGTGTTCTGATATTCCGTGGCCAGTCAAACTAAGCAAAGAACCGCTAGAACTTGGATCCGTCCAAATATCGCTCGTAAATGACATGAAATCGAAATTTTTAATTAATTCTTTCAGTTTACAAGCTACTTTTCCATAGAGCTCTTTACACACAAAATCAGTAAAAAAATTGCGCCCTCTCAGGTTGTATTTCGGTACTATTTCTTGTAGCAACCTTCGCAACCCTATGCCTTCCACGAAGTTAAAGGGCAAATTTTGAAGGGCAATCATTTCGCCTATTAGTTTGTCTATTTTTTGTGATGTTGTATTGCTATAATCCCATTTACTTTCTCTTTGAACTACCTCCTCAAGAGAAAGTTGTTTTTTCGCCTTCTGAAGAAAAGAAGGACCGTAATCTGGAAAAAAATGATTAAACAAATATATCATAACTTGTTTTGGAACGGGAAATGCAGTGCCTGAATTGATGAAAGATATTGCTGTAATTTGAAAAATTCTAATGGATATAACTTCCGCAAATATCCTTTAATGTTCATGTAATTTACAGAATATAAGAATCTACTGTATGGCTTCTCAAATGTAAAGTTTCATTGAAATTAAGTTTACCTATACGATTTTAATGGGGAAAATGTAAAACTGATAACTGCTATTTTAAGATCTGAATCGAAAGATCTTATCAAGGCCTTTCATTTGACACCCAACGCAACTATCTTTAGCAAAAAAAATGTTTGGGGGTTGGACTCTTGTATGAGGAGACCCCCCAAAACATTAGATTTTTTTCCAAACGGAACTTTCATTATCCAGAAACTCATAACCTGTTCACAAAATTTGGTGGCTGTAGCTTCTCCAGTTTCTGAGAAAAGCTGCTGTGACACATTGACGGACGGACGGGCAGACAGGTTTCTATAGGGATATCGTAAAATTTTTCTTTTACAAAACCCTAAAAATGACTACAAAATGACTATGTGCAGAAAAGGAAAATCTCAAAGGCACTTGCATTACAAATGCAAGAAATGGAAAATGCAGACGTAATAACACAGTTGTATTGGTTTTGTTTTCTGCACATAGAAAGTTTTCTGTCATAGAAATTGTATTAAAACTGAATAAACCAAATTTCACTTGATTCTTGTTCTTTTTCCAGCAATTTTTTATCATTCGAACTTTGTTGAAACAGCTTAAATTGTTCGGGATGCATCGATTTCAAATGATTTTTCAAAGATGTCGTTGTACGGCCCTTACGAGAATACGTTTTGAAACATATTTTGCACTTCGATTTGTCCCGATCTTGATCGTCTGGCGTAAAGTAAGCCCAAATTTCACTTCGCGTTGTTGGCGACATTCTGAACTAAACAAATTTTCACGAAGATGAAAAACTTCAATTGCCAATGACGAAATACACAACTTAATACGCGTAACACGTCTAAATTCCTACACGAAGCAAACTTTTCTGTCCTAACATTCTTACCAGTTGTTCTACGAATATTCGATAGCTCATGCCATTATCGGAGATTCGCATTGATATCTTGTCACAACTTGCAGAACATCTGCATTCGCAAAAACTCCGCATTGATATTTGCGAATGCGGATGCGAATGCAGATATCAAAATAAATGCGGAAGTTCCGCAGTTGCGGATATGGATGTGAATATCCGCAACAACCCTGAGCCATATGTAAATTTTCCGACCTCAATTCATGGAATTCATGCATGAGTAAAATTTTGATCTTCAGAAGTTTGATTTTCTAATTATTTTACAAAACGCTTCTGGAAGAAGCACTCGCCTGCTACTGTTACTTATTTCTTCATCGATTTTTTTTAATCTCTTCACCTTTATTGTAATTCGACAAATAAATCTATTTAAGGCAAGCTACAAAGAGTGCGATCATTTCCAAGAAATAATTTTTGAGATTCGAAAAAACTTTGTCTGTTAAATCGTTGAACAAGGCGTCATTTCAATTTTGATTTTCAAAGTACTAAAAATTAGACAAGTAATTTATGACATCTAATCCAGTATCCAAAAGTCCCCGTTGGCACCACTAGCCGGAAAGGCAAATTTCTCGTAAACATCCTTAATTTCAAAAGCAAATAATAATTTGATTAGCCGCCACTTTGAAAGTCAAACACTGTTTAAGAATAATTTTCTATTGTATAGATACTTCAAATGTAAGCCATTTCAAGTGTTTCCATGAAAATATATTCAGCACTTTAGTTGATTCTAAAATAACGAGTTTCGCTTACTTTCTGGCCTTTGACATCCGCCGTTTTGAATTCAAGCTTTTCATTTTGAATTGTCTTCGAAGATACCTGCCTTGGAGTATCATCAACAGAACAAAAATATCCAATTTTTATTGAAAATGGAAGCTGATAATATCAGTTTTAATTTTTGATTTTTTTATTTAGCGTCAGACTTTTATATATTTTTGCAGAACATGCGACCATATTTCAATAACCTATACTTTCAAATTTCATCGACCCGTTCAGAAAGCAGAGCGCCACGGGAGCCTGAAAAAATTAGATTCAAGTCGCCACCATTTTGAAACTTGCACTTCGATATCACCGAAATAATAAGATCATTAAACATAATCACCAATTAACTTAGCATTACGTTTAATACAAATTGAATTAAAATTGTGACTTTCAAGGGCTTCCAAACTTTCGAGTTTTGAATAGCCGCCGTTTTAAAATTGGAGACCTGACCTTAAAATTGTTTTCATTATTTTCTAAATACTTATACGAGGGCAGTCCGGTAAATTCTTAGCTTCACCGCCTGATGGGGCCACTATCGCCAAAGACATTCACTATTCTTGTAGACGGCTACCGTCTCAAAATTTCAGCCGGATCGAACGTGTATGGAAGCGGGTGTGTCCGCTGAGTTTAGAAAAATGTAGAAGGAGAAATATCGGTCGGTGATTCGATTCTCGTTTCTGGAAGAGAAATCACGCAGCTAAATTAAAGAGCGCTTGGATACTGTGTACGATGATTTTCCTCGTATTATGGTGACCTTAAAAAATTGGTTTAACGAGTATCAACGTGGTTGCATGGAGGTTTTTGATGGGCCACACTCGGGTGCTCAGAAAGCGACTACCGCGGAGGAAAACGCGACAAAAATCGACGAACTCGTATTCGCAGATCGCCGATTGAAAATGCGCAAGATAGCTGAAACAACAGGCATCTCAAATATATCCTGCATGAAACTTCGGGCATGAGAAAGCTGTCGGCGCGATGGGTGACGCGTTTGCTCATTCCGGACAACAAACACAACCGTGAGACCACTTCAGAGCAGTGTATGTCGCCGTTTAAGTGCAATCTGAAGGAATTGCTGCGTGGTTTCGTGACCGTCGACGAAACATGGCTCAACTGGTGCACGCTAGCAGGAAGGGAAGGCCCAAGAGGGGCTATAGTGCTATGAAGAAAAAGATACACTCTAGAAAGGAGAAGTCAAAATAGTGGACTTCAACTGGCAAACGTGCTCCGACGAAGGCGAAGACTGTCCTATTGGCTGGAGAGGTGATGGCCACGGTTTTCTGGGACTCACGAGGTGTGATCTGCAATAACTAAAGCGGTCACAAGGCTCTACTATGTCGAGTTATTGGGCAGGTTCGACGCCAAACTGCAGAAAAAAGGTCCCATTTGGCGTAGAAAAAAGTGCTCTTCCATCATGACAGCGCATCGGCTCACACTTCTGACGTTGCCACGGCCGAATCGAGCCACGAATGCTACCCCATCCGCCGTATTCTCCAGATTTGGCCCCGTGCGAATTTTTTTTCTTTCCAAACTTGAAAAATTCACTCGCTGAACAGAAATTTAAGTCGAATGAGGAGGTCATCGCCGCCACGGAGGCCCACTTTGCAGACCTCGAGAAAACGTATTTTTCAGACAGGTTAAGGAAGTTGGTGCATCGTTGGGTCAAGCGTGTACAGCTAAGAGGAGATTATATTGAGAAATAAATCACCCACAGACGTCTTTGATACAAAGATCGAGCTAAAGTAGAGAGATGGGCTGGCCCCATGGCTATTCAATTTGGCTCTGAAACATGTCATCGCAAAGGTACCTGTCGATACAAGTGGTAATTTATCATACAAGTCAATCCAAGTGGTAGCCTATACGCCCATCAATATTTTTTCACGGTTGTTAACAACTGCCAAAAAACTCTTCCTGAAGCTCGACAGCGACGTAAAACTAGTAGGGCTACAAATCAATGAAAATAAATCAAAGCTCATGACGCTGTCGAGGAAAAACCCTAAATACACAAAATATCACGCTTGGCCAATACAGTATCGAAAATGTGGGTGAATTTGTATACTTAGACGCCAAAATAACGAGAACTGGTAATGAAAGAGACGAAATAATCCGAAGAATACAGCTCCCAAATAAAATATTTTATTCAGTTTTGACGATTTTGAAGACCAGCTGCATACACAGGAAAAGAAAGCTCCAAGTATACAAATCTATGATAAGACTTGTGCTATGCTATGTGTGTGAATTATATACCTTAACCCAAGCATCCGGAAACATATTGAACGCATTTGAAAGACAGGTCCTCAGGCAAATAATCGGAGCGAGGCAAGACGAGAACCAATGGCGAATTTGATACAACCGTGAGCTGTATGGCTACCCACATAAATCATATGTACGAACAACGGATAGCTGAAAAAGTATTCTTTGGGAGAACTGAAGGCTGGAAACCGAGGAAGCACTAGTCTGACTCGGTCGACGAAAACAGTTCATCGCTACTTGGATTTCAAAATTAGAGGAGGCGGTCAATGAACCGAGACAGTTGGAGACGCTATTTACAGGAAGCGAAGGCCCGAGAGGTGCTGTAAGGAAAAAAGAAATCCTTAACTATTTTTATTAAATAAAAGAAAAAAGGTATGTGTGACCGAAAGAAAGTTGAAGATAATACGCATAATCGCAGCAATTGTGGGGACGACCCATACCCTGAATGTCGCATGTAGCCGGGCAAAGCAGGAATAATTGGAAGTCAGATCGAGTTCCCTTAGCGTGGAAGGTCCGAAGCAGCTTGCTGAGCTCATCCTCCCGCTAATACGACCCTTGCCCAATACGACAATAAACCATTGAGGAAATAAATCATACAGCGAATTTAGCCGTAAATCGATCGGTTGCATTGCCCACAGCGAAACCCCACATGAAAAGTTTCTGTCTCTGTAGTAGCTCACGGGGACGAGCCCGAGGGTTGTAACGTTGAGATCCCTTTTGGTAGGCTTCATCCAGCCTAGCTCTGACTCGATCTTGCGCAGGTTGCGGACGATCACTGTTTACGCATAACTGCATTTCTTCTTCTTCTTAGCACTACAGCCTCTTTCAGACCTTCACTTCCTGCAAACAGCGCCTCCAGCTGTCTCGGTCCGTTGATCGCGTCCTCCAATTCCGAAATCCGAGCAGAGATGAACTGTCTTCGTCGACCGAGTCAGACCTGCGTTTCCTCGATTTCCCCACTGGCCGCCGGCCTTCAGTTCTCCCATGAATACCTTCTTGGGTATCCGTTGTTCGTCGTTCGTGTCCAGCCCATTGCAGCTTCCGCAGTCTTACAATCCTTGAGGCCTCCAGTTCGTCAAAAATTTCATACAGCTCAAGGTTGTATCGAATTCGCCATTGGTCCCCGTCTAGCTTCGCTCCGATTATTCGCCTCAGGACCCGTCGCTCAAAGGCGTTCAATATATTTGCGGATGCTTGGGATAGGGTCCATGTTTCACACCCATAGCATAACACAGGTCTTATCACAGATTTGTATACTTGGAGCTTTGTTTTCCTATGTATGCAGCTAGTCTTCAATATCGTCAATACTGAATAAAATATTTTATTTGCGAGCTGTATTCTTCGGCGTATTTCGTCGCTTTCATTGCCCGTTTTCGTTATTTTGGCGCCTAAATACACAAATTCGCTCACATTATCGATACTGTATTCGCCAAGTGTGATATTTTGTGAACTTGCGGTATTTTTCCTCGACTGCTTTGATTTATTTTCATTGATTTGTAGCCCTACTAGTTTTGCTTCGCTGTCGAGTTTCAGGAAGAGTTCTTTGGCAGTTGTTAGTGACCGTGAAAGAATGTTGACTCGACTTGTACAGGTATAGTAATGTACCTCGCGTATCGACAAGTAGCTTCCGTATGACGTACTCCAGAGCCAAATTGAATAGCAATGGGGCCAGCCCATCTCCCTGCTTAAGTCCGATATTTGTGCCAAAGGCATCGGTGAGTTGGTTATTGATGCGGACTTGGGAGGTCGTCGACGTCATTGTCATTTTGGTAAGACGGACTAATTTGGCTGGGATGCCAAAACCAAGCATTATTTGGTACAGTAAGTTACGACCAATACTGTCGTATGCTTGCTTGAAGTCAACGAAAATTTGGTGTACGTCTATGTTGAACTCGCAGCATTTTTCAAGTACCTGCTTGACTGTGAACAATTGGTCTGTTGTTGATCTACCTGCCCTAAAACCACTTTGATACTCCCCAATAATACTGTTGGCGTATGATCCAATTTTATTTTCTAAGATTTTAGAAAATATTTTATACGCCGTACAAAGTAGTGATGTGCCTCTGTAATTTTCGCACTGTAGCTTGTCACCTTTTTTGTGGATAGGGAATATAATTGATTGGCTCCACTCTTTCGGCATATGTGCTTGTTGCCAAATGTACTGGATGACTTTGTTAATAGCTTGATGAGCACTACTGCCACCATATTTGATGAGCTCCACTGGAATCTCATCTATGCCCGGCGCTTTATTATTCTTTTGGGCTTTGATGATGGAACAAGTTTCATCCAGAGTTGGTGGGACCAATGGAAACTCTCCGCAGACATCTATAGGCTCCGATGTGCTGTGAGGAGGATTAAGGAGGTTCTCGAAATATCTCAATATTTAGGGTAGGTATATGCCATGTTTATCATGTTAGGTTTAGAGATAAGGTTTAAGGTAGGAATATCGTGAAAGTATTTTTAGTATAAGATAATGTTTTTTTATACATATGAAGTATAGGATAAAAATTCACTGTTGTGTTAAAATTATAAATAATTTTTAATCATAATAATTTTAATTAATTTGAATTTGACACTGTTTGTAACTTAATGTTCTTGATTGATAATATATGTCTAGATTTAGAGAGCCATTTGGGCCATTAGGCTTCCGTATTTTTTTGTTTGGAATCAGCTTTATATTCTTTTAAAACGTGTAACCATTAGTAATGAATGAAGCACTTTTGACTTTGATAGAGCTTAATTCATTTATATCAATACATTATTGGAGATAAATTCTAAATATCATAGAAGTTGACTGTTATATTAGGTATAATATTAAGTTGTATTCGGTATAATATTAAGATTAATGCGAATTCTCTTATATACTCCCTAAAAAAATATTTATTAGCGCACAAAACGATAAGAGGTACCTCATGATCTTTTCTAACCCTCTCTAAATATCCTAAACTTAAGTAAAATCTGTTGAAGCTTGAACAAAATTTTTCATGAGGTATTAGAAACTTACTTTTTTCGAAATCGCTCTAAATTGGGCATGAAAGCTTAAAATTAAAATATAATTTTAATTCAACTTTTAGTAGTAGGAGAGGTGGTTCAAATATGATAGAGGCAAGCGCTGTAGATGGCGCGCATGTATGTTTTGAAGGTCGTGGCTTGAGTATGTGATAGCTGGGGATCTTACAAACAGTATGGCATAGTTTCGTCGGGAGTGCATGTTTCACACGCGTGCTGCGACCATGAGTGAACGTCAAGTTCCAACCGCCGTTGCGCAACGTATTGTCATTTGTATTTTAGTGTGAGAAGGCGTTAGAAACACGGAAATTTATCTGCGTTTGCGAAATCGGTAGTGAATGCCTGAGTTGAGCTGCTTTGGGCCAAAGCATTCAAGGATGGTCGCGAAACCGTCGAGAATGAGCCGCATGATCGTCGACCGCTAACCAGCATCACACCAGACAACATTTTCCGCGTAGAACAGCTCATTTTGGAGGACCGTAGGTTGAATGTTCGAGACATTTCGGCTGAACTCGGCACCAGTATTGGGAGTGTAGTGGCTATCATCCATGATCACCTTCTATATCCCAAAATAACGGCGCGATGGGTTCCTTAACTGTTGAACTTCGAGCGAAAATTCACGCGAATGGATGGTTGTCGCCGCTGTCTGACGCGATATAAGGTGGAGGGGGACGATTTTTCAACGCGAACCTTCACTACAAACGAGACATGCGTAAACTATTACAATCCCGAGAGAAAGGTGTCGTCTAAAGAGTGGAGAAGGAAGGAGGAAGGGGCGCCAGCCCATGCGAAGATAACCAGGTCCGTGGGCAAGGTTATGTGTACTGTATTATGGGACCGGCGGGGCGTGCTGTACGTCGATTTCCTGTGCATCCAACGTTCCATCAATGCTGCATACTACTCTAACCTTCTGAAAACACACGTGAAACCCGCTTATCGCTCAAAACGGAGGAGCATCCCAGCACGATGTACGATTCTTCTCTAGGATAACGCGCAGCCTCATACCGCGCGTCTAACCCTCGATACAATATCGGAATTAGAGTGGGAGGTGCTGGAACACCCTCCCTTCAGTCCGGATTTATCACCCTGTGACTACCACTATCGAACTGATCTCGCAAACGGAGAAAAATTTCCGTGTTTTTAACGCCTTCTCACACTAAAAAAACAAATAACACTGCACTGCACTTGATGTTCACTCATGGCTGTAGCACACGCGTGAAACATGCACTCCCGACGAAAACTATGCCATACTGTTCATAAGGGTCCCAGCTATCACATACTCAAGCCACGACCTTCAAAACATAAATGCGCGCCATCTGCAGCGTTTGTCTCTATCATATTTGAACCACCCTCGTATTTGGAAAATTTTTGTAATTTGACTATTATATAATCACCAGTTGGTTTTGTTATTTCTTTAAAATACTGCCGCAATATATTGACATGATTTAATCTTTTTTTTTTAACTATAACTAAGAAAACCTGTCCCCCGCCTAGAACAGGGCAAGTAATATGAAATTGTTAGTTAAAAAAAGATATACGTATTGTATTGAGTGAGTATATTGGAGGGATCCGAAAATATAATGTATTGAATGAGATAATTTTTAAAATTTACGAATTGGAGCATACTTTGTAAATGTTGACTTTTCTTGACTATTGAATGCTGCCTTTATTTTATTTAACTTTTGAATTTTATACCAAAGGAATAAAAAATTAATTACCCAACAATACCACTCGGTCTTCTCATTCAGAAAATTTCAAATGGGTATAGGATCCGCCATGGTGGCTGGACACTCCTCTTCTGAGCTAGCCATCGAGCTGCAGCTCCTTCCTTCTTTCTAGTTCCAGGGGCTCTTGCTGGGTAAAGTGGCCTTCCACACTGGTTTTTTATTTATATTAAATTTTTATATGATTCAATCATATAAAATTTTAATGTAAATCTAAAACATTTTAATTTATGTTAACAACAAAGGTGCAAAGGAAGGACCACGTCTACAATGGGTCCTGGCGTGCGAGGGTGCACCGCTTCCACCTAGATCTCCCACTCTTATTTGGGGGTCGTGAGTGTGCATGGTAAAGACGAAATAGTCTCGCGTCTCGCGTGCGTTAAACAAGCATCGGCGTCGTTTTCCATTGTCAACTCCTTTGGTAGGTTATATCGGCCTCGACACCGTCGAAGTGTTATATTTCTAACGTATAATTCGTGAATGCGAAATTTTTTTTGTGGTGGGCCCTTGTACTGGGGAAAAAGAACCCGCCCCCACGAAACCGCAACGCTAGCCTGCAAGCGCATCCACAGACAAGGCCGATTCCAGCGAGCACCAATATCTTAGCTCGCTGAGGCAGCAGACCATCGCTGCAGTCCTTTACGGACATTTTTAACATCTATAAACACTCCACTGCACTCTTCGTCATTCCTACTTTACTTTGGTCACTGCCCCAAGACCTCATCTGCTGCTTCTGTTAACAATAACTGAGTACTCTCTGCATAGTGATTTGATGGTAGGATTTGATTCGATGCCAAGAATTCGTTATCAGAGCGATTCACAATCAATCATGTACTCGTATGTACAGTTAGACAAAAAAGTCTCCGTACGACGCTACTTTTTCTTGATTTTTAAGAGCATCCCTCATGTATTTCAATATTTTTTTACTTTAATGATCGCAATGTTTTCTACAGCTCTTTAGTAACAAAGTTCAGGGATATATGCAGGAATTTATCCATTTCTTAATATATAGTAATTCAATTTAGTGAGTTTTACAAAATTTTATATCAAAAAAGTCTCCGTACGATATTTTTTAAACAATGCTTTGCACAAACAAGAGTTGACAAGTTTTCCTGGAGTACAGCTAGTATAGTTTCAGCCGCGTGCAGATTTGTATCAACTTCAGAAAATCCAATATTCCGCCATGAGTAAAGAAATTTGTGTAGATACGAGGAAATTGATCATAAAGCTTTATTGCGAAGGCAAGTCGATGGGTAAAATTTCGAATGTAATTGGTAGACCTAATTCAAGTGTTCAATATGTTATTAAGCAATATGGAAAAACTGGTTCGTTCAAAAGTAAGCCCCGTTCGGGACGGCCAAAAAGTTTAAGCGATATAGCGCGGCGGTCTATAGTAAGAAAAATAAAAGATAATCCTAGAACCAGCGCATGTAAAATAGCAGACGAGGTCAGAAAAGACTTTAATTTAACGGTAAGTGATGAAACCATTAGAAATGTTCTACGGGAAAGTAATTTCCATGGTCGAAAGCCAAGGCGAAAGCCATTGGTCTCAAAACTTAATCGCAAGAAGTGATTAGACTTTGCGAAAATGGTTAAAATAAGGACGCTAATTTCTGGAATCCAGTTGAATTTTCCGACGAGAGTAAATTCAACATATTTACATCAGATGGCAAGGGAAAAAAGTGGCGCAAAGCAAATGAGGAATTCAATTGCAAAAATCTAATTCCAACAGTCAAGCATGGCGGTGGTAATGTAATGGTTTGGGGGTGTATGGCAGCTTCAGGAGTTGGAAAATTGCACTTCGTTGAGTGCACAATGGACCGGTGGGATTACCTTAACATTCTTAGAACGAGTTTGAGCAAAAGCATATTGTTACGGATAAAACAGAAGGGCACCAGTATGACCTCACCCCGAACACTATCGTAGCATTCGCGTGACTCGGTATAGTCAGAAAGCTAAGCCGCACTCGACTAGACTTTGTTTGCCACTCCAAATTGTATTCATAATAGTAGTTTAAATACGATTATTTGTAGTTTTAAGCAAATATAGTTGTCATCGAGCGAAGGTCAACATCAACGCCTCCTATTACACAACAGAATTTATTAAAACGGAATTGATGTCAAATGAAGCAGCAAATAAGAGTCAGTTTGAAAAAGGATGTGCAGGTGTAAGCGACAAAAGTAAATCAGTTCACAAGGAAATTGATCATTCTTGTTTCTACAATACTTCATCGTCTGTTCCAAAAACTATCCTTCTTACTAACAACTACTCACAAGATGACGCAAGTGGATTGAAAAATGTGCAAAATATACAAAAAAATTCGTCGATCACGATTGTAACGCACAATTCTGATGGCGACCGATCGACAAGTAGCATACCTACTTCGGCGAATAGTTCGACAGTAGTCTTAGATAGAATAAATATTTGCATAAATAATCACTTGAATGATCCAAGAAGTAATGGAGTGACAAACGCCTCAAGTGCTCCGAACCGAGTCGAGAAAAGTTTCCCGAAAGAGCCGAAACTAGTGAAGGAGGAACCCATGAACGAATGTGTCTCTAGTACAAATAATATTTTATCTGCAGACGATTCGACAATGTTGCAAAAATCAGATACGAAGGTTCCTATTTTTACCACCGCCGAAGATGTTCTAGTGCAACGAAAAGACGGACATTTTTACCTTGGGACTATAAAAGCTGTTGCTCGTAATCGGTGTTTGGTGAGGTTCGACGATAACTCAGAATATTGGTCGCTGTTCGATGAAATCACAAAATTGAGTACAGACGACTCAAATGATGAGCCAATGTGTGTAGTTTGCAAGAAGGTGAATGAAAAGGATATTGTTGAAGTATGCGAACGGTGTGGAAGAGGTTATCATCAGGGCTGCACTGAAGAACGTTTTCAAAAGAACGGAGTTTGGTTTTGCAGACGATGCACTGCTCGAAACGGACTTAAACTTAGGCAGTGCCCTTCACCAAGGATAGAACCGCTTTCGAAAATTCTAACAGACAAATCACAGCTACCATACGATATCGATTCTCTTACTTAGGATAATCATCACCGTGTAAATTTGGAGCAAATTTTTTGTTACTGTGGTGGGAATGGAGAATGGCACAAGAAAATGTTGCAATGCTGCAAGTGTCCGCAATGGTTTCATGAAAAATGTGTTCGTTGCTTAGATTACCCTCTTTATCGAGGAGATAGATTCTTTGTATTTGTTTGCTCTATGTGTAATCATGGTGTGGAGTTTTTACGACGGTTAGTGATGAAATGGATAGATGTTGTCCATTTGCTACTTTTCAATATTACCAGCTACAACCAGCAAAAATATTACCACGCAAACCAAGTATTTGTTCCTTACGCTATCGATAATTGGCCGTTTTTACATTTGGATACAAATATGCGCAATTTAGCAGTGAAAGAGATTAAAGATAATATACTTACCACGTTAGCAAGATATCATGATCGACACTTGCGAAGATCAGCAGTTGAACATTGTTGTGAAAGAAACTAACCGAGAAGCATCACCGATAGTCGTGCCTGAGGAGGATTCAGTAATAAACGGTCATACTTCAACAACAACTGATTCTTCAGATAAGAGTCGTGATTGTCCTGAATACAATAACGCCACTGACGATGCTGACATTGAAATGAAAGACGAAGAAATGCTGGACGGTACAATACAAAGAACGAAACGCAATCGTAAGAGGAAATCACCGTTCCTTCCATCATCGACTTTGGCTTGTACGGAAAACACAACTGAAAAAGCACACCGAACAACTTAAACAACAATTAGAACTCAACAATAAAAGTAAACAAACATCACTGACAGGCCAAACTGTCTGTGAATTATGCTCAGCTGATTCAGCCGCACTTGGAGTGCTCACCACGAGAGGGGAGCGGAAACCAAGTGGCGGCAAAAAGGAATTACCACGCTGCAGAGGTGGATGGCCGAAGAGCGGAACAATAGCCGTTAGGAGGAGGCTATAAAAGCGTGCGAGGAATGACGCGCCTCCTCTTTTTCCTTTCCTATCGTGTGCGGCAAAGCAGCTGCTGAGAAATAATTTGAAGCCCGGAGGGGATTCGAAGGCAGAGGAAGTCATAACTGTGAGAACGCGAGAATCAGCAGTTGCGGAAGAAAAAGGGAGATTAAAATCGAAACGACGAGCAAAGCCCAGACGTTGGATGAATCATTATAAAGTGCACCAACGGATACAACCATCGAAGGGGCCCCTTGTAGGTACACAGTAGAAGTAAGTTTTGTTTTTGTTGGTTTACACTGTATCAAATGTTAAATTATATTGAATTTGCGAATTGGATTACATGTGTTGTAAATTTTAACCAGTCGTATTTTCATTGAAACGAATTAACGCTTTTAGAAGAAATTTACGTTTTTAGAGCAAGAACGGTGAAGATCTTTTTTTCAGATTGCGGATTGTAACGGGTGCGGCTTGAGAGGCAAGTCGAAGTAAAAGTGTAAAATAATAGAGTGAAACTAGTGTTATCGAAAATCAGAGTGTTCGGGGTTGGTGTAGTGGTCCCGGCGAAGGCTAGTTGTGCAGGTGTAGGGTTGGAGTAAAAGTATGTGTCTGCTTGATAGATAGGGTTCGGCCGAATCGCGTCGTGATTATTCCGGCAAGCCGCATTCTCGCTTTGCGGCTAATTGGGGCCTTGAGGGACAAGCGAGTGGCGCCCCACGCCCGTCTCCGGACGAGCTAACCGGGTCCATAAGCCCCGCCGGAGCACCCCAATTTCCCTGAGGGCCATAATGGCTTTCGTGAAGGAAAAAACGGGTGTAACAATATCAGCTTTAGGCATGGAAAGTGATTTCATTTTCCAACAAGACAACGATCTTAAGCATACATCAATGATTGTTAAGGAATGGCTACTATACTACCATGTTCAAAAAGTTTCAGGAATTTATTTATAAAATCAAAAATACAATACTATATATCATAAATCTCATTGTCGCCTTCAAAGTAGTCCCCATTAGCAGTAATGCACCTATGCCAGCGCTTGACCCAGCTTTCAAAGCACTTCTGGAACTCGGTTTTAGGTACATGGATCAGCTCTGCCTGCGATTTTTATTCTATGGCTTCGACGCTATCAAATCTGGCGAACAAGAAAAAGTCGTACGGAGCCAGATCTGGAGAATTTGGAGGTTGTTAGATGGTATTTGTATTGTTCTTGGCCAAAAATTCACGAATAATTAATGCATTATGAGATGCTGCGTTATCGTGATGCAGAATCGAAGAGTTGTTTCTCCACAGATCTGGTCTTTTTTTGCGGATAGATTCACGTAAACGTCTCATTACGCCCAGGTAGTATTCTTTATTAACAGTTTGACCTTTAGGTAGGAATTTACGATGCACAACACCATTGTAGTCAATGAAAACAGTAAGTATGACCTTGTTTTTTGACTGAAATCGACGTGGCTTTTTTGGCTTTCACTCATCTGAAGAACGCCATTCACTCGATTGATGTTTTGTTTCGTACACCCACGTTTCATCACCAGAAATTATGCGTTTAATAAATGTTGGATCGGAATCGAAGTTGGAAAGCATTTCTTTTGCGATTTCAACACGGCTCAGTTTTTGCAAAAAATTCAATTCTTTTGGGACCAATCTTGCAGCAACACGTTTCAGACCCAAATCATAATGAACAATGCTTTGGACTGATCCTAACGATATGTTGGTCTCATCAGCAATCTCTCTAAGAGTTAATTTTCTGTTTTCCACCAACATTGACCTGACTTTTTCAATGTTCTCATCTGTTTTCAATGTTGATGGCCTTCCAGGACGAGGATCATCTTCAGTAGACTCACGACCATTTTTAAACCGTTCATACCACACACAAACATTTGTTTTTGATAAAGCAAGATCACCGTAACACTTTTGTAGCATAGTTACCGTATCCGCACATTTAATTTCATTTTTAACACAAAATTTTATGCAAACGCGTTGCTCTGTTTTATCATCCATGATAAAAATCCCCCAGACACATAAACTTCATATGAACTAAACGCTGTAATCATGACAAATGACAAGATGTCAGGCCGAAAATTGGAGGGAGTGTAAACAACAATGTCTGCTAACCAAAAAAAAAAATAAATTCACGATATCATATACGCGCGAAATTTAAATGAAAAATTCCTGAAACTTTTTAAACATGGTAGTATAATGTACCCAAGCAACTACACAGTCCATCACAATCACCCGACCTTAACCCAATAGAACATTTATGGGATGAATTGGAGCGTAGAGTACGCAAACACGCAATTAAAAAACAGGCAACAGCTTAAAGCTAAACTCCAGGAAGAATGGAACTCTAGGATACGAAATAACATCCAAACTAGTCTCTTCGATGCCAAGAGGATTGACAGCAGTCATCTAAGCTAAGGGGAATCGTACAAAGTACTAAAATTTTTTTTTACAAAATTCCTTTTTCTTATAATTTTATTAAGATGTAATATTGTACGGAGACTTTTTTGATGTTAAATATTGATAAATTTACCAGTTTTAACTACTATATCAAAACGAATCGATTAGTTTTTATTTTGTTGTTGCATCTTGTAATTATGAGTTTATAGAAAACATATCAATCACTGCAATAAAAAAATATTGATATATCTGAACGGTATTCTTACTTATACAGAAAAATAAGCACCTTACGGAGGCTTTTTTGTCTACCTGTATGTCTCTAAACAAATTTTTGTAAAATAATATTTGTGCACCCTCTCTAAAAAAGTAGAAAGCTGCTGCATCAAATGTCAGATAGTGCCATAGGCGCAAATGTCAGATAGTGCCATAGGCGCAAATGTCAGATAGTGCCATAGTAAAGTTTTTCCCGCGCAAGATTAATCATAAAGTGTCATAAACTGTATTGATTTCACCCTGGAGCTAAAATCCGTACAAATATTCTATTCAACTGAATTATAAAATAAACATTTGATAACGGATACCGCCATAATGTACTCAAAACACCCCAGATGCGTTACCGATCTAGCTAGTCAAAGCTGCGTTCTCGGCAGCTTATCTGTGTGGTAGCTTCCCACCCTCAACCCTTAAAAAAACGAATCAACACGATGTGATCTCTTCTTTAGCTTTTCCAGCCCACAAGCTCTAGCTCCTCCCCATCTTTTAATGATCACATATTGAAGAATTGTCGCCAGTTACCACCATTAAAGCTTCTTCTTCAAGATCTCAGAACACATGTCTTACTTTTTACCCCACAATGACGATCACAGCAGGTGAGAAAACAAACATTTGTCATTCACGAGTGTGTAACGTGGAGGATGGTGAGGAGCTGGCGTCTGGTCTGGCACTGATAATGTTGATGTCATTGTACATTACGCTAAACTTATGAATGTGGGTGGCGTCTGTCAGTTATCGCTTTTGTTTATGCAGATTAAAACAAACAACAATAATACGAGATCGTTTAGTACCTACAATTGTTTGCTAGAAATTTTTCGCGAAGTCGCGAAATGAGTGACTGACATACGCTATTTGCACGCGAACAGAAGCTTTGTTGAAGGCTATTGCTAGAAGCTAAGGTGAGTTAAATCACATGTCGATGACTTACTATAAAAGCTGTTAGCGCGCTTTTGATAAGAAATAAATGTATGGTAATAATTTTTGCATGGTTTATTGTTTATGATCTTTAAGTGAATATTTCTTCTATTATGAGACTTGCTTTTTATTCTTGAAATGACCATATGTGCCAATCAACATGAAATAAACCGAGAGGTTACCAAAAATTCTCTTACTTGTTGCATGGTATGCCGAAAAGCGTTCTCCCGCTCTAAATAGTAGCACATCTCCCTTAGAAATTAAAGTACGAGTACCAAATATCGCAATTTTGATTAAGTACTGATTGAAACATACCTTAGTGGCCAAATTGCCTTAAAATTTCAATAGACTGCGCGAAATGACCCCTACTAAGACGTAACTCAAAATAACCGAAATACTCGTAAGTGCTGATTTAAGTAGTTAAAAGTGTTGGGACATCCGGTGATGAAATGTATGAATCAAACGAATTATTTCATTTCCCCATATTCTAATAACAATATTATTTGTCTCAAATCTTGTGATTCTTTCGTTATTGGGTTGTCTTTCATCAGTAGTATGAATCAATTTCAAAATATGAGTTCATTAGCATTTTGTTTCTATACACAGTACTGTCACGGGGCACTAATCGATAGGATGAATGGCACTGCAATGTTGATTTTAGCAAAAAGGTGAATATTTTTTGTTTGATCTGTTGATAATAAATGCTCTTGGAAGAGACGAATTATTTTGCAGATAATGTTATTTTTCTATTTTACCCTTTTACTCGTATATGCTACTAGAATATAAATGATAATCCTGTAAAAGATCTTTCAATGAACTTACTAGTTGAATTTCTCGAGAGAAATTTACCTATTGCGAAAAATACTTCGTACTTCATTGATCGCGATGGAAGGTATCTAAAGATCATCCGCACCAGATGAAGTTTAGACGTTAGCTAAAGACTTAACCCTTTGCGGCGCTGAGTAGCAGATCTGCATCATACTATTCGAACTAGCAAAATTGTTCAAAGCAACGAATAAAATACCTTCCAACGCAGCACTGCATATCCGCAGCAAAGCATTCTATTGAATAAGTTACCGCACGTTTGCGCTAGACGACGTTTTTTGTAATTTTTGGCCACTACAAGTGACGGATCCCTTAGAACCGGTTTGTGTTGTTCGCGCGTAATTTTTGTTGTTTTTTTGAGTGGTTATATTGAAAATTTTAATGTGAGATTCCTGCGGAGTAACAATTAGTTATTGGTTTTTGCTAAGAACATGCAATTCAAATGTTTTAGATTGTTTTTAGACAGATAGTCACGAATTTCATTTTGATGCAGTAATGGAACCCTGCGCTAAACTGTTATATTTTATTTCTTTTTTTCGTGTCCAATATGAGTTTGAGGTTTTTACGTTTAGGCTGTAGGCCTTTGTCAACTGTCGAATTGGAAAACATTCTAAACCAATCGCAAGATATTGAGGATGTCTTAGACTTTTCAGACAACGACAAAAAAATGGAAAATCAAAATTTACGCCAAGACTCGGATGAGGAACCCGAAATACCCTTCCTAGAAGATCAGGAAGATGACATCTTGGTACGGAGCTCTGAGACCAGTACAAGCATTACAGTTCAACCATGTGAGATACCGCCTACTGTTTCAGTACCCAGTACCAGCTCCAAAGTCAACACAACTTCACGAAGCACATGTGATCCCAAAACAAATATCATATGGAAAACTAAAAACTTAGAGCTGAATGAATCTTCCAAGTTATCAAATGAAATACTGGAACTGCAGACGCCTTATCAGGTACCTGTATTTTCTTACTTATTTACGCGTACTGACGACATTGTGGATCTCATAAGAGACGAAACAAATCTGTACAGCGTGCAAAAAGATGCCAGTAAACCTATAAATGTCACAAGCCAGGAAATAAGACGGTATTGAAATTATTTATTTCATTTCCATTATTGCCCTGCCCAATGTTCGAATGTACTAGTCACAGAAATATGGCTATGCCAACATACGCGAGATAATGACGCTAAAATGGTTCAAGTTTCTGAGGTAAGTACCACACTTGAATGGTAACCCTAAAATGTTACCGTATAATCAGCCAAATTCTGATCGACTTTATAAAATCAGACCAATAACTGAAATGTTGAATCATAACTTTAGAAAAGTGCCTCTAGAACAACATTTGTCTGTTGATGAACAAATGTGTTCAACCAACGCACGAAGTGCTCTAAAGCAATATTTGCCAGACAAACGCCACAAGTGGGGCTTCAAACTGTTCGTGATTTGTGGTGCAAGTGTATATGGCTATAAATTTGAAGTTTACAGTGGCTAAGAGAATATATGCGCAGATGACGAGCCTCAATTAGATGCTTCATCCAATGTAATGGTCCGACTTGCCAGAGAGATTCCTTCCAACCATAACTATAGACTGTTTATTGACAATTACTATACATCGCTACCCTTGATTGAATTCTTGTCACACCGTGGTATACTAGCTTTGGGCACCGTTCGGAGAAACCGTATCCCGAACTGTAAATTCCCAGAAGAAAAACAGCCGAAAAATCAGCCTAGAGGCACATTAGTTAAACAGGTTGCAAGTTATAACGGTATTGACATATCGGTGGTGGCCTGGAGAAATAATAAAATTGTGAATCTAGCATCCAACTTTGCTGGCGTAAGTAGATTCGACAGTCCGCAAAAGAAATAAATCAATGTTGAACGGCCCTATATTGTGGCAGAATATAATCGGCACATGGGGTGGTGTAGACCTCATGGACTCCGTAATGGATCATTATAAAATTAGACTTCAGGGCGAACGTTGGTTTATAAGGCTCTTTTACCGTTTCCTGGACATGGCCATGACTAATTCTTGGCTATTGTATAAAAGAATTCATGCTGACACGGAAAATAATGTCAAGGTGCTAAATCCTGCTGATTTCCGACTAGAAGCTGCTGAAACTTTAGCCAAATATAAAAGTACGAACCGGCTGAAGCGCACTAGCGATGTAAAAAAAACTCATCCAGGACAAAAAGATAAAAGGCCTTGTCAGCATATCCCGCCAAAAGATATCAGATTGGATCAGTTAGGGCACTGGCCTGCTTGTCCCGACAAAAGGCTTCGGTGCAAATATCCAGGATGTACTGGAGCAGCCCAAACGGAATGTGAAAAGTGTGGCGTAGCCTCATGTTTTAGTAAAAATAATAACTTTTTCCGTCCTTTCCACAGTTCGTGAATATTAAGATGTTTTTACACCATAATGCAAATCTGCATTTCAATGTTTTTTTTTCAAAAGCAAATACCTTTTCTTACATATAATTTTTTTAAACTATTTTTACCATTATTATATAGCTCATCTTAACATATTTTCAATTGCAAAAAACAAAATTACGTTCTTGCGCCGTAATGGATTAATTGTTGTAAAGTCTTTAACCCTTTGAGGAATGGGATAAGGAATGGAATACAAACACTCTTGTGGTTCTTGTTGAACTGGGCACTTTTCATTCTTCCTATAGGTTTTTATAATTAACAAAATATGCTTACATCTAAAATACATTTCATTTATTGATTGCTAGCATTTTACATGTCGCTTAATGCTGCACGATGAATAAGTAAGCGAATAATTATAGGCTAAGATTGCATGATTGGTAAATTATTGATGAAATAGGTGAGTTAATAATTTGATGTTAAAGAATTTAACATCTCGGGGGGCCGGCAATAACCTGATGGAATCGTTCTGCAAGTGAAAGCTCCTGTTCATCTAAGTGCACAGTGTTTGATGTCAATGTAGATTCACGTGAGTGGATGACTTCGTGTTTGCTGGCTGATTTCGATCATTGGAGCTTCGTCGCTTAATTAATTACTTAGTAACGTTTTTGCCGAGGTACATAAAGCGATCCTGAGCTTCTTAACATGTTTATGTTGTGCCGTAGACTGCGATGTCGACTGGACTTTGGTTGTTGTATTAAAAGAACGCTTGTGTGGAGGATGGATTTCGGCTTTTTCTTTAGTCTTCGGAGGTTGTGGTTCTTCGGGAAGCTCAATGGGAAGATGGCATAAGTTTGTGCTTCCAACTTGTTTTTGCTGGTAGCCATTATACAGGACTGTTTTTGTGCGTACTTTGCCATATTCTCCAGGTTGCACTGCGCAAACTCGAGCCAGTGGCCATTTGGCCGGTAACGTATCTTTGTCTTTTATGAGAACGAGCTCTCCAACTTTAACATTTCGCATCTCGCTAGTCCACTTTGATCTATGTTGGAGAAGATGCAAGTACTCTGTTGACCATCTCCTCCAAAACTTCTGATGTAATGAAGTGACTTCCTGCCAACGTTCATATAGGGTATTTTCTGACCTGTCTGCTTGTGGCAAAGCCAATAGAGGTCAGCCTACTAAAAAGTGGCCTGAAGTTAATGCTTCTAGGTTTCTGGATTGCTAGATAAGGGTGCTAGCGGTCTCGAATTCCGACAAGCTTCGATTTGGCACAATATTGTTATGAATTCCTCGAATGTTGGAACAATTTTTGACTCGTTGAAAATACGTTTAATATGACCCTTTGCCGCCTTTACTCCTGCCTCCCATAAGCCCCCGAAGTGTGGTGTGGCCACTGATATAAACTTCCAACTTATCCCTTCTTTGGCAGATATTCGCCCTTCTTTGGCAGATATTCGCGCGACCTCCTTCGTTGATTTTTGAATGGCTTCTTCCATCTCCTGTTCGATTTTATAACTCGCTTCTATGAAATTCGTGCCGTGGTGACTAAATATTTCACGACATAGCCCACGTCTACTATTAAAGCGTTTAAACGCAGCAAGAAATGCTTCAGTGGACATGTCGCTCACAAGCTCCAAATGTATAGCCTTTGTTACCATGCAGACAAACAGGCATATATAGCCTTTAGTTGTGGATGTGCCTCTTCCTTTTGATGTTCTGGTTTTGAATGGCCCTGCATAATCAACACCATAATGTAGAAACGGATGCGTCGGTGTTATTCTCACTGCCGGAAGGTTGCCCATAAGCTGTTTGGTTTGATTATTTGCCTATCGACAGCAAGTGAGGCATCGATGGATTTCATTGCGAATGACTTTTTGATCGTACACGATCCAGTAGCGCATTTGAAGATAGTTTCTCACAACAGTAATGGTTCCGTGCATAGTGTAGGAGTGGGCTTCCCGTATGATTAAGGACGTGATATGATGTCGCTGTGGTAATAATATAGGATGCTTATATTCCTCTGAAATATTGGCATGCTGTAATCGGCCACCTACACGAAGTATTCCCTGTGAATCAATGAAAGGGTTTAGGCTTCTCAGTTTCTTTTGTATTGGCTTATTGGCTTTGATCTGCGTGATTTCTGCAGCGAATTCAATCTGCTGTACCATATGGATTATTTTCAAACGAGAATCTTCATATCCGTTTGGACTTATAAAGCTGCTGCGCCTATTGGATTTGGTTCTGCAATTATATGCAAAGCGAGTGATCAGCGCAGTGATAGTGACCAATTTGTGGAAGTTAAAGTATCGCTCTAAGAGGCCGAAGTGTTTCGTGATACCACCGAAACAGACTATCTCCTGAGGTTTTTCGCCTTTCGACAGCCAATCCGGGCCAGTCCACCATAAACTGTGCTCCTTAAGTTCGATGGGGCTTATTCCTCTTGAAGCACAGTCAGCAGGATTCTCTTTAGATTTTATATAATTCCATGACCAAGTTTGTTGGCTTAAATTGTGGATTTTAGAGACCCTGTTTCCAACATATTTTTCTAAAGCTGATGGATTTTTTTTTGTAGCCAAGCTAAAACTATAGTTGAATCGCACCACACAAAGATTGGAACATTGTCAATTTTGATGTCCGTTGATGTTTGCCCGGTAGTTCCGCTAGCAACAATGCTCCATTGAGTTCTAATCTTGGAAGCGTTAATTTTGCTTTTAGGGGTGTCACCTTCGTCTTCGCACAAAGAAGTGTCGACGTGATTTTTCCAGAAGCGTCTGTTACCTTGCAATAAACTACTGCGGTGTAGGCGGCTTCCGAAGCATCGCAAAATCCGTGTCATTGTGCTGAATGCTGACTTCCATATAATATATATAAGTGGTAATTCATTTAGCTATAATTTCATCGGATGGATTTTCATCCCAATCGACTCCAGACTGCCAGACCTTCTGCATTAAAATCTTTGCTCTAACCGTTACTGGTGCCAGCTATTGAAGTGGATCGTATAGTGTTGCTATGTTGGAAAGCAGCTGCCGTTTAGTAGCTTTTTGTGTTTCATCAAAGTTGGGAATTTGAACTGAAACTCGTCCTTAGCTGGATTCCAGTGTATACCCAGCGTTTTTATAGTGGAGTCTTCAGTAAATTCATGGAGTCCTACTTCTCTGAAGTTTTCGGGAATACATTCAAGCAGGTGTTAATTATTGCTAATCCATCACCAATGTATGGAGTCACTTTCTCCATATGGCCTAAGTTTCGATATTCCTGGAGAAATTTGTGATATGATTTTCTTAAGTTTTCGTTTTTGCTCAAGCGTTTTTCAACCTGCTTAAAACTAATAAGCGCTCTGTTCCGTGACTCCCCAAGTTCTTGAATTGGAGCTTCGTTTTTGAAGGGAAGTGTGACGCTGTATCTACCACTGGCATCGCTCGTGGTTGTTGCTTCATAGATGATCTCACGATTCTGTTGTGAAACGGAGTCTTCACCATCTTCGGCATTCATTTCAAAAAACTTTTGCATAGACTTGTGGAGTGCAGCCATAGAGATATTAGATGTTACTCGTAAATTAGGTGCATTTGATTGTTCATTCAAAGTTTTGCCAGATAATATCCATCCAAGCTTGGTTTTTTGTGCTTAAAGAGGATTTCGTTTCCTTATTTTACCTTCAATGATCTCTTCAAACACATCCGCATCAAGTACCATGTCTATAGAGCTTGATATATAAAATTGAGGATCTGCGAGCTTCAAACCTCGCGTCCACTTGGGCTTAACAGCATATGTTTGTTCGTCTGGCAACAAAGTTGTAAGTAAGGGCATAATAAACGCTTCTATTTAAACTTTAATTATTTATTTATTTAAGGTAATTTTTGTTCGTATTGTTGCAGCTTTCACACCACCAATGCCTGTTATGGTAGCAAGTACGTATTAATGCCCGTAACGATATATATTCTCTAGCATATGTTGTTACGTTTATTAATGCTGTAGCTAATATCACATTTGAGTTACAGGAAATGTGCGTAGTTTCGTCTTTAGAAGCCAGGTTGACTTAAATTGTGGAATTTAGAGAAATTATTTAACAGCAATTTATTAACTCACCTATTTCATCAATAATTTACCAATCATGCAATCTAAGCCTATAATTATTCGCTTACTTATTCATCGATCATTCAACTTTAGAGATTATTGACATTACTTGTACTCAATGTTCACCTTGCATATTGTTTTGATATTTACGCATAAGCAATTTTACATGACGCTTAATGGCAATAGCCTATATTCAATAATTCACGTGCAGCATTAAGCGACATGTAAAATGCTAGCAATCAATAAATGAAATGTATTTTAGATGTAAGCATATTTTGTTAATTATAACAACCCATAGGAAGAATAAAAAGTACCCAGTTCAACAAGGACCAAAAAAGTGTTTATATTCCATATAAACCTACATTCCTTACCCCATTCCTAAAACGGCTAACGTCTAAACTTCATCTGGTGTGGATGATCTTTAGATACTTTTCAGGAATGCGCTTTATTGGTTCCAGCATAAATTTTATAAGAACATTAAATAAGCTTTAAGCATTAAAGTATGCAAAAACATAATGGCCACATGCCACTCTAAATTTAAACAATATTTAATCCAAAAATTAATCGTAAAAAAACAACATCATATCCTATCAAATGAATACTACTAAATATGATCAATTAATTGGAAAAATGGAGAAACAAGTTTAAGTAGCAGGAGAGTGCTCCTGCCAGAAGGGTTTTGCAAAACAATTAGTAAATAAAACAATATTTTCGGCATATCAAAACTTGACTAATATACAGATTCCATAAATTGAGTTCGAAAAATTATATCCTGGTTATTATGCATTTAAATTCACCGCCATTTTTTTCAAGTGTTTTGAACCACCCGTTGCTTGCTTAAGTCAAAAGCGCTTTATTCAATACTAATCGTGATAAATTTAAAAAAAAAGATAGAACAAATTCCAAACAATAATAAAACGAAAAACTTAATGGCCCAAATGGCTCTCACAATTTATACGTTATCAATGAAGCACATTTTTTTTTTTGGTAGGGAGGTAAAGGCATTTACGCCCGCCGAGTCTGGCAGTGTGGGACTCCCATGGAGGATACCCTTGGACTGCCCACTTAACACCTCCCCTGTCAATCTGAGAACCTAGCCTGGAACCGTTTGACACATTACTTCGGGCCAGGTCTCGTTTTGTTACGCCGTGGGGCGCCTTCAAGCTGGGGAGTCCCTTTCCTAGCGGGAGGGGAGAGGGGAAGAGGAAATGCCAGAAGAGCGATCCCCCAGCCCCAGCACCTCCGGCTGCTGTGAGTCCCTTTTATATTTTAGGACTGCCCGAGCATAATGTGCCACCTGGTTCCATTTGTCAACCGATTCGAGCATCACCGCAACTATATTATCCGGGGTGAGCTCTTCCGTCTCCCTGTAGGGTTCCCTTCGCAGCCTGGCCCATTTGGTACACGCAAAAAATGTGTGACAGGCATTGTCCTCCTCTCCTGGGCAAAACCGACAATCGGGAGACCGTGACTTACCGATCTTGTGCAGGTAAGACTGAAAACACCCGTGCCCGCTCAAAAGCTGGGTCAGATAGAAGTCAGTCTCACAATGCCTTCGATTCAGCCACGGTCTCACATCCGGGATGAGGCGCGCAGTCCGCCTTCCCTTCGTGCAATTCCTCCAAGACTGCTGCCAATCGTTGAGCGAGCGTTGTCTCTCCTCGCGGACAACCATCTCCCTCGCATCCTCGTTTCGGCGCAGGTAAATAGCGCGGCGCTCTCTAGCAAGGAGGGCGACAGGTATCACGCCTGCAATCACTCTCATCGCCGAGTCAGAGACTGTTGGATACGAAGATGCAATCCTCAGTGCTCCTCTTCTCTGTACCTGTGCCAATCGTTTTCGGTATACCTCCTTGCTGAGAGCGTCGCCCCATACCTCTGCTCCGTACAGTAGCGCTGACCCTACAGCACTCATCAAGAGGCGTCTTCTTGATGGGCTGGGTCCCCCTACATTGGCCATAAGTCGACTCAGAGCTGATGCTCCCGAAGCAGCCTTCTCAGCCGTTGCCCTGATTTGCTCAGAGAAACTCATCTTCGAGTGGATAAGTAGCCCCAGGTACTTCACCGCTGGCTTCAATTCGATTCGTATATCTCCAATACTGATCATCCTTACTCTAGGGATTCTCTTTTTTGCCAAGATGACCACTTAAGTTTTCTCTAGTGCTAAAATGAACCCTCGAGTAGTCATTCAGTCTCTCACTCGGCGCAATAGCATACCTACCCTAAGTTGCGCTTGTTCAACGGTGCGTCCAGCGACCAGCGCCGCAACATCATCCGCATAGCCGATCAAGCACCACTCATCCGGCATCTCCAGTCTCAAAGCCCTTCATAAGACACATTCCACAGGTCCGCACCAAGGATGGATCCCTGGGCAACACCCGATGTAACTTCCATCCTTCGTTGGCCCTGTGTGGAGCAGACTTCGGTCCATTAAGTAGTCCTTCAAAAGCCGCATTAGATATTCTGAAACTTGAAAGAGTTTCCCAGCGTATCCAGAATGTCGACCCATTTAGCGGAGTTGAAGGTGTTCCTAACGTCGAGTGTCACCAACAGGACGATCCGTCGCTTGGTGCGACTATATGCCTTTGCCTTTTAAACCGCGCTGACCACCTCTACAATCGCATCAATGGTGGAGCGTCCTGCTCTAAAGTCGTACTGGCGAGGAAATAGGTCCCCAGCAGCACGAATCGCGTCAGTGAATCTTTCGATGATAAGTTTCTCTAGCACTTTCCCAGCAGTATCTAGCATGCATAACGGGTGGTATGCAGACGGCGATCGGAGATTTCCCTTCCCCTTGCTGATCAGCACGAGCCTCGCCACCTTCCATCGGATCCGCATAACTAGCTTGTAGCCAAGGCCCCACGGATACATGTTCACATTGTCCACTAGATCTTGCCAGCAGCGAGCCTTGCCGCTGTTAATCAGTTTGCGAAGCCATTTCCGGGCTGACTTATATGCTGCCACCCGGTTGCATTTCTCGCCAGGGTTCCATGCCCGTTGAGCCTCATGCCGAAGTTTGTGGTACTCCTTTCGTTTTTCAGCAATTTCAGTTGACCACCAGTACAGTGGGGGCTTGCCGTGCCGGGGCTTGCGACGGGGCATAGAAGTGTAGCAAGCAGTCGCAATGATGCTCATAGTTAAGTTTTATTTAAAAACTAGGATTAGATACCCATCCAATTGTAGAAAGCCGAGAGCACGGTCGTCGGGAAACAACTTCTTTTATCTCAAGCAGAATGCACTGATGATCTCTGGCTGAGTAGTCCTCTAATTCTCTCCAATTGCGTATCCTCCGTACTGAAGACTCCGAGGCGAATGTCCGTCCGATATGGTTCCTTCACAGCCGATACGGCGTAAAGTGGGCGTGTTTCCGGTGTTTAGTACGACGAACGTCGTACTGGCTGCCATTTCCTGGATTCGTTTTCGCCGCCGATCTGTTTGAGGTATGCCCCATTCAATTGCTTTTGTGTTGAAATCCCCCCCAACGGGCACGTTGATGTCTGCATTCGAGACGACTCCCTCCAAAGCCTGAAGCTTGGCCTGGAAAAATGATATCGATTCGTTCGGCGTTAGGTACACACTTAAGAAGGTGGTTTTTTATCCTATACCTAATATGTTACACCCTAATTGCAAACAAATTCAATCAAAACAACGATATCCTATACTTCTTAATTTTTAACACAAATAAACAACACTAAATGTAACAATCATCAGATGAAACTAAAAACTAAGTAACGGAAAATACAAAAACAGAAAACAAACACGAATAATTTAGACATTGTCATCCAGCCACCAATACCTAGATTGCTCCGTCTTAGCTCGACCATCTTCAACGAATCTAGCAAATGAGTATCTCCATTGAAATTGTTGGTCTCGTGAACTCAAATTCGGAGGATATTTTATTTTTTTATCCGTGGCCCGTGCATGCATGTGACATATGATTGGAACCCCGATAGAATCAAAAACATATCGATTCATGTCCAAATACACGAATGTTCCAGGAGGAAAAAAGCCAGTATCGACGCAAGTCACAATATACTGTCGGGTAGAACGGCTGTTAAATCCAGGGGCTTTCAATCACAGTTACTGATCTTGCTATATGATTCCGACGAAATTTCAGTATGAACATATCGACTCTCGTTTCGTCCAATCCTTCTTAGGTTTTCTGTACAAACCAGTTCATGCACGAAGGCATTTCCTTTCGAAAACTCGTAATCTTTCCATAGTACTAGCACTCTGATTGTACCAGATTTGACATCCATATGTCAAAACTGGTCTAACCAGGGTCTTGTAACAAACAACTTTGACCGTTTGATCAGTGTATCTGTAATAAAACAGTCGTTGAAGGGCCATGATTACTTGTTGTGCTTTACTGAGCATGATTTTGACATGCTCAGTATAGTACAGATGCTGATCGAGATGAACACCGAAGTAGCGAACACAGAATTTATTCGGAACCCGTTCTGAGCTACCGTCATCAGCCATGATGTGGAAATCCTTCCAATTAAGTTTCAGGTCTTGACTGACCCCCTGCAGCGTTTTCCGAAAAAAAATTGTTTCGCACTTCTGTGCATTGATTTTCATTCACCAATTGTCAATGTAGAGCTGCATATCATTAAATATTTTTTGAAGATTGCTCTGAACTTTTGTAGCTTTTCGCTTTGCCGTATAAATGATAAGATCATCAGCAAACGCTACCAATGTTCGCGTTTGAGAGACATTAGAACTCTTCCCTGCTGTAGACCATTCAAGACCTTGAAGTCGCGCATTTCCATTTCCATCAGTAACAACAAATGATTTCCCATAGAACACATTGCACATCATGCCGAGAAGGTGTGTGTTTCATATCTTTCTTTTTCTAATCGTTTCCAACGTCAGCTAGTCTAACTTCGACAAAAAGGGATTTATTTGATCGGAGATAATCACGTCAATGGAGAGTAATAATGGAGTTGATGTTGATCGATATAAGACGAAGCTCATCCATCGGAATGTGACTGGATGGCAGGTTATTTTGAGGCGTTTGAAAGCTCTAGACGCTGCAAAACAAAGTTAATTTTTGAGTCTTGTTTATCGATTCTCTCCGATAAAGAATTAAGTTGCTGGGAAATTTTAAGAAGCAGTTCATTATTGCTACTTGCATTATTTATATCATTTACAGCATTATCTGCTGGTCCTTTAGCGGCGAGTGCAAATGAGACACCGGGCTTGACGAAGTTGGAATGTAATACACGGCAGTGTACTTGGATTTGTTTTGGAACAAATTTAGTTTTTACATCTTGATATCGGAAGTATCTTAATATGACCAAATATATATCTTTAGGCTCTGTCTTTGCATTTTACGCACCGATAGTGCAGGACGCAGTTCACAGCTGAATGACCAAATCGTTGATGCCGATATCACTGTTTGACTTTTCTTTTCCGGAGGCGTATCCACCTCACCTCTCCTAAATTCAGGTATCTCACTTGTTGAAGGCCACTTGGACTGCTTTTGTTTGAGATTTGTACCAGAAAAGTGGTAAATTCTTCTTTTCTACGGTCGATCTTCTTGTTGCAAAGGTTCTGACAGAAATAAATTCAATTTCCAGTGCAGCTTCCTTGAGTGCCTGAAGAGGTCGGCCGTATCCTCTCCGCAGTCGAAACCCTTCAACGGAAAGGTATGATTTTTTCGCTTTTTGGAGTGGGGCTTTGGTGAAGTGTGAAATCTCCCCAGAATTTAGCACATCTTTGGTTGGCTTGAAGTCAAGCACTGATTTCATTTTAATAGTTCATGTTTCTGCGTTTACTGTTGTGATTTTTAAATTATTTAATTTATTTACAGCTGCAAATAGCCGAAACATATCTCTAGCGTTTTGTCCGAGTATATAGATTCGCGGAACTTTTTCTGCCTTGTTGGTGGCTTTTTCAGAAGAACCAGCAGAACTGCGAGCTGGTCTCTCCTCCTTTATTATATTTTTTAAATACTGAATAAAATTTATATCGTCATCTTTGTTACAGTCAACTTCCATTTCTTCTGTTAATCCGTCCACCGCTGGAAAATACAGGTAGTTTTGGCAATCGTTAGTGCCGCCAAAACTTAGAATTTCTTCTGGGACCCTTTTGTTTTGTAGTTAGGTCATGATTTTCTTTTCGAAGTCTATCACTTCTCCCTTGTCTTCAATTATTTGTAGTTTACATCCGCCATCTATGGAGTTTTTCTGATCATGTCTTCTTTTATTGACGATTGCCGCCAATTTCGTATTTGACTTCTCCCCGGGCTCCCTCAACGGTGGGAAGCCGTTGGGCTCCTGCATACTGGAAATTTCCAGCATGGACTTACTTGAAATTTTCACAGAAGGCAGGGAATAGCTCAAGGATCATTTTCTATATTATGCCGCTGTACGTTAAAACCTTGGGGGTGGTTGCCACCCCATCTCGGAGGTGGAAATTTTTGATTACATTTTAACTACGATGGAAAATGTAATTCTAATTAAAAAATGTTCTATAGAATTTTTTCGTGAAACATATTTTTCGAGCTATTCGCGGATAAAGTAAGAGTTTTTTCGACAAAAAAATCGACGCTTTTAATGGGTTTTTTGCGAACAACTCGAAAAATATGCACTTTATGAAAAAAAAAATTGTAGCTTTTAAAACAGCAAAAATAACGAGAAAATTTTGCATTTTATGAGGCCAATTTATGAAATTTTTTCGAAGTATATAATTAGACCTTTCTGTTAAAAAAAAAAACTCTAACATGAAAATTGAGCGACTTATGTTCAAAATTAGGGTGGTACCTACTTTTTTCTACAAAAAAAATCAGTAAAAACAACCTCCTAACTACCCCCTAATTGACCTTCACCCTTCTGTGATTCTCTTTATGTATGTATTATCAATATATCAAAGAAGCTTGACCAATGTTATGTGCCTTATTTTAGAAAAATTTGAGTTTAAAGAGAAAACGATTTTTCGCAATATCATGTTCTTCACCCTGTCTTTCAAAATAACTCCGAAAATACTGGAGATACGAAAAAAATGCTATAGTAACAAATTGTAGCTTCTTTAATGACAAAAATTTCTCTGCGCGTAGATTTTCCATACATTAAATATTTGGCGAGATATAGCCGTTTAAACTGTATACGAGCGAACACCACCCTTTTTCGAGCCCTTTAAACTCACCCCATTTAAAAACTAAGGGATCTTAAGGAATTTAATTTCCCTAGTCTTATAGGTCTTGAAAACCCCGACAAAATCGTTTTTGAAAAAAATTTTCTATCACTAAAAATGAAGGAGCTATGTTTAAAAAGCCAATCAATTTTTTTTTTCGAAAAATTCGGATAGCCTACTTCGGAGCATAATAATCTACATTATCAGTACATCTGGCAGTACTGTATACTCAAAACAGAAAAGTTAGGTTGTATGTAATTCTAATTTTCTGGGTGCGCGGATGAAGACTGTAATAATAGTCAACCAGTGGTCGAAGAAGGCGAAGATGACATCGACCACGATGAAGATCGAATCAATGAGACAGACATTTAAAAAACGTATTAGTACTTGTACCTGTATTTAAAAATTTAGTCGTCTGTGTATGTGAAAATGGGGTGTATTTTTGTGTTAATAAATTTGTCATATGTAATTCTATTTATTTTTTTCTATTTTTATCTATTAAATTAGCTTATAAAAATTGCAATGTTGTAAAGGGTGGTTTTTAAGGGTCGAAAAGTTCCAAAATAAATACATTTTTAAAACAACAGAGTTCTTGAATTAAATCACTATGATAATTAATCTTTTTTTTTGGGAAAAAATTTATTTTTTCATTAAGCTCTAACAACGGTTGAAATATTATGACATTATATCCTGAAGCACAAAACAATCATAATTTAACCAACCCAAACCAAATTTTACCCATATTAAGGTTTAAAATTATATTTTATATTTTTTTAACAATTAAGGGTAGTTATCACCCTAAAAAACAAAAACCGTACAAAGGCACGGTATAGGAAATGAACTAGAAGGTGAAATGAGCCTAATCCCAAATTTTTATGCAAATCGATACTGGACGAAAAAATTACGAGACTTTGGCATTTTTTGAGCATCATTTCCTGTACTATTTGGGTTGTTCGCCTTTGTTGATCTATCGAAGTAAAACAATATTCGATATGAGTTCCCGGGGTTGATTGCTTCGATCGATGTAAGCTTTCGCCAAGAAAAATTAACACCGTCAGAATCAAACACATATCGATTCATGGCCAAATAAACGAATGCTTCTGTAGGAACGAAGCCAGTAGCGAGGCAACTTGCAATAAACCCGTCTGTAGGGTGGAACGGCTGTGAAACCTAGTTGTTTTCACCCACAGTTACAGATCTTCCGATATGATTCCGAAGAAGTCTCAATATGAAGATATCGGCTCTAGTCACTTTAGCAGTTCGTTAAATTCTTCTATTCGATATATAATGCTTCCAATCCGTCTCAGGCTCTCTGTACAAACCAGTACATGCACGAAGACATTTCCTTTCGAAAACTCTAAATCTTCCCATAGTAGTAGCACTCTGGTGTACCAAATCTGACATTCGTACGACAAAACTAGTCTAACCAGGGTCTTCTAACAAATCATTTGATCGATGTTTCTGGAATGAAAGAGTCGTCGAAGGGCCATGACTACCTTTTGTGCTTTACTGAGCATAAATTTGACATATTCAGTATAGAACAGATACTGATCGAGATGAACACCGAGGTATCGAACACAGGATTTATGTGGAATCTGTTCTGAACTACCCTCACCAGCCATAATGTGGAAATCCTTCCAATTACGTTTCAGGTCTTGACTGTACGAAACAAAATTTCAATTGCTTGCGAATGAATATTGAGAAGAGGAGAGGCGCAGTAACTGTTTCTTGCTGCAGATCATTTAAGACCTTAAAGTCGCGCATTGAAATGATTTCCCGTATAACATATTGCACATCTTGGTGACAAGGTATCTGAAGAACCTGTCCTGAAAGAATTCAAAAAATAGTCCATCTAACCACACCATATCGAAGGCTTTCTCCATATCAATGAGAGACGCTCCAACACATTCTCTGTTGTTTGGTTTCCAACAAATGTTTGAGGTTACTTTCGTTATTGCATGTGTGGTCGAATGCCTGGCACGAAAATCAAATTGGCAGTTTGGCATCAACTCATATTTCTCAATGTGGACGTTTAATGCTTTGTTTAGTATCACTTCAAACACCTTGCTGATATTAGGCAGCAAGCTGATTGGGCAATAGCTTTTAGGGCATGAAGATTACTTTCCTGTCTTCAAGATTGGAAATACCTTAGCCTTTTCGCACTCATTTGGGAAATATGAATTTCTGGACATGTTGATGAACAATATGCAATAATTCCTAATAGCAACCTCAGGCAAATGTCGGAGAGCTACATTTGGAATACCATCAGTACCACATGATTTCTTGTTGTTTATCCTGCGAAATATGAAACAAGTCTTCATAGCTGACAAAATAATCAATAAAATTCAAGCTCGATATGAGGTTAGATGTCAGTGTTTCATTGAAATGATGAATTGATTTACTGTTCAGGCTTGATTTGAAGTCGGAAACTTTTGCTTCAACGACCTCTGAAAATATTTCATTCCCTATCTCAGGGTTTGGTAGATGAACCAATTCAAAATGTGTTCCAATCAGGGCAAGTTTATCCAATCCTTCACAAATTATCCTGTTTCCATTTCTATCCGGAGTCGTACTATTAATTTCGATACCAGCCCTATCGAGAAGATTTATCTCATCACTAGTGACTTCAAGATTCGATGCCTTCACTCGAGACTTCTTGCGGAATATGCTATTCACTTTCGCTTTCGCTGTGGGCTAATACCCCTCAATTTTTCCGCCCATTGATTGCTGACCTCACTCCTGAAGTATGACCGGATTAAGTTCCGGACATTCTTCAGATGTAATTTCAACAAAGGCAACGAGGGATGGTTGTAGTCCAAAAATCGTCGATAAATATTGTTGACGCGTGTGAGAAGAAGGCTTTTCAATCTTTTCAACCTTGCGATGCTTGGTGTTTCATATCCTTCCATATTGTTTCGAAGTTTAATCTTGGAAACGACTTTCTCAATCGTTTCCAACGTCAGCTTCTCTAACTTCAACAAATAGACATCTATTTCATCGTTAGTTAGATTCCTGTCATTAGGAACCATTGAGCACGAGTTGCCATCGCCAGCAGGGGACATTGCTTCTGATACTCCCGATTAAACTTCTTTTGAAACTTTCTCCAGTCTGTTTTTTTGAAGTTCAACCGATGATTTTCGTGTTGAACTGGAATGAGGAAGAGATCATCCCTTTGATGATTGATTTCCATTACGATTGCGTTATGGTCGCTATCATAAAGAAGCACCTACAGTTTCCGTTGAGAACTATTAAAGCTGAATTCAAGTCTTGCGTCATCAATGCAGAGGTCCAAATATGAATTTGTCCAAGGGTATGTTAGGAACTCCGACCAATATAGATTGCACCTGTATTCAATTTGGCCCTCTGTTATCCACGATTTCATGAATACACCTCTTGGATTATTGGTGGCGTTCAGCCATGATGTATGCTTGGCGTTCAGGTCACCAGCAAGAATATAATAACTATGCAGCCTGTTCAATTTGAGTATTTCAAACAAGGAATTGAGTTCCTCCTTGAGCTTGAGAACAGTTTCACTAGTTGCATAGGCAGAGATAACAGAGAGGTTATCCCCACCTGGCAGTGAAATTTTGATAACGGACACTTCAAGAGACTCAAAGCTTTTGAATTCGACTTTTTCAATATTTTGGAAACAATAGGGCCTTCGAACCAATATCCCGGTGCCACCTCCCCCATCACCTATTACCCTATCGTTTCTTACGAATTCACAATCCTTGAATATCATGGAGTGGGTTTAGGTGGGTTTCAGTGAGAAGCATGATGTCAGGCTTTTGCTTAACAATGAATTCAAGGAGATAATCACGCCGATGTATAGTAACAATGGAGTTGACGTTGATCGAGATGAGACGAATCCTATCCATAGGAATGTGACTGGATGACAAACTATTTTGAAGCATGTTGGCCTAAACGTTGAAAAACGAAAATGATTTTTTGGTCTTGTTTATTAATTCTATCTGAAAGAGATTCAAGCTGTTGGTAGATTTTGAGAAGCAGCTCATTATAGCTACTTGTATTATTTATTTTATTTACATTGTTGTCTGCTGGTCCTCTCGCAGCAAGTGCAAACGATACCCCGGGTTTGACGAAGTTGGGAGGTAACAAATTGTGATTTACTTTGGTTTGTTTTGGGGAAAATTAAACTCTTGCATCTTGATACCGAGGGCATCCTCGATATGATGCTGGATGACCAAATATACCGTAATTAACACAATATAATTTTTCTTTTGACTCCATCTGAGCCAATTTGCATTCACCGGGGGCGTGAATATCTTTGCACTTAACACAGCGACAGTGCATTGCACAAGTGGCAGCCGAATGACCGAATCTTTGACACCTGTAACACTGGTTGACCTCAGTTTGCTATCGTTAGAAATTTGGACCAAATAAAATGGTAATATTTTACCTTCGACAGTTGATCTCCTTGTAGCAAAATTTTTTACACAGATGAACTTATCAGCTGGTGCTGCTACCTGCAACATTTCAAGGAGATCAACTGTATTCTTCCCACAGTCCAAGCCCTTCAACAGGAAGCGCGGAGCTTTGGCATTATTAAAAGCATATTTCGCCAGTTTAAAATCAGCAAGTGTCTTTGTCTTATCAGCGGTCACTCTCTTAACTTCAAAGTTATCGATTTTATGTTCGGCTGCCGATAACCGAACCATATCTCCTCCACACTGCCCGAAAACGTTAATTGGAGGAACTTTCTCATTTAACCTTATTAATTTTATTAGGAGAACTAGCAGACACACCGGTTGGCTTCTTCTCCTTATTTTTTGGTTTTAAATATTGAATGAAATTATTACTACTATCAATATTACCTATGCTATCGTTGCTCTCCATCTCGATGCCCATTTCTTCGTTCATTGCAGACAGCACCGCATAATAATTGGCACTGTCGTTCGCTCCTCCTGCGCTTAGGATATTTTCAGCATCATGGATTGATGGCTTGCTCGTATCTTGCGATTTTGTTTTACATATTTGAGTCCTCTGCATTGGTACTGTTCTTTCGTTGGTCTTGCTTTTTGTTGTTTCCTTTTTCTCATTCTTCTTAGTTAATATCGGTTCTTCTTCGCCCGACGTATTCTGTGGCTTCATCACTTTTGGTTTGCTCGCATTTAATAATGTCCGGACCATATCCTCCAAACTTTGTATACGGAGTTTCAACTCATCGTTTTGTTTCGTAACCCTTGCGTTTTTCCTGGTTACTTTTTCGTACTCTTCGCTTGAAAGCGTTATACGCTTGCCATGCTCACAGTTGTCTTGTTCGTTTTTCCGCTTTATGATTTTATCATTTTTCATTTTAGAAATGCCTGGCTCTGGGTCCTCCAGCGGTGGGGAGCCGTCGGGCTCCTCCATCCCCCCGGCGAAAAACACGTTTCTTCTTTTTTGAAACTTTCTCGCAGGTAAAATCCAGATACACGATACACTCTTCGAATAGTTCGACGATGTAATAAGTTTTTTTTCTAAAATTACTTTCTAATTAGCGTTTTTAAAAATTATTTTCATTTATAAAAATTTTTGACAGGAGCGAATTAAAAACACGTCAAAGTCAAAGTAAAAGTCAAAAGCGCTTTATTTTAAACTAGTCCTTATAAATTTTAAAAGAATATAAAGCAAATTCCAAATAATAACAATAAAAAACATAATGGCCCAAATGGCTATCTAAATTTATACGTTATCGTTAACACATTTCATCACAAAAAACTATAGCAAATTCAATTAATTAAGATTATTACATATTTTTAAATTTTAATTGGAAAAAGGAGAAAAAACCAACCAACACTATCCTAGAATTATTTATAATTTAAACACAACAGTGAAGCATTGATCCTACACCTAATATGTTGTAACTTAATTCTAATAAAATGCAATCAAAAACTTTATATTGTACCAAAAAAAAATTATATAACAATGTTCCTAACCTAAGCGTTTAATCTTATCTCTAACGTAATACAGTAAACATAACATATACCTAATCTCTACCTAATTTTTAACACAAATAAACAAAAACACTAAATGTAGCAATAATGAGCTGAAACTCAAAAAACTAAATAACAAAAAAACCACAAAAACTGGAAATAAACACGAATAATTTAGACTTTGTCATCCAGCCACCAATACCTGGATTGCGCCGTCTCAAATCGATCAGCTTCAACGAATCTAGCAAATGAGTATCTCCATTGGAATTGTTGGTCTCGTGAACTCAAACTCGGAGGATATTTTATCTTCTTATCGGTGGCCCGTCGATATATGTGATATATGACCGTCAGAATCAAAAATATATCGATTCATGTCCAAATACACGAATGCTTCTGGAGGAATGAAGCCAGTAGCGAGGCAAGTCGCTATATACCCGTCTGTAGGGTGGAACGGCTGTGAAATCCAAGGGTTTTCACTCACAGTCACAGATCTTGCGATATGATTCCGAAGAAGTTTCAATATGAAGATATCGACCCTCGTCACTTGAGCAGTTTGATAGATTCTTCTATTCGATATCTGTACAAACCAGTACATGCACGAAGACATTTCCTTTCGAAAACTCTTAATTTTTCCATAGTACTAGCACTCTGGTTGTCTGGTTGTATGTCAAAACTGGTCTAACCAGGGTCTTGTAACAGATAGTTACGACCTTTTGATCAATGGTTTTGGAATGAAAGAGCTTTCGTAGGGCCATGACTACTTTTAGTGCCTTACTGAGCACGATTTTCACATGTTCAGTATAGTACGGATAGTGATCGGGATAAACACCGAGGTATCGATTGTTTCACACTTTTGCGCATTGATTTTCATTCGCCAATTGTCAGTGTACAGCTGTACATCATTGAACATTTTTTGGAGATTGCTCTGAACTATTGTAGCTTCTCGGTCTGCCGCATAGATGATCAGATCATCAGCTAACGCTACCAATGATCGCGTTGGCGAGACGTTAAAATCAAAGCCGTTCAATAGCTTGCGAATGGAGATTGAGAAGAGCAGAGGCGCAGTAACTGTTCCCTGCTGTAGACCATTCAAGACCTTAAATTTGCACATTGTTGTCAGATTTCCATCGGTTACAACAAACGATTTCCCGTATAACATGGCGACAAGGTGTCTGGGGAACTTGTCCTGAAGGAGTTTAAAAACTAGTCCATCTAACCACACCGTATCGAAGGCTTTCTCCATATCAATGAGACATGCTCCAACGCATTGTCTATCATTTAGTTTCCAACAGATGCCTGAGGCTACTTTCGTTATTGCATGTGTGGTCGAATGCCTGGCACGAAAATCAAATTGGCAGTTTGGCATCAACTCATATTTCTCAATGTGGACGATTAATGCTTTGTTTAGTATCACTTCAAACACCTTGCTGATATTAGGCAGCAGGCTGATTGGGCAATAGCTTTTAGGGCATGAAGATTACTTTCCTGTTTTCAAGATTGGAAATACCTTAGCCTTTTCGCACTCATTTGGGAAATATGAATTTCTGAATATGTTGTTGAACAATATGCAATAATTCCTAATAGCAACCTCAGGCAAATGTCGGAGAGCTACATTTGGAATACCATCAGTACCACATGATTTCTTGTTGTTTATCCTGCGAAATATGAAACAAGTCTTCATAGCTGATAAAATAATCAATAAAGTTCAAGCTCGATATGAGGTTAGATGTCAGTGTTTCATTGAAATGATGAATTGATTTACTGTTCAGGCTTGATTTGAAGTCGGAAACTTTTGCTTCAACGACCTCTGAAAATATTTCATTCCCTATCTCAGGGTTTGGTAGATGAACCAATTCAAAATGTGTTCCAATCAGGGCAAGTTTATCCAATCCTTCACAAATTATCCTGTTTCCATTTCTATCCGGAGTCGTACTATTAATTTCGATACCAGCCCTATCGAGAAGATTTATCTCATCACTAGTGACTTCAAGATTCGATGCCTTCACTCGAGACTTCTTGCGGAATATGCTATTCACTTTCGCTTTCGCTGTGGACTAATACCCCTCAATTTTTCCGCCCATTGATTGCTGACCTCACTCCTGAAGTATGACCGGATTAAGTTCCGGACATTCTTCAGATGTAATTTCAACAAAGGCAACGAGGGATGGTTGTAGTCCAAAAATCGTCGATAAATATTGTTGACGCGTGTGAGAAGAAGGCTTTTCAATCTTTTCAACCTTGCGATGCTTGGTGTTTCATATCCTTCCATATTGTTTCGAAGTTTAATCTTGGGAACGACTTTCTCAATCGTTTCCAACGTCAGCTTCTCTAACTTCAACAAATAGACATCTATTTCATCGTTAGTTAGATTCCTGTCATTAGGAACCATTGAGCACGAGTTGCCATCGTCAGCAGGGGACATTGCTTCTGATACTCCCGATTAAACTTCTTTTGAAACTTTCTCCAGTCTGTTTTTTTGAAGTTCAACCGATGATTTTCGTGTTGAACTGGAATGAGGAAGAAATCATCCCTTTGATGATTGATTTCCATTACGATTGCGTTATGGTCGCTATCATAAAGAAGCACCTGCAGTTTCCGTTGAGGACTATTAAAGCTGAATTCAAGTCTTGCGTCATCAATGCAGAGGTCCAAATATGAATTTGTCCAAGGGTATGTTAGGAACTCCGACCAATATAGATTGCACCTGTATTCAATTTGGCCCTCTGTTATCCACGATTTCATGAATACACCTCTTGGATTGTTGGTGGCGTTCAGCCATGATGTACTCGTATGCTTGGCGTTCAGGTCACCAGCAAGAATATAATAATTATGCAGCCTGTTCAGTTCGAGTATTTCAAACAAGGAATAGAGTTCCTCCTTGAGCTTGAGAACAGTTTCACTAGTTGCATAGGCAGAGATAACAAAGAGGTTATCCCCACCTGGCAGTGAAATTTTGATAACGGACACTTCAAGAGATTCAAAGTTTTTGAATTCGACTTTTTCAATATTTTGGAAACCATAGGGTCTTCGAACCAATATCCCGGTGCCACCTCCCCCATCACCTATTACCCTATCGTTTCTTATGAATTCACAATCCTTGAATATCATGGAGTGGGTTTAGGTGGGTTTCAGTGAGAAGCATGATGTCAGGCTTTTGCTTAACAATGAATTCAAGGAGATAATCACGCCGATGTATAGCAACAATGGAGTTGACGTTGATCGAGATGAGACGAATCCTATCCATGGGAATGTGACTGGATGACGAAACTATTTTGGGGCATGTTGGCCTAAACGTTGAAAAACGAAATTGATTTTTTGGTCTTGTTTATTAATTCTATCTGAAAGAGATTCAATCTGTTGGTAGATTTTGAGAAGCAGCTCATTATCGCCACTGACATTATTTATTTATTTACATTGTTGTGTGCTGGTCCTCTGGCATCAAGTGCAAATGATACCCCGGGTTTGACGAAGTTGGGAGGTAACAAATTGTGATTTACTTTGGTTTGCTTTGGGGAAAATTTAGCTATTGCATCTTGAGGGCATCCTCGATATGATGCTGGATGACCAAATATACCGTAATTAACACAATATAATTTTTCTTTTGGCTCCATCTGAGCCAATTTGCATTCACCGGGGGCGTGAATATCTTTGCACTTAACACAGCGATGGTGCATTGCACAATTGGCAGCCGAATGACCGAATCTTTGAGACCAGTAACACTGGTTGACCTCAGTTTTTTGGATGCGCTCGCACCTCACAACTCTAAAGTTTAAGTACCTTAACTGTTGGAGGGCACTCGGACTGTTATCGTTAGAAATTTGGACTTCGACAGCAAAATTGTTTACACAGATGAACTTAACAGCTGGTGCTGCTTCCTGCAACATTTCAAGGAGATCAACTGTATTCTCCCCACAGTCCAAGCCCTTCAACAGGAAGGTCTGATTTTTTCCGCCTTTAGCGTGTATGTAAAGTGGGGAGCTTTGACACTATTAAGAGCATCTTTCGCCAGTTTGAAATCAGCCAGTGTCTTTGTCTTGATCGTGAGCATATCAGCGGTCACTCTCTTAACTTCAAAGTTAGCGATTATAGTTCGGTTGCCGATAACCGAATCATATCTCCTCCACGCTGCCCTAAAACGTTAATTGGAGGAACTTTCTCATTTACTTCATTAATTTTATTAGGAGAACTAGCAGACACACCGGTTGGCTTCTTCTCCTTATTTTTTGATTTTAAATATTGAATGAAATTATGACTACTATCAATATTACCTATGCTATCGTTGCACTCCATCTCGATGTCCATTTCTTCGTTCATTGCAGACAGCACCGCATAATAATTGGAGCTGTCGTTCGCTCCTCCTGCCCTTAGGATATTTTTCTGTAATTTATTTTAGCCAGAGCTGTGCACAAAAAAAGCGGTTTTGAAATATTCATCAGTAGCTCGAAATAAAAATACAAATAGTTACAAAAATCTTCTGGTAGAAGCATACTCTCAACCAATTTGATTCTTCCCTCGCTCTTAAAAATTCTTAGTAACAAAAGTTCGAACTGTTTGATGCCGGAAACATCATTATCTGTTATAATGATCTGTTACTTAAAAACTTCAACGCCGAATGAAAATTTATTCATTGACGTCTGATGTTTTATTTTTTCATTTTTGCAAACTGCCTTGCGTCATCGATTGCCGTGGTTTCCAGCTTTTTTCTCAATTTTTATTCTTTATTTTGTGATTGTGGCTTCCAGTTTCATAGCAGTAGATCTCAGATTCAGCCATCAATTATGCATATCAAACCATAAAATGATGCATGACTGAGAGGATCGCTCTAAGATTACTTAAGTTCTAGTTTGACCTTTCCTTTCACAGTTCACATGTCATGCATGTAAGCAGTTTCATGCATCATAAAAAATCTCTTTTTTTCCTACAAACCAATATTTTCTTCTTTGATAGAATCCTATTCAACTAATTAGCCATTTGCGCTAATGCACTATATAATCAAATGATGCCTCAGGCCATGGTCCGCATGCAAACACATAGGGGCAGTTAAAACTACTTTTATCTACTTTTCTTTGCATTCTTAATACACTCAGAATAATTATCTGTTCAAATCCAAGACTTAAAAGTTTTTATTTTGTCTCAAGTCGTCTTTCTCGTAAAGTGTATTATAATCAAGTTGAAGCCAACGAACCTTTTCTACAACAGTCAAAAACACCCCGCCATACAGGGAATTCCGACCAACATTCTAAGACAAAAAATTTGATTGTCCATGATTGATCAGACAGTCTCATATTCATCTAGACTAGATGCAATCTTGCATTGGTGTGCAGATTAGTAGCGAGTCAATAGTTGGCTTTCTAAACACCATCAGATAAGAGTAATGAAAAGCTCCAGACACAATACGGCCAAAGAAAATTATGTTCCCAGATTCAAGATGCAGTTACCCAAGTAGGTTCGGTCTTGGAAATAATCGCGCTTCTTCGGAGTCTCTCCCAAGCTAATGCAGAAGCTTTAATCGTTCCTTTCTCAAATCTATTCTTTCCAAACAATGTATAAATTGTAGCATCCTAAAAGAGACGTAAACAAGATACTACTACTTTGTATCAAAAAAGGACCAAATAAAACCGTAATCATGAAAATCGACTAAAAATTCGTCGAAATCTCTACTTTCAGCCTTAATCCAGATTTGCTTTGTTTCGAGTGATTTGCTCAATCCCCGCGCGCCCGACCGTCAAACAAGTAAAATTTATTTCTACTTGTTGCAAAAGCCTTTGCATGTATGGACCTTTTTTGCAGTCATAATAATCAAACAACGATTAAATTTGATACGATTGTACAACAACCCAAACATGCACAGAAGTTGTTCAAGTGAACCGACTTCATCAACGGAGACAGGTGATTAGCTTAATTTATCATATTCTTCCCAACACATCTGAAAGAATTAAAAATTAACATAATTTGCAAATTCAAATTCGCAATCCCGCTGAATCTTCGCGGGTCTCGGCAGCCAACGCAAAGCATTTCTCTGCTGTGAATACGAGGAAGACTTTCAAATGTTAAGAAGGTCAAGCAAGCAATGACCTGCCCCAAACTGCAATCCCAATCCGAATCTAAAGCCACTCAACCGACGATTGAGGTAGGTTATAGCCAGTTATCTCATTATGATGATATATATTCGCTTCGCCATTTCATTCCGGCTCAGCGCACCATCCGCCAAAATTTGGCTTGTCTAGTCTAGACATTGTGACCAGTCAATGGTCAAAATTTCGCTAGCCGCGCATTGAAATTCGCAACTAGCGAGCGCGGGAAGGCGGCAAAAAATCGTTATGGTGTCTAGCAAAAAGCTAATGCCCCGGAGTTGATTAACAACTCCAAAAAATGTGTTTTTGTTATTCTGTTTTGGTGTCTTCGTGCATATTTTGGGGCTGGGTGCCAGCTAAGCATCTCGGGCTCGGGTCAGAGTTGGCTTGAGACCGAAATTCAAGAAAAAGCACTCAAAATAAAGATCTAGCCTTCAAATGTTTCGACTCTAGTATTTGATGGAGTTTTGCGATCCACTTTACTTTGCAAATAAATGCTCATTCTTATAATTTGAGAATAACATTGCAACTAGTGAGGTAGTCTCTGACGTGTCGCTTCTTGAGGATTTGCACACAAATTCGTCGAGTGGTGCGAAAGGATTGCTTTTTCGTCGTCGAAGTTCGTTTGAAAACGGTGCAAGTGTCTGTTGTGTAAATCGTCTTGCGGGCGGCATAAACTTTGGAATTTATTGAAAATCAGTCTCAAGTGAAAATGGAGTTCAATTGGCTACTGATGTCTAGAACGATGCCCGAGGTATGTAAAGTGTCCCATTATCACAACTTGTCTATGTGAATCTTCTTCGACTCCACTCGAACACTAAAAATGTTTTGCCCGAAAAATTGCATATTGGAAGCTAAAATAAAATTATTTTATTTTGGGTTGCAAATACGTGAAATTAAGAGATGAATATATTAATTTCGACTCAAAGCGAAAGCCTGATAGTAGCCGCATTACTATCAACAAAATCGTTTTTCAAAATTTATAAAACCAGAATTTTTTTTAAAGGCTATTCGGGACATAAAGACTGATCATAAATTAAAAAAGTTTTTACCGGTCTCTTCTTCACATTTAGGCTTTATTGAATGAATTTGCCAAGAAAAATTTAAATTTGAAATTTGTATAGTTGCATCAAATTTTTGAAAATCGATAAAAAAAAATGTAGACAGTGCAATGGACAGAACGAATAACACGTTCTTATCGACTCACCATCAGTAAAAAAATCAATATATGTACATTAATCTTTAAGCTTCTGAGGATAATGTGGCCCTTGTTACGAAAATATTTTTAAATATCACCCATGTAAGAAAAAGTGTATGTGATAAAAAAAATGCATGTTATGTGAAAAACTGTGAAATTTTATTTTAAATATAAAATCGAAGGTTACTAATAGACAACAATATTTACCAAAAATTTGTCTCGGTTCCTTTAAAAAATTGTCACTCTCTTATTAAAATTCTTCCACTAATTGTGGGCATATTTCGAGAACTGCTATAGATAGTACAGTTCTTGTCTGCTTGTATGATCTGTAGAAACCATACTCGTTTCTTTCACAAAATCTCAAAGAAATCTCCAATACCGATCAATCTCCGACGAAATTTCAAAAAACCGAACGCGCACGAAATAAAGTAAGTTTTCCACCAGCCGTGTGATATGTGATGCAATTAAGCTAAAAATAAAAATCACTCACTCGAATAGCGGTACTTAAAAACACAATCGTCATTTTTCGGCAACGCAATGTATTCACTGTTACGACCGAACCAGGATAATTTTCGAAAAAATGTATCGCGAACCGGAATGGTTTTTGTTCAAAGTCTACCTCCTAGACTTTCCTTAACCACTGTAACAGCGTTTCTGGCGTTAAGCACCTCACAACTTGTAAGGGCACCTGCCATAGACCACCCCTGCTCTCTAGATACATCAAAACTATGTTCAGGTTTTCGTGGCAACCAGCCTGACAACCACTTCCAGTTTAGTTCCTGTGTAGAGGTTGGTGGACTGACCCCGAACGTGGGGAAAACTAATTTAATGGATATAACTCCCAGCATCATAATATCTCACTATTCCAGTGGTGTTGCTCTGCTTTTATATTGCAATGCCAATGGGCATCATCAGACATGAAGCAGCAGCGGCTCCAATCGTCGAGGTGAACACCTGTTGGACTTCATATAGTATCTAACGGACTGACAAATTGGTTACACCGAAAATAGCCCAAGGATTCAAAGCTGAAAAGCGTTTAAACAAATTACACTTTCTGAATATGGACGCCCTAAAATTTTTTGTCAACGCACAGATTAAAGCTGCTGAATAACTACTAAATCCTGCTGACTGAGAGGCTTTTAAAATGTTAAATTCCGCGAAGGAAATCAGCGATAGAATGCTGCCACAGCGAACTAAGTATCAGTCGCAAATAAAATATTTTGTTTTTTATACATATATATATTTCGAGGGTAAGTTTTCCCTCTTCTTCAGTGTACTGATGGTCTAGTTACAATTTTCTTTGCTTAAATACCTAACATGTCTAGCTATACAGGAGTGAGTTTAATTGCTATTTAATTATACCTTTTTATTTTTCTTACTCTACTTTTTAAAACGTTTTGGTTTTATTGGTTTAGTCCTTTAATTACAAGCTTAACAAATGTTATTTAATGACAGTCAATGGAAAAGGTTATTACAAAAAATTTTAAATTACTTTATTACCTCTGGTAGTTTTGAATATCCGTGCCCGACGTCATCATTCAGCCTCGATTGTTCCGGTTGTCTCAAAATCCACTGGCTTTCATACGCACCTAATTTCTTGCGGCTTTTGACCTGCTGTACTACCTCGACGTCTTCCCAATTGATCTTATGGTTGCTTGAAACGATGTGCTTTGCTACCGATGATTTTATCGCTTCAATGGGTCGTTGTTTCTCGATGCACTTTTCAGCTTCATTGATGTGCTCCGTAAACCTTGTTTTAAGCGGGCGTTTCGTTTGTCCTATGTAGCTTTTGTGGCATGTCTTGCACGTGATTTTGTAAACTCCACATTTTTCGTGTTTTTGTTTCTTATCTTTGGGTGTTCCCAATATTGTGCTCAATTTCGATTTTTGGCTTGTTGGTACTGCTATTATGTTTACTTTTTTTAATCTCTTTTTGATTTTGTCGAAAGCTTTCGAATATGTTAATGCTGCTCGTTGGGTCTCTTTTGATCTTTCTTGTGAGTAGAGTGTAGTGAGTGACTCCAATTTTAGTTTTTTCTCCATTCTTCTTATGATCGCCTGTATTGATCTTTCGTCAAAACCATTCAAAACTGCTGTGCCAAGGATAAACTGCTTCTCTTGATTGTAGCGTTCGGCGTTCATAGGCGTTGTCAACATCCTGTAAATCCAACTATTGTAGCCGGCCATTTTCGTTGCGTGGGAGTGATTGGACGTCACTGGTATCGTTCGTTGAGTGCTCGTTGTCTTCCTGTGGATTCCAAACTCGATTTCGTTTTCACCTCTGATGATCTTCACGTCTAGAAAGGCTATTTCATTTTTGTTCTCCACCTCCATTGTGAACTTTATATTCTTGTGGATACTGTTGATTTTCGTCATCGTGCTTTCCAGATTTGCTTTCTTGACTATCGCGAATACGTCGTCTACATATCGTAACCAAACTCTCGGCAATGCACCATCATCCGCAATTCGTTGTTCTATCCATGTCATGAATATCTCGCTGATAAGTGGAGATAATGGGTTCCCCATTGCTACGCCAAACTTCTGTTTGAAGTATCTGCCTCGAAACGTGAAGTATGTTTCTGACATGCAGAGTGTTGCGAGTTTGTATAGCTGTCTTGCCTTCTTCATCTGTGATCTATTCTTAGCTTGGGTCAGCAGCCAGTCTTCAAATAAAGCCAAAGCTTGTTTTACTGGAACGCTGGGAAAAAGTGCTTTCACGTCAAATGAGACGAGTATTTCATCTGGTTCAATGTGTTGGACCAGTTTTAATTTTTTGATGAGTTCACTTCTATTTTTAACTGAATGGACACTAGAGGGATCAGCCCATTTTTTGCATTCATCCACCAGCCACTTCGCGATATTGCTCATAGGGGCATCCGTTGCTCTAATAATCTCCCGCATTTCGTTGCCGGGCTTGTGGATTTTCGGTAAACATTTGATACGGGGAAGAACTGGGTTTGGAACTCGGAGCGCTGTTTTGCTTGGGATGACGTCTTTGCATTCTGTAAGTGCTTTTTCTACCCTTTTAATTGAATCGGGAAATTTTTAAAAACATGCAGAAGGTTGAGAATCGTACCAAAAAGTCACGTTGTGAGATTCAAGTCGTATCTACCGGGAGCGGAGAAACGAAAACAGGAGCTAGAAATGAAGTTGATCACGGACAGCTTGAATAGACTTTACAGCAAGTCATCGGAATTATCTCTCAAGGCGTATCACCTACATTTAAAGCTGACGAACCACATCACAGGAAGAAAAGATTCCACGGAGGATATGATAGATAGAGTGCAGAGGGCGTTTGAGTGCGAGAAAGACCGGAAAAGGAACATTTTGAACAAAAAATTAAATAATCTTTTGAATATGCAGGTACCCAGACCAGAAAGAAGAATGGAAAACATAAAGGACTTTGTAGTGAATTTATCATCCGAACAATTCACAGACGAACAGTTACAGGTATTAAATAATGGGCTAAATTTTGCGATAAAAAACGAAGTTCTACCAACGGAAGACATAGTTATGGACATAGAAGCAGCCATCAAATTTCTACGAACGGAAGAAAAACAAGCGATTAGGGAAGAAACCATGCGAATAATAAAAACGGAAAATTCAAAAGTATGCAACAAGGATGGTAACACAATTAAGGAGCTAAAAGCAAAACCGGTATACTACCTCAAGGCTGACAAAGGAAACAAAGTTGTAATAATGAACAAGGAGAGCTACGACGAACGAGTATTTGAAAAGCTCAACAACGGTGATTACTTTGAGCTGAGACATGATCCCCTTCCCGATTCAATTAAAAGGGTAGAAAAAGCACTTACAGAATGCAAAGACGTCATCCCAAGCAAAACAGCGCTCCGAGTTCCAAACCCAGTTCTTCCCCGTATCAAATGTTTACCGAAAATCCACAAGCCCGGCAACGAAATGCGGGAGATTATTACAGCAACGGAAGCCCCTACGAGCAATATCGCGAAGTGGCTGGTGGATGAATGCAAAAAATGGGCTGATCCCTCTAGTGTCCATTCAGTTAAAAATAGAAGTAAACTCATTGAAAAATTAAAACTAGTCCAACACATTGAACCAGATGAAATACTCGTCTCATTTGACGTGAAAGCACTTTTTCCCGGCGTTCCAGTAAAACAAGCTTTGGCTTTATTTGAAGACTGGCTGCTGACCCAAGCTAAGAATAGATCACAGATGAAGAAGGCAAGACAGCTATACAAACTCGCAACACTCTGCATGTCAGAAACATACTTCACGTTTCGAGGCAGATACTTCAAACAGAAGTTTGGCGTAGCAATGGGGAACGCATTATCTCCACTTATAAGCGAGATATTCATGACATGGATAGAACAACGAATTGCGGATGAAGGTGCATTGCCGAGAGTTTGGTTACGATATGTAGACGACGTATTCGCGATAGTCAAGAAAGCAAATCTGGAAAGCACGATGACGAAAATCAACAGTATCCACAAGAATATAAAGTTCACAATGGAGGTGGAGAACAAAAATGAAATAGCCTTTCTAGACGTGAAGATCATCAGAGGTCAAAACGAAATCGAGTTTGGAATCCACAGGAAGACAACGAGCACTCAACGAACGATACCAGTGACGTCCAATCACTCCCACGCAACGAAAATGGCCAGCTACAATAGTTGGATTTACAGGATGTTGACAACGCCTATGAACGCCGAACGCTACAATCAAGAGAAGCAGTTTATCCTTGGCACAGCAGTTTTGAATGGTTTTGACGAAAGATCAATACAGGCGATCATAAGAAGAATGGAGAAAAAACTAAAATTGGAGTCACTCACTACACTCTACTCACAAGAAAGATCAAAAGAGACCCAACGAGCAGCATTAACATATTCGAAAGCTTTCGACAAAATCAAAAAGAGATTAAAAAAAGTAAACATAATAGCAGTACCAACAAGCCAAAAATCGAAATTGAGCACAATATTGGGAACACCCAAAGATAAGAAACAAAAACACGAAAAATGTGGAGCTTACAAAATCACGTGCCAGACATGCCACAAAAGCTACATAGGACAAACGAAACGCCCGCTTAAAACAAGGTTTACGGAGCACATCAATGAAGCTGAAAAGTGCATCGAGAAACAACGACCCATTGAAGCGATAAAATCATCGGTAGCAAAGCACATCGTTTCAAGCAACCATAAGATCAATTGGGAAGACGTCGAGGTAGTACAGCAGGTCAAAAGCCGCAAGAAATTAGATGCGTATGAAAGCCAGTGGATTTTGAGACAACCGCAACAATCGAGGCTGAATGATGACGTCGGGCACGGATATTCAAAACTACTAGAGGTAATAAAGTAATTTAAAATTTTTTGTAATAACCTTTTCCATTGACTGTCATTAAATAACATTTGTTAAGCTTGTAATTAAAGGACTAAACCAATAAAACCAAAACGTTTTAAAAAGTAGAGTAAGAAAAATAAAAAGGTATAATTAAATAGCAATTAAACTCACTCCTGTATAGCTAGACATGTTAGGTATTTAAGCAAAGAAAATTGTAACTAGACCATCAGTACACTGAAGAAGAGGGAAAACTTACCCTCGAAATATATATATGTATAAAAAACAAAATATTTTATTTGCGTCTAAGGAGAAAAACATTTTCTAAACATATTTTTAAATAAGCGCAAAAACACCGAGACCACAAACAATTTAAGTATCAGTGCTCAGCTGGAAACGACATGATTTAGAGACGCGTACATGTGCTGGCAAGCTAGTTGTTTGCGGGTTGATGGGGCGGGCTCTTTTTCCTTAGAAACAAGTCCATTAGCAAGTATTTCATATGTACACATTAATGATGTAACTCATCGGACTAACTGAACTAAATGGTGCTACCTATCTTTCACGACAAGAGGTGGAGCATCCTGGGGGGATCGTTGCCCCCTTGCACCTCTCCCAGTCGGACTTAAGGTCCCGATGCTACGAGTTGTAATGAATCAGCCCTACGCCACTGACAACGATCCGCAGGTCATTATTGACGTCGACGGATCGGGAGCGGCCATTTAACCACTCGCTGACAATGAACCGCGTTGTGACAGCTGGTACGAAGTTGAAAGTTTGTGGTTGAATGGGAAAAAGGAAGTTGAAAGTTTGTTGTTGAATGGGAGAAAGTGAGTTGCAAGTTGTGGTTGAATAGAAAGGAGGAAGACTCCAAACAAGATGGCCACCAATCCGAGTGTCGTGTAAGACATGTGTTGTTTCTGTGTTCTTTGACAGAAGTTGAGTGTATTATCCGAGCCTAGTTGTCAATCAGTCTTTATTTTACGTGTGAAGGAGAGCTAGATCGGTGAAAATTATTTTTGTTTAACCAAAATCAAGTGCTACACACAAAATTTCCACGTAGAAACCAGTCGACACGATATCGTGAATCCGCAACGCCACTACGACAAAATGGCGTTCTCGCGCAAGTGGTGAATGGGCAAATTACAAGGTAGAGTTGCTCAAGAAGAAAAATTTTCTTTTCTTATATATTTCCTTTTTCACGGTAGATTTTAGTGCGGAAACGAATGTGTGGCTTGCAGTTGGAAGGAATAGCATGTTAAAAGTAGAATTTTCGTGACATTCAGGTGGCTGTTGAGAGTTGTATGCTGGCACTGGGAAATTGTCGCATGTACATATATCCAGAACCGAGGGAGAGATGACGCTAGCAAGACGGAAGACGGGCGGAGTGTACGTCACATAAATGTCATTATCGAGGTTTGTCCAGTTCGTGCATAGTTCGAACAACAAATAGTTCTGTCAGTACGGATTAACTTATGCCGGTCATAATGAATCGGACAAGACTCTAAGGACTGATGCTTTATCGGATCAAGGAAACGCACATGCAGTGAAGCATTTCAATGGAAATGATCATCAGGTTTGCATGAATACTGTAAACTATTCTGTATTTTGTTATAAATGTGATACCCGGTCGATTTGCGACTGTATGGCTGTAGTTAAAAACAATATTAGCCTAATGAGGCACCCTTAAGGAGCATTTCGCGTTGTACTTCTAATCTATGTATTCAGAATAGTGACGAATAATTCTACACGACGTACAAAAATTTGGAACGGAAAGTAAGTTCCTTATTGATCCACTCATCAGAAAATTGAAAAGTAAATATAAAATAATATGAAAAATCTAAACACGATTTCTGGAAACAATGACGGTCTTGAACAACATTTTTGCAACATTTAATCTAGCTCCATAATTGGAATTTATGATAAACATTTACGAAGGCTAAAACTTGATTCTTTTAACGTCAATTCATATGAAATGGATAGGAAGTTTGCTTATTAGAGATAGTTCTGTGCAGAATCAATTTTCTTAAGTTATCTTTTTTTAAGGCGTCTGTATTTCGATTTGCTTATGAAATTTCAGAAATCAGAAAAATTATATTTTTAGACATATATACAAAGATCAAGAGTAAAACATAGAAAATAATTTTTACGTGTTGATCCGTGCTCCAAAGTCGAAACTCTTCTATTATGGTTAATAAAACTTTTTGTGCAGAGTGTGCTATTGAATTTAAAGCCACAGTGAATAAGCGCGATTGCATAAGATGTGCTTCGTTTTGTGAGCGAGTTTTTCACCTACAGTGTGCCCATTTAACTGATATTCTCTTTAATGCTTTGAACAGTTCGCCTAATCTGTTTTGGTAGTGCAATTCTTGTGTTGTGCTGTCTGACTTGAAAACTTTTAAAAAGTTTGAGCTACTCTCTACTCAACTAAAGGAGTTGCATATTAAATTCACGAAATTTGACTCTAAACTTTCCGATGTTGCTACTTGGATCAAGAAGTCAACGAGCTATGCATCTACGCTGCAAGAGGAACGCAAAAGAAGAATGAAGAGTGTGCCTACTACTGAAGTTGATAGTCCATCAAACTTATCGTTACCGATTACTGCCACATCTGCCATTCCTGAGAACGATATAGAGCAGATTGTAGATACTATCGGCGAAAGATCTACTGCAACAAATTGGACAACAGTTGGCCAAAAACCAAAAATCCGATCCATAAATAAGAGTAAGAACATTTTCAGTACTGCGGCAGATTGCGATACTCTTAATGTGGTGCATACAATGAAAAACTTGCATGTATCTAAATTTAGTATCCAAACTGAACCGGATGCTATTCGTAATTACGTTGCCAACAAACTTAACGTAAATGCAAATATGCTTACTTGCTACAAGCTCATTAAAAAAGATGCGATCATTTCGAATCAACGGTTCATCAACTTCAAGCTAGGTGTGCCATCTTCTTTATACAGCAACGTTTTTGATAAGGAAATTTTGCCCATTTCTGTAAAATTGAGTCCGTTTATCACATATGATAAGCCAAAAAACCTAGAGAAATCTCCAACGACTCTTCCTCCACAACATACGGAAGAGACTTTATTGCACTCTCCCCAACCTGGGCTGGATCTTCCTCACACATCACTACAACCAGAAACAATAAAGCGTTCTCTTCGCCCAAAAAACAAATAATTATCTCTTCAAATTCTTCGACATCTGCTATGAACAATATTGAAGTCACGGCTTTATCTTCACTGAGGACCTACTCCATCTACTACCAAAATTCTGGTTGTATCCGAACAAAAACATCGCAGCTATTACTCGCTTCGCATCTGCGTGAATATGATATTATTGTTCTGACCGAAACATGGCTTCACGATAGTATTTCGACTGCAGAAATTTTTAGTAGTTATTACCATGTCTATCGTTGCGATCGTTGCCCACTTGCTATTGGACTCGTGAGAGGTGGAGGTGTTTTAATTGCCGTGCGAGCTGATCTCAATAGTTCAATCGTTCAGCGACATATAAATAATGCTACCGTTGAACAACTTTGCGTTCGCCTAAATTTCAATGACAAGCATGCCGTAATTGCTTGTGTTTCTTATATTCCTCCAAAAAGTCATATAAGTGTATATAAGAATCATTTGGATAACTTAGAGTTTATAGTTAATTCATCAGATTTGAATATTCATTGTATTGTTCTTGGGGACTTTAATTTAGGTAATGTATTATGGGCTCATGATGATGGAATTTTCTTGCCTCTAAATATTAAATCAGATATTGAATCCATGGTAATGGGCTATTTCTTATCTAATGATTTTCAGCAGATCAATAGTACTATAAATGACTTAAGTAGAATCTTGGATTTAATATATATTACAAATGATTTAAAATGTTCTTGCGAGCGCAACTTATCACCAATATTCAATAACAGTATGCATCACACAGCACTTACAGTAAAATTCGAGTTGTATAAATTTGATGAAACTAGCGATGATGATATTTTTGATCAACTTGATTTTTCAAAAGCAAAGTTTGAAAAGATTATTGAAATGTTTAAAACCGTTGACTGGTCGGGTTTAGATTCATTCGATGACCCAAATGATGCTTACAAATTTATTTGCGATAAGTTCTCTCATGCCATTTCTTATTTTGTCCCTAAAAAACATAAAGTATTGAGGAATAAACCTCCTTGGTTTAATTCACACTTAGCCAACTTAAAAATGTAAAAAACAAAGCATTCAAAAATTTTAAAAGATCAAACTCTGAGGAAGATCGATTATACTTTTTTCAAAAACGAAACGAATTCGATTATTTACACAATTTTCTATACAATCAGTACTTATTTAAGATTGAGAGTAATTTGAAGGCAAATCCTTCATCTTTTTGGCATTATATCAATTCTAATCGCAAAACAAATGGATTTCCGTCGAACATGGAGTTTAATGGCGACAAGTCTAATAAGTCACTTGAGTCATGTAATCTTTTCGCTAGGTTTTTTTCAGACTGTCTATGAACACTATGACTAATTCCACTAATTCAATAGCTAGTTTTGACTATCCTAACGTCGGTATCTTAGACAATGTTGATGTTTCTACTGAGGGTGTACTTTGCGCTATATCAAATTTAAAACCTAGTTTTAAGTTTGAAGTTTTTTAAACGTTGTGCTGACGTTAAAGTTAAGAAAATTTTGTTTGAGGATTGCTGGTTGTCCTAAGTGAAAGAACTACATTGTTCTTTCACCCGAGCATTTTAGCTATCAACATAATAGCATTATTTGCTCGATGGACTTCAGCTGGTTCCAGCATATGGGCTGGAACCCCGCAGTCGAGCTGCCCCGAGGTGACTGATGTGGCAGCTCCTGAGGAGTATATCGGTCACCTCGTACGAAACTGCGAGATTTTTAATGGAACCAGCCCATATGCTGGAACCAGCTGAAGTCCATCGAGCAAATAATGCTATTATGTTGATAGCTAAAATGCTCGGTTGAAAGAACAATGTAGTTCTTTCACTTAGGACAACCAGCAATCCTCAAACAAAATTTTCTTATAAGTTCGCCACAACTGCGTAATAGTGGAAATTACTGCTCGATAGAGCTTGCAGCACTGCCATGCTGCAACATATATATATATATATATATATATATATATATATATATATATATATATATATATATATATATATATATATATATATATATATATATATATATATATATATATGGGTTCGTGGTCATCTGGAACCCCGCAGTCGAGCTGCCCCGAGTTAAAGTTAAGCCCATTGCTTTTCTGTTCAATCTTTGCTTTAAATCAGGTATTTTCTTAGAGTCTTGGAAAACTTGTTATGTTATTCCGATTTTCAAATCTGGTGACCATAATATCATAAATAATTATACAGCCATTGTCAAACAATGTACGTTTCCGAAATCATTTGATCATATAATTAGAACAAATTATTTGATCACGTTAAAAATGCAATATGTGACTGCCAACATGGATTCTTGCCGGGAAAGTCAACTTATACTAATTTGGCATTAATCTCAGGCGACATTGTTGATGCATTAGAATGCTATATGCAATTGGACGTTGTCTATACTGATTTCTCCAAAGCCTTTGATAAAGTTGATCACAATATTCTACTTTTAAAATTAAGTAAATTGGGCTTGTCTGATGTTTGGCTTAGATTTATAAAAAGCTTTTTAGTTAACAGAAAACTTGCCGTGAAAATAGGTAAAACAACTTCTGAGATTTTGATAGATGCCACCTCTGGCATTCCTCAAGGCACACATTGTGGACCACTCCTTTTTCTGATTTTCATTAATGATTTACCAAAATGTTTTAAATTCTCCAAATGTTTCATGTTTGCTGATGATGTGAAACTCTTCCTTAAAATTGCACAATCATCTGATTGCCACAAACTTCAGAGTGACCTAACGCGTTTCCTTGATTGGTGTACTCTTCATAATCTTACTCTAAATTTCAACAAGTGCTCTGTTGCAACATTTTCTAAAAGCATAAAAGCTATTTCCTATAATTACATGCTCGGCGATAACGCATTAATACGCAAGCAAGAAATGAAAGACTTAGGTGTATTATTCCACTCTAATTTTAGTTTTAACTTTCACGTTGATTATACTATTTGGAAATCTTATGCTATGATCGGGTTCATAAAGAGAAACACGCAAAACTTTAAGGACTTCACTTTATGTAGCATTGGTTCGCAGCGTCATTGAATATTGTTCCATCATTTGGAACCCTTTTTATGTTGAATATTCGAACCGGATTGAACGAGTTCAACGGAATTTAACTAGATACGCTCTCAAAAAGATGTATTGGCCGAATGATCTCCCAGCTTATGATGCTCGACGTAAGCTTCTTGGTTTGCAATCTTTAACTGACAGACGAACCTCTTATTCTCTATTATTCGTTTATAATATTCTTTCAGGTAAAATGAATTGTAGTGAATTACGAGATCGTTTCGTTTTTTATGAGCCTCCTAGTTCACTGAGAACTAATAGACTGTTCGACATTAAAATTCATAAAACTACTTATGCGGCTAATGAGCCTATCAATAGATGCATTCATCTTTGTAATAACTTTGCAAAAGATCTTGATTTTAATTTAAACGAATACCGTTTTAAAGTAAATCAGTTTGCTTTGTTTAATTATTTTATGTATCAGTTATGATATTTTTGTATAGTCTGTAAGATATTGTAATCTGTAGACCGAATAATAATTAAATAAATAATGTAAAAAGGAATAAATTTAACAATATTTAATATAGGTAAAAGTAATTATGATCATGAATTGTTTTAATAATCACTGATAAAGCAAGGCCTTCGTGTTCAAGCTCTAAAATTTATAGTATCCAAGAGGACTAGCCAGTTAGGTATAGTTTTACCCAGAAAAGTGTTAAATTTAATCCAAAAAAATATCCCTACCTGTTTAGTTCTCTTTCAACTAATATGTAATAACTCGCCGCCGCTACGCGTGTTTCAAATTAAAGCAATTGCCTTAATTTTATTCCTCAATGATTCTTATCACTATCTTGTTTCAAAGTTTAAAGAAGTTAAATTCGCTCTAATTGAAGCTGATGGATAGTACGTATATAAGGATGATCCACAAGTAACACCCGTCAGACACACAAATACCCTAAGCAGATATATTTTTGCCAACTTGTTGGGGATTTTTCTCAGGCATTCAAGAAGCAAAAACCTTTTAAAATACTTATTTTCGCAGGTAAAATACAAAAAATATAAATGCTGCAAAACATTGAATGCTCAGAGAGCAAGGCTTAGATAACGGAAGCCCTAAAGCCCGCTTGAAGTGAGAAAAACTCTCTATGAATCAAATTTTCTATTAATCAATTTTGCCTTTAGAATTTCATCAATCATGTCTTCCCAGTGGAGAATTAAAATCCTTTTTGAATTTATATTATTATTTCTAATCCCTTGAGTACCTTCCCAGGCAGAAGAATAAATCTTCACAGGATATTTATTGGTCCTTCGCATATTTCTTTTTCCCTGTAACTTCAATTGCCATAAAATATCGTCACGCCTAGTCTCTTTGGCATTAAAATTTCTGGTTTTAGACAGAAGGCCTTAGCATAAGCCAATACTATCAAGTTGCACTGTAATTAGTAACGTTGCAACTAGTATTATAACAATAATACATAGACAGAAAACACATACATTTAGCATATATGTATGTAATTTACCAAACGTGTTCCTTCTACTCATCCATAGACACGCATTTTTCTTATCCCTTATTTTCTAATTGTTGTTCTTCATTCTTATCAATTTATTTTCCCTGTTAGAATACATCGATTCGATTTAAACATGTTGGTAGAAATTTATCAAATCAATCATTTTATTATGAAGAAAATCTTTTTTTGAAATATTTTAATATTTAGTAGTAAGATACTCGTATTGTTGGCAAAAGTAGGAATTGAATCAATAAATAATATGGATTGTTAAATGTAACGACGTCGTTCCTTTCCAGCTAACCCTTCTTTTCCAGCAGGAACGGCAGCGAACGGTGAGTATACCCTTACGAAGGTAGGGTACGTATAATCCGCGGATGGCCGGTTTCGCGTCGCGTTCGGTACGCGGTACCATAATTTGCTTTGCGGTTTTTTTTATTTGAGTAAGTTGTTTCGAAGTTCGCGTTAGAGTAGGATATTTTTCGGTACCGCTTTGGGGATAATCGGGAATGCGGAATTAAATACAGTTTTTGTTGTTGGCTGAAGAAACGGAAGAAATACGGAATAAAGTAAAGATAGGTTTCGTTTTCGTATGGCTTTATTTTCGACGTGTTAGTAAATCGGGCATGTGAACCGGTGGCTGAATTTTTGTATTTTGGAGTTAGTCTATTCGGATAAGACCCGCGACCGAACTCTTCTCCGAACTAGCTAGCAAGCCAGCAGCCACCTCGTAGTAGACTAAGGGTGTTGGGACTTTTTGACCTGAACGTTACAGTCTGTTGTCACGTTCCAAGACTTCACGTCGAGAACCGAAGAGAGGTTGGTTTAGATTTCCTTTGGGAAACCTCGGCGTTCGAGTTATTATTCAAACGGAAATCATTACAGAGTTCACATGCAAGGACTCTCCATTCCGGCAAAAGCTCTCGCGACATTTAAAAAAGATCCAATGGCTGGACTAGAGTGGAGAGTCCTCGCCACCGTTCTGGGGCCCCTACCCAGTGAAGGCAAAGTAAAAAGCGCTTTATTCAATTCCAATAGTTATAAATTTTCAAAGAATGCAAAGCAAATCCCAAACAATAAAAATACTAAAACGTAATGATCCAAATGGCTCACTAAATTTATAATATATATATCAAAGGGGAATGTCCGTAAAGGACTGCAGCGATAGTCTGCTGCCTCAGCGAGCGAATATATCAGTGCTCGCCGACGTTGGCCTTGTCTGAGGATGCGTGAATGTGCTTGCAGGCTAGCGTTGCGATGTAGTGGGGCGGTTTCTTTTTCCCAAGCACAAGGGGCCACTTCAAAAAATTTCGCATTCACGAATTGTTCGATGAAAAAACTTTTAGAAAAAAAAAGAAAACCAACTTCGAAATGCCCTAAAATGGATGAAATAAATATTATGGAAGCGGTGCCATATCATATTTTCCCCATTCTTTTCTGATGGTGCAGATGTTGGAAGTATTTATGTTGAAATGGGGAAATTGATTCGGCACCGCTCCCATAAATTTTATTACATCCTTTTTAGGGCATTTTGAAGTCGGTTTTTTTTTCTAAAAGTTTTTTATTTCACCCTTTTTAGTGGCATTTTTTTTTTATTTCAAACCTTTTAAAACTTAGTTTCTTCAATACTCGTACATCATATCATGTACTCGTATATAAAATATAAATTTTTACTGCAATGCAAAAACCACTGCGGCTAAAATATGCAGCGTTCATAGGAATCGAATTTAATTCTGGTGCATTTAATACATAATCTCATCAGCTTTGAGAAATTTTCGAATTCCGAACTTTGCCTAGCCGCCATTTTTATATTCTGACCTAACTCTGAAGTGCTTTTTTATCGTTCAACTGTTTTCTACCTTTGATCGGCCGCCATTTTGTTTCCAATCGCTCCACTTTGGATTTTTTATTGCGAGCTTTATCACACAACTGAATGAATTCTTGTACCAGTTTTAGTACAATCCGGAGCTATACTATAGTCACAACAGAAATATTTCTGAAAATTTGGCGATACCCATCGCCTTCGTTTTCAGTTAACTATTGCATCTAATTTTCATGAAAGTTTCAAGATACCCTATACCCTATAGTTCAATGAAAACTCGGCTATGCATTTTCATCTTTATCTGTAAAGTTATGATCAGTTATGGAAGGAAAAGTATCTCGTTTTACGTTGCGATTCTCGTCGGTCTTTAGTATGGAAATTACTAATTTTAGGTTTCTGGGCATTTGTTATAATGTATAATATTAACTGGAAAGTAACGAATCAACTCTATAGTTTGCAATCACTCAGTCCTTATTATTTCTTCGGGGAATTTTATAAATCGTGTGTGTAACGTTTACATCTAAGGATGTAAAAAGGATCCTTTACTAAGCTCATCGGTAAGCAAAGGATGAATTCGGAAGAGAAAAGCATCCTGAAATGTTCCCTCTAACTATTGTTGAATTGTATTTAGGCGACATTTAGAAGTAATTTATTGGTTGTTTCCGATAGAAATGATTGACTTAAATGTACCGTTTATGCAGAAAATCAAGGATACTGCTAATTTTTATCATTCGTCTCCAAAGGACTCGTATCTCCATCAAATCTTTGAAGAGTGCCGACTGATTGGCATTTTTCGTGCGAAAGATTATTTAAACTCAATTTCTCGACATCAATGTATCATATTGAACTGTTAATATCTACAGAGTCCTTGGAAGGATTACAATTCTGTTTGGATACATTTTAGATCAATATGTTGTCCTTCATTTGAAACCTCTACAATCAAAATCCTTACACCCGTCGAACAGTTATGCTGGAAAATCCGGGTGAAAGTTGGAAATTTTTTAAGCTTAAAGGGTAAAAGCCCTCTACCGTTACTTGAATTTCTTATCCTTGAAACGGGACCTAACCGGAAGAAAGACGTATCATTTACCAAAAACAGGAGTCTTCTATCTACCTCCGTTTAAAAGTTATGCGTGAACATACAAAAAAAGGCCGAGGTAAATTACCGAAGGGATGAACTATTGAAATCGACACCGATGCTCGAATAAAGCGCGCGGGACGCGAGACAATTTCATCCTTACGAATACTTATGACCCCCAACTAAGAGTGGGACATCTAGTTATAGATGAAAAATTCATATAAAACAGTTTATATGAATTTTCCCTGTAAGTATAAAAAATGTTGAGGAAGGCCACTCTACCCGGCAAGAGCCCCTGGAACTTCAATGAAGGAAGGAGCTGCAGCCCGATTACTAGCTCAGGAGTGGAAGGTCCAACCACCGTGATGGGTCCCATACCCGGTCGAAATATCAGAAATGAAACGGCCAAATTTAGCATTTAACAATTCATATTATTTATTCGTCTTATAGATCAAATCTCTTGTTCTTTCATTTTCTATTCCACATCGTCATACATCCGATCCCTTAAATCTTCCTCTTCCATCCCGCATACTGTCAAATGGAATAACACTGAAGCCTCCTCCCCTCAGAATATTTCTAACCTATTTGCCGAATATTTTTCCTCTACTTTTTCCTCTTCTGACATACTACACTCCCCTATAAATTCAATTCAAACTTATCCAGCATCAAGTACATCCTATTCCACTGATCCTTATGAAGTTGAATCCCTTATTAACTTGCTCGATCCGAATGTTAGCCCTGGTCCTGATGGAATACCTAATATATTTATAAAGTCACTTTGTTCCTCTTTGTGTTTTCCTCTTTCCCTTATATTCAATCTCAGTCTTAGTACTGGCACCTTTCCAACGTACTGGAAAGATGCAAATGTTGTTCCTATCTTTAAAAATGGCGACCCATCATCTGCCTCAAACTATCGTCCCATATCACTCCTCTCCTGTTTCTCTAAGCTGCTGGAACGACTTGTGCACAACAGGCTTCTTGAGTCCCTGAGTTCATTTGTCACACCACAGCAACATGGATTCTTAAAGGGTCGTTCAACTTCTATGAACTTGGCTGAGTTCGAAGACTATATTGCTAGAGCTTCAGACAAACAGCTTCAAGTAGATGCAATATTCACGGACTTCTCGAAAGCTTTTGACTCCGTGAACCATGTTCTGCTCTGTCAAAAGTTAGCTTTGCTTGGCATATCCGGTTCCCTTCATTCTTGGATTTCATCATATTTATCCTCCCGTTCATGTCGTGTCAATCTCTATGGCACATTTTCCTTTCCATTCAATCCTACATCTGGTGTCCCTCAAGGGTCAATCCTTGGACCTCTTCTTTTCGTACTGTTTATCAATGATCTTCCTTCTGTAATTTCCTCTTCTTGTCTCCTGTATGCTGATGATTTCAAGGTATTCCGGACAATTAGATCCCTTGAAGATTGTCAGCAACTCCAAACTGATCTTTTTAACCTGTATAACTGGTGTAATGTAAACTCCCTTCGTATTAATGTTTCCAAATGTTTTAAAATGACTTTTACTTTGAAAATTGTCCCTTTAATTTTTAATTACACCTTATGTGATGTTGTTCTCTCCTCTGCAGACTCATGTAAAGATCTTGGTGTAATATTTGACCCCAAGCTTAAATTTGATGTCCACATTTTTAGCCTAATTACCAAGGCATCAAAAGTTTCGGGTTTTCTTATGCGGCATTTGCATAAGTTTGTAAATATTGCTACCGCTGTTCGCTTGTTCACGTGTCTTGTCCGCCCGCTCCTTGAGTACTGCTCAGTGGTGTGGTCTCCAAGACATTTATATCTTTTGAACTCAATAGAAGCTGTTCAGCGTAAGTTTACCCGTATTGTGTTTTTCAAATTTAACGTAGCTTATGAGCCTTATGAGCGTCGTCTATCCACACTTCGTCTCCCTTCTCTGTCGTCCCGTAGAACCTTCTTAGATCAATGTTTCCTTTATAAGTTGTACCACCAACAAATTGCCTCCACCCTAAGCGCAGACTTGCAATACAGACTGTATGCACGGCCTAGTCGGTCTAATCACATTCTCGAGGTTCCGTACGCCCGAACAGATTTATATTTTAACTCAATTATGCCACGAATCATCAGAATGCATAACAGCCTCGAGCTTGGCTCTCTATCCACGTCCTACTTTGTTTTTAAAATTAAATTAAAGATGTTACTTTTTGCGAATAGTGATTAATGTTCCTTAGCACTAAATTTTACAAACTTTGTTCTTGACTCTATCTTCATTTCTTTCATGTTTTAGATTAACTCTTTTCTGCTTGATTTGTTGTATTGATTTGTCTTACTCTGAATTTTATTTAACTTTATTTAATTGTCTAAGTCTATTTTGTAATTGGATTTCTGTCTGTTAAGTAGACTTGAATAAATAAATAAATAAAATAAATAAATTAACTGCTCTGAGTTAGAAAATATTCTTCAATTTAATATTTAATGGGCCGTAAGTTTAATTCTTCTTTTCCCTATTTTTAGTATTACAATCTACAAGCGAAACGCATACCGGGGGTGGTTATTGAAAACGAAATTTCAGTCCCTAAAGACTACATCGAACTAATTACAAATTACTTTTGATTTTAATTGCATGGTCATGCAAGCAAAAATAAAACAATATTTTCTTATTATTCTTGGGTCTAATTCTAGTTGTCAGACTGAATCAATTTGATAAAATCACCAATGATAAACTGAGAAAAAAAAATTTATCATGCACATTTTACTAGCATATATATGCCTTATATCAGTCCAATCAATGAGGGTATTCTGTCCTATATAGGGAATTCAATGCCGGGATTCCGGGATTCCGACCATTTTACAGGGTTAGAAATTTCGGGATTTTATTTAGTTGATCCCTGGATTTACGGGATTGATTAATCGTTTTTGAACTTTTTATAAATTCGTTGCTTGAAATGAGCTCCTCCGCTTTCACCTACGATTTGTCCACTCTTTTGTTTTTGTTTGTTTAACTTGTTTAGTTGTTCCCAGTCAATTCGATTAGTTTTTGAGCGGGGTGACGAGCAGGCAAGTTCACACTGCCCAAACAGATTCGACTAGTTTATGTGTTGCCTGACAATCGGCAGGTCAAGTAGAAAAGTACAAAAAGGAAGTTTCTTTTAAACGTTAACATTGTTGTTGGTAAGAATTCTTTTCAAATACGATTTTGTCCGTTCTTTTGCTTTTTCCGTTTATGATAATCGGATAATCGGACAGATTCACGCTTTACAAAAAGTAAGTTTTTTTAAAACATTAACATTATTGTTGGTAGAAATTCTTTCATTAGAATAGTTAGAGTGAAACAAACAGACGTTGATTTTTTTCTTTTCATTTTAAAGCTATTGATTTTTAGTTTTACAGTCGCAAATGAGATACATTTGTTTGTTTCTAGATAGTATAAAGGGAGTAGCGTGTCCCCAAAAAGTGTATATATTGAGCTTAAAAAAGATAGCGGTGCTTCCTTTATATGGAGTCATTTTTTGATTGCCAAAGAGGGAAATACAGCGCAATGTAAGCGTTGCCCAGCAGTTTCGAAAACACTTGGAGGATCTGCCAAAGGATTACACACCCATCTCTAAGCGAAATATTCATTGACATTAAGCTCGACAATATAATCTACATCAAATGCTCATAACTTCGAAGAACCGCCCTTGCAACGAAAAAGCAATTCCATCGTGGAATATTTTTCTAAAACTGATACTCTCGATGACGTTTTACCTCGGATGACTGCTTTAGACGGCTTTCCTATGATTTTGATCCTATCAAAAGGGTACTCAGATTTGCCAAGATCTGCCGCAACAATCCGCAATCGCGTGGTAAATTACAGCCATAAAATTAAAGCGCAAATAAAAGCTGCATTATTTACATTAAACAAGTTGGGTAGATAGACCTACGCTCATGCCAGAAGGGTTTTGTACTTAACTTACAAAATGCTGGCACCAGCAACGAATAAAATCAAGAAACATGTAAAAGACGGTTTTCTTGCAGAAAATATTAAATTCGAAGATCATACTATTCTTAACAAAGTCGAATGAATTTTGACTTCTGAGGTATATGTTATTGTTATACTCATGAATATCTCCCTTGATATATTTTCAGATTTTTTAGATCACAGGTTTTCATTCACGAGGGAGGAAACACATTTTTCATGTATTTCTCCTTTAAGAACTGTTTTGAAAAGCTCCCATAAAGAACATTCATTTGATACTCATATCGGCTACCTTTGATGAAATTTTCGAATCCTAGAATGGTTACAAAGCCTTTTTGCTAGGAGCTCTCTCCTACCTCCTCGACTTGTTCATTTATGAGTCTTAATTATAGGTACTCATCTTCAGTCAATCATTAAATTGAATCAAGTGTTATAAGCATGCCCCTTAAACGTTAAAGTTGGGGAAAAATAAGTCAAAATTATTCAATCTACGCATTTAAAACAGCCACTATTTTGTTTTACGATTACTGATATCACAAGTTGAACCGACTTTCAAAGATATTCATGATACCTATCATTCCTGAAATTTTCATGCAAATCCTAGCAAACCTGCAGTGCCTGAGTCAGTAAAAAGCGCATATTGTTCCATAGCCATATGTTTCCATAGTAATACAGCCCATATTGTTCCATAGTAATACAGGAAAATTCAAATCGCTATAACTTCATTAAATACCATTCAATCTTTATGAAACTTTCAGAACAAATCAATCTTATAAATAGTCATCTGTATATTGAATTTTTAAGGGTACCGTTAAGATTTTATTCAAGAAAACATAAAATTGATAAATCATACTATTACTAACAAAGTTGAGTGAATTGCGACTTCCCACGTATTTTTTGTTGTTGTACTCATGAAGGCCTACATCCATAATTTTTTTCAGATTTTTCGGATGAAAAGTGTCCAATCGCGAAGGGGGGGGTACGCAAAAAGTTCGTACATTTCCCCTTCCCCTGCCCCCTTAGTACCGATGAGGCAATTTTTAGACTTGTTTTGAAAAGATCTCATTGAAACCTTTTCAACGACACTCTACTCGACTACCAATGGTGAAATTTTTTTTAAGGGTCACCTCCCTATATGGGGAGACTCCCCTTAAACCCTTTTGAAAAAATTTTCCATCCTTGAACTTTCAAGAAGTCACCACTTCTGACCTTTCTACAAAGTTTCATTGCTGTAGCTTCTATAGTTTCGGAGAAAAATTGCTGTGACATACAGACGGACGGACGGACAGTCAGACGGACACAGGTCGTGATTGCAATAGGGTTTTGTATTATAGTATAAAACCTCTTAAAAATGAAGGAGAAAGATGCAGTTTAAGCTGTGACGAATAGACTTCGAGCTCAAACAAGAAATACATGAAAATAAACATACATTCATGTTATACAACTCGGAATATTTAGGACTGGTTCGCATAAATGAATCATTAACAGCTGAGGCATCTGTGCAAATATTAAAGGAGCGTCTTTCTGAGCTACACATTCCTCTTGATTCTGATATTGTTGCAATAATAACTGATGGTGCAAACGTCATGCTTAAGATTGGAAAGCTTGTGAAAGCAGAGCCCCAAGTTTGCTTTGCACATGGGATTCATTTAGCCGTTTGCGATTTGTTGTACAAAAATATAGACGATTCAATTATGAGCCAATCTTTGAACGTAGATATAGATGATGATGACGAAGATCTTGGATCAGGTTTAATTATCGAACCAAGCCATTTTCGAGATTTTACGAACGATCGCAATATTAAAAACGTGGTTGAAAAAGTTCGTCGAACAGCTGTTCTGTTCAAAAGATCACCTGTACAATTCTTCAAAAATATGTACAGCAGGAACATAGAAAAGTGCTAAACTTGTTGCTTAACTGCAAGACGAGACGGAACAGCCTCTTTATAATGCTTGAACGCTTTGTTCTTATAAAGATTAGCATTCAAAAAGCTCTTACAGACCTGAATAATCCAGAGATTTTCGATGAATCTGATTTAGATATCATAAATGAAATAATCAATGTCTTGGCGCCAGTAAAGCTATCCGTAGAAGCATTTTATCGTTCTGACACAAATTTGTGCACGGCTGATGAAATATTTAGGGCATTGGTAAAATTATTTTACAATACCCTACTAAAATCACGTCCTGTCTGTCCGTCCGTCCGTGTGTCACACCACTTTTTCTCGCCAACTACATAAGCTAGAAACACAAAATTTTGTAAGTAGGTGTAAAGTGATGCCCTCTTCAAAGTTTCACTGCAAAAAAAAATTTATAAGGTGTTTAAAGGGGGCCTCTCCATATAGGGGCGTGGATCCGAAAAAAATTTCATCGCATGTAAACAATATGGGTATCAAATGAAAGATCTTGATGAGAACTTTTCAAAACAGGTCTTAAAATGACAAATTTTGCTTTGAGGGGTGCAGGGAAAGGGGAAATTTCATCCAAAAAATCTGAAAAAAAAATCATAGAGGTGCGACTTTAAGGGCACAAGTGCAACAAATACCTTAGAAGTCGAAATTTGATCAACTTTGTTAATAATAGTGCATTTTATAAATTGTACATTTTTGCCTATAAAATCAAAGTGGCACCCTTAAATTTCTCAAAAACTACAATTTGAGTTTTTTGAAAGCAATTGTATGTGTTCTGAAAATAACACAATAATCGAACAATAAACAGCGAAGTTATAGCCGATTGAATATTTAACAATTGCAACAACATTAATACGAGATACTAGGGAGATACACGTTTGCAACGTACCTAGACACTATAAATATGTAGGAATTTTGTTAAAATTTTAGAAATGGTTTGTAATATTGATGTGTTATCATGACTAATCAAACGACGTGGTCAAAACCCTTGAAACAAAATGGCAGCGAATATAAAAATATAATAGCCATAAAAATTCTTCGAACTCAATTTGTGGAATCTGTATATTAGTCAACTTTTGATTTGCAGAATATATTGTTTGACTTACTAATTGTTTTAAAATACCCTTTTGGCAGGAGCACTCTCCTGCTACTTCAACTTGTTAAGTTTCTTCTCCGACTAGATTCAATTCACATTTGTTAAAACGCTTACAACACCGCTGACGTAATGAATTAAGTGGCGTGTTAAATTATTTACAAAATCCTCATAATGAGAGTAGTTGTTGAGATGATGATGTAAGAGATTTATTTTTATGTCCAAACAAAGTCCAAATTGAAAAACAGATAATTTTATTATTTGAAAGGTTGAATACCACTTTTGTGGCACGATCAACAATAGTATGAAAACATTAACTCCTGAGGGTATCAAAGAAACAGACTTTTCAAAATTGATCAAGCAAGCAATAGCTCTTTTCGAAGCAACTAAAACACGAAGTCACAATTTGGAACAAATTTATAAATATTTGTTGACAATACCTCCGACTTCCATCGAGGCGGAACGCGCTTTCTCAGCGTCTGCTTACATGTACTATATGTGCGGCAAATTGAGAACTAGGCTTGGAAAAAAAAGGATCGGGATTAAATTCCGTAGCCGTAAAGCATTGATTTACTTGAATTTTTCACAGTAGGTAAGAAATAGTGCTTTTATCTTGGCGGTGGTTCCTATCCAGTAAAATTTTTGGGTCAAAATAATCCCGGCAGTCGATAAAAGATATAATTTTTAGCGAAAAATGTTCCATAACGTTTTTTCGAAAACTGAATACATTTTTCGTTTATTTCCCCTTCCTGTGCGCCCCTCGAAGCAAAAAGTGACAAATTAAGACCTGTTTTGAAGAGTTCTCATCAAAACCCTTCATTTGATACCCACATCGGCTACTTTCAATGTCATTTTTTTTCGGGGGCCACTCCCCTATATAGGGAGACCCCGCTCAAATACCTTACAAAAATTTTTGTAGTTGAACCTTGAAGAGAGCATCCCTTTACACCTGCGTACAATATTTGATGTTTCTAGCTTACGTAATTTGCGAGAAAAATTCCTGTGACACACAGACGAACAGACACAAGGACAGACAGGACAGCAACGAGTTTCGTTTTTTTTAGAAATATCCTAGGTACAATACAAAGCGAACAGTCCGCGTGGTGTAGTTGTTAGAGCACTAAGCCTGTAAGCCGAAGGTCTCTGGTTCGAGGTTCGTTGGCGTCAACGAGACGGACGGACTATAAGCCTGTTCAGTTATGATACTTGCTGGTTTAAAATCAGAACGCATCCTAGCTGGGCGGACGGACACACAGCGAAAACGTGGTAATTATCATATCACCTTGTTGAGTGCCGATACATTCGATCATGACAACGAGATACTCTAACTATCTCTAAGCTAAGGCCCGAAAGGGGCTGTAGTGCTACGAGAAACGAGACAATACAAAGCGAAATATAGTTGAAAAATGAGAGTTTGTTTTTTGTGAATGCTCAAATCGATGCATTCATCTTAAAATAATGGAAAAACGACTGATTTTCCAGGTATAATGCCAAGAACATTTATTGTAGTACGAGCAACAACCTTTGAAATGTGCACTGCTAAAATATTAAATTAAAAGCGATACAGTTCACAAAATACTGACCTCTCAAATTTTTAAAGAAGAAATGAGTAGTTTAATTAACCCCATGTTCATCAGAATTGAAATATATCTTTTTCCTTCAATTTCTTCTTCTTCTTCTTAGCACCAATGCCCCTATCGGGCCTTCGCTTCCTGCAAATAGCGCCTCCAACTGTCTCGGTTTATTGACCGCGTCTTCCAATTCCGAAATCCGAGCAGCGATGAACTGTCTTCGTCGACCGAGTCAGACCAGCGTTTCCTCAGTTTCCCCACTGGTCTCTGCGCTTCAGTTCTCCCAACGAATACCTTTTTGGGTATCCGTTGTTCGTCCATACGATTCATGTGGCCAGCCCATTGCAGTTTCCGCAGCCTTGCAAGTCGTTGAGACCTCCGACTCGTCAAAAATTTCATACAACTCATGATTGTATCGAATTCGCCATTGGTCCCCATCTGGCTTCCCTCCGATTATTCGCCCTCAGGACTCGTCTCTCAAATGCGTTCAATATATTTGCAGATGTTTCAGTTATGATCCATGTTTCAGACATATAGCATAAGTCTTATCACAAATTTGTATACTTGGAGCTTTGTGTTCCTGTGTATGCAGCTAGTTTTCAAGACCATCAAAACTGAATAAAATATTTTATTTGCGAGTTTTATTCTTCGGCGTATCTTATCTCATTCATTACTGGCTTTCATTATTTTGGCGCCTAAATACAAAAATTCGCTCACATTTTCGATACTTATTCGCCAGGTGTGATATTTTGTGTATTTAAAGTACTTTTCTTCGACTGCATCATAACCTTTGTTTTATTTTCATTGATTTGTAGCCCTAATAGTCGAGTCTTAGAAAGAGTTCTTTGGCAGTTGTTAATGACCGTGACAAAATGTTGATGTCGTCCACATAGGCTACCACTTGGCTCGACTTGTATAGTAATGTACCTCGTGTATCGACAGGTAGCTTCCTTATGACGTACTCTAGAGCCAAATTGAAGAGCAATCCGCTTAGCCCATCTCCCTGCTTTAGTCCGATATTTGTGTTCGGTGAATTGATTATTGATGCGGGCTTGGGAGGTCGTCGACGCCATTGTCATTTTGATAAGACGGACTAATTTGTCTGAGATGTTAAAGCAAAGCATTATTTGATACAGTACGTTACGATCAATACTGTCGTATGCTTGCTTAAAGTCAACGAAAATTTGATGTACGTCTATGTTGAACTCCCAGCATTTTTCAAGTACCTGCTTGACAGTGAACAATTGGTCTATTGTCGATTTACCAGCTCCAAAACCACCTTGATACTCCCCTATAATACTATTCGTATATGGTCCGATTTTATTTTCCAAGATCTTTGAATATATTTTGTACGCCGTAAAAAGTAGTGATATGCCCCTATAATTTTCGCACTGTAATTTGTCACCTCTTTTGTGGATAGGGAATATAATCGATTGGCTCCACTCGTTTAGCATAAGTTCTTAGTGCCAAATGTGCGGGATGACTTTGTGAATAGCTTCATGAACACTGCTGCCACCATATTTAATAAGCTCCACTCAAATCTCATCGATGCCCGACGCTTCATTATTCTTTTGGGCTTTAATCATGGAACACACTTCATCCAGAGTTAGCGGAGCCAACGGAAAGCTCTCCGCCGACATCTATAAGCTCCGATGTTCTGGAGCTGTGCAAAAGATTAAGGAGGTTCTGGAAATATGATGCCCATCTTTCCTTAATTTTGGTTTCATCAGCGATGACATTGCCGAAGTCATCACGACAGAGCGTGGTTTTGGACTGATAACCACGTTTCAGGCTTTTCACTACTTTGTATGCTTGTCTTGTGTTATTGCTCGCTAGACCTACATCGATACTTCTCAATTGGTCGTCATAGTATTTTATTTTCTTAATTCTAATGATCTTGTTCGCTACTCTTCTGAGATTTTCATAGTGTTCTCTCTTCGTCCTGGTTTTCCTCCCTTTGTAATCCTTGTATGCCTGATTCTTTTTGTCTAACGAATTCTGGCACTCATCATCGAACCCATCATCGAACCCATTCGTTTCTCTTGCGCCGGGCTGGATGTCCCATTGTCTGTTCTGCCACGGTCTTAAAAGCCGCTTTCACTTCCAGCCAGAGCTCGTTGCTTGTCTTTAACGATGCGTCTGATAAGAGTCTGATAATATGGGAGCCAGCTAGTTGTCGAGGTTCTCCGTGAAATTTTCGACTACAGACGCCGTTTGGAACCTTTCGACGTCAAACTTTTGTAGCGGGCTGGTCTTCGCTGAAGATGTCTTTGACATACGACATCGATTGATTAATGTGATCAAATAATGATCTGAGTTACAATTGTCTCCTCGGTGAGTACGGACGTCAAGTTTGCTCGAGGCCTATCGTTGTTGGATAAGAACATGGTCGATCTGGTTTTGTGTGTTGCCATCCGGTGATACCAAGGTCATTTTATGAATGCGTCGATCTGGAAAGCAAGTCGAACGTATGACTAGATTTCTGCTACATGCAAAGTCGATCAGGCGCTGGGTGTTGTCATTTGTTTCATCGTGGAGGCTATATCCTCCAGTCGTTCCCGATGAGATAGCTCATTGCCAACCTTAGCGTTGAAATCACCCAGAATTATTTTTGTGTTGTTTGTAAATAATGAGTCGACTAGTCTTTCCAGGTGTTCGTAGAACGTTTCCTTCGTTTCTCCGTTCTTTTCTTTGATCGGGGCGTGAACATTAATCAGCCAGATTTTAAAAGATTTCGCTTTGATACAGATCCACACAACTGTTCGTTTATTGCCTTATAATCAATAACGTGCGATTTGAACTCCCCATCGACAATGAAGGCCACTCCGAATTCTCGTTTTCCAGTAGGCTTCCCACTTTTGAATATTGTGTGGGATCTCATGTCCTGAATGTCTTTTCCAGCCCAGTTCGTTTCCTGGATTGCCAGTATCTCATTCCAGGATTCAATGCCATAGTCCTTTTTTTTTGATTTGCGAGGTCGTTGCCTTGATTTCAATCCATTCCGAGGTCCCCTGATTTTGAAACATTTTAAGGTTTTCCAGGGACGGGGTGTTAAGCCGTCGCCCAACTCCATTCCGGTGGCATGATTATTACGTCGATTCCGTTATCAGGCGCGGAAAATTCGCCTTCACCCTCTTACGTCCCCACAAAGGAGATGTAAGTAGGGCTTAGTAGCAGAGCTGTAGACGTTTTTACAGTTACTAGCATTTCTCGGGATTTAATGTCCCATTATTGAGAAACCAGTAATCCCAATGAGCGACCCCGAAAGCATTTACTACCATTTAATTGGGCGGTTTCGGATGAGGAATCATAAAAGCTGTAGGTTGGGGAAACAAGGACCATCTACGGCGGAGTCTGTTTCTAAATTTTCACGCAGACGTATCGGAGCGCTGTCGTCTGTATGTTGTGATAACTTCATTGTATTTCATTTTCACCCAAGTATTCAGTTCGATCGAAGTCACCCATCAGTGAGGATCTTCGATTTTCTATTTTGCTGCCTGGTGAGTAAATTTTTTCATGTACAGTTAATTTGTTTTGCTGAAACGGTGTAACATTATGTGATAATGCCAACAACGATTTGTGATACAGTGGCTCATTGTGTTTATATCTACATGTGATAATCTTTTGTTTCGACGTTATGAAAGAGTGTGGAGGCCATTTTGTTTCGAAAACACTATTGGGGCTTGTTGGCATGAGTTAGTCTGGGGTAAGTTGGCACAGGCTAATTGCATTATGCCAACCAGCCCCAAAGTTCCAATGAGAATCTTTTTATTTAAGAAATCAAGAGACAATAAATTTATCATTTATATGTTTGATAAAGTTTTAGAATAGTGTAACCCTCCTACTGTTTATTTAAGGATATAAAACCCTTTTTTTAAGAAATCTATAAAGCTGCACGTCTTTTTTTTAATTTTCCCCCACGTAATATTGCTTTTGTAGATCGGTATGGTAAGGTGTTACAAACGAAAGTCCAACCAGGCTAATTACTCGGTTGAAACTGTGAAGAAGGCTGTAGAAGCTCATATCATTGAGGGAAAATGTCTGGCTCGTGCGTCAGATGAATTTGGGAACCCTCTTCCCAGGTTAGTTATACATTGCCAAAAAGAAAGGGAACGTGATGCTGCAGCAAATGCTTCCAATGCTGCAGCAAATGCCTTGGCTCCAGCTTTATCTTGTGGGTACGTATTGCCGAGAATGGTAATTAGGTACCCACTTATCTTTATATATTTTCATGCTTTTAACTGTAATATTTATTGTGATCTTCTAAGTTTTGTATTACCTGCTTATCAATAACTTTATTTCCTCATACACGTTTTTACAACTAAGCAATAATTGCTGTTGTCCAAATATTTGAAAACGGCTGCAGATGTGTACTTTAGGTTGTCGTCTAAACAAGTCAGGAAATTTGCGTATCAGTACGCAAAAGTAAATTCTATGAAAATACCTGCTTCATGGAATGATAATGAGATGGCGGAACCGGACTGGTTTTATAATTTTATGAACCGACACCCAAGTTTATCTCTACGTACTCCTGAAGCTACAAGCTTATCAAGAGCTACAAGCTTCAACAAAACCAATGTTGCGAGATTGTTTGTATTGCTGAAATCTATACTTGACAAATATAAATTAGAGCCTCAAGGTACTTACAACGTAGACGAGACAGCGATCACAACAGTGCAAAAACCAGACTAAGTGATTGCACGGCAAGGATTTAAGCAAACTAGACCTGTAACCTCTGCTAAAAGAGGAACACTGGTGACTCTTGCAGCATGCGTTTCAGCAGGAGGAGCTGCGATTCCTCTTTTTTCTGTTCTCCTGTGAGTTAAATATAAGGACCACTTTGTTCAAGGTGCACCACCTGCCTCAAATGGTGATGCGAACAGATCAGGATGAATGATGGAAACTAATTTTATAAAGTTTGTAAAACATTTCCTTCATTTTACGGGATATTCGAAGGAGCGACTAGTACTACTTCTTCTGGATAACCATAGTTCGCACTTATTAATTGAGGCTCTCGATTTGCTTAAAGAGAATGGAGTAATTGCACTATCGTTTCTCCCACACTGTAGCCACAAGTTGCAACCCCTAGACATAAACTCAAAAAATATGTTAACTCAGCATGCGACGCTTGGATGACCAACAATCCAGGACAGACTATATCCATATATAATATTCCCTCAATTGTCAACATGGCATTCCTGCTTGCTATGACTCCCTCCAACATAACAGCTGGATTTCGCGTTAGTGGAATATGCCTCTTCAACCCCGATATATTTGATGATGCAGAATTGTTACCTTCATCTGTAACTTATCGTCCACCTCCTCAGGAAGAGATAGCGCACATATTAATACTTGCCGATTTGAAAGACTCAGCTGATAGTCCTTCACCACACTGCATTGCACTAGCCTCAACATCCAACCAACTTGTTCAACCTCAGGAAGTCTGTCCATTACCAAAATCAAGACCACGGAAGCAAGCTATCTAATCGAGGAAGAAAACGGAGGAAAGCTGAACTTCTCATAAACACTCCAGTGAGAAATTCTTTAGCAGTATAAGTACGTAACAGAGCAAAGAAGCTATCTGATAAAATCACCAAGAGGTTGAAGATTTGAAAGGCAAAGAATAGGCGGTTTGTCAAAAAGAAATTTGCGTTATCCTCAACGGAATCTGAATCCGAAGGATTGACTTATGCTGAAAGTGAGGATAGCGTCGGTCAATTATCTGATACATCGAGGTGAAGGTGAATCCTTCACTAATAATGAAAATTTCCATCCGACCAAATAACCCCAAGACAATGATAGTTCCTTGCAGAACACAGGTGCCACAGGACCTGAAGTACACAAAAATGATAATTCAGCATTATAAGTAACAAATTCTAAAGAGAACAGCAAGATAAATGAAGCTGAGAGGCGTGATAGACCCCAATGCGAAGTAGAGACATTATTTTGGTGTAGTACCAGTCACGCAAATATCCGGGTATGATTCTTGACATCTGCACAGATACAGACGACGTTTGTGTAACGACTATGGTAAAACATCATAAATACTGGAAATGGCCAGACATCGAGGATCACCTTTGGTGTAAAAAGAGCAAAATACTGCGGAAACTTGATCCTTTTAAACAAATTAGTAGTAAGCCAATATTATTCACTGTTGACATATAATGCTGACAAACAAAATTTTTAGAATGTTTCCTATTCGTGTACTTGCTTTGCTACTTTCTTAATTAAAAAAGAAATAAAATACTTTTGTCCTGAACTGTACGTTGCTTTTCCTTCAAAATTCAACCTTTTTCAGGTAGCCCCTATAGGTGTGCCAACTTACCCCATAACTGGGGTTAGTTGGCTTTCTTGGAGACCTTCGGGAAATATTTTCTAAGAATAGACAAAACCATTCGTAAGTTATAATAATTACACAAATTGATACCAGAGATGTTAATTCACAAAAGTCGAACATGCTGTATGTTTTTCTGAAAAAATAGAACGATCGAAAACCAAAATCTATGCCAAATAGCCCCCGTCTCCCCTACATTTGTGTGAAAAACATACAAACCACTGATTTTGTAGACCAGTTTTATTAAGATATTTATTTTTATGCATTTTCACTCACAAGTATTTTATGCCCATTCCAATACAAATTTAATGATTTCAGAAATGTAATGCATTATTTTCCTATTTATATTTCAGGTACGTATCTATGTTAACCGAACCTAAGAGGTTTTTGTAAGTACAAATTATGCAACTTTTACAAACATATTCCAAAGTATCACTCAATTAAGCAGTTATGAGAAGTTTTCTTTAAAATCTCTCTATTTTTAAAAGATGGTTTACTGCAACCATAGCAACCTTTGTACATGTATCCGTTTATTTAAGGAAAGGACATTTCATATCACAAACATAACATTACCGTTATGTATGCATGTATACTATTTATCCATAATACGTACAAAAATATATGAATACTGCTTCACAGGTATCCTACCTACAAAAAATATGCCTTCGATATTTTTTGGTCCTCCACGTCCATAGCTTCCACGCGGCATACATTATCGATAAGAATTCGATGATATCCGTGTTGAGGAGAGAATAAGTTTACGAGGAAACTTTCGGTTTCCGCGTTGTACTCGGCAAAGTATCCAATTTTATTGATTTCTGCGTAGTCGTTCATTCACTAAACGGAAACTCTTACTCGCCAGAATGAAATTTAAAGACCGTAAGGACACAAGGTTAAGGACTGGATCTCAGTCAAGTTTATTGATTTTTTATGGACACAATATAAATATTTTTGTTATCAGATTTAAGGGTAATTAGGTGACACAGCAGCTCCTATTAGAAACATGATATGATTGAAGTGTTGTTGAATTCTATCCACACATTTCCTGATGTGTATGGTATTGAAGATTGTTTGCTTTTTAGAATTGGCTATTTTGATTTAAGAGAAGAAATTGCTAGAGGTAAAATGAAATTGCTAGAAGTAAAATTGGCAACTTGATTCATTCATTTATAATTTCAATAACCATGGAATCCCTACGGATATTCCTCAGTTACTTGATGATATAAATTACATGTCAATTAGTTACTTCTGAACTTCCCTAACTTACGTAAAGATGTACTATGTCTCAAGTTTTTGTTTCTTAACAGGGGAGGAGCACAAGTTTCTCGCACAAATTTACACCTCTCTTTCCCACTGTGACGCTGTAAGTCGAGTTCTCAGATATGATTTGAGAAGCTCTTGTCAAGATCTTTCATTTGACACGTCATCCGATCTTTGGTGAAAAAACCGCCTCCTTCTATATCAGTCGATCAAAAAAGAGATGATAATACCAACCTAACAATCAACATACCATAGTTTTTATGACAGTTTAATTATTTCAAGTCAGTTGAAAAAGTCGTGTATTTACGTTCCTACCATAAATTTATGTGTTACTTTGAAGACTTTTTTATTTGTGGCCTTTTAGTAATCTATCGATTTTTTTGAAAGAATCACTGCGACTTTTTCCATTAACCGTTTTGAGGCACACAATCGAAAATGATAGTGAAAAATCCTCAATCCGTGTTGGCACATTTAATTTTATGCGGAACGTCAGGATGGGCGATGAAATCGATAGACGGAAACAAGGAGCACTTCGCGTTTGGTACATTTGCTTTTCTCTTCGCTCATGGAGCAGTTGGAGTGGCTCGCTATGCGCTCAAGGATCCAGATGAAAAAATAGTCGAAGCTTTTGACAAGACACTGGTAGTTGCCGAAAGTATTGCGTTACCACTCCTTAATGTGGACTTTTATTTAATGAACGGTATGAGACAGGAGATCGCTTATGCGCACGCAGGATCAGCTATTATTCCTGTGACTATGGAAGTTGCGTCCGAACGAAATGAACGAGTAATTGATTTGATTGTTCTTGGGAATATTGCGTCATTGGTATTTATGGCTGTTAGTAAAGAACAACCGTGGGCCGCTGGACTAGCTGCGATAGCTACAATGAATCATTTTACTTTGAAACGTGTCTCAGAAAATTTGGAAGTACCACGCCCAGATTTGATTGCAATTGGTCTTAGTTTATTGAACATATTTGCAGTGCAATATTTGTCGCAAATCCAGGAGATGTTGTAGTGAGTTTCGATTTAAAGTAATGCTTGTATACAACTGCGAAAATTTTAATCAGGCTCAATGAGAGCTATGTTTCAATATTTATAGTATAGTATTAAAACATATACAGCAAAAATGACTCTTTGATTTTTGATTAATTTAAAACAAGAAATCCCATCCTTCGCATTCATCAAACCTCAGTGGTCATCTCGATCAGTATCTGTACTATACTGAACATGTCAAAATCTTGCTGAGTAAAGCACAAAAAGTAGTCATGGCTCTCCGTTACATATGGTTCGATGAACTCAGTCTCAGGCTTTCTGTACAAACCAGTACATGCACAAAGACATTTCCTTTCGAAAATTCTTAATTATTCAATAGTACTAGCACTCTCTTGTAACAGATAATTTTGACCTTTTGATCAATGTATTTGGAATGAAAGAGTCTTCGTAGGGCCATGACTACTTTCAGTGCCTGATTTTCACATGTTCAGTATAGTACAGAAACTGATCGAGATAAACACCGAGGTTTCGAACACCGGATTTATGTGGAACACGTTCTGAACTATCCTCGCCAGCCATGATGTGGAAATCTTTCCAACTACGTTTCAGGTCCTGAATGACCACCTGCAGCGTTGTCCGAAACAAGATTGTTTCACACTTCTGCGCATTGATTTTCATTCGCCAAAGTCAAAGTCAAAGTCAAAAGCGCTTTATTTAATACTAATCGTTATAAATTTTAAAAGAATATAAAGCAAAATCCAAACCATAACAATAAAAAACTTAATGGCCCAAATGGAGATTTCTCTGAACTTTTGTAGCTTTTCGGTCTGCCGTATAGATGATCAGATCATCAGCAAACGCTACCAATGATCGCGTTGGCGATATGTTAAAATCAAAGCCGTCCAATAGCTTGCGAATGAAGATTGAGAAGCGCAGAGGTGCAGTAACTCTTCCCTGCTGTAGACCATTCAAGACCTTGAACTCGCACATTGTTGTCAGATTTCCATCAGTTACAACAAATGATTTCCCGTATAACATATTGCACATCATGGCGACAAGGTGTCTGGGGAACTTGTCCTGAAGGATTTTAAAAACTAGTCCATCTAACCACACCGTATCGAAGGCTTTCTCCATATCAATGAGACATGCTCCAACACATTGTCTATCATTTAATTTCCAACAGATGTCTGAGGTTACTTTCGTTATTGCATGTGTGGTCGAATGCCTGGCACGAAAACAAAATTGGCAATTCGGCATCAACTCATTTTCCTCAATGTGGGCGTTTAATGCTCTGTTGAGCATCACTTCAAACACCTTGCTGATGTTATGAAGCAAGCTGATTGGGCGATAGCTTTTAGGGCATAAAAATTCTTTTCCTTTCTTCAAGCTTAGAAATACCTTAGCCTTCTTCCACTAATTTGGGAAATATGAATTGCTCAACATGTTGTTGAACAATATGCAATAAGTACTAATAGCAACCTCAGGCAAATGTCGGAGAACTACATTTGGAAAACCATCAGTACCACATGATTTCTTGTTGTTTATCTTGCGAAATACAATATGAAAGACAAGTCTTCATAGCTGACAAAATAATCAATAAGATTCAAGCTCGGCATGAGTTCAGATGTTAATGTTTCATTGAACTGAAGAATTGATTGGCCACTCAGGCTTGATTTGAAGTCGGAAACTTTTGCTTCAACGGCCTCTGAAAATATTTCATTCCCTCTCTCAGGGTTTGGTAGATGAACCAATTCAAAATGTGTTCCAATCAGGGAGAGTTTATCCAATCCCTCACATTAAATCCTGTTTCCATTTCTATCCGGAGTCGTACTATCAATTTCGATACCAGCCCTATCGAGAAGATTTATCTCATCACTAGTGACTTCAAGATTCTATACCTTCACACGAGACTTCTTGCGGAATATGCTTTTCACTTTCGCGAAAGCGCCATCTGGGTCCTGTGGGCTAATACCCCTCAGTTTTTCCGCCCATTGATTGCTGACCTCACTCCTGAAGTATGAACGCATTAAGTTCCGGACATTCGTCAGGTGTAATTTCAACAAAGCCAACGAGTGATGGTTGTAGTCCAAAAATCACCGATAAATATTGTTGACGCGTTTGAGAAGAAGGCTTTCCAATCTTTTTCACCTTGCGATAGTTGGTGTTTCATATCCTTCCATATTGTTTCGATGTTTAATCTTGTGAACTACTTTCTCAATCGTTTCCAACGTCAGCTTCTCTAACTTCGACAAATAGTGATCTATTTCAACGTTAGTTAGATTTCTGTCATTAGGAACCATTGAGCAACAGCTGCGATCATCAGGAGGGAGAAACTGCTTCTGGTACTCCCGATTAAACTTTTTTTGAAACTTTCCCCAGTCTGTTTTACTGAAATTCAACCGATAATTTTCATGTTGTACTGGAATTAGGAAGAGATCATCCCTTTGATGATTGATTTCCATCATAATTCCGTTATGGTCCTTATCCTAAGGAAGCACCTGAAGTTTCCGTTGGGGACTATTAAAGCTGAATTCAAGTCTTGCATCAGCAATGGAGAGGTCCAAATATGAATTTGTCCTGTATTTGGCTCCCTGTTATCCACGATTTCAGAAATACACCTCTTGGATTATTGCTGGCGTTCAGCCATGATGCATGCTTGGCGTTTAGGTCACCAGCAAGAATATAATAATGATGCAGCCTTTTCAATTCGAGCATTTCAAACAAGGAATTGAGTTCCTCCTTGAACTTGAGAACACTTCGACCAGTTGAATAGGCAAAGATAACGAAGAGGTTATCCCCATCTGACAGTGAAATTTTGATAACGGACGCTTCGAGAGATTCAAAGCTTTTGAATACGGCTTTTTCAATATTTTGGAAACAATAGGGTCTGCGAACCAATATCCCGGTGCCACCTCCCCCATCACCTATAACCCTATTGTTTCTTACGAATTCAAAATCCTTGAATATCATGGTGTGCCATGAATTGAGGTGGGTTCCAGTGAGAAGCATGATGTCAGGTTTTACTTAAAAATGAATTCAAGGAGATAATCATGTCGATGTAAAGTAACAATGGATTTGACGTTGATCGAGATTAGATGAATCCTATCCATGAGAATGTGGCTGGATGACAAGTTATTTTGAGGCATATAAAAGCCCTAAACGCTGAAAGACAAGATTGATTTTCGTATCTTGTTTATCGAATCTCTCCGATAAAGAATTTACTTGCTGGTAAATTTTGAGAAGCAGTTCATTGAAGCCACTTACATTATTTACCGCATTTTCTGCTGGTCCTCTAGCGGCGAGTGCAAATGGTACTCCAGGCTTGACAATTTTTGAAGCTAAGAGAGTGCGGTATAGTTGTGTCTGCTTTGGGACAAATTTTACTCTCGCATCTTGATATCGGGAGCATCCTCGATATTACGCCGGGTGACCAAAAACACCGCAGTTAACACAGTATAATTTCTTTTCTGACTCCGTCTGAGCCAATTCGCACTCACCGTGAGCATGAAAGTCCTTGCATTGGACGCATTGATAATGCATGGCTCAGTTGGCAGCCGAATGTCCAAATCATTGACACCGATAACGTTGATTTCCTTCTCTTTCCTGGAGGCGTTCCCACCTCACCACTCGGAAGTTCAAGTATATTATTTGTTGAGGAGCACTTGGACTGCTCTTTTTTGAAATCTGCAGCAAATAAAGTGGTAAATTTTTTTTTTCTACGGTCGACCTTCTTGTCGCGGATGTTCTAACGGAAATAAATTCAATTTCTGGTGCTGCTTTCTTGAGCACCGGAAGAAGATGGACGGTAATCTTCTCCGCAGTCCAAGCCCTTCGCAGGGGAATGCTGGCCGACAGGAATGCTCTTAGAGGCTAGCATTCTTGGGAGTTCCGCCCCCATGTACCCGAGGTAATTCCCGCGGGTGGAATGCCGATCGACAAGAGCACTCTTGGAGGCTAGTATTCTTTGGGGAGCGCCGCCAACATGGACCCGAGGATATGGGGGGCGCCGTGGGGTTCCCTCCTGGAATGACAGGTAACGACCCTGATTGGGACTGGACTACGCTTTGGACAACGAACTGGAATTGATGCTTTGGGCTGTCGGATGTGATGGTTTGGAACTAGTTGCTTTGCACAGTAGCGCCGAGGTAAAACTCGTGTGTGAACGGCTCCAATTCAACTATCATACCGTCCCCGTCCCGGTAAAACATTGGCAGGACTCGGAGTACGTTCGAAGTTCGCATCATTGGGTTGGGTGGTGTAGGTTTGGTTGAGACGGAGTCCCAATTAGCGCTGGTCTGCAGCTCGCACAATATAATTTTTCTTTTGGCTCCACCTGAGCCGATTTGCACTCGCCGGGAAAATGGACATATTTGCACTTTACACATCTATATTTCATGAAGTTCAAGTACCGTATTTTTTTGTAGGGCACTTGAACTGCTTTTGCTAGAAATTTGGACTAGGTAACAAGGCACGTTTTTACGTTCGATAATCGATCTTTTTGTCGCGAAGCCTTAAACCGCAATAAATTCTATTTCTGGTGTAACTTCTTGAAGCATCTGATGGAGATCAACTGTGCCCTCTCCACCGCCCAGACCTTTCAAGCGTTTTTCCGCTCTTGGGGACGTACCTAAAGTGCGGAACCTCTCCAGAATTCAACGCACTTTTTGTGGCCTGAAAGTCAACCAATGATAGTTTCAATCGTCAGTTTGTCGGCATTCACTCTTATGATCTCAAAATCATTTAATTTATTTTCGGCTGCCAAAAGCCGAACCATATCTTTGTCAGTTTTCCCGAATGCATTGATTGGTGGGACCTTTTCTTTCTTTTGATTAATATTGACAGACCGACCAGCAGACAAAACTTATGTTTTTGTCTCCCTATTTTTAATTTTTAAATATTGGATGAATTCATTATTAGATTTAGTAAAACAATCTTCAGGATTTTTGTTACCTTTTCCCTCTTCAATGATCATGGAAGCGTCAAGCCCAGCTAGCGCTGCATAATAGTTTGGACTGACGTTTGCTCCGCCTGCGCTGACGACATCTTCTTGATTAGATTCCTGTTGCGGTTTCTTAGAGTTTTTGTCTTCGGTTGCTTTTGACTTTACTTCTTTTTCTTTCTTGGTGGTTTCTTTTCCCTTGTTGAACGTTAATTTGCCAACTGGCTCTTCTAGAGACTGGATCCTAAGCCTGAGTTCCTCATTTTTCCTCTCATACTTCTCCACTTGTCATTAGCTTTGACTAGTTCCTTATTTCGATGACTGATCAATTTTTTGGTTTTTCTTCATTGCTATCGAATCTTCGTTTCAGCCTATCCTCGCGATGGGCACGATTGTTTTAGTTGATGGTTGAAGCTATCGGCCTTCTCCATCTCGTTGCTTTTGTACCGAGGGAATGTTCATAAACTGGGACTCCCCTTGAATGTCTTCTCGCTTTTTGATATTTCAGGAAAGAAACTTCACGTATTCGATCTTGGAATCTTGGAATAATTTTCGGGTCGTCAACTGCATACCGCTTGTAACGCACGCTGGATACGGCTGAAAATCTGCTAGAAAAATTTATCAAGGATAGACTCACCGATGCAATTCGTGCCGCTAGGCCCTATCTCTTCTTCTTCTTCGTAACACTACAGCCCCTCTTGGGCCTTCAGTTCCTGCAGATAGCGCCTCCAACTGCCTCTGTCCATTGACTGCGTCCTCCAATTTTGAAGTCCGAGCAGCGGTGGACTGTCCACGTTGACCGAGTCAAACCAGCATTTCCTTGGTTTCCCCACTGGTCTCCAAGCTTCAGTTCTCGCAACGAATACCTTTTATCGATTTATTTAATGTGACCGTCTCCCACTAACGATTTGCAGCAACGGGTATTGATCTCGAAATGCATCAAAACAAGATAGCATTCACTATAATACCCAGAAAAAAACTGAATCTTATCCAACCAGGGTCACTGACAGCGCTGTTTCTACAGCAAACGAATCGATCGTATGCTCCAATTCCACATTGATTGGGTATACAAATCTCGCGGAGCGGAAGCAACATCGATTTGATTCACATCCCGCCCGGGCGAAATAATGCGTTCATAAACTACACCAAATACAAACGGACGGAATATGGGCTGAACTGTGGAACACAGATAACACACTCACCGAGGGAATTTTCCGACACGTTGGACTGCGGAGTCCCATAGTTGTTCTCCTCAGGGTCGAATGTTAAATTAAGTCTGTCAACATCTACGCTCTCCCGCAAATAAAATACCACACTTAATATCTATAAATGCAATAACAATCGATTGTCTATACATGATTCAAGGCTTGTTAATGTCTGCTGTTACTTACATACGTGGTACACGACATTCGGTAAAACCACAGACATAATGTATGAGTCGCAATAATGTGCCCATTGAAATGCAACAAATTAATTCTTTATTTACGACAATACAAAAATCTGCGGGTTTGAACGTAAATAAAAACTGACAACTGCAAACAAACGTCAGTGGAATCGACATGCCTTCTACGTTCGATGCGGGATAAATTAGATCAAATCCACGAAGTTACCAGCAATGGAATTGAAACCGGGGAAGGTGGATTCTTGTAGATTACCCGAAAAAATAGCGGCGAACCGGTGGACCAAGAAGATAAAAACTTCGAGGGAAAACAGAACGGGTCCTTTTTGAACGAGCTAGTGAGAGAGCGATTAGCAGAAGTTTTGGCGGCGAACGTACGTGTGGATTATGCGTAGTGAGGATAGCAGGAGGTGTTCGATTGTAAGCCCAAGTGAACTGCAACGGAGATTTCCAAGTCGCCAGCGGAAGTATTCCAGCAAGGATAAGTCGATAAGACAGCGCAGCCTTCGAAGAGGGTATCCAAAGAGGACATTGTCGATGGTTGAGTTCGTCTAGATCTCAACAAGAATCGGAGACTGGATTAATAAACACCTAAGGGGCCCCTTACGAGTAAATCCGCAGGAGTCGGAGATTTGCACTGATTGTGAGTAGTATTGCCTTTGAATAGAATTATATCCCAATTTGATACAATTACGAGATTGTGATTTGAACTTGAACTTGTTTGATTTAGGTTGCTTACCAAATTTTTAATTATAGCGTTGGAAAAATGGAATAACTTTTTTACTCAATTAGCACAAATCTTGTACAGGTCGGTTCGGTTGGTGGATCCCGGGCGGAATAAAGGTAAGGTAGTATTCGAAAGAATGAACCAGCTACATAAGGTGATTACTAGTGAGCGTTAGGTCGCGCGTAGTGGCAAAACCGAGGTAAAGTCAGAAAATAAATGCAGGATTTCCACCCGGGTGTAAAAAAGTTGTGTTTAGGAATATGTTAGCTTCCTGCCAAAATTGTACCGGCAAGCCGAGCTCTCGCTTGGTGGCATATTTGGGCTCACTGGGCAAGCGAGTGACGCTCCCACGCTCGTCTCCGGACGAGCTTACCCGGGTCCGCAAGCCCCGCCGGACCACCGTTTTTCCTTTTAGGTGTAACATTGTCTTTAGCGATTCGTCTGATAAGATGGGAGCCAGCTGGTTGTCGAGGGTCTCCGTGAAATCTTTGGCCACAGATGCCGTTTGGAGCCTTTCGATGTCAAATTTTTGTAGCGGGCTGGTCTTTGCCGAATATGCCTTTGACATACAACACTGATAGGTGAATTTGATCACATGCAATAACGAAAGTAACCTCAGACATCTGTTGGAAACTAAATGATAGACAATGTGTTGGAGCATGTCTCATTGATATGGAGAAAGCCTTCGATACGGTGTGGTTAGATGGACTAATTTTTAAACTCCTTCAGGAAAAGTTCCCCAGACACCTTGTCGCCATGATGTGCAATATGTTATACGGGAAATCGTTTGTTGTAACTGATGGAAATCTGACAACAAGGCGCGAATTCAAGGTCTTGAATGGTCTACAGCAGGGAACAGTTACTGCGCCTCTACTCTTCTCAATCTTCATTCGCAAGCTATTGAACGGCTTTGATTTTCACGTCTCGCCAACGCGATCATTGGTAGCGTTTGCTGATGATCTGATCATCTATACGGCAGACCGAAAAGCTACAATAGTTCAGAGCAATCTCCAAAAAATGTTCAATGATGTACAGCTGTACACTGACAATTGGCGAATGAAAATCAATGCGCAAAAGTGTGAAACAATCTTGTTTCGGACAACGCTGCAGGGGGTCAGTCAAGACCTGAAACGTAATTGGAAAGATTTCCACATCATGGCTGGTGAGGGTAGTCTAGAACGGGTTCCACATAAATCCTGTGTTCGATACCTCGGTGTTTATCTCGATCAGTATCTGTACTATACTGAACATGTGAAAATCATGCTCAGTAAGGCACTTAAAGTAGTCATGGCCCTTCGAAAACTCTTTCATTCCAGATACATTGATCAAAAGGTCAAAATTATCTGTTACAAGACACTGGTTAGACCATTTTTGACATATGGATGTCAGATCTGGTACAACCAGAGTGCTAATACTATGGAAAGATTAAGAGTTTTCGAAAGGAAATGTCATCGTGCATGTACTGGTTTGTACAGAAAGCCTGAGACGGATTGGAAACATTATATATCGAATAGAAGAATTTATCAAGCTGCCGAAGTGACGAGGGTTGATATCTTCATATTGAAACTTCTTCGGAATCATATCGCAAGATCTGTGACTGTAAGTGAAAACCCTTGGATTTCACAGCCGTTCCACCCTACAGACGGGTATATAGCAACTTGCCTCGCTACTGGCTTCATTCCTCCAGAAGCATTCGTGTATTTGGCGGCGTCCCAGTCATATATCACATATATCGACGGGCCACCGATAAGAAGATAAAATATCCTCCGAATTTGAGTTCACGAGACCAACGATTTCAATGGAGATACTCATTTGCTAGATTCGTTGAAGCTGATCGAGTTGAGACGGCGCAATCCAGGTATTGGTGGCTGAATGACAATATCTAAATTATTCGTGTTTATTTCTAGCTTTTGTGGTTTTTTGGTTATTTAGTTTTTTTTTTTTTTTTTTGAGTTTCAGCTCATTATTGCTACATTTAGTGTTGTTTGTTATTTGTGTTAAAAGTTAGGTATAGGTTAGGTATATATTATGTTTACTATATTACGTTAGAGATAAGATTAAACACTTAGGTATGGAACATTGTTAGAGAATTTTTTTAGTATAAGATAAAGTTTTTGATTGCTTTTTATTAGAATTAAGTTACAGCATATTAGGTGTAGGATCAAAGTTCACTGTTGCGTTAAGATTCTAAATAATTTTAGGATAGTGTTGGTTGGTTTTTTCTCCTTTTTCCAATTGAATGAAATAATATGTAATAATCTTAATTAATTGAATTTGCTATAGTTTTTTTTTTTATGAAATGTGTTAATGATAACGTATAAATTTAGAGAGCCATTTGGGCTATTAAGTTTTTGTATTGTTATTGTTTGGAATTTGCTTTATATTCTTTTAAAATTTATAACGATTAGTATTAAATAAAGCGCTTTTGACTTTGACTTTGGTGAATTTGATCAAGTAATGATCTGAGTTACAATTGGCTCCTTGGTACGTATGGATGTCAAGTATGCTTGAGGCCCATCGTTGTTGGATAAGAACATGGTCGATCTGGTTTTGTGTGTTGCTATCTGATGATACTCAGGTCATTTTATGAATGCGTCGATGTGGGAAGCAAGTCGAACGTATGACTAGATTTCTACTACATGCAAAGTAAATCAAATGCTGGCCGTAGTCATTTGTTTCATCGTGGAGGCTATATCCTCCAGTCGTTCTCCGATGAGATATCTCGTTGTCAACCTCAGCGTTGAAATCACGCAAAATTATTTTTGTGTCGTTTGTAGGCAATGAGTCGAGCAGTCTTTCCAGGTAATTCCTTCGTCCTTTTCTTCGGTCGAGGCGTGAACATTTTTCAGCCAGATTTTGAAGAATTTCGCTTTTATACGGAACGCATACAACCGTTCACTGACTGCCTTAAAATTAATAACGTGCGATTTGAACTCCATATCCAAAATAAAGGCCAATCCGAGTTCTCGTTTTCCAGTAGCCTTTTGAATATTGTGTGCGATTCCATGTCTTGAATATTATTTCCAGTCCAGTTCGTTTCCTGAATTGCCAGTATTTTTAATTGTTATTGACTGGCTAGTTGTAAAAGGTCCTTAACAGTGCCAGGGTAATTGAGTGATCTGATATTTCAGGATCCAATGCCCTAGTCCTTTTTGCGTTTGCGAGGTCGTTGCCGGGAGCCCGATCGATTCCAAGACCCTTCTGTAGGTGTCAAAACATTTTAGGGTTGTCTTGGGACGGGGTGTTAGCCCGTTGCCCAACCTCAATTGCAGTGGCATGGTTATTACTTCAATTCCGTTATCAGGCGTGGAAGATTCGCCTTCACCCTCTTACGCCCCAAGTAGGATGCAATAGCAGAGCTGGAGATGTATTTACCGTTATTAGCATGTCTCGGTATTTAATGTCTCATTATTGGGGAATCAGTAAACCCAATGTGCGACCCCAAGAGCATTTACTACCATTTAATTGGGGGGTTTGGGATGAGGAATCATGGAAGCTTTGGCTTGGGGAAACATGTGGCTCCCTCCTCCTCTCTCAAACGGGTCTGGGACTGTCTACGGCGGAGTTCCGTCAAACATTAATGGAGCCACATCCACCCTATAGACCTGACTTAGCACCATCAGACTATCATTTGTTTCGCTCCCTTCACAACCATTAGAATGGTAAAACTTTCGATTCCGTTTAGGCTGTAAAAAATGAATTGGACCAGTTGTTCGCTTCCAAAAACCAAGGCTACTTCGAACGGGAGATTTTTCAACTTACCGAAAGATGGCAAGAGTTCATCCAACAAAATGGTCAATATATCATTGATTAATGTTTGTTGTTAATATAAATCAATTTACTTTGAAAAACATGACAAGAAAACGACATTAATTATCCAACAATCCGAAATATCAAAACCAATCAAACCATTTTATTGGGTCTATAACTTAATTTATGCGGTTTTTTTTCAAAATTTGAACGTTTATTTAAGAAAAAAAATAGACAATAGTTTTATTCAAAGTATTGCCCATCTGAAGCTATGACCTTTTCCCATCTTTCTGGCAATTTGTGGATCCCATCCCAAAAGAACTGCGCCGGCTTGGTAACCAAGAATGAATCCAACCAATTTTTGATATCCTGCTCTGATCTAAACCGTATTCCAGTGAGGGCGTTCTGCATCGATCGGAACAAATGGTAGTCAGAAGGGGCAAGGTCTGGGCTATGAGGCGGGTGGGGTAAAACTTCGCATCCACTGTTTTCCAAATAGTTCTTAACCGGAAAAGCAACGTGGGGCCGAGCATTGTCATGATGGAAAATTATTGCCTCGTGTCTGGTCGCATGTTCCGGGCGTTTTTCGGCCACTACTCTCTTCAAATGGATTAGTTGTGTTCGGTAGCGTGCTCCATTGATGGTTTCACCCGGTTTTAGCAGCTCATAACACAGCACACCCTTCTGATCCCACCAAATACAGAGCCTTACCTTCGCGCTATGGATTCGGCTTTGCCGTTGATTTGGCTGGTTGGCCGGATTTCACATATGATTTTTTGCGCTTGGGGTTGTCGTGGATCCATTTTTCATCACCAGTAACAATCCGATGCAAAAATGACTTCCTTTTTTTGCGTTCCAGCAGCATTTTGGACATCCAAAACCGCCTTTCGACGTCTCTCGGTTCTAGTTCATGTGGAACCCAATTTCCTCGCTTTTGAATATATCCAGCTGCTTTTAAGCGTTTGAAATGGCTGCTTGAGTGACACCCAAAGATTCTGCAAGCTCCTCTTGTGTTGGGCAACAATCTTCATCGAGTAATGCTTCCAGTTCTTCATCTTCAAACTTTTTTGGCTGCCCAGGACGTTCATCGTCTTCCAAGCTAAAATCTCCACTTTAAAATCGTGCAAACCACTTTTGACAAGTTCGCTCAGCTAGAGCATATTCACCATAAACTTCCACCGAAATACGATGACTTTCGGCAGCAGTTCTTCATATTAAAGTAATGAAGAAGAATTCCCCGCAAAAACACTTTTTCAGGAACAAAGTTCGACATATTTGAGTAAAAAAAAAAAAATATTGTTGTTAATGCTTCAAATGAATGGCATGCACTGAAAAAACGTACAATGACAGTAGCTTTCCAACGCAGGTTCGGAATATTGGAACGATGTAATATTATACAAGTTACGCCATCTCTTAGCAAACCGCACGAATTAAGTTATAGGCCCAATATTTTATGGACATTCTTTCCAACAACTGTACAGCGATTTCATTTAGCTTTACCACTTAAACCTAGCCTGGAGTCATATCAATTCATTTTAAAAGTAAACCCAGACTGACGCACTCTTTATTCGAACCTAATTGTTAGCCATTTAAATATTTGACTTTGCACTTACAAGACTGTTGCCCCAAATAAGTTTCAAGATTGCATTTCTTCGGGTTATAACAACAAACGTTAAAGATTTATTTCAATGTCTTCTTTAAGATGTGAATTGAATTATGCAGAAGACGAATATAATATTCACTTAACCGATTAGTGAATGGAAAAAATGAACTTCAAATCGGAAATCGAATAATAATAGCTCCAAACGGAAAGTGCTAAAAAGTTCACTGACACCGAGTAAAGTTTATCCACTCTGTTAACAAATTAAACATTTATTACGTTCTATGATAAAGGAATTCAACTTATCGAAACTGGATAACTATAAGATCGTGCCCAAATGAGTTAGCAAACAACAGGTGTTTGTGATCATTCGATAATTTTTTTTTCTTCAAAATTTTATCAGTTTATTGTTTTCGTTTTTTATCCTTTATGTTATTACGGGTGTAAATTATTAGTTTTATTTCTTCTTTGATTTATTGCTAAAATACATTACTAAAGGTTAATGCTGGTTACTTTTTTGCGATTCGGTAAGTCACATTTGATTTCGAAATCCAATCAGCATTCATAATTTACTAGAAGCAGAGACTATAAATACGTCCTCTGCATTTAACCTGACCTCAAAATTCAAATCATTTCTGGTTAAAAATTGTTGCTCTACAATATAATGACCGATAACAAACAGTTGAATCACCCGTGTGGGACATGTTTTTACGCCAGATCGGGTCTTTGGATAATTTTGGCATGAATTTTCAGCAGTCGTACTCAAATCAAAGTCACCTTAATTATCCAGTTTCTAAGTCGCATGATCATATTTATTGTTGTTGATCGTTTGAACGATAAATGATTTGTTTATGCTTAGCTTTTATGTTTATTTTTATTGATAAAGTTTTCATCGGATTATATTGACTTTAATTTAATATCCTTGAATTTTATAAAAGAAAAGCTTTAAGTAAATTATAAAGGTAAATGGTGGACTTCTTGCAACCTAAATCTCTTAGCGCCTGTTGGGAGTATAAAATTCAAACTGCAACTATTTTTTAAATCGCCAGAAATTTCATTCGATTATTCATTCCACCTTTAATTTAATTTCTGTTGACTATTTTTTCCATACACACTTCTTCTTAATGTTTTTGCATAATCTAAGAATCATCTTATCTTTTGAGAAAACAAAGATAAAAATTAAGTTTACCGAGAAAGTCAAAAATAAGGACCTAACAGGACTTAACCTTTAGAAATATCGATCTAATCCACCTTCAGAGAACTATTCTTGAAAAAGTTAAAATCTTACTGTGGAAAAGTGCGTTGAAAAAAAACTGAATGGGGTTTTTACATGCGGTGTTAAAAATAGGGGTGTGAAACCTGTTTCCGCTGATGCTCTCATTTTTACACGTGTAAATGATTTTTAAACTCCGCCATAGACGGTCCTAACCCCGTTTGAGAAAGGGAGGGAGGGAACCCCTTGTTTCCCCAACCCAAAGTTTCCATGGTTCCTCATCCCAAACCCCCCAATTAAATGGTAGTAAATGCTCTCGGGGTGCACATTGGGTTTACTGGTTCCCCAATAATGTAAAATTAAATGTCGAGAAATGCTAATAACTGTAAATACATCTACAGCTCTGCTATTAAATCCTACTTACGCCCCCTTTGTGAGGGCGTAAGAGGGTGAAGGCGAATCTTCCGCGACTGATAACGGAATCGACGTAATAACCATGCCGCTAGATGGAGGTTGGGTGACAGGCTAACTCCCCGTCCCAGGAAAACCTTTAAATGTTTCGAAACCTGCAAATGGACCTCGGAATGGATTTGACTCACGGCAACGACCTCGCAAACAAAAAAAGGACTCTGGCATTGGATCCTGGAATGTCAGATCACTCAATTACCCTGCCGCTGTTAAGGTTCTTTTACATCAGGCCAGTCAATAACAAATAAAAATACTGGCAGTCCAGGAAACGTATTGGACTGGAAACGACATTCAAGACATGAGATCGCATACAATATTTAAAAGTAGGAAGCCTACTGGAAAACGAGAATTCGGAGTGGCCTTCATTGTAGATCGCACGTTATTGATTATAAGACAGTCAATTGACGGTTGTGTGCGATCCGTATAAAAGCGAAATTCTTCAAAATCTGACTGATTAGTGTTCACGCCCAAGCCGAAGAAAAGGACGAAGAAACGAAGGAATCGTTCTATAATCACCTGTAAAGACTGGTCGACTCATTGCCCACAAACGACACAAAAATGGGTGTCTGATTTCAACGCTAAGGTTGGCAATGAGCTACCATATCGGGGAACGACTGGAGGATCTAGCCTCCACGATGAAACAAATGACAACACCCAGCGCCTGATTGACTTTGCATGTAGCAGAAATCTAGTCATACGTTCGACTTGCTTCCCACATCGACGCATTCAGAAAATGATCTGGGTATCACCGGATGGCAACACACAAAACCAGATCGATCATGTTCTGATTCAACAAGGTTGGCCCTCGAGCATACTTGACGTCCGTACAAACCGTGGAGCCAATTGTAACTCAGATCATTACTTGATCAAATTAACCTATCGATGTCGTATGTCAAAGACATATTCAGCGAAGACCAGCCTGCTACAAAAATTTGATACCGAAAGGCTCCAAACGGCATCTGTGGCCGAAAATTTCATGGTGACCCTCGACAACTAGTTCCCATCTTATCAGACGCATCGTTAAGAACGAGCAACGAGCTCTGGATGGAAGTGAAAGCGGCTATCAGGACCGTGGCAGAACAGACGATGGGACACCAAGCCCGGCGCAAGAGGAATGGTTGGTTGGATGATGAGTGCCAGAATGCGTTAGATAAAAAGAATCAGGCTGCTTACAAAGAATACGTAGGTAGGAAAACCAGGACGAAGAGAGAACACTTTCACAGAAGAGTAGCGAATAAGATAATTAGGATTAAAAAAAGAAAATACTATGACGACCAATTGAGAAGTACAGATGTAAGTTGAGCGAGCAATAACACAAGACAAGCATACAAATTAGTGAAGAGCCTAAAACGTGGTTACCAGGCCAAAACCACGCTCTGTCGTGATGACAGCGGCAATATAATCGCTGATGAAAACAAGATTAAGGAAAGATGGGCATCATATTTCAAGAACCTCCTTAATCCTCCGCACAGCTCCAGAACATCGGAGCCTATAGATGTCTGCGGAGAGCTTCCATTGGCCCCACCAACTCTGGATGAAGTTTGTTCCATCATCAAAACCCAAAAGAATAATAAAGCGCCGAGCATTGATGAGATCTCAGTGGAGCTCATCAAATATGGTGGCAATAGTGTTCATCAAACTATTCATAAAGTCATCCAGTACAGACCAATTCTTGAAAAATGCTGGGAGTTGAACATAGACGAACACCAAATTTTCTTTGACTTCAACCAAGCATACGACAGTATTGATCGTAACGCACTGTACCAAATAATACTTGGTTTTGGCATCCCAGCCAAATTAGTCCGTCTTACCAAAATCACAATGACATCGACAACCTCCCAAGTCCGCATCAATAACCAACTCACCGATGCCTTTGACACAAATATCGGACTAAAGCAGGGAGATGGGCTGGCCCCATTGCTATTCCATTTGGCTCTGGAGTACGTCATACGGAAGCTACCTGTCGATACGCGAGGTACATTACTATACAAGTCGAGCATACAGTATTGAGAATGTTAGCGAATTTGTGTATTTAGCCGCCAAAATAACGAAGACTGGCAATGAAAGAGACGAAGTACGCCGAAGAATACAGCTCGCAAATAAAATATTCTATTCAGTATTGACGATCTTGAAGACCAGCTCCATACACAGAAAAACAAAGCTCCAAGCATACGAATCTGTGATAAAACCTGTGTTATGCTATTTGTGTGAAACATGGGCCTTAACGCAAGCATCCGCAAATATATTGAACGCCTTTGAGCGACGCGTCCTGGGGCGAATAATCGGAGCGAAGCTAGACGGGGACCAATCGCGAATTCGATACAATGATGAGCTGTATGAAATTTTTGACGAACCGGAGGTCTCAAAGATTGAAAGGCTGCGGAAGCTGCAATGGGCTGGACACATGAATCGTATGGATGAACAACGGATACCCAAGAAGGTATTCGTTGAGAGAACTGAAGGCCGGCGGCCAGTGGGGAAACCGAGGCAACGCTGGTCTGACTCGGTCTACGAAGACAGTTCATCGCTGCTCGTATTTCGGAATTGGAAGACGCGGTCAACGGACCGAGAGAGTTGGAGGCGCTGTTTGCAGGAAGCGAAGGCCCGAAAATGGCTGTAGTGCTAAGAAGAAGAAGAAGAAATGATTTTTAACGATCGTCCGATGAGATTTCCAAAGGAAGTCTAAACCGACCTCTCATCGGTTATTTAGACGTGAAGTCTGAGTCGTGCCAACGAACGGTATTCAATCGGTCAACCAGCCCGTGCACTCGCATAATCCATTTCGCAGTGGCTGCGTGTCGGCGTGCTAGTTTGGAGAGGATTTCGGTCGCAGGTCTTTTAAATGGATTACGCTTGATTACATTAATTTAGCCACCATTACGTGCCCGTTTTAAACGCATTTAAAATACAATCAAACGGAAAAGAAACCTATCTCTACTTTATTTCGTATTTACCTTTAATTCAGTCAAACCACAACAAAAAAGAATCTATTTCCACGTTTCCAATTTTTTTTTCACCGACGCGGTACCGAAAAATATACTACTCTAATGCAAAATTCAAAATATCCTACTCTAATAAAAAAAAACATCAAAATAAACTATGGTACCGCGTACCGAAACCGAACTTAGAAAAGATGATGTTCAGAGGACCATGAGTGAACCTTACGGATCCCTTTTAATTTTCCATTTTCATCTGGCATAACCGTCCTACAAAAATGCAATTATGAACACACCAATCGTTTTTTTTACTGTTTAAAATACTCAGCAGTTCCTGTCGATTCTTATCTATTTCTTTATCGTCTAATCTCTGATATGCATTTATCAATCACAACTACTCCTAGTCCGGTACTGTCCTAAATGTTTGTTATCCTAACCAGTCTGTGTAAGTACACATTCATCCCTTTTTAACAACTATCACTATAACCATGGTCGGTTTAGAGAAAATACGTTGACTAAATGTCTAAAAATTGATAACTATTTAAAAATTCAGCAGCAGAAATTCTTCCAAAAAAAACAGTGCACTGAAATAAATAATCTGGATACCTTCAAAATTTAGAAATCTAGCTTAATTTCTTTGTAAAGCCGATTGGATTGAGCTTGGTTTATGTAGGCCTATAACTTTTAATTGGTTATTAGTCCTGCAATCTTTTCAACATGGACTGACTGATGCGTTTCCTCAATAGGAAATTAATTCTTCATCAACATTCAAAAACTAACTATAAAAAAATTTGCGAAATAATTATCCTGTAATAAACAATGCTTGATGCAGGCATTTGTAATGGAAAAACAATTGAATTCCTTCGTTCTTAAACTGTCCAATATGATTATGATAATTATTAACAGGAAGTTTTCTTATTTTAAATATTCTCAAAATTAAAAATAATTTTTAATTAGTTACTTCATTAGATATTATAAATCCAAAAATTGTCAGGTTCCTTCTAAGTTATAAGATGTGTTTCCATTTATCCAATGAAACTGAGTTCTTCGTAAGAATTATTACTTTCTTTTAGGCAGAACTTCCTAATTTTGGCACATCAGCGTTTACCAATATTTCCTGTTTCGTTCAAAGTTAAATTCCTTTGCTGATGCAGGGGATAACGACAGACGTCGCCGCTAATTCACTTATTTGACCATAGATACTTAGTATAGTTATATATATATATATATATATATATATATATATATATATATATATATATATATATATATATATATATATATATATATATATATATCTTTTTCTTTAACTTTAAGAAAATTCTCAACACAAAACTGTTACAGACGCAACACGCACCTTATTTGGTTGCAGAGAAGGCCTCCTTTTTGATCCACCGATTTAAGTTGAAATTTTAGGATGCTATATTATCCTCCTCGGTACACGGCAATTTTCCTCAAATTCTTTGGTTTCCTCTAGTTTCCTTGCAGTCGCTACGTACAACTGGATCCGCACGACACAAAGCATGCAAAACACACAAAATCGCAAGCAAGCAGACAAGCGAGCAAGCAAACTTTTCTTTGAAGGGAGGCACACAAACGGCAGTTCCGTCTGTGCCAGATTACCAACAATTGATGTGGCTGTGTGCATGAAATTTGAATTATTGTATATTTCTTGGGTAGGTACTGTTCTTCCTCTTTGTGACAATCAGCAGAATTCACGCTTTTTCGACATTTTCAATGCAATTTTTCTCACGACCAACGTCGATTTGTTCGCGGATGTGCACAGTTGAAATTTCGCTTGTACGATTCACTTTCTCGGCAGTTCAAATGAAGGTAGCGCTGTAAATTTCATGTCAAAACTGGCCGGAACGATAAAAGTGAAACATGGGAGCTGCTTCGGTGCTTTCTACTCGAGTTTGGCTTATTTCAAAGCGATTTGTCGCCAAACAAAGACTTCCCGTGTAATTATTGTAAATTGCGAACGCCGACACTTGTAAACAAATTTATCTACGGAACACGAGCGCTGAAGCTGTGTTGCACTCCAAATTGTTCGAACCAAACCCAAAAAAAACATCTTTTGTTTTTTTCTCTTATGACATTTCCCTGTCTAAGCACTCTTCGTTTCCCAAAATCGTTGGGTGCGAGTCGACAAACAGCAAGTGGATGTGCAAAGCCTTCGTTAGGTGTAAATCGGCACACAACATGTTGGTATGAGTGAATATTATTTAAGAATTGGAATTAATTCGATTCCCTCATAGGGCGTATATTACACGCGCTCCCATTGTTCACTCAGCCTATTCTTGTGTATGATACACATCGTACGTATTGTCACTTGTTTTTTTAGGTTCGCGGCCAATAATTTTAATGTTACGGGAAAGTGAAACCGCAATGTCTTTTAATTTAAGTTAAAAGAGTTTATTTCATTACAAAAATGCACAATAATCAGTTAACACTTTCACTAATTTTAATTTTCACTATTAAAATCTAACACTTGTCCATAAATTTCTTATCGCAATTGTCTTCTAAATCACTGCACTATTACTCGATCAATATCACTTTCCACACACTATCATCGTCTTTACTATCGCGGTTGAATGAATGATCCACCCATTCATTCAGCTTGGCTTTATATAGGGTCTCTAATCATTCAACTCAGTTCTCGTACATTGGTTAATTAGCGGGAACATTCCAGCATCGTAATGAATGGAGCAGTGACTCACTTTCAGATGTTGATCATGCTTGTTGGGTTCTCGTGGTTTCGAGTAAATTCGGTTTGTTGATGTTCTTAATGGTTGTGAAAACAATTGCGACAGTAGCACGCAGAATTATTTGTATATGTAACACTGCCCCCACCTCAGTCCTTTTCGCCCCGAAAAGATGTTTCGCCATTTGTAGTCAATTCTTCCTGGGTGTAATATGGGGCAAGACGGTCCAGATGCACGATTTTCATTTTGGCTCTCGACTTACGGTTTCCTGTATGCGATATACGACGTCGTTGATTCGCTTTGTAACTCGGTATGGTCCCTCCCAATTATGCTGCAACTTTGGAGACCTACCCTTCCGTCGCTGTGGGTTATATAGCCAGACCAAGTCATCTTGCTGGAAGCCAGTAAAATTTGCCTTTAGATCATACCTGGTCTTCATGCGGTCAGTAGCCGATTCGAGGTGTTTTCGCACTGTCCGATGTATCCGGTTCAACCGTTGTCTTAGCTCACTTGCGTACTCCGAGATCGTTTGGGGTTTCTCAGAGGGTGCCCCGAACTTTATATCGGCTGGCAGACGAAAAGTCTTTCCAAAAATGACTTTGGCTGGGGCTTAGCCCGTCGGTGCATGTTCGGCAGCTCTGTACGCCATCAAAAATAGTGGGATATGTCGGTCCCAGTCCCTTTGGTTCTCGTCAACCATTTTGGCCAGGTGTTTATTGAGAGTGCCGTTGAAACGTTCGACCATTCCATCGGATTGGGGATGCAGCGGTGTTGTCCTCGTTTTCCGTATTCCCAGTAGTTCAGACATTTCGCCAAAAACTAGTGACTCAAAGTTTCGGCCTTGATCCGAATGTAATTCGCAAGGTTCGCCATACCTACTGACCCAATTTAGCACTAGCTGTTCGGCTATGGTAGTTGCTTCCTGGTTGGGAATGGGGTAGACCTCGGGCCACTTGCTGAAATAATCGGCTACAACCAGCGTATATCGATTTCCCCAATCGGATTCAGGAAAGGGTCCTGCGATGTCAACAGCAATCCTTTCGAATGGCACGCCTACGTTATAGGTTTGCATTTGTCCTCTCAGTCGTCGCTTTGGGCATTTGACGGAAACGCAAATTGTACGTCTGCGACACCAGTCCTCTACGTCTTCTCGAGCGTGGAGCCAGTAGAACCTTTTCCGCAATTTCGCTAAGGTCTTGTTAACACCAAGGTGACCTCCAGAGGGTCCTTCATGCATTTCCTTAATCACATCGTGGATTCGGCTTTTGGGTAGTATAGTTTGCATCCTATAGGAGCTGCCATCCGCCGTTCCATTGTGCCCAATAGCTTTTCAGGGTTGCGCCATGCATTGAAACGTCTTTCCACTCAGGTCGCCCAGTCGTCTCCTTCCATACGAGCAATGGTCCGATGTCTTCATCGGCTAACTGGGCGTTTCGATCTCCTCCGATGACCAACCTTCATCGAATTTGGCCGTTATAAATCGCAGATCAACGGGCGGCTCCTTTTCCTCAATCCGTCGGCAATGCTTGCAGTTAGCTGGACATGGATGACGAGATAGGGTGTCAGCATTGCCATGAACTCTGTCCTTGTGAAGTAGTTGTTGCCTCACTAGGTCTGGTCGGATCGTCGATCGGGTTGCACCAGTGTCGTTTGTCATGGTGCAATGTTTTTCATCAACTTGACCAGGAAGGCATAAGTCCGCTTCTCCACGATGTTGCCTTGACACGGTGATGGAGGCGCTGGGGATGTCGATCCTTCTAGCCGACGTCCGTCGCATGAAGTTGGCCCTTTCCGTTTGATGAGGTTCTATTCTACCTTCCTGACACGGTCTGGATCTCCACCATCCTGGCCAATATCTCCGTTTTCTTCGCTTCTTGCAGCCTCTTTGCAGGTGCCCCTTCGCACCGCAATCCCAGCATCTAGGCGAACCATTTACATGCGGCTCTCGCTCATTTTCCACGCACTCACACCTGCACTCGTCTGCCACTACCCCGCGAACCCGGGCAGTGGTACGAGTCACATTTTTCACTGCCTCAAAGTTCAGGCTATAAGCCAATGCATCCTTGACTGTTTGCTTTTGAGCTAAACGCACAGCTTGTTACAATTCCTGGTCTTCTAAGGCGCTGATGAATGCTTCTGTTGCTGCGTCATCTCGATGTTCGGGGTCGTACGCTGGGTAAGCCAAAAGTGTCAGTCGCTCAATGTCTTGTGCTAGCTGCTGTAAGGTTTCGCCAGACTTCTGCATCCGATTCCGTAGCTGTGCCCGATAAATCTGCTTCAGATGATCGCCTTCATAACGCATGTCGAGCGCATTCAATATAGCAGCCGGATTTGAGTGTAAATCAACGGGGATCATCTGCAAAAGCTCAGCAGCTGGGCCTCTTAGAGCAAGAATCAGTGCAGTTGCTCGTTCCTGCTCACTCCAGTGATTTGCCCTTGCAGCAGCTTCAAACTGGGTCTTGTAAATGCTCCAGACCGTTTGCCCATCGAATATTGGTGCTTGCACATTTCTGGATGTGCTTTGCGCTGCGGTTATAAGCGGGGCTGGTGAGGTGGTTACTACTGCCTTCGCTGCTTCCAATTCTTTTTTCACTTTTTTCATCTCATGGTTCATTCTCTCTTCGACCTGGCTGATCTCATAGTTGATTTTCTCCTCAACCTGGCTGACCTTCTCCTCGACCTGGTAAACCTTTTCCTCGACGCATTTAACTTGATTTTTCAGACTACCGAGCTCCACTTTTATTTCGGTTGACTGTTTTTGCACTTCCTTGATTTTGATCGCTTGTTGGTCCAGCTTCACTGATTGTTCATTTAACTTCGCTGAATGTTCATCTAGCTTCGTAGTTAAACTGGATGACTGTTGTCGCTGCTCTTGCTGCATCAGCATTAACATTTGCATCAGCGCATTTTCCGGTTCCTTTGATTTTGGTGTTTCTGCTTCACCACTTTCTGCGGCTTTTTCTGCATCTGAGGGCTCACCCGAATCCAGATACGCGCCTTCCGATTCAATTGCGTCACGCAAGCATGCAATCAGTGTGGGCTTTGTACCTTGCGTAGTCAGGTTTCGCTGTTCCAACTCTTCCTTAAGCTCCGACATGGTCAATTTTTAAGTTTAGGCTTCGTAGCATTTTTAATGTTTCTTTAAATTTTACTATTGTGCACTATAAAAATGTTCAAATTTTCACTTTCAAAATTTTAATTTCACTTTTCGACACCACTTTCGCTTGTTTTTTTGGTTCGCAGCCAATAATTTTAATGTTACGGGAAAGTGAAAACGCAATGTATTTTAATTTAAGTTAAAAGAACTTATTTAATTACAAAAATGCACAATAATCAGTTTAACACTTTCACTAATTTTAATTTTCACTATTAAAAATCTAACACTTGTCCATAAATTTCTTATCGCAATTGTCTTCTAAATCACTGCACTATCACTCGATCAAAATCACTTTCCACACACTATCACCGTCTTTACTATCGCGGTTGAATGAATGATCCCCCCATTCATTCAGCTCGCCTTTATATAGGGTCTCTAATCATTCAATTCAGTTCTTGTACATTGGTGAATTAGCGGGTACATTCCAGCATCGTAATAAATGGAGCAGTGACTCACTTTCAGATGTTGATCATGCTTGTTGGGTTCTCGTGGTTTCGAGTAAATTCGGTTTGTTGATGTTCTTAATGGTTGTGAAAACAATTGCGACAGTAGCTCGCAGAATTATTTGTACATGTAACAGTATGTTTGTGTGCAATTTTCTCATAGCATCTCTAACCGTCTTCAGGCCTGCCCAGAACTGACATACTCAGTTGAAGGTATGTCCTTGCTAGGAATACTTATGCTCCGTTTTGTTTAAGACCAGCTGGAATTTAGATATGGCAAATATACAAAAAGTCGCGGCATTATTGTTACTAAGGCTAAAGAATAAAATCAATTATTTTCATGCATGCCAGCAAATGATGTACGCCTGTACGAGTATTACAAAAACTTGCGACCCAAAACTTATCATGCCTAGTAAACTGGTTTTAGGAAAAGTCGCAAATCCTTGCGATATCGACATGCTAAAAATTTCGCAAAGTTGTGAAAATTGCGATAGTCTTGTGACGTTCTCGTCTTAGTCTGTTTCATCCCTTATACTGCCATGTGTGTTCGTCTGGGCATCGTATATTGCACCCGTGTATTCAATTGTCCTACATACCTACCAGCTATTGAGCAAACTCAAGCAATGAAGGAGAAAAAAGCATCGTAGCTACGTAGCAAAGTTTCATTTTTTGCGCACATATCTACCGATGTCGTCTGACGTTCAATATGAAATGAAGATATTTTCTGCCCAAAAATTTTCCTAACCGAAAGATATACTCGTACAATGTGCGTTTGTATGTGTATTACGCCGATTCACCCTGGAAAATTTTGGAGTGTTTTTACCATCAAGTTATCTCAATACTTCTCACTCTTCTTGCCCATATAACCTGTTTCGCGCTTACTTTTGACGTTGCATGTGCAAAAGCCCAATGATAATTAAGTTGATATTTCATATGTAAGTCTAGTGAGCAGACACAAGACATAAACAAGTTGGGTAGACAGACCTACGCTCATGTCAGAAAGGTTTTGTACTCAACTTACAAAATGCAGTAACCAGCAACGAATAAAATCAAGAAACGTGTTAAAGACGATTTTATTGGAGGAAATATCGAATTCAAAGATATTTGTTATTGTCATACCCATAAATATCTCCCTTGATAATTTTTTCAAATTTTGTAGCAACATATTTTTCATGTATTTGCCCCCTGTGCCCCCGCTGAAGCAAAAACTGTCAGTTAAGGGAACTGATTTGAAAAGCTCTCATAAAGACCTTTCATTTGATACTCATATCGGCTACCTTTGATGAATTTTTTTTTCAGGGGCCACTCCCCTGTACTGTAATCATCGATTCATGGCCAATTTTTTCGAATCCTAGAATGGTTACAAAGCCCTTTTGCTAGGAGCTCTCTCCTGCCTCCTCGACTCGTTTCACGTATGAGTACTAATTGTAGGTACTCATCTTCAGTCATTAATTGAATTGAATCAAGTGTTCAAAGCATGCACCTTAAACGTTGAAGTTGGGGAAAAATAACTCAAAATTATTCAATCTTCGCATTTATAACAGCCACCATTTTGTTTTACGATTACTGATACAACTATTTCAACAGATTCTCAAAGATATTCATGATACCTATCATTCCTGAAATTTTCATGCAAATCCTAGCAACGCTGTAGTGTCAAAATCGTTTCCATAGTAATACAGGGCATATTGTTCCATAGTAATACAGGAAAATTCAAATCGCTATAACTTCGTTAAGTACCATTCGATCTTTATGAAAATTTCAGAAAAGATCAATCTTATAAATTGTCATATGTGTGCTGAATTTTATTGAATTTATGAGTAACGTTAAGATTTTATTCAAGAAAACATAAAATCGATAAATCATACTGTTACTAAGAAAGTTGAATGAATTTCGATTTCTCATGTATTTGTTGTTGTCGTACTCATAAAGGTCTACATTCATGATTTTTTTCAGATTTTTCGGGTGAAAGGTGTCCAGTCGCAAGAGGGGAGTTGTACGCGAAAAGTTCGTATATTTCCCCTTCTCCTGCCCCCCTCGGTACCAATCAGGCAATTTTAAGATAATGGTGAATTTTTTTTTGGGGTCACCTCCCTATATGCGGAGACCCCCCTTAAACCCCTTTGAAAAAATTTTCCATCCTTGAACTTTCAAGAAGTCACCACTTCTGACCTTTCTACAAAGTTTCATGGCTGTAGCTTCCATAGTTTCGGGGAAAAAGTGTTGTGACATACAGACGGACGGACGGACGGACAGACGGACACAGGTCGTGATTGCAATAGGGTTTTGTATTTTAGTACAAAACCCCTAAAAATAGTAAAAAGCCTGAAACATGGTTATCAGTCCAAGACCACGCTCTGCAGTGATGACATTGGCAACGTCATCGCTGATGAAACTAAGATTAAGGAAAGATGGGCATCTTATTTCAAGATTAAGGAAAATAGGGGCATCATATTTCAAGAACCTCTTAAATCCTCCGCCAGAACATCGAAACCTATAGATATTCCCGGAGAGCCTCCCTCGGCTCCATCAACTCTGAATGAAATAAAGCGCCGGGTATCGATGAAATTCCAGTGGAGCTCATTAAATATGATGGCAGAAGTTCTCAGAAAGCTATTCACTAAGTCATCCAGAACATTTTTGCAGGTACCCAGGGTAAAGCCAGAGCCTCGCACTATTTTTGAAACCAAAATTAAATTTATAGTTAATCCAATATTGGGTATTTGATATCGACGTTACCCCGAGCCAAGGCAGTATAATCGTTCAAAATTAGAGTACTATTAAATTTCTGTTGTGATTTTAAGGGAAGTTTTTAAGTAAAATTAAAAGTCAGCTTATCATCCGTCGTTTAGTGGACATCTCTGCCCATCTCCTTGTGGGCCCAGATATAGAGGCAGCATCTGGGGCACGCAAAAAGACGTCCATTTAATTAAGAGCTGAAGTAGCAGCAACTCCTGGGCATACCAATGGAGGCATGCCATATCTTCATTGAAAACTTCAACAAATGTGATGGAAAAGATCGAAAATTCGCTTGGAAATTGAGAAAAGACTTGAAATGCTCACAATTAGATTTATCAGCCAAATTCAAAAACGATACCCAGTACACAATGAACAGAACGGCAAACCCCATGAATCAGGGAATTGCTGATGAACTGAATCGAATATCATTTAGTCGCCAAGCCCAATCAATGTATGATGAATTAACGGAACATCAGTTCATAACAGTGCAGAATGATTTAAAATTTATATTGTACATGTATGAAGTCCGTAAAATGAGAGACCTTTCCGCGGATAGCAACAATCTCTGAAATTAGAAAGGAGGAAAAAATCCGCATATTGTGATATGACCCTAGCGAACAAACGAAGTACAATTCGCCAAAATCTTGAGCAGCTAATTTTAGATATTCCCGCTTATATTCTAATAGTTGAAACAATATCAGATCGTTTGGATGATCGTAGCCGTCAAAAAGAATTTAAATTTCTTTTAAAACTTGCAACGAGTCAAATAAATGCTATTATTAAGTTATTGGATCTTAAACCGGCATTACACGACCCCATAAGTCATATATGCAAATTAGTTCAAAAGGATGAATTCACTAAATCATTGATCGAACTTGGGCTTTTAGAATCTACCAACATAATCCAAAATGATGCAAAGTTAGATACAAAAATGAATTCATTCAAATAGAAAACCGTCAAATTAAATCGCATCAAAAGTTTGTGCAACCCGCCCCATTGTAGCCAACAGTAGCTTGCCAAAGAATTTTCTACGTCGATTACATTCTAGTCCGGCTGCATTAGCTATGTAATAATGCCAACCAAGTAGTAAGCTGAACGCGATGCACGAGCGCCACCATTAGAAGCGGTGAGCCTATTTTGGGAACCACTGGTGGAACGCGCGTGTTGCAATCAAGGTTGAATCGACCGCGAGTGAAAGGAAAACCGGAAAAAAATAACGGCGGCTACAACGAAGGTGAAGTGAAAGCTTGAAGAGGTGTTCGAGCCCTCTTTCAGCGCTTAGACATCGAGAAGGACAGATCTCCCGGAGCAAAAAACGAAGCAAGTCAGAAGGGAGGAAGACGGCTGGCGACGAAAATCAAGTTTAAAACTGGAATCAACCAAAGAGATAGTCAGGGGCGCCGCTTGGGGCTTAGGTTAAATTGCCTAGCAAGTAAGAAAGAATCTTGGTAAAAATTTTAAGTTTTTGACTATTTAGTTTTGATTAATAAATTCATTATACAGTAAAAAAAGGTGTAACATATCTTGTAACGAAGCACGATTACGGAACTTTTGGAGGGAGGAACTGTAAATTTGGCTCAAGTGTGATGTGGTAGCCAGCATCTTTTTGCTTATTTTAGAAATAGTTTTAGTATCCAATAGTTCGAAAGCTCTGATGGAGTACAGTGCTAGTTAGTGAATTCCCAAGCGTTTGCTAAAATTTTACGAGTGGTTTGGGAGCCCTAATTTTTTGGGGCTGGGGCGAGTCGGTTGATTAACTCGAAATTGTTGGTGTGTTGAATCGCGGTCCGCTTTTGTTTCGTTAATTTCTCAAGCTTTTCATGTCGGCTTGTTGGGAATGATTTGCAAATTCGCAGATTGGCGAGCCGCAAAAGCAGTTTTTGAGTCGTAGTCTCGCTCGGGGACTCTTGGGACTTCATAGGGAACCACGCCCGTCTCTGACGAGCATCCCGGCACCGAGAAGCCCCGCCATAACCCTCCGCCTTGCGCAACCATTCCATGGTTAGCATTTTGTGGTTAACCTCTTACATTTCGTGCTTAACAACATATGGCAACAATGACATCTGCCGAACGAGTGGAGCTAATCAATTATATTCCCTATCTTGAAAAAGGTGACAAGCTACAATGCGAAAGCTGTAGAAGCAGATCACTACTTTGTACGCCGTACAAAATATTTTCAATGGTCTTAGAAAATAAAATCAGATCATACGCCAACAGTATTATCATTCCATGTCAATGTCAAGTTTTTTTACTTTATTAAATAGTCAACAGGCCTGTGCTTGGACGAATACGGTATACCCTACTTTTTGGATTTCAGGATCAAGTAGTGTGAACAAATGGTGCTTACTCATATATATACTCTCACAAACCATATATGCAAGGACACCTGTTCACCTCAGGTACTCCTTTCATATATAGAGTGATTCATTATGAGGTGTGGTGTTTAATCTCAAATAAAAGGCATAAAATTGAATTCTATAGTAAAATTTTTATTATGAGTCGAAAGAAAAACCTATAACATTTACTTTTTAAAAGATTACCCCGTTTAAATGTTGACCGTGACTACGCCTGTAAATGGTCCATCCTGAGGGTCCAATTGTGGACGACGCGTTCCAGCATAGCGATCGGTATCTCGCGAATGGCATGAGTAATGTTGGCTTCTAAAGCGTCGATTGAAGTTGGCTTAACCCTGAAGACCAGAGACTTCGTGTAATCCCAAAGAAAATAATCTAAAGGTGTGCTATCACACGTTCTAGGCAGCCAATATACTGGTCCAAAACATGAAGTCAGGTTCCCAACAAAAATATTTCTCAATAAGTCCCTTGTCCCTCTCGCTGTATGCGAAGTAGCGCCGACTTGTTGAAACCAAGGTTCACCGATACCACGGGCTTCAATTTCAGGTAGCTTAAAATTCGTTTTCATGGTGCGATAGCGGTCGCGATTGACGGTTACGTTCTGACCGGACTCATTTTTAAAGCAATATGGACCAATGATTCCATTGGTCCATAAACCACACCAAACTGTGCATTTCTTTGGCTGTAATGGTAACTGTTGAAGCTCTTCAGGTTGTTCATCAGCCGAAATAGGCTAATTCCGTTTATTAACGTATTCATTGAGCTAAAAATGAGCCTCATTGCTGAACAATATTTCGCGTTAAAACAGCGAATTTTTATTGAGCTGATTCAGAGCCCATTCACCAAAAAACACAGCGCAAACCCAAGTCGCCCGGCTTCAATTATTGCACGAGTTGAACTTTGTATGCCTTAAAACCAAGATTTTTACGTAGGGTACGCGAAGTTGTTGCGTACGACAAACCAAGCTGTTGAGAACGACGCTGAATCGATTCGTCACGGTTTTCAGGCACACTCTCTGCTACAGCTGCATATGGGGCTCTCAAAATCTTCAGGTGGTCGAAGAAAGGCCTTTGCATCCGTAAAAAGTGACCGTTTGTTGTGCATTATGGTCTGGTGGTGTAATTGACCTATATTTTTCTGAAAACGATCAAGGAAGAGCCATTACAGTCAATTCTGAAATATTCTACGTCTAGCACTCGTTGCGTGTAGACGTGTTTTTAATATATTCTACGTCTAGCACTCGTTGCGTGTAGACGTGTTTTTAATCGCTCTTGTCATTAATTTTAAAAATTAATTAATTTTTCGCAAAAGTCAGTTTCAAACAATTGCAATATTTTTTTTACAAGCCAGTCAAAAGCAAATTTTGATTTTATTGGGAAAACCATCACCATCGAATTATTCGAGCATTTATCGAATACCTGAAATTCATTTCGTGAAGAAATATCAAAAGTGGAAATACGTTCAAGGGAAGTCCCGGTCTGAGAACATTCCCTCTAGTCTCGCTGCGAAAGCAACGAGATGGAGGAGCCCGATGGCTTCAACTATCAATCAGGATCATGCCCATCGCCAATGATGACGGGCGAAAAAAAACTAAAAAGAAGTCACGAGAATAAAGCAGAAAAACCGACAATCCTATCGGTTATGGAAATCGAACAGCTTATCCAAGAAAAAGAGAAAGCTGAAAAATTTGAAAAGGAAAATGAAGAACTCAAGCTTCGAGTTAAATCGTTAGAAGCACTTGTTGGAACGTTAACGTTCAACAAGGATAAAGATATCAAGAAAGGCCGACAACCACACTCAAAATCTGAAGACAAGAAAACTAAAAAGCCACATGAAGAAGCTAATCAAGAGGATGTCCTCAGCGCAGGAGGCGCAAACGACAGCAGAAATTATTATGCAGCGCTAGCTGGTCTTGAAGAAACGATGAACGTTGAAGAGGATACAGGTAAAACGTCAAAATTAGATAATGATATCATTGAATATCTTAGAGTTAAAAATGGGAGAAAAAACGTAAAGGTTTGTCTGCTGGTCCGTCTGTTGGTCCGTCCGTTAAGATTGATGAAAAAAAAGAAAAAAAAGAAAAAGTCCCACCAATCAATGTGTTTGGGCAAACGGGCAAAGATATGATTCGGCTTTTGGCAGCCGAAAATAAACTAAAAGATTTTCAGATAAAAAGAGTCAATGCCGATAAGTTGACAATAAGGACTAAGTCGCTGGTTGATTTCCAGGCAACAAAAGGTGCCTTAAATTCTGGAGATGTTCCGCATTTCACGTACACCCCGAAAAGCGAAAAGAACCAAACCTTTTTATTGAAGGGTCTGGACTGTAGTGAGGACACAGTCGATCTCCTTCAAGTGCTCCAAGAAGCTGCACCAGAAATACAGTTTATTTCAGTTAAAAACTTTGCAACGAGGAGATCGATTGTGGAGCGCAAAAACTTGCCTCACTACTTAGTCCAGATTTCCAGCAAAAGTAGTTCGAGTGCCCTACAGAAAATACGGTACTTGAACTTCCGCGTGGTGAGGTGGGAACGCCTCCAGAAAAGTGAGGTTAACCAGTGCTACAGGTGTCAAAGGTTCGGGCATTCGGCTGCCAATTGCGCCATGAAATATAGGTGTGTCAAATGCAAAGACATTCATGCTCCCGGCGAGTGCCAATTGGCTCAGGCGGAGCCAAAAGAAAAACTATATTGTGTGAACTGCGGTGCCTTTGGTCATCCAGCGTCAAATCGAGGATGCCCCCGGTATCAAGATGCAAGAGTTAAATTTTCCCCAAAACAAAGTCAAGCACACCGCAGTGTGATACCTACCAACTTCGTCAAGCCCGGGGTGTCATTTGCACTTGCTGCGAGAGGACCAGCAGACAATGTAAATAAAATAAATAATGTAAGTGGCAATAATGAGCTGCTCCTTAAAATTTATCAACAATTAAATTCCTTATCGGAGAGAATCTATCAACAAGATTCGAAAATTAACATTGTTTTTCAGCGTTTAGGGCTTTCAAATGCCTCAAAATAAGTTGTCATCCAGCGTCTCATCTCGATCAACGTCAACTCCATTGTTACTATACATCGGCGTGATTATCTCCTTGAATTCATTGCCAGACAAAAGCCTGACATCGTGCTTCTCACCGAAACCCACCTCAGTTCATGGCGTTCCATGAGATTCAAGGATTTTGAATTCGTAAGAAACGATAGGGTGACAGGTGATGGGGGAGGTGGCACCGGGATATTGGTTCGAAGACCCTATCGTTTCCAAAATATTGAAAAAGTCGAATTCAAAAGCTTTGAATCTCTTGAAGTGTCCGTTATCAAAATCTCACTGCCTCTTCGTTATCTCTGCCTTTGCAACTGGTGGAACTGTTCTCAAGCTCAAGGAGGAGCTCAATTCCTTGTTCAAAATACTCGAATTGAACAGGCTGCATAGCTGTTATATTCTTGCTGGTGCCCTGAACGCCAAGCATACATCATGGCTGAACGCCACCAATAATCCAAGAGGTGTATTCCTGAAATCGTGGATAACAGAGAATCAAATTGAATACAGGTGCACTCTATATGGGTCGGAGTTCCCAACATACCCTAGGACAAATTCATATTTGGACCTTTGCATTGCTGACGCAAGACTCGAATTTAGCTTTAATAGTCCTCAACGGAAACTGCAGGTGCTTCCTTATGATAGCGACCATAACGCAATCGTAATGGAAATCAATCATCACAGGGATGATTTCTTCCTCATTCCAGTTCAACATGAAAATCATCGGTTGAATTTCAAAAAAACAGACTGGGGAAAGTTTCAATAGAAGTTTAATCGCGAGTACCAGAAGCAATGTCCCCCTTCTGGTGGTGGCAATTCTTGCTCAATGGTTCCTAATGACAGGAATCTAACTAACGATGAAATAGATGCCTATTTGTCGAAGTTAGAGAAGCTGACGTTGGAAACGATTGAGAAAGTCGTTCCCAAGATTAAACTTCGAAACAATATGGAAGGATATGAAACACCAACCATCGCAAGGTTGAAAAGATTGAAAAGCCTTCTTCTCACACGCGTCAACAATATTTATCGACGATTTTTGGACTACAACCATCCCTCGTTGTCTTTGTTGAAATTACATCTGAAGAATGTCCGGAACTTAATCCGGTCATACTTCAGGAGTGAGGTCAGCAATCAATGGGCGGAAAAATTGAGGGGTATTAGCCCACAGGACCCAGACGGCGTGTCGCGAAAGTGAATAGCATATTCCGCAAGAAGTCTCGAGTGAAGGTATCGAATCTTGAAGTCACTAGTGATGAGATAAATCTTCTCGATAGGGCTGGTATCGAAATTGATAGTACGACTCCGGATAGAAATGGAAACAGGATAATTTGTGAAGGATTGGATAAACTTGCCCTGATTGGAACACATTTTGAATTGGTTCACCTACCGAACCCTGAGAGAGGGAACGAAATTTTTTCAGAGGTCGTTGAAGCAAAAGTTTCCGACTTCAAATCAAGCCTGAACGGCCAATCAATCCTTCATTTCAATGAAACATTTACATCTGACCTCATACCGAGCTTGAATCTTATTGATCATTTTGTCAGCTATGAAGACTTGTGTTTCATATTTCGCAGAATAAACAACAAAAAATCATGTGGTACTGATGGTATTCCAAATGTAGTTCTCCGACATTTGCCTGAGGTTGCTATTAGGAACTATTGCATATTGTTCAACAACATGTTGAGCAATTCATATTTCCCAAATGAGTGGAAAAAGGCTAAGGTATTTCCGATCTTGAAGAAAGGAAAAGAATCTTCATGCCCCAAAAGCTATCGCCCAATCAGCTTGCTGCCTAACATCAGCAAGGTGTTTGAATTGATACGCAACAGAGCATTAAACGCCCACATTGAGGAAAATGAGTTGATGCCGAATTGCCAATTTGGTTTTTGTGCCAGGCATTCGACCACACATGCAATAACGAAAGTAACCTCAGACATCTGTCGGAAACTAAATGATAGACAATGTGTTGGAGCATGTCTCATTGATATGGAGAAAGCCTTTGATACGGTATGGTTAGATGGACTAATTTTTAAACTCCTTCAGGACAAGTTCCCCAGACACCTTGTCGCCATGATGTGTAATATGTTATACGGGAAATCGTTTGTTGTAACTGATGGAAATCTGACAACAATGCGCGAGTTCAAGGTCTTGAATGGTCTACATTCTTCATTCGCAAGCTATTGAACAGCTTTGATTTTAACGTCTCGCCAACGCGATCATTGGTAGCGTTTGCTGATGATCTGATCATCTATACGGCAGACCGAAAAGCTACAATAGTTCAGAGCAATCTCCAAAAAATGTTCAATGATGTACAGCTGTACACTGACAATTGGCGAATGAAAATCAATGCGCAAAAGTGTGAAACAATCTTGTTTCGGACAACGCTGCAGGGGGTCAGTCAAGACCTGAAACGTAATTGGAAAGATTTCCACATCATGGCTGGTGAGGGTAGTCTTGAACGGGTTCCACATAAATCCTGTGTTCGATACCTCGGTGTTTATCTCGATCAGTATCTGTACTATACTGAACATGTGAAAATCATGCTCAGTAAGGCAGTTAAAGTAGTCATGGCCCTTCGGCGACTCTTTCATTCCAGATACATTGATCAAAAGGTCAAAATTATCTGTTCCAAGACACTGGTTAGACCAGTTTTGACATATGGATGTCAGATCTGGTACAACCAGAGTGCTAGTACTATGGAAAGATTAAGAGTTTTCGAAAGGAAATGTCTTCGTGCATGTACTGGTTTGTACAGAAAGCCTGAGACGGATTGGAAACATTATATATCGAATAGAAGAATTTATCAAGCTGCTGAAGTGACTATAGTCGATATCTTCATATTGAAACTTCTTCGGAATCATATCGCAAGATCTGTGACTGTGAGTGAAAACCCTTGGATTTCACAGCCGTTCCACCCTACAGACGGGTATATAGCGACTTGCCTCGCTACTGGCTTCATTCCTCCAGAAGCATTCGTGTATTTGGACATGAATCGATATGTTTTTGATTCTGACGGCGTCCCAGTCATATATCACATATATCGACGGGCCACCGGTAAGAAGATAAAATATCCTCCTAATTTGAGTTCACGAGACCAACGATTTCAATGGAGATACTCATTTGCTAGATTCGTTGAAGCTGATCGAGTTGAGACGGCGCAATCCAGGTATTGGTGGCTGAATGACAATGTCTAAATTATTCGTGTTTATTTTCAGTTTTGGTGTTTTTCGTTGTTTAGTTTTTGAGTTTCAGCTCATTATTGCTACATTTAGTGTTATTGTTTATTTTTGTTAAAAATTAGGTATAGGTTAGGTTTATATTATGTTATTATATTAGGTTAGAGATAAGGTTTGACGCTTAGGTTAAGAACATTGTTATAGATTTTTATAGTATAAGATAAAGTTTTTGATTGCATTTATTAGAATTAAGTTAAAACATATTAGGTGTAGGATCAAAGTTCACTGTAGTGTTAAGATGATAAATAATTTTTGAATGTTGGTTGGTTTTTTCTCCTTTTTCCAATTGAATTGTAAAAATATGTAATAATCTTCATTGATTTGAATTTGCTATAGTTTTTTTTTTGTGTTTAATGATAACGTACAAATTTAGAGAGCCATTTTGGGCCATTAAGTTTTTTATTGTTATTGTTTGGATTTTGCTTTATATTCTTTTAAAATTTATAACGATTGGTAGTAAATAAAGCGCTTTTGACTTGACAGTCAATTCTGACCGCTATGGACGGATGTTAATCGATTGTTTTTGGAGAGAAATTGAATATTATGATCTGGAGAACATGTGGTTCCAACAGGACGGCGCCACAAGCCACACAACACAGGCTAATCGAGCACTTTTGCAAGAGAAATTTCCAGGACGCGTAATTTCGAGATTAAGTGATGTCAATTGGCCGGCAAGATCCTGCGACCTAACATCTTTGGATTTCTTTTTATGGGGCTATGCGAAAGATCATGTTTACGCGAACAACCCTCAAAATCTTGAGCGATTGAAAACCAATATTCGTGAAGTTATGGCCGAGATATTGCCGGAGATGTGCCGAAAAGTCATTGAAAATGACCTCAAAAAGATTGAGGCCTGTAAGAGGTCCCGTGGAGGACATTTGAATGACGTTGTGTTTCACGTATAATGGCAAGGTTCAATCTTTGAATTGAATAAAAAATTTCGTTTTCATCTGAATATTTTATGTGTTTTCTCTAGCTTTACTTTCCCAAGCGTAAAATGGATAACCCTATACAAGGACCTAAGAATAGAAACAGTTCAAAAATACGTACGTGACAATGCACTGAAACTCTTTGACAAAATTGAGAACCATACAAATAGAACCCTTGCATTCCTTCCTGGGATGAACTAAGGCTCGCAACTATCTGCCAAATAATTCTGTTAAAACTATTTCTTAAAATCATACAAACTGGCTCAGGAAGGTAGCTGGGTAAGGAAGTACTCACCGATATGAGGGAGTCAAGGTGCTAAATCGCACTAATTCCACTCCCAACATTCCGCAGGGGGAGTGCCGGTCGACAAGAGCACTCTTGGAGGCTAGCATTCTTTGGGGAGTTCCACCCCCACGTACCCGAAGAAATTCCCGCAGGGGGAATGCCGGTCGACAAGAGCACTCTTGGAGGCTAGCATTCTTTGGGGAGCGCCGCCCCCACGGACCCGAGGATATGGGAGGCGCCGTGAGGTTCCCTCCGGGGATGACAGGTAACGACCCTGATTAGATCTGGACTACGCTTTGGACAACGAACTGGAAATGACGCTTTGGGCTGGCGGATGTGATGGTTTGGACCTAGTTGCTTTGCACAGTAGCGCCGAGGTGAAACTCGTGTGTGAACGGCTCCAATTCAACTATCATACCGTCTCCGTCCCGGTAAAACCTTGGCAGGCCTCGGAGTACGTTCGAAGCTCGCACCATTGGGTTGATGGTGTATGTTCCTTTGAGACGGACTCCCGATTAGCGCTGGTCTGGCTCTGAGCACTTGTCCCCATAAGGGCTTTTGCCAACCCTCGCATGGCCTCCCTGCTCTGCAAAGATAAACATGGGACCAAAAAAGCGACTACACACACGAACGGAGATAGCGGCTCCGAGGGGGGGGGACCGAACAAAATTGGAGCAAGCAAAATCAAAAGACCACAAATACCCAGAAAAAGAAACGAAAAATAATAACGACGTCGCAACCAGCGGTTGCAGCCACGATGTCAACAGTACATCGCGAGCGGTACTAACAACGACAAAAACGAAGACTAACACAACGACAGTGAAGACGCACGAAAAACGGAGAATAGCAGACAGTCTGGTTCAGACTGAGATTCCTGCGGCGTTCGGGCGCAGCAAGAAAATGATGCGAATGCCCGAGCGTCCTATTAAGGAAAAGTGGGAAACTCTGCTGGACACTTCAGGTGTTCGAGCGGTGGGAAATAACATAAAGAGCACCGAAAATTCGATTGTCACTGCTGCGATCATTACCGAAGCGACCGATGCAAAGGTCGCAAATCCCGACATTGCAACGAAAAATCCAGAAGCCAACGAGGATATTACGGCACTAAAAGCAAAGAGTGACCAGACACCGCGTGAATGCACCGCCAAAGTTGAAAATGTGGCGGAAGTACTGCACTCAGAAACGGGACGCGATAACCTCTCCCAAGGACGGCTGCAAGGTACAATTGCGGCCCAGCGATACGAAGAAGAAAGACTACTCCGAAAAGCGGGAGATGTTCTGAAAAGAATACAAGCTGCATGCGACTCCCCAAAAATCAGCAGAGCAGCAAAGACAGGGCTCCTTGAGCTAGAGGAGCTCCAGGATCGCATAGGGCACTATCGGAGGAGCTGGTTAAGGGCCGAAGACGAAGAGAAGGCTAAAGAGGCGCTTGGGGCGAAATCTAAAGGCGACACGCAGATAGCTCCACCATTAAACGTCAATAAAAGAATGGCGTCTAGCCCAATCGAAGGAGAAGGAAGGAATAGGCACTTTACGGGCGTTGAGCACCAGATCAGGGGTTCCAGACAGTGCTTACAAAAGGAGCGAAGAAAGCCGCAAAAAAACTCCTTCAAAAAAAGCCAGAAAGTAAAGTTCGTACGGATGCCCAATTACAAAAAGACGTGATGCAAAGCAGGAGAGGGAGAAGCCCCGGCGAAGACCCCGGCAGCAGGCACTGCTTGTAAAGCCCCAAGATGGCTGATCCTACGCGGAGGTACTGCGGGACATCAGGGGAAACGAAAGGCCCGAAGACACCAATACTACTATTAAAGTAGTACGACCAACGCGGTCGGGCCACATACTGGTCGAATTCGCAGCAGAGGCCGGCAATAAAGAAGCATTCTGTGACGCAGTAAAGAAAGTCCTCGGCAAAAGTGCAACTATAGCCCCGCTCGAGCCGATGGGAACGATCGAAATACGAGACAAAGACTGCGTGACGGATCTGGCCGAGGTAGAAGAGGCCATCAAAAAGGAGTTCCCAAGCGTGGGAAGGATCAAAGCGAGACTGACACCAGAAAACAACAGGGGACAACGCATGGCCATAGTTGACTTGCCCGAAAAGGACGCCGAACAATTCCTGAACAAGGGCAAAGTACGAATTGGGTGGGTTGTCTGTAGGATACGACGAAGAGCAACGCCTCTTCAATGTTTCAAATGCCTTGGTTATGGTCACACCAAACAAGTACGCAAAGGACCCGATAGGAGTTCCCTATGTTACAAATGCGGTGAAATGGGAAATAAAGAAAAGAGTGTACGAAGGAGGCACACTGTATTCTTTGCAAGGATGCTGATCCAAAACCTGATTTTGGACACGTCTTGGGATCAGAAAAATGCCGCCCAATATCTGCTTGAGCAGTTTGCGAGGGACATGAAAGCCGACTACTTGCTGCTGAGTGAGCAACACCATAATAAAAGTCCGGCATTATGGTATTCTGATGAAACTGGTACTGCCGCTATCTGGGTTCGGAACAGTGACTTTCAGGCAGAGAGTTGTGGACGGGGGGATGGTTTCGTGTGGGTTCGGTGCTCAGGGATCACCTTCTTTAGTGTGTACCTAACGCCTAACGAGTCGATATCATCTTTCCAAGCCAAGCTCAATGCTTTGGAGGGCGCTGTCTCGAACGCAGAGGGCAAAGTGCTCGTTGGGGGTGACTTCAATGCTAAAGCAATCGGATGGGGCATGCCTCAGACGGATCCGCGGGGAAAACAAATCCTGGAAATGGCGGCCAGGACGGCCCTCGTCGTACTAAAGTCCGGAAACACGCCAACTTTCCGCCGTATTGGCTGTTAGGGAACCATACCGGACGTGACATTCGCCTCGGAGTCCTTAGTTCGGAGGAAACACAACTGGAAAGTATTAGAGGACTACTCAGCCAGTGATCATCAGTGCATTCTGCTTGAGGTAATTGATGCTGCCTCCCGACGTCCGTGCTCTCGGCCTTCTACAACTGGATGGAACATCGAGAGAATGGACGTCGAGAGGTTCGTCAAGGTTCTCACTGCAGGTGAGCCGCTGCAGGGAGCTTCGGAGGGGACGGATGATGGCAGCTCAAGACGTGGTGAACTCTACTATGAGCAACACTACGACTGCTTGCTGCGCTCCTATGCCCCGTCGAAGACCACGGCACGGCAAGCCCCCAGTGTACTGGTGGTCAAATGAAATCGCTGAAAAGCGAAGGGAGTGTCACAAGCTTTGACGTGTGGCTCAACGGGCGCGGAACCATGACGAGGCATGCAACCAGGTGGCAGCATATAAGTCGGCCAGGAAATGCCTTCGCAAACTGATCAACAGTAGCAAGGCTCGCTGCTGGCAAGACCTAGTGGACAATGTGAACAAGGATCCGTGGGGCCTTGGCTACAACCTGGTCATGGGGAAACTTGGTGGCCTACGGAAGCCTTGTATACATGACGCGGAAAAGATGGACGCGATAGTGCGGGGACTCTTCCCCGCCCATCCCGTCCGTGTTGACGCTGTCCATGGTGAAACAGCAGTCGAGTGCCCACTCTTCACACAGCTGGAACTGGAGGAGGCAGTCCTCTCATTAAAAGCGAGGAAGGCTCCAGGTCCAGATGGTGTTCCAGCTGAGGTGTTGCGGCTCGTCTATCACCATTGTCCTGACTTGCTGCTCAGCACATTCAACGCTTGCCTACGGGACGGGGTTTTCCTGGTAAAATGGAAGGTGGCGAGGCTCGTGCTGATCAGCAAGGGGAAGGGAGATCCCGAATCGCCGTCTGCATATCGCCCGTTATGCATGCTAGAAACGGCTGGGAAGGTGCTAGAGAAACTCATCAAGGGAAGACTCACTGACGCGATTCGTGCTGCTAGGGACCTATCTCCTCGGCAGTACGATGATGCGATTGCAGAGGTGGTGAACGCGGTCCAAAAGGCAGAGGCATATAGTCGTACCAAGCGGCGGATCGTCCTGTTGGTGACACTCGACGTCAGGAATGCCTTCAACTCCGCTAGATGGGTGGATATTCTGGACACACTGGAAAACTCTTTTCAAGTTCCAGAATATCTAATGCGGCTTTTGAGGAACTACCTAAAGGACCGAAGCCTGCTCTACGACACGACACAGGGCCAACGGAGGATGAAAATTACATCGGGTGTTGCCCAGGGATCTATCCTTGGTCCGGACCTGTGGAACGTGTCTTGCGACGGGCTACTGAGACTTGAGATGCCAAATGAGTCGCGCTTGGTTGGCTATGCGGATGATGTTGCGGCTCTGGTCGCTGGACGCACCGTTGAACAAGCGCAACTTAGGCTAGGTATGCTAATGCGCCGAGTGAGAGACTGGATGACTGCTCGCGGGCTGAGTTTAGCAATGGAGAAAACCGATGTGGTCATCTTGACAAAAAAGAGAATCCCTAGAGTAAGGATGATCAGTATTGGAGGCATACAAATCTAATCGAAGCCAGCGGTGAAGTACCTGGGGCTACTGATCGACTCGAAGATGAGTTTCTCTGAGCAAACCAGGGCAACGGCTGAGAATGCTTCTTCGGGAATATCGGCTCTGAGTCGACTTATGGCCAACGTAGGGGGACCCAGCCCGTCAAGAAGACGCCTCTTGATGAGTGCTGTAGGGCCAGTGCTACTGTACGGAGCAGAAGTATGGGGCGACGCTCTCAGCAAGGATGTATACAGAAACGTTTGGCACATGTACAGAGAAGAGGAGCACTGAGAATTGCATCTTCGTATCCGACAGTCCCTTCGGCGGTGAGAGTGATTGCTGGCGTGATACCTGTTGCGCTCCATGCTAGAGAGCGCCGCGCTATTTACCTGCGCCAAAACGAGGATGTGAGGGAATTAGTTGTCCACGAGGAGAGACAGCGCTCGCTCAACGATTGCCAGCAGTCTTGGGTGAATTGCACGAAGGTAAGGTAGACTGCGCGCCTCATCCCGGATGTGAGACCGTTGCTAAATCGAAGGCATGGTGAGACTGACTTCTATCTGACCCAGCTTTTGAGCGGGCACGGATGTTTTCAGTCCTACCTGCACAAGATCGGTAAGTCACGGTCTCCCGATTGTCAGTTTTGCCCAGAAGAGGAGAACAATGCCTGTCACACATATTTTGCGTATACAAAAAGGGTCAGGCTGCGAAGGGAACTCTACGGGGAGACGGGAGAGCTCACCCCGGATAATATAGTTGCGGTGATGTTCGAATCGGTTGACAAATGGAACCAGGGGGCACATTATGCTCGGGCAGTCCTAAAATATAAAAGGGACTCCCAGCAGCCGGGGGCGCTGGGGCGGGGGGATCGCTCTTCTGGCATTTCCTCTTCCCCTCTCCCCTCCCGCTAGGAAAGGGACTCCTCAGCTTGAAGGCGCCCCACGGCGTAACAAAACGAGACTTTGCCCGAAATAATGTGTCAAACGGTTCCAGGCTGGGTTTCCAGGCAGGTTGACAGGGGAGGTGTTTAGTGGGTAGTCCAGTCGCGCATGGGAGTCCCACACTCTGTGCATAAATAGCATTCACCTCCCTTTCACAAAAAAAAACATTCCGCGCTCTATACCTTTTTCATTAACTCCAAAACCAACACAAAGTCTGGTGATTAGCTTTCATAGTTTCGGGAAACCCACATTGTGCTTTCAAGAGGGTTTTAGTTTGCAGTATTAATTAAAATTTAACATTGTTACAAGAAAACTCAGAAATTTTTCAAAAAATGGGATAAATTAAATACTAGAGGTTAATTTGCGAAGTTTAACATGAAAACTAGAATTTAAGGCTGTGGAGCGCTTGTCAGTCTTCGTTCGTTAGTTCACAAAATATAATCTTGTTATTCCAAAACTTAATGCACGTGTAAATATCCGATTAAAGGTGAAAACCATTCTATTATACTTATAAATTTCTCTAAAGTAAACATTGATACAAACAAGTATCCTCGTATTTATTGGATTTCCCAACATAAGTGCTTCTGCGAACATTAAACCGGATTGTAAATAAAGTGGACGGCGATTAAATCTATGTATGAGCCAAATAACTTCTTGTTTCCTTTAGCATACAGGAGAACAGCGACATCAGAAAATGACGCAAAAAAATCATATAAACTTGCATATTGCCGAAGTACCTGTCCATTAAACTTATTCAATTTTAATGACAGGTGTAATTGTGGTAGGTGCAAGTCGGGTGGATATATTTATCGATTATGACGCAAACGAAATGCAACTATACATGTCTCGTTTTTAAACCAAAAATTTTCCATTTATGCGATAAAAGATCCAACGAACGCGTGCAGTTGTTCTAAAGACCACTGGCAGTCATGCGTAGAAATGTTGCCAAACTGCTGTTGTAGGAACGCATTCGGTAAGGGAAATCCAAGAGATTCATGTTGGAGAGTATTCCGCAGTTTGGCAATTTACTCGTATAAGTAACTCCAAAGAATTACTTTAAGGGATTATGAAAAATTTGAAATTTTTACGTTAAGCAGATTGGTAATAACATTTTTATCTAACTCATTTTGTTAGTCATTTTCGTAACGACTTAAAAAAATAAAATATGCTTTAATATACATAAATAAAAACTATGATGCATTTAATAATAACAAATTTTGCAGATTAAAGTATAGAAAATTTATAATGAAATTGCGGTTTGACTTTCTTTTTAACATTATAGACATCACCATGTTTCATTCGAAAGTTTAGAAATCATTTAATTTTTTGGCTGCAGAAATATGTACGTAAATTTTAGATTAAATCCAGCCGCGAGACTTCTTGTCCTTGGCAAGAAGCGCCAATCATATGTTTTAAAACGCATGGCTTTGCAGCGCTTGCGAAATCTGCAGCATTTTTTGAAATTTTTCATGTAGATCAAACATTGAAATGTAATTGGGTAGCGGTCTATTTCAAATATAGAAAAATTACGCCATCGTTCAACTTAAATTTTACTAAAAGGACACTTCGCAGCTAACTCGTAGTATATCAAGGTCTCCGAGCCACTTAGCGATTTTGATCGAACCTTTGGTTCTGTATATTTTAAGCTCAAACAGTTAACATTTAGTCAAAACTTTGACACATTTATTCCTGTCTGTCAACAAATTCTACGTATAGCACTCGTTGCGTGTAGACGTGTTTTTAATTCGCTCCTGTCAAAAATTTTTAAAAACTAAAATAATTTTTAAAAACGTCAATTAGAAAGTAATTTTAGAAAGAAACTTATGACATCGTCGAACTATTCGAACAATTTATAGAGTATCTGGACTTTACCTGCGAGAAAGTTTCAAAAAAGAAGAAAAGTCTTTTTTCACCGGGGGGATGGAGGAGGCCGACGCCTTTCCACCGCTGGGGGACCCAGAGCCAGGCATTTCCAAAATTACAAATGATAAAACCATAACGCGGAAAAATGAGCAAGACAACGGTGAGCATGGAAAGCGTATTACGCTCTCAAGCGAAGATTATGAAAAAGTAACCAGGGAAAACTCAAAGGTTAAGAAACAAAACGACGAATTGAAACTCCGTATACAAAGTTTGGAGGATATGGTCCGGACGTTATCAAATGCGAGCAAACCAAAGGGGAAGCCACAGAATACATCCGGCACAGAAGAACCGATATTAACTAAAAAGAATGAGACAAAGGAAACAACAACAACAAGCAAGACCAACGAGAAAGCAGTACCAACACAGAAGACTCAAACATATAAAACCAAATCGCAAGATTCGAGCAAGCCACCAATTCATGATGCTGAAAATATCCGGAGCGGATAACAGCGCCAATTATTATGCGGTGCTGTCTGCAAAGAACGAAGAAATGGACATCGAGATAGAGGGCAACGATAGCATAGGTAATATTGATGGTAGTAATAATTTCATTCAATATTTAAAATTAAAAAATAAGGAGAAAAAAAAGAAGCCAACCGGTGTGTCTGCTGGTTCTCCTAATAAAATTAATAAGGTAAATCAGAAAGTTCCTCCAATTAACGTTTTAGGGCAGCGTGGAGGAGATACGGTTCGGTTATTGGCAGCCGAACATAAAACCGATAACTTTGAAGTTAAGAGAGTGACCGCTGATAAGCTAACAATCAAGATTTCAAACTGGCGAAAGATGCTCTTAATAGTTTCAAAGCTCCCCACTTCACATACACGCCAAAGGCGGAAAAAAATCAGACCTTCCTGTTAAAGGGCTTGGACTGTGGGGAGAATACAAATGATCTCCTTGAAATTTTACAACAAGCAGCACCAGCTGTTAAGTTCATCTGTGTAAAAAATTTTGCTACAAGGAGATCAACTGTCGCAGATAAAATATTACCATTTTACTTAGTCCAAATTTCAAATGACAGCAGTCCGAGTGCCCTCCAACAGTTAAGGTACTTAAACTTCAGAGTTGTGAGGTGGGAACGCTTCCAAAACACAGAGGTCAATCAGTGTTACAAGTGTCAAAGATTCGGTCATTCGGCTACCAATTGTGCAATGCACTATCGCTGTGTTAAGTGCAAAGATATTCACGCCCCCGGTGAATGCAAATTGGCTCAGATGGAGCCAAAAAAAATTATTTTGTGTTCATTGCGGTATATTTGATCATCCAGCATCATATCGAGGATGCCCTCGGTATCAAGATGCAAGAGTTAAATTTTCCCCAAAACAAACCAAAGTAAATCACAATTTGTTACGTCCCAACTTCGTCAAGCCCGGGGTATCGTTTGCACTTGCTGCCAGAGGACCAGCAGACAACAATGTAAATAAAATAAATAATGTAAGTGGCGATAATGAGCTCTTCTCAAAATCTACCAACAGCTTGAATCTCTTTCAGATAGAATCAATAAACAAGACCAAAAAATCAATTTCATTTATCAACGTTTAGGCCAACATGCTTCAAAAAAGGTTGTCATCCAGTCACATTCCCATGGATAGGATTCGTCTCATCTCGATTGTTACTATACATCGTCAACTCCATTGTTACTATACATCGGCGTGATTATCTCCTTGAATTCATTGTTAAGCGAAAGCCTGACATCATGCTCCTCACCGAAACCCACCTCAATTAATGGCACTCCATGACATTCAAGGATTTTCAATTCGTAAGAAACGATAGGGTAATAGGTGATGGGGGAGGTGGCACCGGGATATTGGTTCGAAGGCCCTATTGTTTCCAAAATATAGAAAAAGTCGAATTCAAAAGCTTCGAATCTCTTGAAGTGTCCGTTATCAAAATTTCACTGCCAGGTGGGGATAACCTCTTCGTTATCTCTGCCTATGCAACTGATGGAACTGTTCTCAAGCTCAAGGAGGAACTCAATTCTTTGTTTGAAATACTCGAATTGAACAGGCTGCATGGTTATTATATTCTTGCTCGTGACCTGAACGCCAAGCATACATCATGGCTGAATGCCACAAATAATCCAAGAGGTGTGTTCCTGCAATTCTGGATAACAGAGAATCGAATTGAATACAGGTGCAATCTATATGGGTCGGAGTTCCCAAAATACCCTAGGACAAATTCATATTTGGATCTCTGCATTGCTGACGCAAGACTTGAATTCTGCTTTAATAGTCCTCAACAGAAACTGCAGGTGCTTCCTTATGATAGCGACCATAACGCAATCGTAATGGAAATCAATCATGAAAGGGATGATTTCTTCCTCATTCCAGTTCAACATGAAAACCATCGGTTGAACTTCAAAAGAACAGACTGGGGAAAGTTTTAAAAGAAGTTTAATCGGGAGTATCAGAAGCAATGTCCCCCTTCTGATGATGGCAACTCTTGCTCAATGGTTCCTAATGACAGGAATCTAACTAACGATGAAATAGATGTCTATTTGTCGAAGTTACAGAAGCTGACGTTGGTAACGATTGAGAAAGTAGTTCCCAAGATTAAACATCGAAACAATATGGAAGGATATGAGACACAAACCATTGTAAAGTTGAAAAGATTGAAAAGCCTTCTTCTCACACGTGTCAACAATATTTATCGACGATTTTTGGACTCCAACCATCCCTCGTTGGCTTTGTCGAAATTACACCTGAAGAATGTCCGGAACTTAATCCGTTCATACTTCAGGAGTGAGGTCAGCAATCAATGGGCGGAAAAATTGAGGGGTGTTAGCCCACAGGACCCAGATGGCGTGTTCGCGAAAGTGAATAGCATATTCCGCAAGAAGTCTCGAGTGAAGGTATCGAATCTTAAAGTCACTAGTGATGAGATAAATCTTCTCAATAGGGCTGGTATCGAAATTGATAGTACGACTCCGGATAGAAATGGAAACAGGGTTATATGTGAAGGGTTGCATAAACTTGCCCTGATTGGAACACATTTTGAATTGGTTCATCTACCAAACCCTGAGAGAGGGAACGAAATTTTTTCAGAATTCGTTGAAGCAAAAGTTTCCGACTTCAAATCAAGCCTGAACGGCCAATCAATTCTTCATTTCAATGAAGCATTTACATCTGACCTCATACCGAGCTTGAATCTTATTGATTATTTTGTCAGCTATGAAGACTAGTGTTTCATATTTCGTAAGATAAACAACAAGAAATCATATGGTACTGATGGGATTCCAAATGTAGCTCTCCGACATTTGCCTGAGGTTGCTATTAGAAATTATTGCATATTGTTCAACAACATGTGGAGCAATTAATATTTCCCAAATGAGTGGAAAAAGGCTAAGGTATTTCCAATCTTGAAGAAAGGAAAAGAATCTTCGTGCCCGAAAAGCTATCGCCCTATCACCTTGCTGCCTAACATCAGCAAGGTGTTTGAAGTGATACGCAACAGAGTATTAAACGCCCACATTGAGGAAAATGAGTTGATGCCGAATTAACAATTTGGTTTTCGTGCCAGGCATTCGACCATACATGCAGTAACGAAAGTAACCTCAGACATGTGTTGGAAACTAAACAACAAAGAATGTGTTGGAGCATGTCTCATTGATATGGAGAAAGCCTTCGATACGATGTGGCTAGATGGACTAGTTTTCAAACTTCTTCAGGACAGGTTCCCCAGACACCTTGTCGCCATGATGTGTAATATGTTATACGGGAAATCGTTTGTTGTAACTGATGGAAATCTGGCAACAATGCGCGAATTCAAGGTCTTGAATGGTCTACAACAGGGAACAGTTACTGCGCCTCTGCTTTTCTCGATCTTCATTCGCAAGCTATTGAACAGCTTTGATTTTAATGTCTCGCCAACGCGATCATTGGTAGCGTTTGCTGATGATCTGATCATCTATACGGCAGACCGAAAAGCTACAATAGTTCAGAGCAATCTTCAAAAAATGTTCAATGATGTGCAGCTGTACACATCAATGCGCAGAAGTGCGAAACAATTTTGTTTCGGACAACGCTGCAGGGGGCCAGTCAAGACCTGAAACGTAATTGGAAAGATTTTCACATCATGGCTGGCGAGGGTAGTTCAGAACGAGTTCCACATAAATCCTGTGTTCGATACCTCAGTGTTTATCTCGATCAGTATCTGTACTATACTGAACATGTGAAAATCATGCTCATTAAGGCACTAAAAGTAGTCATGGCCCTACGAAAGCTCTTTTATTCCAAATACATTAATCAAAAGGTCAAAATTATCTGTTACAAGACCCTGGTTAGACCAGTTTTGACATATGGATGTCAGATCTGGTACAACCAGAGCGCCAGTACTATGGAAAGATTAAGAGTTTTCCAAAGGAAATGTCTTCGTGCATGTACTGGTTTGTACAGAAAGCCTGAGACTGATTGGAAACATTATATATCGAATAGAAGAATTTATCAAACTGCTGAAGTGACGAGGGTCGATATCATCATATTGAAACTTCTTCGGAATTATATCGCAAGATCTGTGACTGTGAGTAAAAACCCGTGGACTTGCCTCGCTACTGGCTTCATTCCTCCAGGAACATTCGTGTATTTGGACATGAATCGATATGTTTTTGATTCTGACGGCGTCCCAGTCATGTATCACATGTATAGACGGGCCACCGATGGGAGGATAGGATGTCCTCCGAATTTGAGTTCACGAGACCAACAGTTCCAATGGGGATGCTCGTTTGCTGGGTTCGTTGACGCTGGTCGAGCTGAGATGGAGCAATCTGGGTGTTGGTGGCTGAATGACAGTGTCTGAATTATTCGTGTTTGTTTTCTGTTTTTGTGCTTTTTCTCGTTGCTTGGTTTTTTGGATTCATCTCATTATTGCTACATCTAGTGTTGTTGTTTGTGTGTATTGTAGATTAGGTATAGGTTTCAATATAAGGTAACGTTTTTTTTTTTTTTTGATGGAACTTGTTTAGAATTAGGGTGTGGCATATTGGGTGTGGGATATAAGTTCATTGTTGTGTTGGTAATAAAATTGGTTTTGAAGGGTGCTGGTTTGTTTTTTCTCCTTTTTCCAATTGAATCAAGGAATATGTAATAATCTTAATTGATTTAAATTTGCTGGTGTGTTTTTTTCATTAAATGTGTTTAACTGAAAGCGTATAAATTCAGAGAGCCATTCGGGCCATTAAGTTTTTTATAGTTTTATTGTTTGGAATTTGCTTTATGTTCTTTTAAAAATTTATAACGATTGGTATTAAACAAAACGCTTTTGACTTTGACTTTGCCTTCCATCGCATTGCTTTGCACATTTTTTGTGACACGGTATACATGTATTGCCTTCTTTTTCACATCCCGACTTGCAATTTAACAAACATTGTCTTTCGAATGATACGTAGGGAAGAGGATCTAAATTGCTACGAAGTGGCCTAACAATTTGTGTGCATTCCGTTTTGGTTAAACATCGTCGATTCATATGCTTGTACGTATTGGCTGAGCACTCTTGTACACAAATTTTCTCTCCATCTTTACCAAAAGCAACTAAATCTCGGCAAACGGATCATGTATCTCCATCATCTGAATAACTACCGAGGCAAGTTTCGTTGCAACATTTCTTGATTTGGAACCCGGACGTCAAGCACGAACACTTTTTCCATGATTTGCATGCTGATTTTGATGTGGTTACGACCATTCAGTCCGATAGAGTTCAATTAAAATATCCTTTCTTCCAAGGACCATAACAGGAAAGATAACTGCTGACTTAGTTTTGTTTCACACTCATGTAGGTTGCATTTGCATACGTATCTTTCTTTTTCCGCTTAATACTTAATCCACTAACATTACTTTTTTTATCCTAACCTTACTTTACTCCCTCTCACCAGTACTTCCGCGCGTGGAGTGGTTACTTGGTAATCTCCCGGAAAAAATCTTGGAGTGCAAGGAATCCTTCCCTTCTAAGAATGGTTTCGGGGCTTAATTTATATTTCGTAACAAGGAAGTAGAGAATTAATAATGTTTCCAGTCATATGTTGATGTTAATTTAGATTAATTTGTTTAAAATGCATAAACATTGAGAAGGGGTGTTATTAATATGGCAATGTTTATTTGAAAATGTTGAAGTTGGCAACAATACAAATATTATACACTTGCCAGAAAAAGTATCCGTACATGCAAGATAACAAAGTTATCATTGTAATAAAAAGGATATGTCCACTTAATTTGAATGCTTTCTTTTATAATATCAAAAAACCTACACTTTTGCATAATTCCCAGTATGTATCATAATAATTACTATTTAAAAAGACTTGAAACTCAAACAGAATCAATTTAGGGCAACACAATAGACCAGAAAAAGTATCCGTACAGAACAAATCGGGGGATTCCCCGTGTTATGCGATGACAAATGCAGATGCATATTAATGTTTTTAGGTCCGATAATAGTTCTACTCTAGGTTGGGATATGTTTAAAAGTGAGTACAGTTTTTTTTTAATTTTTCGTACACTAGAAATATGATAACGCCCAAAATTAGCGAAATCAGTGCTGAAGAGAGGAAAATTATGCTGAAACTTAAGAGTGAAGGGAAAACTTGCCACGAAATTGGTCTAATAGTAGGCAAAACTCACTCCTCTGTCCAATATGTGGCGAAAACATTTAATACAACTGGTTCAATTATGTCCAAGCTTCGTTGTGGTCGACTCTCCATACTGACTGAACGCGAAAAAAGAAACGTTTTGCAGGCCGTTCAAATGAATTTTCGAGTAACTGCTTCCCAAATTGTTGCAAATATAAAAGACTCTTCTGGCAAGGTTCTCCACGAACATAGCATACGAAAAATACTAAAGAGAGATGGATATCGCTCACGCATAGCACGTAAGAAGCCAGGTGTATGGCGGCAGAAGGAGTTGGCCAACTAGTGTTTATAGAATCAACTATAAATCAATACGATTATCGAAATATTTTGAAGGCGAATTTGAAGCAAAGCGTTCAGCACTTGAGGCTTGGTGACGGTTTATGGTTCCGGCAAGATAATGATCCCAAGCACACAGCTCACAATGTGAAGCTTCGGTTGCTCTACAACACAAAACATCAACTGTGTACGCCACCCCGATCCCCAGAACTTAATCCCATTGAGCATTTGTGGGACTTGTTGGAGCGCAGGATCCGTCAGCACAGCATAACCTCGAAGGAAATGCTGAAAAACGTCATCGTCGATGAATGGGGTAAAATTACCATTCAGGACACAGCCAAATTGGGTCACTCCATGCCAAATCGACATAAGGAGGTCCTTAAAAGGAAAGGTTATTCCAACAAGTTATTAAGCCCTGATATGTAATAAAAATTTGAATATTTCAAACAAATATTGTCATGTTTGGATACTTTTTCTGGTTCGTTTAAGTGAGGTTTTTTTGTTTTTATTTTGTAAAATCTAGTTTTTAAAGGAATAGCACAAGAAAAATTTATAGAAAAGATAGTTCCATTCATGTATAAATTTTGTTGCTTAAATATTTAAATGTAGCAGCCTTCTTTAGCATAAATTCTCTAAAATGTTGCTTTCTTTTGATGTTGTACGGATACTTTTTCTGGCAAGTGTATGTTGTTCAAATGTCTATGTTGGTATAAATTTTTCTTTGTATCACTTCCGTTCGACTCTTCTAAAAATCAACACGTTGTATCAGTGACTTAAATAAAAGGCTAGTGTGTTCATCACAAAAGTGCTTTCCTTTTATTTCAAACATAATGACCATGAATTACTTTTTTGCCCCGGCGGGATCGGTAGGAACTTTAGACATTTCACTTGTAATAATGTAATTAAGATCTGTACCAATTTTTAGCTCTACCCGAATTATTGACAACTGAAATACAGTCACTCAAAGTGAAAATGATCCACCTAGTGAAAAAAAAATTAATGTGCATCGCATACATTTTTATATTATTGGAAATAACTTTGTTTCTAGACAAAAGTAATTCCTAATGTGGAAGCAACAAATACACAAGTTATACACGAAATAGTTACATTGCCTTTGAAATTACGGGTCAACTTTTGCTAGAAGGCTGAATATGGGGTCAAAATGAAAATGATCCATTCTACTTATTTCATATATTTCACTACTAAGATTTAAAATCAGCTGTTGACATGTATTTGACATTTCCTTAGTTGACTTTAGTCTTTCGCTGAGTGCGGTCACCTGTTGCACATTTATCGTTTTGAGCAAGTTTTTTTTTGAAAGGGGTCGCCGTACGACATACGAAGAACGGAAGCTGGTAATCTATCATTTCAAACTCGGGAAAAGTAAACGCAAAATAGCAAAGATTGTCAAAAATAGTGCGTCAACTGTACAACATATAATTGAAGGATTTAAAGACAATCGCATCGGTAAAAAGGTTCGAAGAAGTCCAAAAGAAGCGTTTACCGATCGTGACGAACGGTGGATAGTAGACTTTATCCGAGCAAATCCGAAGCTTAGTGCCCCGAAAATTCGCGTACACGTTGAAAAGGCCTTGGGTATCAAGGTCTGCGACAAAACAATAAGAATTGTCCTAAGAAAACAAGGATTTAACAGTCGCTCCTCATGAGTAAAACCGTTAATAAGTGCGAACAATCAGAAACGTCGACTAGAATTTGTGACTCGGTACTATATACATGGCCCAGACTTCTGGGATACCGTTATATTTGCTAATGAAAGCATATTAAATGTTTTTGGATCGGATGGGAAGGTTCGAGTATGGAGAAAGAAGAATGAAGAGTTGAATTTTAACAATTTTCGTCCAAGTGTAAAACATGGTGGAGGTTCGATAATGGTTTGAGACTCTATGGCAGCTAATGCAGTCGGTGATATTCACGTTATTGGCGGGAACATGGATAAATTTATGTACCTCCGAATTCGGAAGGATAATTTACCTGCCAGCGCCGAAAAATTGGGTCTTAAAGACAAATTCCAGTTCTATCAAGATAACGCCCCCAAACATAAATCGTTACTCATTCGAGAATGGATGCTCTATCATTGTCCCAAAGTCATGGAAACTCCAGCACAATCACCATATTTAAACGTTATCGAACAGTTGTTGGACCTTTTAGAAGAGCGTATTAGGGAGCATCAAATATCCAGTCGAAATCGATCAAAGGGGGTCATTTAGGAGGAGTGGTCGAAAATCTGCCCAGAATTCACAAAAAAATTTGTTGCTTCAATGGCAAAGAGGTTATCAGCTGTTAGACTCGCCAATGGCCTTGACACTAAATATTAATTCGCTAAAGAAAATTCTTAATTTATATTTTTTTTTGTGTTTTGCATTTTGATGGATCATTTTCATTTTGACTATGGAATATACATTTTTTGTTTATATTATTATATTTTCCAATCGAATAAATTTTTTATTTACTACACATTTAAAACTAATTTGGCACATCTGAGGTAATCATGGTTAAGTAGCAACAGTACATTTTTAATATATTTTCTATCATTAAATTACGTTGCATATGTTTTGCACCGAGTGGATCATTTTCACTTCGAGTGACTGTATATACAGAGGTGGCCAAAAGTGATCGGGCAATACAATAAACAAGCAATAAAATACTTTTACGAGCATAAGCTTTGAAATGAAATAAAAATTTTTCCCTTATATAAAAGTCACTTGTATTCTCAATTAATTGCACAAAAAAATAAAACAGAAATAAAAAAAAATTCACAAGAAAATTAACAACTAATTCAAATTCACATTGCATTAAGTGGACAAAAGTAATCGGACGTTCAATTGTAATACTTTTCTTTCTGATGATTCCATTAGAACATAGGCTCTTAATATCTAGTTGCGTATCCTTTTTGTTTTATAACTTCTGTTAACCTATTGGGCATAGACTGTACCAACTTACGGGTAACGACCGGAGTAATGTTGTCCCATTCTTCAAATAACACCGTCTCAGTTGACTTTTATTAGTAATGTGATGGTTCCTTATTTTTTTATCCAGATGATCCCAAAGATGTTCGATGGGATTTAGGTCTGGGGATTGCGGTGGTGTTTTTAATTGACCAGGAGTGTTGAAAAGGAGCCACATACAAACATCATGAGCTGTATGCTTTGGGTCATTATCTTGCTGGAACAAATAATGACCATCAAGACCCAATTTTTGTGCACTTTTTTTCAAATTTTCTTTCAAAATCGACTAGGAACCTAGTTTGTCCATAGGTTCGTCAATGAAAACAAGTTCTCCTACACCGTTGGCAGCCATGCAACCCCAGACCATTACACAGCCACCTCCGTGTTTTACTGTATGTTGAATGTTTTTGGGATGAAGCTCACTATTTTGAGTTCTCCACACCAACAACCTGCCGTCGGAGTGGTAGATATTAAACTTACTCTCATCAGAGAATATTATACGAGTCCAAAAGTCGAGCGGCTTGCTTTTAAATTCTTTTGCAAAGCATAATCTTTTCTTCTTATTAACTTTGCTAATTAGTGGTTTCTTTCGAGGTACTCTCGCTTGATAACCAGCACGGCTGAGAGCTCTACGAATAGTCCGGGCACTAACGTTGGTACCATTTACATCTGCTAATTGATCCCTAATACTTCTGGACGTTGTAGTCGGATTCTTTTTAACAATTCTTAAGATTTTTCGTGCGTCTGTCTCTGTTAGTTTACATGGTCGACCACTCCTAATTTCGTTTTCCACCTGATTTTTTTTTCTGAACCGTTTCACGATATCGAAAACTGTCGAACGACTTCTTCCAATTATTTTTGATATTTCGGAAAAGGATTTATTCTCTTTATACAACTTTATTATAACTTTTCTTTCATGTATACAGGTTTCTTTGCGATTCTTAGCCATGTTTAACTTTCTTCACTTAAAACTGACAAGTAAATAACTGATATCAGAAAAACACATATCAACATATAATTAGGGGAATTCCCTTTTAAACTCGGAGATGAAAAGAAAAGAATTGCTCCAAACTTCAATGACTAATTTCACACTTTTCAAAATGTCCGATTACTTTTGTCCACTTGATGCAATGTGAATTTGAATTAGTTGTTAATTTTCTTGTGAAAATCTTTTTATTTCTGTTTTATTTTTTTGTGCAATTAATTGAGAATACAAGTAACTTTTATATAAGGGAAAAATTTTTATTTCATTTCAAAGCTTATGCTCGTAAAAGTATTTTATTGCTTGTTTCTTGTATTGTCCGATCACTTTTGGCCACCTCTGTATTTTGATTGGACTCATACTTCTAAATCAATTCGAAAAATTGGATAAATTTTTGCTCCGATAAATCCATTTCCAATCTGTTTCCTATTTCTTTTAATTACAATTGCTTGTCCAGCAGGTCATTACTATTATTTCTTGTCAAGTATTACTTCAAATCTTATATTGCCATTGAATTATCTCAAATGGTAAACGTCTCCTAATTAATTTTGAAACATACAATAATACACTGTATATATTATTGCGTATGTGTCTGCCTTTTGTACAGTTGATTGTAGCGGAGTTTAATATGAAATTGAATTTTACTTTGTTTTTAAACAATCACCTTGGAAACTGCAAGTTTCTAATAAAATTCAATATAATCGGAACTCAAGATTCTTAGAATCAACAATTGATTTTACGAATATTAAATTAATAAGTTGATTGGACCTAATTAGTCAACTTGATTAACCTGTTTATTGCTCCTCATGTATCTTTTCTATATCCCCCAAAAAAAGCGTTCACGCAAGCTGAAATGAAAATCGAATATCACCACAAATAACATATGCCTTCAATATTCGACAATCGATACCAACTCATGGATTATTATCAAAGGTATAGTTCTTGCACGGCTGCGGCTGCTAAGTGAAATGTCATAGCATTCACATTTGGCTCATCGCCATCAAAAATCAGCTGCCCAAAAACTGGTCGTCATTTGACTGCCTATTGAAAACCCAAAATCCGGTGCAAGTTGCAGGGAAAAGATCAAGTTTTGAGTCGAAAAACTGTTTTTCTTCTGCAGACAGTCGAATTGAATTCATGCCAGTCATCATGTTTATCACGTTCATGGTGTTGATGGGACCAAAAACAGCCTACGGTTATTTTCTGCACTAATGGCTACTAATTTCCGACCGCAGTGGTTCATATACAGTGGTTCACGTTTCCGGTGGTCACGGATCTACTACTCGTATGATACCAGCCGAGCTAATGCTTTTTGTAGTGTGAATTATTCTACTATTATCTCTATGTTACAATTTTAGCAAATATTCTATATTAATGATGCAAAATGTATCCTCTATTTACTATTTCATTTTTCGCTCAAAATGTTACCACCAACTTAACGGTGATGAATAAGTCGCGAAGAATTACAGTCAAATTGTAAGAATAAGCAACGGAAAGTTTTCATCTTATTTTAGCGTCACGTGAAGAGAATACACTCTTAAAATTCGCTTAGCAGATTTGTACAATATGTGTACACATAATTTCTTAGAATAACACCTGCAGAGATCCAGAACAATTGAAAAACATGAAATAGTCACTATTGACAAAGAAATCGAGCCGGAAACTTTTAAGTGTTAATATAAGTATTCTTTTAATATACCTAAGAACTGGATGGAAGAACGAATGTTGATTTTATAGTGCATTCTTATCACGAAAAAGTAACTATTGACAAAAATATTGGTGAAAAAGTAAAACACCAACTATAAAATCAAATAAAAAGAAGAAATACCCTAAATTAAATTGCTCGCTAATTTTGATTTGAAAATTATGGCGTTAAAAATTAGGGTTTCGCCCAATTTATAGCATATTAATTTTAAATTACTGTTTTCCTTCGACTATATACGAGTGTATTGTTAGACATAGATACTTTTTACCCGTCTCGCTCATTTGTCCCGAAAAAATCCGAACAGCCATTCTGGGTAATGTCTATCACAGTATCTGTCCATCAAATTAGATATTTGAAAAAGACGAAAAACTCTTCTTACTTTTTAGCTTTACGTTACAACAGCGTTGTATTTACTCTGTAAAAATTTAATTTTACGTAGGCATAAAAAATCTAAAGAATACTACGAAAAATTTTCCGAATAAACCCAACTTCAAAGTGCCCTAAAAAGAGTGAAATAAATTTCACGGAAACTTTAACTTTTAGCAAAAGGCTGACGTAAGAGAGTGAAGGCAAGTCTTCCGCACTTAATAACAAAAAAAAAAGTAATAACCAAGCCGACAGAACGGAGCTTGGGCGACAGGCTAGCTCCTCGTCCCTGAAAAACACTACGTTTTTCCGAAACCTGCAACAACGCATAGGAATGGATTTGACCTACGGCAACAACGTGGTAACCAAACAAAGAACTACGGCATTGGATTGCAGGATGTCGGACCACTGAACAACCCTGGCGCTATTAAAAACCTTTTACAACAGGTCAGTGAATTTAAATTAAACGTACTAACAATCCAGGAACGAACTGGACTGGAAGCGATACTCAAGAAATAAAATAGCACACAATAGTCAAAAGTGGAAAGCCTACTGGAAAGCGAAAGTTCAAAGTGGCCTTTATTGTGGACAGGGAGTTCAAATCTTACACGTTATTGATTTTCAGGCAGTCAACGACCGATTGTGTGCAGTTCGTGACAAATCGAAATTCTGTAAAATTTGGCTGATAAACGTATACGCCCTGACCAAAGAAAAGGACGAAGAAACGAAGAAAATGTTCTATAATCACTTGGAAAGACTATTCGACTCATTGCTTGTAAACGATACAAAATTAATTCTGTGTGAGCCATCTAATCGGGGAACGATTGGAGGCTAAAGCCTCCACGATGACACAAATGACACGGGCTAACTCTTGATTGACTTTTCATGCAACAGAAATCTAGTCATACGTTGGACTCGCTTCCAGTATTGGCGCATACATAAAATGGCCTGGGTATCACCTGGTGGCAACACACAAAAGCATATCGACCATATTCTGATCCAACAAACACAGGCCTCGAGCATATTTGACGTCCGTACATACCCAGCAGACAATTTTAACTCAAATGAGTGATCAAATGGACCTATCGATGTCCTGTGTCAATGCCGTCTTGGTCGAAGAGAAAAATTCGACACTCAAAAGCTACAAACATTGTCTGTGGCAAAAAATTTCACGGAGACCCTTGACTACCAGCTGGCCTTCAGCCTATTAGGCACATACCTGGAAACAAGATACGAACTATGGGTGGAAGTTAAATCGGCAATTAATACTATTACAGAACTGATAATCGAACATCGAGGCCGACGAAATACAAATGATTGGTTCGATGATGAGTGCCTAAATGCGTTGGACAAAAAAAATCAATATGTAGCTGGAGAACACTATGAAAATCTCAAAGTAGTAGCGAATAAGATTACTAGGTCTTAGAAAAAAAAAAATACTATAGTGACCAATTGAGAAGCGTCGATGTAAGTCTAGCGAACAACAACACAATACAAATCTATAAAGGAATGAAAAGCCTGAAACAAAGTTATCAACCCAACACCACACGCTGCCGTGAAGACATCGGTAACATTATCGGTTATGAAAATAGAATTCAAAAGAGATGGGCATCATAATTCAAGTACCTGCCTAAATCTTCACACAGCTCCAAAACAGCGGAGCCTATAGGTATTCCCGGAAAGCTTCCATTGGCCCACCAACTCTGGATGAAGTTTGTTCCACCACCAAGGTCCAAAATGATTATAAATGAGGAAGAAAGATCCCCTTATTTAAATTTAATTTACCATTGAATGGCTACGTGGAGGTTACATTAACGAAGAAATTCTACACAGTAGCTGGGCCATTTATAGAGCTGATCGTGACTATTCACTCACTGATCTGACCAGAGGCGGCGGAGTGTTGATTGGGATCAAAAGTTCCATAGCCTCTGAGAATATTGATGCTGTCACCTCTAAAACGTTTGAACATAAGGTGGTTCGAATACGCTTAGCCAAGTATTTTTTATACATAGGGGTATTTTACATTTCACCAATATCTGACGAAACCTCCTACGAGAAGATATGTGAAATTATAAATTTTATTGCTGCATCTCTAGAGGAACATGATCAAATAATAATTTTGGGAGACTCTAACCGCCCTAATTTACATTTTATTATTGATGAAACTGATAACCATCTTCTACCAGTAAACCTCTCAAACACCATCGATCTTAACCTGATCAATGCATTTAGATTTTAGAAAAAGCAGTCTCTTCATTCAATAAAACACTTATCGAAGGCATTGAAACTCATGTTCCTAAAAAAGAAAAAAATCAGAGTTTCCGAGCCCTGGCTTGACCGCGATCTTCGACATCTTCACAATGAGGAGAAAAGGCTCTATAAATTAATGAGAGATAACTACTTCGATATAAACCTCAACAGTAAGTATGATGAGTATGCTGCTGAATTCTCTATTAAAACTCGCAAAGTGTAGATCATTACATCAATTTAACCAGGGAAAATATTCTTAATCCCACAGAATTTTTCAATTTCGTAAAAATCAAATAGAAAGCCACAGGATTTCCAGCATCAATATCTGCATTACGATGAAAGTTCTTCAGCTTGCCCTGAAATTATATGTGGCCTTTTTGCTAAGCACTTCAAAGAGGTTTTTCGCCCAGCCACCACTTCTTCCACCATGCCAAACTGTCATTCAACGACAACATCATTTATGGATGAAATGAGTTTGTCAAGCAAAGATATCGTGAACGCTATTAAAGAACTAGATGTTAACAAGGGACCTGGACCTGATTCTCTTCCTCCAAGATTTCTTGAGTGTACGAGTATATATCAGATCACTTCCCCTCTGCTTATTTTATTCAACGCGTTTCTATCACAAGGCGCTTTTGCATCTTTCTGGAATTCTTCTAATAAGTATCCAATTTTCAAAAGTGGCGAAAAGAGATGCTGCAAACTATAGAGGTATTGCAATACTTTCAGCTATTGGTTAGTAACAAGCTTGCCACGTTGGTTGAGCTACGAATAAATGAGCAGTAACAAAGTTTTCGCAAATGCTTATGCGACTTATAGCCCAGTCATATTAGGGCTTTCACCTCGGAATGAAAGATAATAAGCTGCAAATTGGTATGAACCTTTGTTTTGTCATTCTAAATGTTGTCTCAAAAGTCACAATCGTTATCGTGTTCGCGTCTCAAGATATTCAAGGTCAAAGGTCACAAAAATCGGTTTTTCGCGAATATCTGGCTTCCTATCGGTTAAATGAGATTTGCATTTATTATAAAAGTTGTAGGCTATAAAATTCCCTACAACTTTTGTTTAAACTTTTTTTTCATACGACCAACCGTTTTGAAGGTAGAGCGCGAAGAGTGCACATCGTACAGTCATATACGGCCTAATGCAAGGTCAAGCGTGAGTTATGGTTATCAGTACGTTATAAAGTCAATTATTTACTTGGAAATTATAATTATTAAACAATGCCTATTATTTATGTACTAACTATTAATTATTTATATTTAATTAAAGTAAGTAACTTGATTATTTATATATAATTATTCATATTTAACTATTTAAGTATAAAATATTATTAATTCTGGATTATATATTTTAGTTTTATTTTAAGTTAAAATGATAGTAAGAGTATATATTTTACACATATTTTTATTTATTATTAAATACGGCATAATATACATTTATCAAAATGTGAGTTCAAATATCAAAAGTATCTTTGTTGATTTTAATTGTAATGAAATTGGAAATGGAAGCTAATTATCTTCTTCTTGTTCGTCGTCTTCTTCTTTTTGTCGCTCAAAAATGTTCGATTCATTGTCATCATCCTCATTATCTGTCATGTTCATCTCCAAACCTTCCAGAATATCGGGATCATATGTATTTTCTTCATCGGGATTACTTGGATAAAGTGAAGCGTTGAGGCAAGCTTGTCCGTTGCACTGGCCGCAAGCTAAAGAACATTGTAGCCCTGATTTTCTGCATCCACAGCGGGAACCACAACCATTTTTGCAATTGCAAAATATTACGTTTAGTAGTTCGGCTGGTGCTGGAGGTAATAACGTTCGTATGGGCTCCAGGATTTCATTTTCAAGCATCCAGCCCCATTCTTTAGGTTCTAAGTCCTTCCCTAACCACGTTTGAATCTGGTAGTAGACACGTTTTATGTGTTGATGAGCTGCTACACTTGTTGGTGGAAGTGTTGACAGTTGTACAGGTTTATTTAGTTTTGTAAATTTGATGAATTGCGTGTAGCGGAAATGATCAATGTTGTCCTCAGATTTTGGAGCATTATATAATGCCAACAAGATGCGCACTCCATTTTCTAATAATGTTTGTTTTGGGCAGTTTTCTTGTTGAAATACTTCCACCAGTTTATCTAAATCAGGAATTTTCTCCAATGCTCTAGTAACAGTTTTTTTTCCTTTTTTAAATAGCGCAGAAGTCGTGTCACAGCCACTGAATGCGTGTAAAAATAAAATGTGCTTTTTAGTACGAGGATATTGGTCAAAACTTTTAGTAGAATATATTTGTGTTTTGACATTGCCTTTGCCAACTTTTTTCAAAAAAATTTCCTGATGATGTGACTGAGTACGTCCAATTAAAATAACGAGCAAATCGATATCTTCTCCTATGATGACAGCAGTCTTTTGATGTTCTGATAAGGCAATAGCTGTGTCAATGATGAGTTAAATATGAATAATTATATATAAATAATCAAGTTACTTACTTTAATTAAATATAAATAATTAATAGTTAGTACATAAATAATAGGCATTGTTTAATAATTATAATTTCCAAGTAAATAATTGACTTTATAACGTACTGATAACCATAACTCACGCTTGACCTTGCATTAGGCCGTATATGACTGTACGATGTGCACTCTTCGCGCTCTACCTTCAAAACGGTTGGTCGTATGAAAAAAAAGTTTAAACAAAAGTTGTAGGGAATTTTATAGCCTACAACTTTTATAATAAATGCAAATCTCATTTAACCGATAGGAAGCCAGATATTCGCGAAAAACCGATTTTTGTGACCTTTGACCTTGAATATCTTGAGACGCGAACACGATAACGATTGTGACTTTTGAGACAACATTTAGAATGACAAAACAAAGGTTCATACCAATTTGCAGCTTATTATCTTTCATTCCGAGGTTGACCCCTTTTTTTACCTAATATGACTGGGCTATTACGTCAACCATTGTCATGACTTTTCGCTTCACATCGCTCGAACGAAATCGAAACCGACCTCTCATTGGTTCTGGACGTGAAGTCTTGGGACGTGAAAACGGACTGTACCTTTCGGGTAAACAAGTCTGGACACCCTTAGTCTACTCCGAGGTGGCTGCTGCCTAGCTAGCCAGTTCGGAGAGGAGTTCGACCGCGGGTCTTGCGCGAGCAGACAAAGTCCGAAATACAAAAATTCAGCCACCGGCTCACATGCCCGTTTTACTAACGCGTCGAAAACATTTACATACGGAAGAGAAACCTATCCTTACTTTATTCCGTATTTCTTAAACTCATCCAGACAACAACCAAAAATGTATATAATTCCACGCTTGCGAGTATCACCGACGCGGTATCTAATAAAAACGCAACGCAACTTATGGTACCGCGTACCGAGCGCGACGTGAAACCAGCCATCCGCCTATTCCTGGAACCCTAACCTTGTAACGGCATACTTACCGCTCGCTGCCATTCCTACTGGAGAGAAGGGTATGCTGGAAAGAAAGTCGTTGTTTATTTAGCAATTCATGTTATTTATTGGCCCTACTAAAGCTGAATGCATGCAAAACTTGAATTTACTTTATTCCCCTTACTTGTTTTTTTTTAACTTAATCTTAAACATTCGTTTTGTCAGTACTCCTTTAGACTTTTCAGATTTATTTATTATTAAATAATTGTACTTAATAACATAATATGCAAATGAAGATATCATTCTAGCGTTATTTCCTGTTCTTTAAATTATTGTTGCATTATTACTATTCGTAATATAGTTTGTTTTGTCTCTTTGTTTTTTCATTTAAAATACCATTTATTCATGCATGCAAAAAACTCATTTTGGAATAAAATTAACATCAATTTGCAGTATTAATAACTACAACTAGATTGCTCTTGATAAAATATCGTATGAAGAATCGGTATGAAAAATATCTTCATTTGTAAATCTACCGACCAATAATCTAAATAGAATCTAAGATATTTCTCAAAGGATAACTACTTTCTGAAAAGCCCTTTTGCAAGAGTAACTAAATAAACATATTACAATAAAGTTTATATCAAATTTCTGACAAGCTAAATTCTGAAAGCCAACAAATGCAAAATTATATTAACTCTTATCATATCTTGGATACTTAAATATGAAATTATTTTATTTCCAATTTAATAGTTGGTTTTTCATATTCTACGTCATCCATGACCAGTGAATCAGTACCCATGTTTTCATCACCGTCATCAAAACCAAAGCAGGTCTCCATGTTTTTCTCATCACTAATAAGTTTGTGCGCTACATCTTAAACTAATCTGCGTTTGCACTCATGTACGTTGCATTCGCATACATATTCTCGTTAGGAGTCAATCTTGTTATTCATTACCGATCGCATAACTAATATCTGCAAAACAATACATTACTTGGAACTTCGTGAGTCTTGTAAATAGTCTTTAATTTGATTGGTACGGTCTGAACGATCGCGATTGTATGCAAACCATATCCCGCTCCGGAACCCATTCCGCTAGCTCACTGACGTGGGCACTGCCGATAATTAATGGTAGAACTTACTTGGTAACCTCCAAATGTTCTTCTGTATATTTATCCATAACTATGTCACCTCTCTCGTCAAGGCATCTTTGGGTGTCCGATGCGCCAAGACCACCGCAAGTTGATCTGCACTGGCAAAAAAATTGTGGTAAGGAACTCCCTTTAGGTTGATACTCGAGACCCACAACTTACTTTCTTTGAGGTTAGGTACTCCGCCCTTTGTCCGGATTTCCCATTCCTCTGAACGTTTTCCCAAGATCCGAGGTACATGCTAACGACTCGTTTGGCACAACATTTTTCAAAATGATGCTCGCAGTAGTGCTGCTTGGGTTACGGAATTTAGTCCTTGCGGAAATTATTAAGTTTTTTCAAACGTTCGCGGATACTTTTACTTCTTTTCCAATCCCGATGACCGATAAAAAGATCCGCAGGCCGTCCTGCCATCTGTACCCGTGTCTTCCGCTTTTTTAAAGTTCACTCCCACAAAAAACTGACGTAGGATGGGAAACCATATGGTAGTAATTTGCATATGTATTAGTTGGCCTACTATGGACAAGCTTCCGTGAGCTATTATCCAACTGCGGCATTAGCAAATGCTTACATTGCGTAATACATACTATTTTCCAAATGAAAACGTACGAAACGCATTCCGTGCATGCTATAAATTCACCTTGTACTGTCCACTATACTCCTAAACTTTTCAAGACGAGCAAATGAAGCACATGCTTTGCACCTTCCACTGATAGCTCCGCGTTGAGACGTAAACAAACCCGTATTCATTCACTTTGGAAGGCGATAAAAAATAAACGGAAGTAAGGACTGAAATAATTTTCACTTCACTCGGAGCGCTATATTGTTCTCCGCGGGCCAACCGGATTTCACTGTAGAAGTCCGTCTCAAAACCGTACAAAACCTTGAATTTTCGTTGGCATCTCCATAATTCTTCATATACCACCATGTAAGTTAGCCAGCAAAGTCGGCCTACTAATGGTCATGTGTGTGGTAGTAAAGTCTGCTGCCATATGGCTTCCTATCTAACGTCAGTTTGCTCACACATGTTCACCTTCCTCTCAGCTGACAAAACGCGGTTCAGTCAGAGGATGCGTTCCGAACCGTCGACGCCAATAACGACTGACTAAGCTTCGGCAGAGGCGTAGAGCCGATTCATTATACCATGCTCTGCGAGGTGGGAAAAGGTAACCAGATCGACGCTGTTTATACGGACTTCACCACTTTTGATCGAATCGATCATAGAATTTTGATTTCCAAACTTCTGAAGTTCGCCATCTTTGGATCCTTATGAGGTGGATTGCATCACACCTAAATAATCAAACACAATTTGTAAAATTTCTGGCCTCTTTCTCAAGAGAAATTATTGCCTCTTCCGGAGTGCCACAAGGTAGCCACATGGCTCGCCTTTTATTCAACATCATTATCTTCGACTTGTCCGAAATTTTAAATGAAACACCTCATCCTCTATATGCCGACGATCTTAAACTATACCACACCGTCAATCCCGATTCCAAGGCCTCTTTTCTGCGAACCAAAATAAATTCGTTAGTGAAATGGTGTAATGATAACAGGCTCCATCTAAATGTTGGGAGAAAGAGTTCAGTATTCAAGTATACTTACAACCTGTACAATTCCCTACTTCAAAAAGTTGACCAGATCTCAGATTATGGCGTTTTTCTTTTTGATAGAGAGTTGAATTTCAAATCTCAATAACACGCAATGCTCGGTCAAATTCAAAAAACTATGCTTCATCAACACTCAATACACCTCACTTGTACGCCCTCTCATTGAATATGGTTGCATTATTTAGAATCCATGCTTTGAGACTCACAGCATCCGTATAGAATCGATCCAGAAACAATTTATTCTTTTTGCCTTGCGTGAAATTTATAACTCAAGAGACTTCGTAAACTCTTTGTCATACCAGCAAAGACTTAATATTTTCAATCTTTCCTCGCTCTCATCTCGAAGAACTAGCTTCAGCTCCTGCTTTTTTATTGACGAGCATGTTATCAAAAAGATAGTGAATGTCGCATCACTATCAAGCAGATTCATGTTCAAGGAAACTATTAAACGTACTAGAAACACGATTTTGCCCTATGAAGTGCAACGTAAAACGACCTACGCAGACTACGAGCCAACTAATAGGTGTTGCAAGATTTTCAATTCTATGAGTAAACATTACTCTCCTTCTATCTCAAAACTTAGCTTCGAAAACAAAAAAGATAACTGTCGCTTTTAAATAAGTTATTTTTGTTAGATATAAGTACGTTTTTTCTGTGATTGCCTTGTTTGCTTTGTTTGCCGATTAATTCCAATAACCGTGAATAACCAACAGCTCTGCTACTAAATTCTGCTTACACCTCCTCTAGAGGAACCTAACAGGGTGAAGGTGAGTATTCCATGTCTGATAACGAAATCGAAAGTTATATCCATGCCGTTAGAATGGAGGTTGGGCGATGGGCTAGTCACCCATCCCCGGAAAACCCTAAATTGTTCTGAGAATTGTGGCAGAGCTTTGGAATGGATTTGAGTTATGGCAACGACCTCGCAACCGAAAAAGGACGATGGCATCGCATCATGAAACGTCAGATCGCTGAACAACCCTGGCACTGTTAAGGATCTATCACCACAGGCCAGCCAATATAAAATAAACATCCCCGCAGGGAAAATGCCCGCCGAAAGGAATACTCTTGGAGGCTAGCATGCTTTGGGGAGTGCCGCTCCCATGTTTCCGAGGAAATCCCAGCAGAGGGAATGCTGGTCGGCAGGAGTGCTCTTGAAGGCTAGCATTCTTTGGGGAACGCCGCCCCCACGGACCCGCAGATATGGAGGTCGCCGCGAGGTTCTTCCTGGGATGATAAGTAACCACCCTTACTGAATTTGGACTACACTTTGGATAAAGAACTGGAATTGATACTTTAGGCTGGCGGATATGATGATTGGACCTAATTGCTTTGCACGGTAGCGCCAGAGTGACACTCGTGCGTGAACGACTCCAATTCAACTATCATATCGTTTCTGTCCCGGTAAAACTTTGGCCTCGGAGTGCGTTTGAAATTTCCATCATCGGGTTGGTGGTGTAGGTTTGGTTGAGACGGACTCCCGATTAGCGCTGGTCTGGCTCTGAGTACTTGTCCCCATAAGAGCCTGTGCCAAACCTTGCATGGCATCCCTTCTCTGCAAAAGTAACCATGGGACCAAAAACGTGAATAAACACAGCTCCGAGGGAGATCCAATAAAACTGGAGCAACTAAAAACCCTAAAAAAGATCAAAAAATTTCGAAAAATCAAAGTAAAAATAATAACGACGACACAACTAGCGGCTGCAGCTACGATGTTAAAAGCACATTGGGAGCGGTACTAAAGATGACAAAAACGACGATGAATGCAATGACAGTAAAGATGGACGAAAAACGGAGATTAACAGACAGTCTTGTCCAGATTGAAATTCCTGCGGCATCCGGGTGCAGCAAAAAAATGATGCAAACGCCAGAACGTCCTAAAAAGGACGAGTAGCAAACTCTACCGGACGCTTTAGATGTTCGAGCGTCGGGGGATAGTTATTGTTGCGACGGCTACCGAAGCGAGGATCTTAAATCCCGAAATAATAATGGGCCTTCCTGAAATCCACAAAGTGATCACGGTAGGAAAAGAAAGGAGTAACCAGACAAATCAAGCGACTTTATATCATTTCACCGCCACTATCGATAATGTGGCGGAAGTACTGTACTCGAAAACAGAAGCCGATAACCTCTCCCAAGAAAGGTGGTCGCCAAAGTACATTTGCCGCTCAGCGATATGAAGTAGGAAGACTAATCCGAAAAGTGGGAGTTAATAAAAAAAACAAGAATAACATCTGCGCCAAAAATCAGCATAGGACTATAGATTGGGCTCCTTGAACTAGAGGAGCTCCAAGACCGCATAGGGCATAACAGGAGGAGCTGGTTAAAGGCAGAAGAGGACCAGAAGGCCGAACAAGAGCAGCAGGTTAAAGGAAGCGCTGAGGCTTAACCGTAAAGGGCATGCGCCAATAGCTCCACCATTAAATATCAATAAAAGAATGGCGTATAGCCCAATCGATAAAGATCGGGATAGAAAAAGGAAAAAAGAGACTCTTGATAGGCGTGGAACGCCAAATGAGGGGTTCCAGCCAGTGCTGACAAAAAGAGTAGAAAAGCCGCTAAGAAACTCCTTCAAAAACTGCCAGAAAAAAGCCTGATGCAAATTAGGAGAGAAAGAACCCCCAACGAAGACCCCAGTAGCAGTCACTGCTCGTAAAACCCCAAGATGGCTGATCCTATGCAGAAGTGCTGCGGGATATAAGGGTTAACATAAGGCCAAAGATATCAACACTGCCATCAAAGCAGTACGACCAACGTGGTCGGGCCACATACTCTTCGAATTCGGAGCAGAGACCGACAATGAAGGAGCATTCTGCGACACAGCAAAGAAAATCCTGGGCAAAATCGCACCTATAGCCTTGCTCGAACCGACGGCAACGATCAAAATAAGAGGCATTGGCTGCGCCACGGGCCTCGCTGAGGTAGAAGAGTCCATCAGAAGTGAGTTCACTAGCGTGGACAAGATTAAAGCGAGGCTGCCACCAGAAAACCATAAGGGACAACGCATAGCCATCGTTGACATGATCGAAAAGGACGCCGAAAGTAAGAATAGGGTAGGTTGTCTGCAGGATACAGTGAAAAGCAGCGCCTCGTCAATGTTTCAACTGCCTTGGCTATGGGCACACCACACAATTATGCAGAGGAGCTGACAAGAGTTCTCTATTTTACAAATGCGGTGGAATTGGACATAAAAGAAAATAGTGTACAAAGGAAGCACACTGTACTATTTGCAAGGATGCTGATCCAAGACCGGGTCTTGGGATCAGGGAAAAGATCGGGTTTGCCAGGAAGGCCTAGCCAAGGCAAAATCAGAACTTCAATGACCCGCATCCTACAGCTAAACCTACACCGCAGTTCAACCGGCCAAAATCTACTTGATCAGTTTGCGAGGGACATGAAAGCCGGCCTTTGCATCTAAGTGCGCAGCACCATGATAAAAGTTCTGTAACATGGTATCCTGATGAAACTGATACTGCCGTCATCTGGGTCTGAAACAATTATTTCCAGGCAGAGAGTGGTGGCCTGGGGGATGGTTTCGTGTGGGTTTTGTGCTCAGGGACCATCTTCTATAGTGTGTACCTAACGCTCAACGACCCGATATCATCTTTTCAAGCCAAGGCAATGTGCTCGCTAATGGAGACTTCAATGCTAAAGTTATGTATTGGGGCATGCCTCAAACAAATCCGCGGGCAAAGCGAATCCTAGAAATGGCGGCCGGGATGGCGCTCGTCGTACTAAAAACCAGAAATACGCCGACTTTCCGCCATATAGGCTCCGAAGGAACCATACCGGACGTGACATTCGCCTCGGAGTCCTTAGTACGGAGGATACACAATTTGAGAGTATCAGAGAGCTACCCAGCTAGTGATTATCAGTACTTTCTGCTTGAGATTCCAACGTTCATGCTCTTGACCTTCTACAATTGGGTGGAACATCAGAAGTTGCTGCGCTGCAGGGTGATTCACTGGAGACAGAAGAACCGGCAGCTTGAGACATCACGACGGCTTGCAACGCTTCTTTTCCCTGTCGAAAATCCCAGCACGGTAAGCCCTCAGTGTTCTGACGGTCAACTGAAATCGCTGGAAAACGAAGGGAGTGTCGCAAGCTTCGGCCTGTGGCACGACGGACACGAAACTGTGATGCAATCGGGTAGCAGAATATAAGTCGGCCAAGTAATGCCTTCGCAAACTGATTAACAACAGCAAGGCTCGCTGCTAGCAAGATCTATTAGACAATGTGAACAAAGATCCGTAAGGTCTTGGCATCAAGCTATTTATGTGGAGCTTGGTGCCCTACAGACGCCTTGCATACATGAAGCGGAAAAGATAGACGAGATAATGCAGACACTCTTCACACAGCCGAAACTGGAGGAGACATTCCTTTCACTGAAATCGAGGAAGGCTCCAGGCCCAGATGATGTTCCAGCTGAGATGTTGCAACTTGTCTATCACCAGTGTCCTGACTTCCTGGTCAGCACATTCAACGCTCACCTACGGGACGGGGTTTCCTGGTGAACTCTACACGCGTATTTCTATAATTCTCAAAAACCATAAATTGTAATTTTACAGTTCTCTAGTTCCAATTGATTACAACTCCATAGATTCGCCGACGCTAGCGAAAGAGCATAGGGTGCTTGCATATACCTAAGATTGGAGAGTCAAAATGGGAAACTCATGGTCTTTTTGTGTGCTCAAAAGCCATGTTGCTCCGATTCAAAAAAGAACCATTGCTCGGTTGGAATTATGTGCAGTCCAGCTCCTGGTCGATTTAGCAAATCAAATTAAAGATGCCATTAACTCAACATAAACAAGCCATTCTTTTGGGCGGATTCGAAAATTGCACTTCAATGGATTACGTCGCCACCATCAATATGCACAACGTTTGTTGCCAACAGAGCAGCTGCCATACAAGCGGCTACTAGAGATGGTATCTGGCAACATATCGAATCTAAGAATAATCTAGCAGACATCGTTTTACGAGGCATGCTTCCATCACAGTTTTTATCAACGAAGCTCTGGTTTGAACGTCCAACTTTTCTACCATTTCGCATTAAAATTCAGGCAAATGTGGGCCATGATAATGAAGATGCAATGATTCCCGAAACGAAAGCAAGCAAGTTTGTGCTTACCACCAGAAACCCAAATCCTGGCCTATTTCAACAAATACATCAAACAACAACTTTCAACGATTGCAGAAAACGCTGGCTTTCATCCTACGATTCAAAACGAACTGTCGTGCTAAAGAGCTTAAGCAAACATCATGTAAACCTAACACCCAGTGAGATGAATCTCGCATTAAAGCTTATAATACGAGAAATGCAATCAGAGGATTTCAAAGGTGAGCTACAGCTACTACAAAAACAAGGAGTCGTAGACAGCAACAGTAGACTTCGAGCTCTTGCTCCATTCTTGGTCGAGGTAGGTATCATAAGAGCAGGAGAAAGAATATCTGAGAGTAAACTTCCATTCAGCACCAAACACCCGATGGTCATCTCACATTGCAACCCAATAGGATAGCAAGGCTAATTTTTCAACATATTCATGAAAAATATTTACACGCCGGTCCGCAATCACTGCTATACATTACACGACAAACATTTTGGTGTCTAAATGGAAAGGTTATAGCAAATGCCACCGTGAGAAGATGTGTTCGCTGCGCAAGGGCAAGGCCTCAGTTTTAAAGCAAATACTAGGAAACCTGCCATCGGAAAGGATTCAGCCAGCACGTACATTCCCGCATGTTGGACTTTCAACTGATCGTCCCGTCAAGGCATAGATCGCTTTATTCGTTTGCTTTTCACCGACGAAAGCAGTCCATCTCGAGCTAGCATCCGACCTTACCGCTGCTGCTTTCATCGGAGCTCTTGGGAGATCCATATCCAGAAGAGGGCGCCCATCCAAAATCTTCAGTGACAACGCCACTAATTTCCTTGGTACCAGGTCTGAGTTCAAAGAGCTTGCAGCACTTCTTCATGACAATTCAGGACAAAATGTCATTGGATCGTTCTGCAGGGCAGAAGGAATACAATTACTTCACATCCCCCCGAGGTCACCGCACTTTGGTGGTCTTTGGGAGGCCGCCATGAAGTCAGCCAAATACAACCTAAAACGGAAGTTAGCAAACACACCGTTGAAGTACGAGCAATTACACTGTCATTTACAAATCGAAGTAGTCTTGAACTAAAGACCACTAACACCGATGTCGTCAAATGCAAATGATCTGTGAGCAATTACACCTGGGAACTTTCTGATAGGTCAGTCGTTTACCACCTTACTCGAATCAATGAGTCGCATCAAACAACTACCACTTACAACGAGATGGAACTCAGTAAGGTCGATAAACGTGGAATTCTGGCAGAGATGGTCGGAAGAATACTTGCAAGAGCTAAAAAGAACTACAAAATCTATATACATGGCAAACACCTCAACCAAATGTGATAGCAGGAGCACAAGTAGTACTCAAGGAAGACATCCATTGCAATGGTGAATGGGTCGTATTATTGAAAGGCCGAAACTATCAAGGTCCCAAATAATTGTGTAAGGACGGCTATCGTAAAACTTCAACTGGAACGTTCACTCGAGTTATTCGACGCTGTGTCCGCTGCCACAGAATACATCTACACCAGAATCATCTGCCAGTGAATTAATGGAATCAGTGGAAGAAAAGCCAAAGAAAAACAAAATTAGAATTGCTCCTGTTACATCAATGTACCCTACTCTGGCGAAACCATCGAAAAGAAAATCAGATGCTTTCCCACAAGAAACAAAGAAAGGAAAATTCATGCTGTTGCAAACTCTCGTGTGTGTGTGCAATGCTAGTACTGCGAACATTAAATCCAACCGCAGCAGCTCCTACAAGCAAACCTCTGGAGATAAGCCCTTTTAACAACAACCCTAGTATATTTTTCAAAGAAATTGGATCTTTACGGCTCACGCACAACGAAAATCATAATGTATTATGAAATGAAGGGATACTCGATTAAATACGAAGAAATATCGAAATCTATCATCAAAATGAGAAGTCTTTGCGCACTTCAAAAATATCCAGCAAACTTCCAACAGTTCTGTCATTCCATAATATCCCAGTTTCAGCATGTGCAAAAAGAGATCGATGAAAGAAACGATTTGTTATATCAACATCCTATACATCAACAACGACGAAAACGCAGAGGGCTCCTCAACATTGTTGGATGGATATCACATTCATTGTTCGGAATTCTAGGCGAAAAATCCGCTGCAAAATATGAGCAAGAAATTGAAAGGGTACGAGGAAACGATCAGCATTTACTCACTTTAATACAAGACCAAACCAGCATCGTTAAAGGCACTGCTAATATCTTCAAGAAAACAATACAGGATATTTACAATCAAATAAGTTTTAGCGAAAAACAAATTCAAAGATTTACGATCACCTGCAAATATGAAGAGATAATTCTAGTATTCAACTATATTGCATTACATACGTCATTGGCGTTGACACAGTTTCAACAGACCTAACGGATGCTTTTGCAACTTATCACAAATACGTATCATAGGAGAATAAATCCACGCCTATTAACGGCAAGACAACTGTAGGCACAAAGCCAGATAATCAAAGAACATCTTCCTGCAGGTCTAATGATCCCAGTTTCATCTAACTCCATGCTCAACCTTACGACATACCTACAATTCAAACGAGATCTACGAGGAAAAATATCATATTCGATATCCAAATTCCATTGGTCAGTGTAGGAATGTACCAACTACTAAGGCTATACCCTGTTCCCTTCACATACAATAAGACGGCCATCCACATTGAACCTTCAACAGAAACAAACATTACCTTTTATCTGAAGCAGAGAAGAACCATTGATGCAGACTATCTCATTTGTCACCAGAGTCATCCAATCTATTCTAGTCCATCTGATGTCAACAATTGCGAAATGTCTTTATTGAAACATCACAAAGAAATTCCATCAACATGCAACATCAAGAGTTCAACATCAGAAAATTACTGGAGGCAACTTGTATCACCCAACAAACGAATTTTTTCATTAAAACAGCCTGCCATACTAGAAGTAGTTTGTAGCCGCGTATGACACAAAGAGAGGATATCAGGAATTAGAATCCTAAATCTACAACCAGGTTGCATCATCAATCAAAAAAAGATGATTATAACAAGTCATTTTTCGGTTGCAAATAAGATGCATTTCAATTCCACCCCATCAATCAACTTGACCGATTATACGAGTACACAGTTACGTGAAATTTCTCCAGCAAGCGCATCTCAAATCTATGACTGGTTCTACAACACCACGTAAATTCTTGATGGCCGTCTGCATACCGCCCGTTATGCATACTAGACACTTGCTGGGAAGATGCTAGAGTTAGTCATCAATGGAAGACTCACTAACCGGACTCGTGCTGCTGGGCATCTATCTCCTCAGCAAGTAGGAAGCTCCTCCATTGATGCCACCAAGCGAGAATACGGCTTGCCGGCTTCATTTCCTGGCAGCATGAAAGAGGAAACTTGAACCACTTTCAACGATGCGAAACAACGGATTCTACCTACAACACGAGAATTAAACAACCCTCTTTAACTCTATTCAGGAAAATAAAGACCGCGAGAATTTGTCACACTCTACGGGTGCCCTTTCGCACACCTCCCCCGAACACGAAAACTCCACTTTAAATTTTAATCGTGAATTCACTCCCAAGCCGGATCCGTTATAACCGGAAACTTATTATTTGTCAAATTCAAATGTAATACGGAAAGAAAATTTAATCTTTGTTTAATTTACACTTTTATTTCACTTTTTAGAAACTTCAGTATTGCAATTTTATTTTTCTCCTCAAATTCTTTCATGAAAATAGCGAACAAAATTAAACGATTGCAATCAAGCAAAAAGAAGAAGAACTAATTTGTCGGAAAAACTTACAGCTCTACGAAGAATAAAGGGACCCCTTCTTCGCTGCTTCCGTCGACGAGTCTGATATTGATTTGCCATTTATCCTACGACTTCTTCCACGACGTTTTCATACGAGGATTTGCTTCTGAATTTAATTTTTTTGTTCTCTACTCCAGCAGTATCTCGACAACCGCCTTCCGTCTAGTTCGCACTTGCCACACTTTATTCAACTAAGTCCAAATAATCCAAACAGAGCTCGTCATCCGTTTGATCCGCAATCGCTACACCTTTTCAACTCAAATCGAAAATCCTAAAAGACGAGCCGCTTCATTTGTCGCGCTCTTAAATAATTTCGCCTCTAACGGCCACTTTACCGCTCTCCGACCGAGTTCTTTGTCTCGAGTTCAGCCAACTCTTCGAAGTGGTTCTTTTTGTTGCAGCGAAGTGGTCCTACTCAAATTCGGCGTGATTTCCACTTCATCTTCAACCATTCTGGTCGCGTTCACCCCAATGACGGCTGAATGAGTTGGTAAAAAGTAATTTCGCGACGTAGAACTTTGCGAAGTTTAGTAGTGATTTTACGTTTTTTTTTTGTGATTTGGTTAGTGCTATTCGACATACGACGCCTCGTCGAGTACGCTTGGAGACAATATCTGGTAAACGTTAATATTTTGCCAAATTATTTTCTTATTTTCTTCTCTATAAATTGTGTAAATAACTTAATTAACTAGTGCTATAAGAAACATCGCTTTTCGCGTTTTCCTTTGATGGAGTTGTTAAACATTGTGCGACTTATCGCACAAAATCCAATTTCCCCGCAGAAGCTTGGTCCACTGCTTGTGGTCATGACGACAATAATGGTGTGATTTTGGTATCTTTTAATCCGCTTTTCAAGTTTTCTTTTAATGGGCTTGTTGGCTTCATTTGTGATCGACATTGTCTTCACCTACTGCTTTTTCATCCTTCTCAACTTCGTTATCTTTGCCGTCGTCGTTATCACTGCCGAAAATGTTGTCCGCTTCGGATGTTGACTCGCCTTCTGCATGCAATCCTTGTATCAGTCATGATACACAATATTGTAGTCGATCGGTACATCTCCGCAACTCGTTTCATTGGGGCACTTTCAGTCTCTACACGATGTTCAAACCTGGTGTACGTTTGTGGGAGGAAATCTCGGTAGCATTTGGATATGTGGCGATATACTCCTCGTCCAGAATATAAATGTTGCTGGCCAGTGATTCCAAACATCCCTTCCGAACTAAGTTGTTGCTCGGTTACTGCTGGACCTGATGTGTGAGTTTAGCGAGCAACAGCAAAAGACAAGCACACAAGGTAGTGAAAAGTGTGAAACGTGGTTATCAGCCCAAAACCGCGCTCTGTCTGTCTGATGAAACCAAGATTAAGGAAAGATGGGCATCATATTTCAAGAACCTCCTCAATCCTGCGCACAGCTCGAGAACATCGGAGCCTATAGATGTTTGTGGAGAGCCTTCATTGGCCCCACCAACTCTAGATGCAGTATGTTCCGTCATCAAAGCCCAAAAGAATAATAAAGCACCGAGCATCGATGAGATTCCAGTGGAGCTCATCAAATATGGTGGCAGTAATGTTCATAAAGCTATTCACGAAAACATCTAGCAAATTTGGAAAGAAGAGCATATGCCAAAAGAGTGGAGCCAATCAATCATATTCCCTATCCACAAAAAAGGTGACAAGCTACAGTGCGAAAATTATAGAGGCATATCACTACTTTTTACGGCGTACACAATATATTCAAGGATCTTAGATCATATGCCAACAGTATTATTGGGAGTACCAAGGTGGTCTTAGAGCAGGTAGATCGACAATAGATCAATTATTCACTGTCAAGCAGGTACTTGAAAAATGCTGGGATTTCAACATAGACGTACACCAAATTTTCGTATGCGTACGACAGTATTGATCCTAACGAACTGCACCAAATAATGCTTTGCCAAATTGGTCCGTCTTATCAAGATGACAGTGACGTCGTCGACCTCCCAAGTCCGCATCACTGATGCCTTTGACACAAATATCGGACTAAATCAGGGAGATGGGCTGGCCCAATTGCTATTCAATTTGGCTCCGGAGTACGTCACAAGGAAGCTAACTGCCGATACGCGAAGTACATTACTATACAAGTCGAGCCAAGTGGTAGCCTATGCGGACGACATCAACATTTTGTTACGGTCATTAATAAATGCCAAAGAACTTTTCCTGATACTCGACAGCGAAGCAAAACTAGTAGGGCTACAAATCAATGAAAATAAAACAAAACTCATGACGCAGTCGAGAAAAAATACCTCAAATACACAAAAAATCACACTTGGCGAATACAATATCGAAAATGTGGGCGAATTTGTGTATTTAGGAGCCAAAATAACGAGAACCAGTAATGAAAGAGACGAAATACGCCGAAGAATACAGCTCACAAATAAAATATTTTATTCAGTGTTGACGATCTTGAAGACCAGCTACATACACAGGAAAACAAAGCTCCAAGTATACAAATCTGTGATAAGACCTGTGTTATGCTATTTGTGTGAAACATGGATCCTAACCCAAGCATCCGCTAATATATTGAACGCCTTTGAGTGACGGGTCCTGAGACGAATAATTGGGGCGAAGCTGGACGGGGACCAATGGCGAATTCAAAACAACTATGAGCTGTATGAAATTTTTGACGAGCCGGAGGTCTCAACGATTGTAAGACTGCGGAAGCTGCATTGGGCTGGACACATGAATCGTATGGACGAACAACGGATGCTCAAAAAGGTATTCGTTGGGAGAACTGAAGGCCGGAGACCAGTAAGGAAACCAAGGAAACGCTGGTCTGACTCGGTCGACGAAGACAGTTCATCGCTACTCGGATGTCGAAATTAGAGGACGCGGTCAATGAACCCAGACAGTTGGAGGCGCTATTTGCAGGAAGCGATGGCCCGAGAGGAGCTGTAGTGCTAATAAGAAGAAGAAGAAAGCTCGTTGCGGGAAGATCTAGTGGACAATACGAACAAAAATCCGTGGGGCCTTGGTCACAAGCTATTTATGCGGAAGCTTGGTACCCTGCAGACGCCTCACGTACATGAAGCGGAAAAGATAGACAAAATAGTGCAGACCATCTCCGCCCATCCCGTCCGTGTTGATGCTGTCCACGATGAAACACCAATCGCGTACCCACTCTTCAAACAGCGGAAACTGGAGGATGCAGTCCTATCATTGAAAGTGAGGAAGGCTGCAGACTCCGATGGTGTTCCAGCTGAGATGTTGTAACTTGTCTGTCGCCATTGTCCTGACTTGCTGCTCAGCACATTACACGCTTACCTACAGGATGGGGTTTTCCCGTCACGATGGCAGGTGGCAAGGCTCGTGCTGATCAGCAAGGGAAAGGGAAATTCTTGATGGCCGTTTGCATACCGCCCGTTATGCATACTAGACATTGCTGAGAAGATGCTAGAGTTACTCATCAATGGAAGACTCACTGCCCGGATTCGTGCTGCTGGGGATCTATCTCCTCGGCAGTATGGCTTTAGAGTAGGATGTTCCACCATTGATGTGATTGCAGAGGTGGGGAGCGCAGTCCAAAAGGCAGAGGCACATGGCTGCACCAAGCGGACCGTCCTGTTGGACACACGACGTTAGGAATGCCTTCGAGTACACTAGATGGGTGGATATTCGGGATGCGCTAGAAAACCCTTTTCAAGTTCCAGAATACTCGTAATTAATGTGTCTTTTGAGAGACTACCTGAAGGACCGGAGCCTGCTTTACGACAAGACACAGGGCCAACGAAGGAAGCTACATCGTGTGTTGCCCAGGATTTATCCTTGGTCCAGACCTATGGACCGTGTCTACAACGGGCTGTTGGGACTGGATATGTCAGATGAGTTGCGCTTGATCAGCTATGCAAATGATGTTGCGGCTCTAGTTGTTGGACGCACCGTTGAAATAATGCAACCTAGGCAAGGTATGCTAATATGCCGAGTGAGAGACTAAGTTCAGTCTAGCACTGGAGAAAACCATAGTGGTCATCTTGACAAAAAAGAGAGTCCCTAGAGTAAGGATGATCAATATTGAAGACACACTAATCGAGTCGAAGCCAGCGATGAAATAATGAGGCTACTGATCGACTCGAAAATGAGTTTCTCTGAGCAAATCAGGGCAACGGCTGGGAGGGATGCTTCAAAAGTATCGGCGTATGGCCAATGTCCGGAGATCTATCTCATCAAGAAGACGCCTCTTAATGAGTGCTGTAGGGTCAGTGCTACTGTACGGAGTAGAAGTATAGGGCAACGCTCTCACTGAGGAGGTATACCGGGAACGCTTGGCACAGGTACAGAGTAGAGGAGCATTAAGGATTGCATTTTCATATCCGACAGTCCCTGATTCGGTGGTGAGAGTTATTTCAGCCGTGAAACCTATTGCCCTCCTTGCTAAAAAGCGCCGTTCTATTTACCTACGTCAAAACGAGGATGAGGGAGAGACGCTTGCCCGTGAGGAGAGACAGCGCTCATTCAATGATTGGCGGCAGTCTTGGGTGAATTGCACGAAGGGAAGGTGGACTGCGTGCCTCATCCCGGAGATGCAACCTTCGCTATGACGAAAACATGATGAGACTGACTTCTATCTGACCCAGCTTTTCAGCGGGCATGGGTGTTTTCAGTCTTACTTACACAAAATTGGTAAGTCGCGGCCCAGGAGAAGAAGAGGATGCCTAGAAGGGTTGCGACAGGACCTCTTCAGGTAGACCGAAGAGATCACTCCGGCCAATATAGTTGCGATGATGACTGGATCGGCTAACAAATGAAACCATGTGATGCATTATGCTCAGGCAGTCTTAAAAGATAAAAGAGACTCACAGTAGCCGGGGCTAGAGGATCGCTTGTCTAGCAATTCCTCCTCCTCTCTCCCCTTCCACTAGAGGAGGGGTCCCCCAGCTTGAAGGCGATTCACAGTGTAACAAAACGAAATCTGGCCCGAAGTAATGATAAACGGTTCCAGGCTGGGTTCTCGGGTTGACAGGGGAGGTGTATAGTGGGTAGTCCAATCACTTGCGAGCATGAGAGTCTCCCACTCAATGCGTAAGTGACATTCACCTCCCAACCGCACAAAAATATATACTACCATTGAGCCATTGTATATCTTATCTTACTCTAAGCTAAATTATATAAAGTAAACATATTCAAATATTTGATTATCATGGCAGTTATGTACATTTGGCATAATTTAATAGCGATTCACGATTGTCGACGCAATTTTGATGCATTGTGACGATTAGAATACTTCCCTGCTATGGTTTACACAATATTGTCAACTTAATTTAACGTAATTTCCCCAAATTTATATTTCATTTTGAATTTGCAAAAAGTAAAACATTTGCCCAAGTCCACCAAGGTGATTTTTATTGTTTTTCACCCCTCTAATTAATATTTGTTTTCCAATCTCATCTTCACAAATCAATAAATTAAGTAGATATTTTATTATTGAACAAATTCAATAGATGACCTTGAATTGACTTCTCTGCGCATTGTTCTTTGAGCCATACGTATGTAGACTCATTAACACGTGTCTTACCCTTGAATTATCCTATTTCGGGAAAATTTTATCGAAATCCTTAAAGAACTTCAGACTTTGTCATTTATATTCGAGCAGCTAAAAAATATTAATTTAAAGAAAGGTGCAAACTCGCCTAATAAATTAAATTGAACAATACTTTAACGAATCATATTCATGAAATCTATATTGCTCATAATATTTAAAATAAATGTAAACAATTTCATTCTTAAAGTTGTTAATGATGTGCATTGGACGTTGTAATCTTCAACATTTCATCGACGCGTGATTGAAAATTTATAACCAACTGATCAATGAATGTGAATCACAACAATAACAATACTCTTATCTTAATTGATTGTTGATTATTCATTTAACGCAAAAGGATATCAAAAATCACTGGTTATTGCTTTGTTAGAATTTTAAGGAGTTCCATTTTATTAGAAATTAAATAATGTATATAATATTTTTCTACAATTTTTTTTATTAAATGTAGCACTATATGTTAAAAAAACATGTTTACAAGAGGGGTGAAATCAGGTCCTAAAACTGTTTATGGAATGTACTCTAATTTAAGTTCAATGTAAGCACATATGTTACATGAAAATAAGTTAACTGACTTTTATGTACATAGTTCAATAATAAAAAAAATAGTCTACTATTTTAAGTGGTGTATAGGTAGAGTGCTAGCTACTCAGGTCGAAATTCACAGGTTCGAATCACGTTGACGGTAACGAAGATTGTTTCGATATTGATTTAAGAATTAGAGAATTATCACAGTCAATCCTGATACCGACCACACCATCTCAACTTGGCGTAATCACAGCATTTACAGTCCTTGGAAAATATAACAACAATCAAGATGTGGTTCTTTTTTCTAACCTCCTTTAAATGTAACCATATCACTCCCTGTTGAGATTTAAGGAAATTTATCTAACTGGAATCATTGTTCTAAATTCTTTTAATAATCGAGTATTCTGTGATGTGTATAACTACTAAGTTGTGGACACAAAAACGAACTAAGGCTGACTCAAACTCCTAAATCCCATATAATACGTCCAAGTGCTTCTTTATGTGGAATGAAAATATCAAGCTTCAGTCGATCCCCAGCTTGATTAGTATTGACCTATTTTATTTGGCAAGGGTTGTTAAATAATAGTTTAAATCTTAAAAACTAAAAGCTCGCAACACTTGTTATCTGGGCGATGTAGAAAGTAGTGAAGCCGGTAACGTTATTCCAATCAAAACTTTCAACAATATTTTTATTCATTGTTTTTGTCCACACGTTTCCCAATAAAAACGCTTAGCTTTCACACAGAATCAGAAATCAGATCAATACTAAACTTTTGATTTGCTCCTTCAATTTCAAGCTGTACTTAGCAACCGTTAGGTCCAACATAGTGCGCTACGTTTGTTGAAATCAAATAATATGTAAGCATACTAAATATTCCCAGCGTACATTCCCAGCATCTGTACCAGCCAATATTCATTAAAAAATCGTATCGTAAGAACAAAAGCTCAGCACGTTCCAAGTGAACTGACTATTTGTTGATGCATAATACGCGCTAATTATAATGTGTTATCAGCGGTTAACTTCTAATTTGATAAGATAGCTTATGTGTAGACATACTGTGCAAGCTTCCTTGAGATCAACCTAATCTTGACACGCTCAGCAAATAGATTGTGTGGATTTCTGCCGTCTTCCGAGTAGAAATGGATCCGCAAAATATATACCAGTAAAATATGATTAATATTATTTGTGCTATTTATAAAATCGCAAAAATTCTAGTTTTATTTATGGACAATGAAAAATAATATGGCGCTTCATGCTTGCTTTAATCATGTTAGCGTTAAGATAGAAAAATAAAGAAATTCATCACAATTTTCAAATGTTTATCAATTATTTTTAGGCCTTTAAACTTTTGAAATAATTGAAACCAATCTGTTTACACTTGGAAATCCTTGAAATCTCAGTAGCTATAGCCATTAAATCTAATGTTACAAGTTTAATGTATTGTAGAGAAATAAAATCGATTAAAATCAAAGTTGAATAACTCTGTTTCGAATAAACTAAACATCAAAACTAACGTATCCAACATAGCGTCTCTTTTCCTTCATTAATCCGTGAAAAGGCGCGCTATAAAAAGTTGCAATACGTGGAGAGGCGCACTAATTACACGTATCTGGGCATGTTTTACTAAAAAAAAAACGAATTAATTTACTGGATAATCTTTATTCTTGCGACTTTACTCATTTACGATTCAATAATATCTGACTGAAACAAAATTTAAGCGAACAATCTTCATTATCATCTATCGCGCGACTCCTCAAACCGGGCCTTGGCCTCCAGGATTAATTACCTCCAATCATCACGGTTCCTAGACCTTGTTTGCCAGTTGTTTACCCCCAACATGGATCTGTTGTCAGCTTCTATCGTGTCTTCCTATCGAGTCCTCGGTCTTCTCACTGCACGTCTACTTTGTGCTTTACCCTTTAGTGTTCTTTTGGGTAGCAGATTTTCTTCCATTCTTTCTACATGTCTCGCCCATTACAATTTACGTAACTTTACGCAAGTGTAATGTGACGCCTACGCCCGGGAATCGAAGTGATTCCGATCCCGAACCCTTGCACTTGGCCAGATGGGTATGATCTCGAAATGCAAGCGGACTTCATCTTTCGTGCGGATATCGTTGCGCAGAAAATATTTTTTAACTCCAAATATTTAGATCTGTGGATTTAAATATTTGAAACAGAATATTAAACAAAACCCCGACGCATTTCGAGACATATCCATTTGGGATTGCCCCTCCACCGTCGCCATCGAAAACCCATGCCACTGGCAACACATGGAGATGCACATTGCCGCCATGTGGCGTTCCATTCCACACACATCTGTTTTGTCCGAGGAGAAAACCGGTGGAATTTGACAGCCACATGGCGAAGTGTGTCGGTAAATTCTTTTGCTAGCTACGGGAGTGTGTGTCCAAACTTCTAAGATACTTAAGTGGCTCATGAAAAGATTTTTGCAAATATTAGCTAATGCTCGTAGTAAACTAAAGTCGGTAAGTGTGACACTGCTACTCTCACTTGATTAACTTCCACAGTCCTCCCATTCTAGTGACATACATAAAGCGCATTCAGCGTCAACACGGAGATACGCGCGCAATTAAACACTAAAGTTAGAACTCGCAACTATTTGGAATTCCATTTTCATCGTACCTTGCGGGCACTCCCAGTTGTTTGCTGCCTTTACGATTTTCTTTGGCGCTGTGGCTTGCAAAATAGGCGAATTCGTTTTGCTCAATCTTCCGAACTGGACTCCAAGAACGAGCCGCGTCGCCCAGCGCTTGCAGTCAACGATCAGCGCAACAAGAGAAATTCCAGCAGCAGCAGCGAGACAACACGCGAGATTCGTACAATTGACAAAGAGGTAGGAGTGTAATTAAGGAAGGAATGGACCATTTTTTTTGCTTTTGCGTTGTGGCGCTACTTCTTGTTTAATGCAAACAAAAGTTTGCAGTCGGACGAATGCCGTGACTACTGTTTGGAGGTTAGCAAGTAAGTTACGGTGAAGGATCGGCAGTGCCCACGTCGTTAATTTAACGGAATAAGCGCCAGAGCAAGATATGATTTGCATACCATCTCGCCATTAATTTCTTGCAACAAATTAAATCTAGTTTTGGAAGCTGTTTCCAAAAGTTAGAGTAGATGATAGCTATTCCAAGAGATGGAACATCACAAATCGCGTGTGGTGGGTAAATACCTGTTACGTACAAAATCAAGCCGTTCACGGCGCGACCTCGGGGATGTTGCCGGCCAACTCGCGGAGACGAGTCGTGGTGACGCCACGCGCTTACTTTGTGTATCCCTGGGGCCAACTGGTCGCTTGAAGCGCGAACCCTCGACCAGAGCCGTTGCTCCTTGTTCGAATACCCTGGGGGGCTAGGTTTTCACAGGATGTGCTATTCGTTGCGTTAGCCCCCGTCGCGGCACACTCGAAAGTCTCCTCCTATCACCGTAACAAAGTCTTTGCCTAAAACCCGCTGAAAGAAAACTTTGCCTAAGTCACACAAAAGGAATCTTCGCCTAAAACCACAGTTCCTCCTATCACCGTAGCAAAGTCTTTGCCTAAACCCCGCTGAAAGAAAACGTTGCCTAAAGGCACACAAAAGGAATCTTCGCCTAGAACCACACTTCCTGCAGAGCCACCGGCACTACGTTCTACCACCATACACTTTGTGGCCGCTTCCTTTTAGGCAACAACCTTCACTTTCGCGATTAGCGAGGAAAGCAAGAACTCCGATAATTGAAAGGAAAAAGAAAACAGCGGCTCCAATCCGTTGCACAATTCATCTATTTTTTCCCACTAATAAAACAAAACAAAAACCTATCCTCCTGGATCACTTACATTACAGCATTTACACATTAAATAAAATATATTTGATTTGTATCGAATCTGGTAATTTATATTTTAAAGGCACTCTTACTCGCTCACCTACAATTTCCCTAACCGGTGGGGGCCCCTTTCTGCGTCCTTCGTACTCGAACGGCTCCTTAGAGGAGGATTCCGCCAACCGACACAATCCGCACCGAGAGTTTTTGTTGCTTTATGTCACAAATTTAACGCTCGTCAACAATGATCACCCTTAATAACTTTTATTTCACAACTTCGACACCAGTAATCACTTCAGCACCTCCGTCCACAGCAAAAAAACGGAGGGAAAAGAACAAAGAGAACGAGCGCGCCAAATCTCCTCCTTATATATCCTCTCCACCCCAAAATAACGGCGGGACCACTTTCCCGGTTTTTTCCTCCCCGGTTCACCAACTTTGCCCACATTCCACCGCTCTTCCGAGAATCGTCCCGGTTCGGGTTGGTTCACTCCATTTCCCATGTTCCATGTTCACGCCGTCCCACTGAAATCATATGGGATGGATTATCCGAGTTGTTCCGAAACGTCAATCGCAATTGTTTATGTTTTGCAATGGTCGCCGCGCGGGTGCTATTTTCGGTGGTTTTTGCGCGATTATGAGTGCTCAAGTCGCGTAAAGTGGATTCCTCAATCCTGGTAGGTGTTTATGTGTTGCAATGGTCGCCGCGCGGGTGCTATTTTCGGTGGTTTTGCGCGATTATGAGTGCTCGAGTCGCGTAAAGTGGATTCCTCAATCCTGGTAGGTTGTGGCTTGCTACTTTCCCCCTAAAATTATTAGTTTTGTGGTTGATCAGAGTGTTGTCGCGGCCGCCGCGCGGATATTATGGAAACTCGTGTGATAATTGGGCCTAGGCTTCCCTAGTAGGTTTCCACTTGGCATTTTCCCCCTAAAATAATTAGGTTTGAGGTTGGTTGCAGAGTTTCCGCGGCCGCCGCGCAGATGTTGTGGAAGTGACAAGTCGTGTAATGGGGCGAAATGGGGCGATCGACATCAGGTTTTGAATTACCCACAACGACGTTTCGGTTCGGTTCTTCCCTATTGCCACTGGTGCATCCTTTTCTGTCTTCTCCTTTTCGATGTGTCCTCCATCGAGTGGGTGGCGGTTAGCGATTGCTTGGTTGGTTGAGCCGTGCAGTTTAGCTGCCCTGTTTTGGTCCTTGCGGTGGCAATTCGCTTTAGATTTAGTTCGCTTAAGTGGCGGATTGTCATCATGTAGCGCATAAATTGTATATCGTTGACGCTGCTGCGACGGTTGACATAGCCTCGTAGTAGTTGATGTAATGCGCTCTAATAATATGCCTGGTATCTAGTTAATCTAATAGTGCCTGGTGGTTAGTTAAATTATTGCTACAGGTAAATAGTGCCTTCTATTCAATAAAATAAAATGTGATCCAGGTTACATTTTTCTATTCTCCTGACCTGAAAACGGATTGGAGCCTGTTCACCCTTGAGTGATTGTCGGTCATGGTTCGAATACATCTCGCGAGGGCGGAAGTGTATGGTGGTTACTTGGCCCCGATTATCTCATGGTGACATACCGTTTGAAAGAAGATGACGAGAGAATGACAGCAAAGTTAGACTAGACTTCAAAATTTGAATCAAATTAATACTCGGAACGTGAAGATAAATATAGAAACTCCCAACAAACATTCTTTTAAGATGCCGATCTCATAGAACTCAGCTCGCTATTCGGTACAGTATTTGAATGTGCTTTAGAAACATTGAATAGTGTCAAAATAGTTGTCTATGCGCCACCGAATCGTCTTCGGGAGTGATTGAAGTGCAAGAACACGTCAACCATGGTTACAAACTATTTACTTACATAAGCTATTGTATATGTTGATCGTTTGAAATTCGCCACCAAAGCCAATGTATTTGCAACCACGTAAGCGCCGTCCCTGTCGCGCCAATTTTCAATAAAATCGACTGGGGTAAGAAGATACCCTATGTGCCTAGAATTAGGACCAGATAAAATCAAATAATTTGCCATCAAATCAATTCAGTGGTAGTGATATTTGTTTCTATACACTTAACTTGTCTCTTCTTATATTTTGAAATATTACTCCAATTGTATAATATTTTTTCGCTACTACCAATCTACCATGAGTTTAATGATTGTTCATTCTGTTTGTTTGTTTTTGGTTATGGAGCGGTAGAGAGACTTTAAGCATATAATAATGAAATTTGTTTAAAAACGATAAATTATAATAGAAATACTTGATTTCGGATTGGAAAATAACTGAGGGTATTGTAAATACAGTGTATCGTGGTGATAATAAATAAAATTCATAATGGGAAAGAGTGGAAGCCGGTTCAATTAAACGCATATTGCGATAGTGTACGTTAAAAATTATTCGGTCTAAATTTTTTTTTCAAATATCCAATGTTTGCTTGGAAATAACCAATAACTAACATAACCCTTACTAACAATCAAGGATTATTTGAGTACAAGAAACTAGCTTGTAGGATTTGATATAATTTAGGATGCATATGAGGAGTTTTCAAGAATAATTCTTTACATAAAATATATCTTACAAAAACAAGCATTGTTAACTGCGATAAACTCGTATTATCTTTAATAAGTCTAATTGTAACATATGAACAAGACTGTAATCTATCGGTAATTATTAGATGTAAAAATGTTTACACCCTCTAAATGAATTATCTGAATATTAAACATGAATTAATAAGGAAGCCATAAGCCTTTCCGTTCCGCATGCTCTTTCTTTTGCAGCGGAAGTGATGACCGAGGGTAAGTATGTCCTGAAGAGGGTTAGGTTTTAATAATCTGCGGATGATGGATTTCTATTCGGTTACGGTCCGCGGTACCCTTGTTTGCGCTCGTTTTTTTCTTAGAGTAGGTTATTTTGGACTTGAGGTAGGTTAGCTTATTTTCTGATACCGCGTCGGTGACTCGGTAACGCGCCTATGGAATTTTGTAGCGTTTTTGATTTGAGATCTGTGGAGAGATCACATCCAGAATTAACGTAACGTAGGTTTCCCGTTCTGGATGAGTATTTGTTGACGCGTTTGGAAATCGGGCATGTGAACCGGTGGCTGAGTTAAGTAACTCGGACTTAGTCTGCTCGCGTAAGACCCGCGACCGAAACTCCTCTCCGAACTAGCTAGCCTACAAGCAGCCACCACGGAGTAGACTAAGTGTGACCGGACTTGTTGACCTGAAGGGTACAGTCCGTTGTCATTTCCAAGACTGCACGTCTCGAACCGATGAGAGGTCGGTAGGAAACCGTTACACAAGAGTAAAAAGGTGGATCGTCAAATAGTTCATACAACTCATCGTTGTTACGAAGTCTTGACTCTGTTCCTTATTTCACTGGGCCATAGATTTTCCGGAGCACTTTGCGTTAAAATATCTCCACTACCTTTTCGGATTCGTTCGTCAGGGTCCATGTTTCACTTCCATATAACAGCACAGGTTTGACTAGTGTCTTATAAATGCGGAGTTTATATTGCCTGTGCACAACTATGGGCCTTAGAATGGGAATGACCAAGTAATATGCTTTATTTGCGGCACTTATACGGCGTCCAATCTTGTCCTTTTCGGTGCCTCTTCTATTCAGTTTGGCTCCAAGATACACAAAATTATCCACATTTTCAAGGTTGTAGTCACCTATGGTCAAGTTTTGCCGAACTGAAGCTTTCTTCCTCGTTTGAGTCATGAATTTAGTTTTAGTTTCATTAACTTGTAAGCCGATTTGCTTTGCTTCAGATTCCAGACTCAGAAATGCTCCTTTGGCATCTAAGATTGAACGTGCCATAATATTGACGTCGTGAGCATATGCTACCAATTGTGTGGACTTGAACATTAGTGTACCCGACGTTTCAGCTGAAGTGTTCCAGCGCAACATTAAAGAGCATTAGGGCAAGTCCTTCCTCTTGTTTTAAGCCTGATACCGTTATAAAGCTATCTGTTAGTTCCCCGTTTATCTATACTTGGGACTCTGTATTTAGCATCGTGGCCTTGGCCATGCGGTCAAGTTTTGTTGGGATGCCAAAGTCAAGCATTATTTTGTACAGCGCATTTCTGTCGACACTTTCGTATGCTTGCTCAAAGTCTACAAGGAGTCGGTGCACATCGATGTTATATTCCCAGCACTTGTTGAGCACCTGCTTTACTGACAATATTTGTCTATTGTAGACCATCTACTTCGAAAGCCCTCCTGATACTCTCCTATAATACTTTCATAGTACGGCTTTAATTTTCTTTCTATAGTTCTGGAAAGCACTTTATAAAACGTGTACAGCAGACCAATGCCTCTATAACTTTCACACTCGTTTGTGGCGACGTAAGAGGTTGTTCTAATAACAGAATAGAAATTAATAGCCATGCCGCTAGAATGGAGCCTGGACAAGGGGCGCTAACTCCTCGTCTCTGGAAAACCCTACATTGTTACGAAACCAGCAATAGAGCCTTGAAATGGATTGGACCTACGGCAACGAACTCACAACCAAAAAACGAATCATGACATTGGATCCTGGAATGTTAGATCACTCAATTAGCCTGACGCTGTTAAGGATCTTTTACAACAGGCCATCCAATGTAAAGTAAACATACTGGCAATCCATAAATCTAAGTGGACAGGAAGTGATATTCATGATATGAGTCCGCACACAATATCCAAAAGTAAGAAGCCTGTTGGAGAATTCGGAGTAGCCTTTATTGTTAATAGGGAATTCAAATTGCACATTTTTGATTTTAAGACTGTCAATGAACGGCTGTGTGCTATCCGTATAAAATCGAAACGCTTCAACGTTTGGCTGATAAGCGGACACACCACCACCGAAGAAAAGGATGAAGAAACGAAGGAAATGTTCTACAATCACCTGGAAATACTAGTCGGCTCATCGCCGCCAAACGACACAAAAATAATTCTGGGTGATTTCAACGCTAAAGTTGGCAATGAACTATCTCATCGGGGAACGACTGGAGGATGCATGATGAAACAAATGACAACGGCTAGGGCCTGATTGACTTTGCATGTAGCAGAAATCTAGTAATACGTTCAATTTGCTTCCCACATCGACGCATACACAAAACAACCTCGGTATCACCGGATGGCGATGCATAAAACCAGATCGACCATGTTCTGATCCAACCAAGCTTGGCCTCGAGCATACTAACATCCGTATATACCGAGGAGCCAATTCTAACTCGGATCACTAGTTGATCAAATTAACCTAACGATATCATATGCCTGAAAAGGAATTGGAAAACCGGAAATCAGCACGAAAAGTTGAAGGCAAAGACATTCGAAAAAGTGATTTCCTGGATGAAGACTCTCAATTTTTATTGAGTTTTCGTAACGAGTCAAAAGAAATGTTGAGGTCACAAAAGCTAAAATTTGTACGATATAACTTGTACAACGCTTCGTCGGAAATAAGGAAAATGATTCGCAAACCTCCCGCGGGCAGACACCAAGTGTTTACTCATCCACCCCAACTCCTTCATACATTTATATCGATACATATTTACCAAATTTGAACTTTCAAGACTTTCCTCAAAATTCTCAAATCCCATGTGAATCCAATTTAAACTCTTCTCCTTCTGTATTTACTAACGATGATGAGTCTATCCCACCAAATTTTATAATTTTGTCAAAAAAATAAAATGTTCACTTTCACTATACGAGGTGTGTTCAAAAAATATCGCGAATTTTGTTTTTTTTCAAAAATTATTTATTTATTCATGAATATCTATTTTGTCCCCTTCAAAGTAATCCCCATGAGATATTATACACTTGTGCCAACGGTTTTTCCAATCTTCGAAGCACTTCAAAAAATCATTTTTTTAGGGTTTTGTACTGAAATACAAAACCCTATTGCAATCACGACCTGTGTCCGTCTGTCCGTCTGTCCGTCCGTCCGTCCGTCCGTCCGTCCGTCCGTCCGTCCGTCCGTCTGTATGTCACAGCACTTTTTCTCCGAAACTGTAGAAGCTACAGTCACGCAACTTTGTGAAAAGGTCAAAAGTGGTGACCTCTTGAAAGTTCAATGGTGAAAAAAATTTTCAAAGGGGTTTAAGGGGGGTCTCCCCATATAGGGAAGTGACCCCCCAAAAAAAAAATTTCACCATTGGTAGTCGAGTAGGGTGTCATTGGAAAGGTCTCAATGAGATCTTTTCAAAACAAGTCTTAAAATTGCTTTATGAGTACCGAGGGGGGCAGGGGAAGGGGAAATGTACGAACTTTTCGCGTACCCCCCCCTCGCGATTGGACACCTTCCATCCGAAAAATCTGAAAAAAATCATGGATGTAGGCCTTAATGAGTACAACAACAACAAATACATGAGAAGTCGAAATTCACTCAACTTTGTTAGTAATAGTATGATTTATTGATTTTATGTTTTCTTGAATAAAATCTAGACGGTACCCTTAAATTCAATAAAATTTTGCACACAGATGACTATTTAAAAGGTTGATCTTTTCTGAAAGTTTCATAAAGATCGAATAATATTTAACGAAGTTATAGCGATTTGAATTTTCCTGCATTACTATGGAACGATATGCCCTGTATTACTATGGAAACATATGGCTATGGAGCCATATGCGCTTTTTACCGACTTAGAAACTACAGCTTTGCTAGGATTTGCATGAAAATTTCAGGAATGATAGGTATCATGAAGATGAGTACATACAATTGAAACAAGTCGGAAAGGCAGGAGAAAGCTCCTAGCAAAAGGGCTTTGTAACCATTCTAAGATTCTAAAAAACAGGCCATGAATCGATGATTACAGTACAGAGGAGTGGCCCCTGAAAAAAAAATTTCATGAAAGGTAGCTGATATGAGTATCAACTGAAAGTTCTCTATGAGAGCTTTTCAAAACAGTTCTTAAACTCACATATTTTGCTTCTGTGGGAACATGGGGGGCGGGGAAATACATGAAAAATGTGTTTCCTCCCTCGCGAATGGACACCCGTGATCTTAAAAAATCTGAAATAATTATCAAGGGAGATATTTGTGGGTATAACTATAACAAATACCTCAGAAGTCAAAATTCTTTTAACTTCGCTAATAATAGTATGATCCTCGAACATGACATGTTTCTTGATTTTATTCATTACTGGTTACTGCATTGTGTAAGTTGAGTACAAAACCCTTCTGACATGAGCATAGGTCTGTCTACCCAACTTGTTTAATCTTGTTCAGCTCCTCCTTCGATGCCGTCTTTATCTCGTCAAGCGTAGCGTAACGTCGTCCTTTCATGGGCCTCTTCAGTTTAGGAAACAAGAAAAAGTCACAGGGGGCCAGATCTGGGGAATACGGTGGCTGCGGCATCATTAGTGTGTTGTTTTTGGCCAAAAAGTCGCGCACAAGCAACGATGTGTGAGCAGGGGCGTTATCGTGGTGCAAAAGCCAATTTTTGTTCTCCCACAAATCCGGGCGTTTCTGGCGGATTGCTTCGCGCAAATTGCGCATAACTTGCAGGTAATATTCCTTATTGACCGATCTTCCCTGTGGCAAGAACTCATGATGCACCACGCCCCTGCAATCGAAGAAAACTGTCAGCAAAACTTTCACATTCGGCCGAACTTGGCGCACTTTTTTCGGTCTTGGTTCATGCGGCAGCTTCCATTGAGATGATTGAGCTTTGGTTTCCACGTCATAACCATAAACCCACGATTCGTCACCAGTTATGACTCTCTGGAGCAAATTTGGTTCGTCGCGGACAGAGTTTAACATCTCATTAGCAATGTTCATGCGCTGCTGTTTTTGGTCGCAATTGAGAAATTTTGGTACGAATTTCGCGGCGACCCGTCTCATGCCCAAATCGTTGATAAAAATCGAATGGCACGAGCCAATCGATATGTTTAGGTCCTCAGCAACTTCTCTAACGGTGATTCGACGATTGGCCAATACCATTTTCTCCACTTCATTAATTTTTTCGTCTGTTGTTGAAGTGCTCGGGCTTCCGGCACGCTCTTCGTCGTTCACATCTTCTCGGCCTTCTAAAAACATTTTGTACCACCGATAAACGTTGCTTCGGTCCAAGGTAGCTTCTCCGTATGCCACAGTCAACATTCGGAATGCATCCGCGCACTTAATTTCGTTTTTCACACAAAATTTGATACACGTTCTTTGATCCATTTTTTTGAATAAGTAAAAATCGAAGACGATTGAAAACACGTGCAAGTAAAGCAGCTATCACCAATCAAGTGAACATTCAAAATGGCCGAGCTTGTCGGCATAAGTGACAGACATGAGTACCAACATAACGCCACAAAAAAAATCGAAATTCGAATATACGTAACCCGCGAAAATTCAAAATTCGTGATACTTTTTGAACACACCTCGTATGAATAAATACAAAGAATACCGAGGGTGGTTCAAATATGATGGAGGCAAATGCTGTAGATGGCGCGCATGTATGTTTTGAAGGTCATGGCTTGAATGTATGATAGCTGGGTCCCTTACGAACAGTGTGGCATAGTTTTCGTCGGGAGTGCATGTTTCACGCGCGTGCTACGACCATGAGTGGACGTCAATTGCCGACCGCCATTGCGCAACGTATTTTCATTCGATTTTTAGTGAGGGAAGGCGTTAAAATCATGAAAATTTTTCTGCGTTCACGAAATCAGCTCGGTAACGAGAGCCTGAGTAGGGCTGCTGTGTTTAAATGGGCTAACGCATTTATTTATTTATTTAAATTCCATTTAATAGATAAAACATAATCCAATTACAAAATGGAACAAAACAAACAGAAAAGAAAATTAATGAAAATTAAGATTAAGTGTTAAAGTTAATATAAAAAAGAAATTCAATGGTACTAACAATGATAAATATGCGTGTAAAATTAAATTAAAGCACACAAAAAAAGAAAATAAAGTCTAATATTTACTCCAGTTGAGTTTTAAGAATCAGGCTTCTTAATCTCAATTTAAAAACTAGGTATGAGTCGGAAAAAGGACCAAGCTCAAGCTTGTCATGATTCCTTACCATTCGTATAATGGGAGAATGAAAATATAAATTTGTACGCGCATACGGTGGCACGAAAAAATTGTTTGCCCGAGAAGAACGCGATGATTGACGAAGACGTAAGTCTGCAAACAATGTTAATGAAATTTGATTGTGGCAGAGTTGATACAGAAAACACTGATCTAGATACATACGACGGGACGACAGAGTAGGCAAACGTAGGAAGGATAAACGGCAGTCATAGGGTTGATATGGGATTTTGAATTTGTAAAACAAGACACGAGTAAATTTACGTTGGACATTCTCTAACGAGCCAATGAGGTAGGAGTGTCGGGGAGACCAAACTACAGAGCAATATTCAAGGATAGGACGGGCAAGACAGATAAACAAGCGGACAGGGGTAGATATATTGTTAAATTTATGAGCGTGCCTGAAAATAAGTCCCAATATTTTCGAGGCCCTAGTAGTCGCGATTAGAACGTGTGCATCAAAATTGAGCTTAGGATCAAAAGTAACGCCAAGGTCCTTAGCAGAGCTCACAGCAGCGAGTGGGACTTCATTCAACATATAGGTAAAATTCAGCGGAGAACAATTTAGATTAAAAGTCATTTTATAGCATTTGGCAACATTAAGACAGAGGTAATTAGACGAACACCAGTTAGTGCAATAAGGTCCATCTGAAGATATTGACAATCTTGTACAGACCTGATAGCTCGAAAGACTTTAAAATCATCGGCATACAGTACGCAATTGGAAGCGATAACCGAAGGAAGATCATATATAAGCAATAGGAATAAGAGGGGACCTAAAATGAAACCTTGAGGAACACCAGAGGACGGATAGAATGGAATAGAGGTAGTTCCACAGTAACTAACACAACATATACGAGAAGACAAGTAGGAGTCCATCCATGATAAGAGAGGGCCGACAACCCCAAAAGCTTTCAGTTTATAACAGAGAAGTTGATGGTTGAGCGTGTCAAATGCCTTCGAGAAGTCAGTGAAGATTACATCAACCTGCAATCGATTGTCTAGGGCCTTAGCAATGAAATCGGTGAATTCAATTAAATTTGAGGTCGTAGAGCGACCTTTGAGAAACCCATGATTTTCTTTCGACAAGCCGGTTGTGTACCAGACGCTCGAGTAATTTTGGGAAACAGGAAATTAAGGAAATAGGACGATAATTGAACACAGAAGAAGGATCACCACTTTTAAGAATAGGATCAACGTTTGCTCTTTTCCAATAAGTAGGGAAAATACTAGTCTTTAGACTGAGGTTGAAGAGAAATGCCAGAGGGATACAAAGTGAAGACGCTAATGACTTGACAAAAATATTCGGCAAGCCGTCAGGACCAGGTGATATATTAGGATTAAGTGAATTAATGAGGGATTCAACTTCGATATGGTCAGTGAAAAGTGAAGAAATGTCAATGGAGTGAAGTACGAGTGTATTAACTGGATCGGAGACATGAGAAGAAGGAATAAAAGTTGACGAGAAGAACTGAAGGAACAAGTTCGGAAATATCCTGTGGAGAAGAGCTAACTATATTATTCCAGCGGACTGAAAGAGGGACAGAAGAGGAGGACTTGAAGGATGTAATGTATGACCAAAATGGTTTCGCATTATTCGCCATGAGGGAACTCTCCAAGCTACTGAAGTAGTTTTTCATTGCAATCTTTAGTTCTTTTTTTGCTACAAGACGTAGATCACAAAAGCGGGCTCTGGATTCTTCAGTACCACAACGCTTGAAACGGCGGTGTGCCTTACTTTTAGCATTCAAGGCACTAAGTACTTGCTTGGTTAGCCATGGTTTCTGCTTTATTTTGCGAAGAGCTTGTAAAGGTGTGAAGTGTTTAATCAACTCATAGAGGTAATTATAAAACCTATTCAGAGCTTCCTCACACTCCAAATTATCAAAAAACTCCTGCCAGTCAATCAAGCTCAGCTCGGAGGCTAAAGCTTCGTAGTTTGCTTTGAAGAAGTTGAATTTTGGCGAAGAAGCAAAAGTACGACTTGACAAAGGTGTAATGGAGGGATCGAGCGATAATGGCGGATGATGACTATCAATGCTCACTAGAGGATTTAATGCAGTGGAAACAGATAGACAGTTTAGGGGAAAGTTAGAAAGAACAAGGTCAAGTACCCGACCATTAGCATTAGGGATATTATTGAATTGCGATAGTGAACAGAGTGATAGAAACGAGGAGAGGGATAAAGAAGATGCATCGGTTGATGAAACAGAGAAAGGAAGGTTCTTCGTCCATTGCACTGTTCCCAAATTAAAATCACCGCATATTAGAATTAAAGATTGCGGATAAGGCAATAAGACATAAGAACAAAACTCGTCAAAGAATGTCTCATACACATACAAAGGAGAGTTACTAGGTATGTAGGCAGAGGAAACTAATAAAGATGTATTGTTAGGAAGGAAGATCTTGACAATCACACAATCCACAACACGGGAAAAGCAAAAATTTGCACAAAGGGAGCTACGCACTGTTTAACTAACAGCTACAAGAACACCACCTCCATCTACTTTATTTGCAGAGGCCAAGTCCCGATCACAACGGTACATATCAAAATCAAGGGATATTTCCGAGTTTAAGATGTTACTATTTAACCAGCTTTCCGTAAGACATATAAATACATCTTCGCTGAGTTGTAACGATAAAAAGAGCTTATCCAGCTTGGTCCTTAACCCTCTTACATTTTGGTAATATACTGAAATATTTGAAGTTAAGCTACAGTCATGAAATCTTATACTAGTTTGTAGGTTGCGGTCTACCCGGTGCACGAAAGGACTTCCTTCTTCTTGAGCTAAATGATTTAATAAGTAATAGAGGCGGCCAAGCTTCAGGATTCAAAATAGTATCACAATTTGAGGGCAATGTAAGCTTGAAAGGAGCTACCACTCTGTCCTCCAGATTGTTCTTAGTTAATTTGTAGCAACTAATAACTTTAACAGCTGGCCCAAATTTTTTACAAACGTAGTTTTTTAGGTATTCCGCAGTTGTATGGTAGCTTGGGCGCGAAATAAAGATCTCCTTTGGAGGGGATACGATGTCAAGTGTTGGGACTTCGTCATCCGAAATCAGAGTAGCCACAGCCGAGGTGTCAACACCAGATGAGGGCGGAAGACTAGGCGATTATTTATTTTTTAGGGATCGCCCCCCGGAAAGCTATCACATGCCACAGGTAATTCATTACTAACCATATGCTGAGTTGCTGCTGAAGGCACAGGAGAATTAGAACACGACGTAGTAGTGCTAAAACCAGCAGCAAGGTTCGGGGTTTTAGGAGCCGATAACTTTGCCAGCGATTTACTACGAGTAAGGATGGAAGGACTTTGTACAGGCGTAATTGAGCCCCATATGCATACCTGCTGAGCTGTCGGCGTAAGTAATTGCGTCTGGTTATTTACGTCAGTGATATTCACTGAAGCCAGAGTTTTGGGTGACGCGTCCTCTGTAAATCGCAACAAAGATCGTCGCGAAACCGCTGAAAATGAGCCGCATGATCATCGACCGCGAACTAGCATCACATCAGACAACATTTGCCGCGTAGAACAACTAATTTTGGAGGACCGTAGGATGAATATTCGAGACATTTCGGCTGAACTCGGTATCAGTATTGGTTGTGCAGAGTCTATCATCCACGAACACCGTCAATATCGCAAAATAACGGCGCGATGGGTTCCTAAACAGTTGAACTTCGAGCAAAAATGCACATGGTTGGAAGTTTGTCGCCGCTTGCAGATGCGATACGAGGTGGAGGGGCGGTTTGTTAACGCAACTCTTCACTACAGACGAGACATGAGTACACAATTACACTCCCGAAAGCAAGGTGTCGTGTAAAGAGTGGGGGAAGAAGGAGGAAGGGGCGCCAGTCAAAGCGAAGACAACCAGGTCCGCGGGTAGGGTATGTGCACTGTATTCTGGGACCGGCGGCGCGTGTTATACCTACGTCGATTTCCTGCGCACCCAATGTTCTATCAATGCTGCATACTATTGTAACCTTCTGAAAACACACGTGCAACCCGCTTATCGCTCGAAACGGAGAAGCATTCCAGCACGAAGTGCGATTCTTCTCCAGGATAACGCGCGCCCTAATACCGCGCGTCTCACGCTCAATACAATATCGGAATTGAAATGAGAGGTACTGGAACACCCCACCTCACCCTGTGAATACCACATATTTAGACCACTGAAAGAAGCCCTCAGAGGTCAAAGATTCAACACCGACAATGAGGTAGAGGAGTTCGTGCGCAAATGGCTGTCCGAGTCGCTCAAAGAATTCTTCGATACCAGCATCAAAAAGCTTACGGAAAGGTGGACAGAATGCGTTAGGGGGAGAATCTAGAAAAACTGTAAATTTTTTCGACAGTAAATAAACGTGTCAGAGCATTTGTCTCGATTATATTTGAACCGCCCTCGTCTTTCCATCCTTTCAATTCTACCTATAAACCACTACCGTGCATCTGAACTACAAGCACGAATCGAAGGACAAATTTGGATAGAGTTACTTATTCAAAGATACAGTTAGATGTGCGAAGGTACTCACCTCAAGGTAAAAGATAATTTTTCTTCGCAAGATAGTACACTTCTTAAATATATTCTTAAATATTTCCCCGCGTATCCCTTGAAGTAGTTCATCGAATGATCTTATGGACATTCGATTGGAATCGAAAAATTTCGATGGATGATTTCTGATATTCAGGGCACGAACCCAGTATCGACGTTTTTTCCTCACTGAATTACAAAGTAACACAACTAAAAGTAACTCTTTGCCGCCCATTATTTTGACCGATAGTGTATCTGCTGACTGTAAATTGCAAACCGACACTAAACTCATCGGAACAAAACGTCTGATGAGTTTGCGGAGCAGTATCAGTTGGCATCAGAAATTTTCCGATAGAAAATTTCTTACAATGTGTCCCCGGCCTATATCAGCAGGTGTAGCACCGGCTCATTGTTCTACATACTGTAGAGCACGCTCGAGTACTGCTGCTAATCCATTTTGCGGAATCAGCTCTCCTTTGTCACATTCAGCCTCATCATCACTTTCATTTTCATGACACTCCATCGTTTTCAAAACCTGCACCGTCTGCTACCATCCATTCACTGACGTCCACTTGAGCTGCTTCCTCGCAACCTGAAATTATCTCTACGAGGTGTAGCATATTGTCGCCAGCATTGCCTGGCTGGTCATCTTTGAACTCCAAGGTTTTCCACACTTCACCCCAAGACTTTCTTCAAGTTTGGGCTGAAACATTATCGGCCCAATAAATAACATCCTTAATGTTTGTTTGTTTTATTTTTTGAACTAAAGGAATTGTATCATCTTCAATTAAGTATCGCAAAAACTGCTTGCAGTATTTCAGCTTAAAAGACCACAACACCCTGGTCCGTAGGCAGTAATGTAGGCGTCACGTTTGAAAGCAAAAATGTCGCTTTGATTTCACCGCTAGTCAAAGTATATGTGCTTGGATGCGTCGGAGCGTTGCCGATCAACAAAATTGTTTTTGGGGCAGATCATTTTCTTCGCAGAACTTCTTCACATCGGGTACAAACTGGCCGTGAAACCACTCCATGAAAAAATTTCCATCTATCCAGGCTTTGTTTTGAATTTTATAGCAGACTGGTGGAAATTTCATATTAACATTTTTAAACGCTCAAGTTTTAACAGATTTTTCTATAACCATTAATGACAGTTTATGGTTCCGCGTCACATTAAAACATGCCAGTGAAATGACACGGTCTTTACTCATTTTAAATCCCGGAGGATATATTTCTTCTTTTGATGCTAAGCTTTCTGTATGCAGTGCCCTACAATTTAGGCCAGTATCAGCTGCATTATAAATTTGTTGGCAAGAACAAATTCCCTCAGCTATCATTGTGCCAAATTTGCTTGGGTATTCTTCGGCTGCGTGGTGATCGGCAGAAAACTGTTCCCCACTCAGTTGGCGTATTCCATGGCGCTTTTTACACCGATCTAGCCAACCAATGCTAGCACTGAAAGATTCATAACTTTATTTAACTGCATAGCCTTTTTTTGAATCATAGACCCGCTTAGAGGAGTTCCCCTTTCTCTTTCCTACGTAAACCAGACAAAAAGACCCTCACCAACTTTTTCGTAAACGGACTGCTTCGCTGTCTGCAGACTTTTGATAGTTTTTTGAGGAGAGGATGCACAATATTGTCCTAGTTTTGCCCGGTTTTTCTTTCAATCACAAACACTTTTACCACTATCTAAGGGCCGCTTATCATTAAGAGCAAGGGCTTTGGACTTCCGTTTGCTTGCCATGGAACCCAGCTCTCGCTTCAAAATTGATGTACGTACATTAAGTAATAGCCGCGAAACAGAAAAGCTGTAAGCACTGCAAAATAACAGATGATACACTGACGACTGACTGCAGTGGCGGGAGGAATACAGTCTGTCTATCTCTACAATCGAGCAGATAATGAGCCGGCCTACATATTGTCCGCGCTTTGCATTACATTATGCGTATCACAACTAAATAAGTTCACTTCCTATACTGAGTGAAGTGTTTAGACAAATGCACTGTACTGTGATATTAATTTATCACCGCAAGTATAGGGTGATTCATTATGAGGTTTGGTTTTTAATCTCAAATAAAAGGCATAAAATTGAATTCTATAGTAAAAATTTTATGATGAGTCCAAAGAACAATCGATGGCATTTACTTTTTTAAGATTATCTCGTTTAAATGTTGACCGCCACTACGCCATAAATTGTCCATCCCGAGGGTCCAATTTTGAACGACGCGTTCCAGCATAGCGACCGGTAACTCGCAAATGACACGAGTAATGTTGGCTTCCAATGCGTCGATTGAAGCTGGCTTATCCCTGAAGACCAGAGATTTCGTGTAACTCCAAAGAATATAATCTAAAGGTGTGATATCACATGATCTAGGCGGCCGATTTAATAGCCCAAACCGTGAAATCAGGGTCTCACCAAAATTATTCCTCAATAAGTCCATTGTTTCTCTCACTATATGCGAAGTAGCGCCGTCACAGAACGCTGATTTTCGTAATACAGCTGAACAGTTTCGAACCGTTGTTTCCATGATGATTTGTCAAACAATACTGAATAAAAATTACATTATCGTTTGACAGGAGTCACACGTGATGGGTCAAAAAAAGCCTATTGCAAATCAAACCTCATAATGAAATTGTATGCACTTTCCAATATTGTTTGGGAACGTATTGCTATACACAATAGACTCATTACAAACACTATGCATACGTTATTGCACTTCGTATTGCCGTATAACTGTTATTCCGACTAATCCCAACAAGATTCGGTCCCAATTAGTTCGGATTAGCGAGACTCCACTGTAGTTATATTTAAGAATTCCTTTTTACATGTTCGTATTTTTTAATTACAAATAAAATGTCCATTTTTTTAAAATTTTTATAACAACTATTATTTTTATTCTCTTTTCAGGTAAGCACATTTTCTATATTTAAAATCGCTAGGTTATGCGTGAATTGTACCCGACTGCATATTGCATTTTACATACAGAAATCAAAAACAAAATCTGTGAGTGAAGACAGAATTGGCAAATAATCGTAAATTACTACATTTACTTCAAAATTGGAGACCAACCAACGAATTTATTCACTTTACTACAACTACTACTACTATTATTATTACTACTACTACTATTACTACTACTGCTACACAATCGGCGAAAATGGTAATGAGTGGTGGAGTGACAACTGCGTGCCTGAAGATGGTAAGAGAAAATTTTCAAATGATAATGCTTGTCTTTACATATTACCTTCATTTGGATTGCGTTAAAAAAGAACAGCTGAGAAGCTGCTCAAGTAAGAATCGACCTTAAATGCAAAGACCACTAAATTCAAATTTAAAAGAAATAAATTGTGAAATGCGATTTCTATAAGTAGTTTATTCCGTCTTTTAGAAAGATAACCAAAACTTTGCTCAATTAAAAAGTTTGATTCTTATACAACGTTTTGGGTGTGGTATGAACATTATTTGACTTCATTGAACATGGTTTGACTTCATTTCCATTTATTTTCACTTTCGATGTTCTCTTCTTTCTATCAATCATTTAGATGTGTTGACCTGAATTAAAGAACAAAAAATTTTAGTTTTAAGCATTTTATTCTTAATGGTGATATAATCTACAAAAGCCAGGTCATTCGATAAAGCCTACTTTATTTATAACTAAATAAAAAAAAACTAGGTCATAATCATAGTCTGTTTATTGCACAATAAAAAATTTATTTACATTTTCCGATTCTAATTCTTTCAAGTGTTAACATCAAAACCAATAGGCTAAACAATAAAATCACTGGCCTTATTGTGGCTTGTAAACGCTTAAATGTGTGACATATTATTGTTCAATACTTAGAAATTGATTGAACGGTAGATTTTGTCCTCTCTTGTCCCATTGAAGGTACCGTGCTTGAGTCTGGCTTTCATAGTACCATCAATTAGTTTTAAGATATTCTGAGTCTTCGTGATACTTCTGATGCACTTCTTTCAAACTATTGTTGTTGTAAACTTTGATTTTTTAGTGTCCGTGTTATTCTGTATGTAATTTGCTCACTTCTCTACTATTCAAATTCTGTGTTAATACTTATCATGGTCAGAAAGGAATAAATCATTGTTTACCTGTTGTTTTTTTTTCTTCATAAAAGTAAGTTGTTTGGATGTAAATCAATCTCAATATTATTGATCGTTGCTCGTTGCCTTTGCGTAAAAGGAAGACACTCCTTTCGCATGACACATGGCTGTACCACTGCAAAAATTGGCTCAATAAACATTGTCGGTATATCGTACACGTATTATAGCTAATTACGCGTAGTAATCACTTTAGAATAAGGGCTTTTAGTTATTCTAGTCAATCTTCCAACTGCCAGCCTTCTACGAATCAATTTATTCTAATTTTAGATCGCACTGACTGTGGTTTCGGGTGTTTGTTGAGCCTATTCCTAGAAAAGCCACTTCTAAATTCTGCTATTTGAAATTTTGCGGCAATAATTTGCCTTCTTCCGTCGAGCTATAAGCTAGTTTGATTATACTACGTACAAGTTTAAAATCAGAACGTATCGCAGCCGGGTGGACATCCACGGCCGAAGCGTGATACTTAGCATATCACCTTCTCGAGTGCCGATATATTCGATCAAGATAATGATATTGTCGCGTGTTATTTGGTTCGCGGCCAATAATTTTAATGTTCCGGGAAAGTGAAAACGCAATGTCTTTTAATTTAAAAAGAGTTTATTCAATTACAATAATGCACAATAATCGATTTAACACTTTCACTAATTTTAATTTTCACTATTAAAAAATGTAACACTTGTCCATAAATTTCTTATCGCAATTGTCTTCTAAATCACTTCACAAGTACGAAAATCACTTTTCTATTCGCTTTCCACACACTATCGCAGTTCTTATCGCGGTCGAATGAATGATCCCCCCATTCATTCAGCTCGCCTTTATATAGGGTCCCTACCTATTCACCCATTTCTCGTACATTGGCGAATGTTCTACCGAGAGGTACCTGGTAGATTCAAGCAAATTAATGAATGGAGTGACGTCACTTGCAGATGTTGATCATGCTTGTTGGGTTCTCGTGGGTTCGAGTAAATTCATTTGTTGACGTTCTTAATGATTATAAAAACAATTGCGACAGTAGCTCGCAGAATTATTTGTACATGTAATTATTTGTACATGTAACAATATACTCTAGCTATCTCTAACCGAAAGCCCGAAACGGGCTGTAATGCTAAAGCAAAAAAAAAATGCCTACATATCTTTTCCATTGAACTTAATTTTGAACTCATTAAAAGACAAGTTCAGGCTTACCATAAGGTAGCTTGCATCGTTGCAATATTTTTTAAACCACCTAATATTTGCGACACTGTATCTTATTTTAAAATAATCCAATATATTATTTAGAAACGATTTCGGTATTTTAACGAAAATCATTTTTCTGATTATTATTCGGTGTCCACTGTTAGCTCACCTTCTATGATGTAAGCTCACCGTCAATAATGTTAGTTTTTTAAATGGTCAGCTCTGTCGTCCTTAGTCCCCTGATCGCCCTCTATATCAGCTCTTGCGTGATTCCATTGGATGCGCTCTAGGTCGAGACTGCTCCAAGTTTTTCTTTTTCTCGCCGCAAGCTCCGCAGTTGACATCCTTTTGTATATCTATCCATTTTGCGTGTCGACTTAAAATACTGTACACTTTAAGGTTCTAATGACTTACTGGTTTATATCCAGTTGTTAGGTCTTCGTTTTGTTGGAGTGTTAACAAAAAGCTGCAGTAATTTGTAGTGGAAATTTGTATTAATATTCGATAAAGACTACACCGGTCATATGCTGCCCCAAGGAGCCAAGGATTGGTGCAAACTGGAAACAGCAACACTTGTATGCGCCGGCAGCCTAGCGCCTACCATGACATACAACGGATCAAGGCACACTGCAAATTTTTTCTCAGATACACGGATTAAAAGGGTTTGTAAAAGCAAAAGAATGTCCTAGGCAAGAACTAAGGTTATTTTTGTCTTTCTACTTCCTGTAGTTATTCTCCCCCATATAACATCAACAGGCGGTCGACGTCTTCCTTGGCGAGGAAGTTTGTGACTCACAACAAGATGTGGAGCATCCTGGTGGGGACGGTGCCCCCTTTCACCCCTCCCAGCTGGACCTAAGATTCCGATGGCCGGAGTCCGCATGCAAAGACTCCATCCCGGCGAGAGCTCCTACAACAAAGAAAAACCATAGCCCGATGACTAAGTAAGAAAAGGTTCCTCGCCTCCGCTGTAGGCCTCATACCCGGTGCCATCCAATGATTAAAAGAAAAGATCGATTTTTAAGTTCTTTAATGGCGAAACTCTCGCAAGATAGACTCACTATCTGTAGTACATTCTTGTAGACTGGTACTTTCAAAATTTTAGCGGAACGGGACTCGTAGTTTTGTTTTGATCGCGTGTAGAAGCGGGCGTGTCTGCAGATTTTAGACAAGCTGGGTAAACAGACTACGCTCATGTCAGAAGGGTTTTGTACCAAATTCCTCCGAAATGCTGTAACCAGCAACGAATAAAGTCAAGAAACATATCAAAGAGATGTGCACGTTTATAAGAAAATCCATTGTTTCTCTATCGTCAACGGTCGCCATTTTGTTGCAAAATAACAAAAATCACTCAAATCATGAGTCTTGAGCTTGAGTCTTTTGCGTTGCTACTGTTTTTTCGATGGTCTTGTTTGTTGTCGCTTACTTTTTCTCATTCTTGTTATTTGTTATCGCTTCTTTTTTGCCGGACGTATTCTGTGGCTTCATCACTTTTGTTTTGTTCACATTTGTTACAGTCCGGACCATATCGACCAAACTTTGTATTCGGAGTTTCATCTCATCGTTTTGTTGAGTAACCTTTGCGTTTGTTCTGGTTACTCTTTCGTACTCTTCACTTGAAAGCGTAATACGCTTGCCATGCTCACCGCTGTCTTGATCATTTTTCCGCTTTATGATTTTTTCATTCGTCGTATTAGAAATCTTTGGCCCTGGGTCCCCCAGCGGTAGGAAGCCGTCGGGCTCCTCCATCCCCCCGGTGAAAAAAACTTTTCTTCTTTTTTGAAGCTCTCGCTGGTAAAATCCAGATACGCGATAAATTGTCCGAATAGTTCGACGATGTAATAAAATTTTTTCTAAATTTACTTTCTAATTAACGTTTTAAAAAATTATTTTAATTTATAAAAATTCTTGACAGGAGCGAAATAAAAACACGTCTACACGCAACGAGTGCTAGACGTAGAATTTCTAATTTCATTCATCTGGTTGCAGGAGATATATAAAACTATCAAAAAAATATCAAGTGAAATTAATTGATTTTTAAGCTTATGAATTGCGTTATACTTACTGCCCACTAAATAAAAAAAAAAAAAAAATATATATATATATATATATATATATATATATATATATATATATATATATATATATATATATATATATATATATATATATATATATATATATATGTAAGTTTGAAACCTCTTTTCAAACTTTGTCGCCTGTCCGTTCGGTCAAGTTACCTTCGGCCAGACGGTTGAGTGACGCTCATTACAAACTTCGCATCGGTTGTGGTCAGGGAGACAGACGTCGCGAGACAGACGTCGCTAGGCAGCCACATTTTTCGTGATCATAAATTGTTATTACTTTTGCTTCACAATTACTATTGTTAATCAAACACTTAGTTAAATCCAACTTGTTGTTGTTTCAGGTATTGTATTAATCGATATGTTATCAATAATGTAAATAGTGTTAATATGTAACCTTAAATAATATTTAATTACAGTTATTTTACTGCAACAGCTCGAGTCGATTTATTCAACACAGACTCTCACCCAAATCCTAAGTTTCCCAAATCAGAAACTTATAAAACAACAACAATTAAGGAACTGCATCATGGAAGTAAAGGCTACATTTCATTTCGTTTCTGAAGCGGTCGACTCAAAGACGACCGTAGTCAAGGTTAAAACTATTCAGCTTGAGGGACGTCCCGAAGCATACCGATTTCCTCTTGACCAACAAACACACACACACCATTTAAAACATTTCGAGCACAAAATTACAAAGCAGGTAGTCAAGAGCTTGACTACTCGCAACAAATATCGGAAGGTCAATATAACCTTGAAGGAAGGCGAGCTGCTGGAGGAATACCTGGGCGAGGAGGGTAACGTAGTTTTTAATGAGTTCTATTTAGAGGTTTTCAAATCTACATCTCTTCACTCTTCTTCACCTCCCATCCCACCCGCCGAAAAATCAATGCATTCCATTGCAAAAAATTTAGTGCTGAATAAATTTGACGGGAATGATGTGGACGCGGAATCATGGTTAAATACTTTCGAACAAGAATGTGAAAGACTCGGTGTACAAGAGGTGAAATATTCTGAAATATTGCGTTTGTGTTTAGAGAATGTCGCACTGGAGTGATACGCGGTGTTTTCAAAAATAAATAAACTCTCGCACGCGTGAGAATTTTGGAAAGCTTCTTTTGTTGACACGTTCGGTTCAAAGTCGTGGTCAGAAATCACCTTCGCATACACTTATAAATATTTGGGCGGTTCGGTTTTAGATTATGCATTAAAGAAAAGGAAACTTTTGATTGATGTTGATCCTGATTTATCGGTAAGATCACAAATAAATTTAATCGTAATAGATCTTCCTAATTATATAAAAACGCGTTTAGAACGAAAAGACTTGACCAAAGTTGACGATTTAATGTCGAAGCTTAGGCAAATAGATCCTTCCAGAAACAAAGCCGCTTTGAATTCTGTAAAAAAGCCGGATGAAGTTCAGAAAAAGAATAATAAAATCTTTAATGAAAATTTAAATGAACAAAAAACCTGTGGGTACTGCGATAAAATGGGCTTTCCAGGCAGTGTTATGGACCGCATGCTCCCATCACTCACCTACAATCCTAATTGCTAATTTCATCCAACTTTAATTTACGAAAATATTAATTACCAAAATATTAATTGATTCCAGGAATATTAACTTAAAGGCTAATTGCTTTTCTGAAGAATCAATTTAAACACACTTAATCCGTGAAATCTAATTCAACTTAAAAAATTTCAGAAATAACGCATAAACATGCCAATCACCGGAAACCAACCCTCCAAATCCATTCCCTATGAGCGTTTATACTTTTGCGATTACTGCCATTCGGATAAGCACAATTCGCCAAATTGTGATAAGATTCGCGACACTTCAAAAAGTAAACAATAATGAACGAATTCAGATTTGAATTGTATAAACATTTCGGGAATACTTAGCGCAAAATTGAATCTGCGACATAGCATTAAGCAAATTAAGAATGAAACATTATATTGTAAACAAGTCTTAGACTATAAACTTATCTAAACAAATGGAACGTATTAGGTTTAAGATTTTTGCAATATTGTGAAATAGATGGACAAAAATTGTACTATAAAAGGGCTAGAGTAAAAATTAGAATCTATGATTGTTAGTCCAGTTTTGATTCAGCGCAGAAGTTCCTGTAGCATTCAGTTCAGTGAAGCCCATTAAATTCAATTGTGATTAAGTTATAATTAGTGTTTGGAATAAAGAATAGTGTTAAAAGTGAAAGTGCATTTTGTGAAGACAACAGCCCATAACAGCAGACGTCACTCGGAAGAAGTATGTCGTGCGAAAATAGCACACCAGAGCAAAAACAAAAACAATAAAATCAAAGTCGCAAATAATATCGAAGCGCAAGATGCAATTTCTCGCCTTGAAAATCCAAAAAAACTAATAACGATCCCACTTATAAAACTAAAAATTCTAATCAATGATAGTCCAGCCATCGGTCTCTACGATTCCGGAGCTAATGTCTCATTGATAAATTACAACTATTGGAGAAAATTGTGTGTAAATAAAAAAATAAGTGGGAATAAACAATTGAAAACAATTTCGGGCAACTCAAATACTGAAGGAAGTGCCGTCCTACCAGTTACTATTTTCAATATAAACGAAGACTGTCTGTTTTTCATCATCAAAAGTAAATCATTTGAAGATGATGTCTTATTAGGTCTAGACTGCATAAAAAAATTTAGGTTATGCCAAGACGAAAACCTAAAAATAAGTCAAAATTTGGAAAAAGCAGCCGAGATAGATATAGTAAAAGGAAATTTTGAATGTAAAAATAATGAGATTGACGAAATTAAGTCTGATCTTGTACTAAAAGAAATCTTGAGTACTTATAAAGATGTCTTTGCAAAAGAAAAATTCGATATTGGTAAAGTCAACGATTATGAAGCCGCAATAAGACTCACTGAAAACAAATATGTAGCAAAAAGACCTTACGGATGTTCTCTGCAAGACAAAGCAGAAATAGAAAAACAAATTAAAGAATTATTGAAATCGGGTCTAATTGAAGAATCGAGTAGTCCGTACGCTGCTCCGGTTACATTGGCTTTTAAAAAAGACGAAAATAAAAGATCCCGATTATGTATTGATTATCGAGAACTGAATAAAATAGTCGTGCCGGAAAGTCACCCTTTCCCACGCATTGATGAACTAAAATTGTGTGCAAGAAATTGCAATTACTTCACAAAGTTGGACATGAATTCGGCGTTTTGGTCGATCCCACTTCGCGACAAGGATAAATATAAAACTGCTTTTGTAACTCACCACGGGCACTGGCAGTGGAACTGTTTACCTTTCGGTTTAAAATCCGCTCCAGCAATTTTCCAAAGGACATTATCAAGTATTTTAAGGAAAAATAGCTTGGATTCATTCACTGTAAATTACATAGATGATATCCTAATATATTCAAATAATTATGAGGATCATATGCAGCATACTGAACTGGTACTAAAAACATTGCGCTCCTACGGTTTTAAATTAAATGTCTCAAAATGTATTTTTGCAAAACGTGAAGTGTCATATTTAGGACATAAAATAGGATACAACAGTATTAAACCTCTAAATGACAACGTAGTCGCAATCAAAAATTTCCCTGTTCCACAAACAAGGAAAAATATCAGACAATTTTTGGGAAAATTAAATTTCTACCTCCAATATATCCCGAACTCAAGTATCGTACTGGAACCTTTTCATAACTTGCTCCGAAAAAATGTGCAGTTTGATTGGTCTCCATCATGTCAAAAAAATTTCGAGGCGGTAAAAGAACACTTGTGTTCGGAACCAATACTTTCGATCTTTGATCCAGCGTTACCAACCTACATCTTTACGGACGCGAGCATTCAAGGAGTCGGTGCAGTGTTAAAACAACGTCAGGAAGATGAAAAACTAAAACCAGTATTCTATTTCTCACGCAGATTGAACAATACACAAAAAGAAAAAAAAGCAATATTTATCGAATGTCTCGCAATAAAAGAAGCAATATTGTATTGGCAGTACTATTTAATTGGTCAAAAATTCACCGTTTTCACCGATCACAAACCCTTCGAGGACTTTAACATAAACAATTGTAACGACGCAGAACTAAGAAAAATCCTTACTTACATCTCACAATTCAACTGTGAAATCCTTTACAACCCAGGTAAAGAAAACTTGGAAGCGGATTGCTTATCTCGCAACCCTGTCCTAGAAGAAGAAGAAGATAACTTCGAAAGCTCAGCAGTAAAAATCGTGAACTTTTTGGAAATAAACGAAATAATCAATGATCAAAAAAATTTCCATTTAGATAACGAATGTGAAAAGAAGAACGGTATCATCTACAGATCACTAAACAATAAAGAGAAAATTTGGTTATCTGAAGCATTTGGTGAACAACTAATAAAAAAAGTTCATGAAATACGAGGTCATGTGGGAGTAAAACAAATGATCTTGACAATAACAACAAAATTTTATTTTAAAAATATGCACAAACACATAAAAATATTTTGTCGTGCTTGTGAAACATGTATCAAGAATAAAACTAGAATTGCAAACTACAAGGTTCCGTTATCCCAGCTGGGTCCAGCCTCAAAGCCATTTGAAATAGTCTCATTGGACACAGTCGGTGGTTTTGCGGGAAACAAAAGCACAAAAAAATATCTGCATTTATTAACAGATCACTTCACAAGATACGCATTTATCACAACATCGTCAACCCAAACAGCCGACAATTTTATTAAACTAGTCAAATCAACAAAAAATACTAACAAGATCGACACGCTTATATCTGATCAATACGCAGGTATCAATTCGAATGATTTCAAAAAATACTTAAAATCAAAAAATATAAGACTCATCTTTACAGCAGTAGATTGTGCCTTTTCAAACGGATTAAATGAAAGGACAAATCAAACACTAGTCAACAGAATACGATGTAAAATCTACGAGAACAAAACACGCTCCTGGCCAGCTGTTGCACAAGAATGCGTGCACGAATATAATAATACTATACACAGTTCCACTGGTTTTACACCCTCTTACCTACTAACTGGAAAAGAAGAATCAATACTACCTGATGAACTAAACGAGAACAATGCCGAAAACTTAGATGAAAATAGAAGAAAGGCATTCGAGCAATCGAAAAAGATTCACGAGCAAAACAAGAGGTATTACGACGAGAAAACAAACAAACATGAATACAACGAAAACGATCTCATTTACATAAACAACGGAAACAAATAGAACAGGAAAAAAACGGATCCAATCAGAGAAGGGCCATTCAGAATAAAAAGGAAAATTTCTGAGGTAATATATGAGGTCGATAGCGGTCTCAGGAAAAAAGGATCAAACCTTTTTCACGCAAGCAAACTCATCCCTTTCCATTAATCCGAAATTCCTTCTTCGTTATTGAGGGGGGGGATGTAAGTTTGAAACCTCTTTTCAAACTTTGCCGCCTGTCCGTTGGGTCAAGTTACCTTCGGCCAGACGGTTGAGTGACGCTCATTACAAACTTCGCATCGGTTGTGGTCAGGGAGACAGACGTCGCGAGACAGACGTCGCTAGGCAGCCACATTTTTCGTGATCATAAATTGTTATTACTTTTGCTTCACAATTACTATTGTTAATCAAACACTTAGTTAAATCCAACTTGTTGTTGTTTCAGGTATTGTGTTAATCGATATGTTATCAATAATGTAAATAGTGTTAATATGTAACCTTAAATAATATTTAATTGCAGTTATTTTACTGCAACAACTCGAGTCGATTTATTCAACTCAGACTCTCACACAAATCCTAAGTTTCCCAAATCAGAAACTTATATATATATATATATATATATATATATATATATATATATATATATATATATATATATATATATGTATATATATTTTTTTTATATATATATATATATATATATATGTGTATATGTATATATATATATATATGTGTATATATATATATATATATATATATATATGTGTATATATATATATATATATATATATATATATATATATATATATATATATATATATGTATATATGTTTTAAATGTATATGAATTGCTAAGCCAGAAAAACCAATTTTTTTTCCTTTTCAGTATGTAGTCATGTTTTGTCAGAAGGAAAGGAAGGCAGGAGATGAATATGCCGCCGAGAGGGTAGAGTTTTAAAACGAATTAATTTTACAAAACCCTACTAAAATCGCGTCCTGTCTGTCCGTCCGTGTGTCATAGCAGGTCCTTAAACTTTGTAAGTTTGAAGAAAATCGAATGTTATACACGGAAGTTATAGCCATTTGAAATTTCTCCAAGGAAACCCTAGTCTGACTTAGTCGACGAAGACAGTTCATCGCTGCTCGGATTTCAAAATTAGAGGTCACGATCAATGTACCGAGACACTTGATGGCGCTATTTGCAGAAAGCGGAGGCCCGATAAGGGCTGTAGTGCTACGAAGAAGAAGAAAGTTGTGAATCGGATCGATTTCATAGCAGATTGTAAGGACATCATAGCGTTTAAACAGGAGCTCTGACATTAATTGACGACAATCGTTCTGGTTAACGTATCATTCGGTCAACACAATTGGATGGGGAGCACGATCTTCCTTATCGATATCCAAGTGAGTGAAAATGTAGCCGAAAAATTAATGTTGGTTTTGATAGTGTGCTACTGTGTGGTTTGATAGTGTTTTAAGCTGAAAGCGCATCGCATCGATATTCAAGATATCATTATTTGAATGGGTGGCGTGACAACGATAGCAGATCTCCGGAAACAGATCATCCAACACGACGTTGATATATTGTTTTCTTCTTTCGAGCCATTTGGGAAATTATTCGCATTCTTTCTTGAGTTGCTGTTGTTCGTATGTTGGCCAAATCCTGAGGTCGGGTAGCTTGTTTTCTTTTGAAAACTTCTCGAGATATTTAGACTTGCATGTTCCATCAATAGAGATTTTGGTTTGGTTGTACGTGTCCAGACTCATATGTTTTGCCATTCGTTGAGATAGATGCATCACGTTTTGTAGGTGGAGAGTTTGCAGTGTTTACTGTATCTTCGAGTTGGTGTCGTATCCGATAATTAGTTTAGTAATTTGCTATTGATAATTCTGGTTGTTGATTGCAGACAATATTTTGTGGAGCAGCCGTGCACGTACGGGAGTGGTATCGAAAACTTCGTCGAGCCTAACCGTCCTTCTTTGAACTACATTCAGTGAAAAGTCTACTCTACTGTAGTCGTTGACATTATGATTTCAACATATCGTTAGTTTTACTAAGAATGCGTACAATACACTCTAAAGTTCCCTAACCCTGTTTGGCTCGAGGATGCATTATTCGTACCTTCGGATTGCACTTAAACAGCATCAAACACTGCTCGGAAGCGGTCTCACGGTTGCGTTTGTTGTCTGGAGTGAGCAAACGCGGTACCCAGCTTTCTCATGCCCAACATTTCATGCAGTATATGACCCACGCAATCGTTTGAGATGCCTACTGTCTCAGCTATCACGCGCAATCGGCGGTCTGCCAATACGAGCCCGTAGATTTTTGTCACGTTAACCTCCGTGGTAGCCGTTTTTGGGGCACTTGAACGTGGCTCATCAAAACATAATTTTTTACGCGACAGCAGGAGCAGAGTCACAGTACACAGCATCCAAGCGCTCTTTGATTTCACTGTACGATTTTTCTTCCAAAAAGCAGAATCGGATCACCGACCGATATGGCTCTTTCTCCATTTTTTGGGGTTTTGAAAAATAATTTTATAAAAGCCTATTAAAATCACAGCCTTTCTTTCCGTCCGTGTGTCACAGCAATTTTTTTCGCAAACTACTTTAACTAAAAACATAAAATTTTTTATGTAGGTGTAAAGTGGTGCTCTCTTCAAAGTACAGCTACGAAAAAATTTTATAAGGTATTTAAGGGGGTCTTCCCATGTAGGGCAGTGGCCGATATGGATATCAAATGAAAGCTCTTGATAAGAGCTTGATCTAACATTTTTTGCTTCAAGGGGCGCACAGAGAGGGGAAATACACGAAAAATTTGTGTTTGCTCCTGCGATAGGATACCTGTGATCTGAAAAAAATTATGGAGCTAGGTGTTTATGAGCAAAACAAAAGCAAATACCTTAGAAGTCAAAATGCGCTCAACTTTGTTAATAATAGTAACATCTTCGAATTTCACATTTTTCCCAATAAAATCGTTTTGGCACAAGGCATCAATCCATGATGCTGAAAACATGCTAAACGCAGAAGGAGCAAACGACAGCGCCAATTACTATGCGGTACTGTCTGCGATGTATGACGAAATGGACATCGAGATGGAGTTCCAAGATAGCATAGGTAATATTAATGATTGTTAAAAATAATTTCATTGAATATTTAAAATAAAAAAATAAGGAGAAGGAGGAGAAGCCAACCGGTGTGTCTGCTGGTTCTCCAATTAAAAATAATAAGATAAATGAGAAAGTTTCTCCAATTAACGATTTTGGGCAGCGTGGAGAAGACATGGATCAGTTATTGGCAGCCGAACATAAAATCGATAACTTTGAAGTTAAGAGAGTGAACGCTGATAGACTCACAATTAACACAAAAACATTGGCTGATTTCAAACTGGCGAAAGATGCTCTTAATAGTGTAAAAGCTCCCCACTTCACATACACGCCAAAAGCGGAAAAAAATCAGACCTTCCTGTTGAAGGGCTTAGACTATGGGGAGAATACAGTTGATCTCCTTGAAATGTTGCAGGAAGCAGCACTAGCTGTTAAGTTCATCAGTGTGAAACATTTTGCCACAAGCAGATCAACTGTTGAAGGCAAAATATTACCATTTCAATTGGTCCAAATTTCTAACGATAGCAGTCCGAGTGCCCTCCAACAGGTAAGGTACTTAAAGTTTAGAGTTGTGAGGTGGGAACGCCTCCAAAAAACTGAGGTCAACCAGTGTTACAGGTGCCAAAGATTCGGTCATTCGGCTGCCAATTGTGCCATGCTCTATCGCTGTGTTAAATGCAAAGATATCCACGCCCCCGGTGAATGCAAATTGGCTCAGATGGAGCCAAAAGAAAAATTATATTGTGTTAACTGCGGTATATTTGGCCATCCAGCATCATATCGAGGATGCCCTCGGTATCAAGATGCAAGACTTAAATTTTTCCCAAATCAAACCCAAGTCCGTTACAACTTGTTACCCTCCAACTTCGTCAAAACCGAAGTATCCTTTGCACTTCCTGCTAGAGGACCAGCAGACAACAATGTAAATAAAATAAATAATGTAAGTGGCAATAATGAGCTGCTTCTCAAAATTTACCAACAGCTTGAATCTCTTTCAGATAGAATCAATAAACAAGACCATAAAATCAATTTCGGCTTTCAACGTTTAGGCCAACATGCTTCGAAATAGTTTGTCATTCAGTCACATTCCTAGCGAAAGGATTCATCTAATCTCGATCAACGTCAAATCCATTGTTACTGTACATCGGCGTGCCTACAGCCTTGAATTCATTGTTAAGCAAAAGCCAGACATCATGCTTCTCACTGAAACCCACCTCAATTCATGGCACTCCATGACATTCAAGGATTTTGAATTCGTAAGAAACGATAGGGTAATAGGTGATGGGGGAGGTGGCACCGATATATTGGTTCGAAGATCCTATTGTTTCCAAAATATTGAAAAAATTTGAATTCAAAAGCTTTGAATCTCTTGAAGTGCCCGTTATCTCTGCCTATGTAACTGGTGGAACTGTTCTCAAGCTCAAGGAGGAGCTCAATTCCTTGTTTGAAATACTCGGATTGAACAGACTGCATAATAATTATATTCTTGCTGGTGACCTAAACGCCAAGCATACATCATGGCTGAACGCCACCAATAATCCAAAAGATTCTTCTTAAAATCGTGGATAACAGAGAACCAAATTGAAAACAGGTGTAATCCATATGGGTCGGAGTTCCCAACATACCCTAGGACAAATTCATATTTGGACCTCTGCATTGCTGAGTCAAGCTTTGAATTCAGCTTTAATAGTTCTCAACGGAAACTGCAGGTCCTTCCTTATGATAGTGACCATAACGGAATCGTAATGGAAATCAATCATCAAAGGGATGATTTCTTCCTCATTCCAGTTCAACATGAAACTCATCGGTTGAATTTCAGTAAAACAGACTGGGGAAAGTTTCAAAAGAAGATTAATCGGGAGTACCAGAAGCAAGGTCCCCTTCTGATCATGGCAACTCTTGCTCAATGGTTCCTAATGACAGGAATCTAACTAACAATGAAATAGATGTATATTTATCGAAGTTAGAGAAGCTGACATTGGAAACGATTGAGAAAATAGTTCCCAAGATTAAACATCGAAACAATATGGAAGGATATGTAACACCAACCATTGCAAAGTTGAAAAGATTGAAAAGCATTAGCCCACAGGAACCAGATGGCGTTTTCGCGAAAGTGAATAGCATATTCCGTAAGAAGTCTCGAGTGAAGGTATCGAATCTTGAAGTCACTAGTGATGAGATAAATCTTCTCAATAGAGCTCGTATCGAAATTAGAAATGAAAACAGGATTATATGTATATGTGCGTAAACTTGCCCTGATTAGAACACATTTTGAATTGGTTCATCTACCAAACGCTGAGAGAGGGAATGAAATATTTTCAGAAGTCGTTGAAGCAAAAGTTTCCGACTTTCAATCAAGGCTGAACGGCGAATCAGTTCTCCATTTCAACGAAACATTAACATCTGACCTCATACCAAGCTTGAATCTTATTGTGATTTTGTCAGCTATGAAGACTTGTGTTTCATATTTCGCAAGATAAACAACAAGAAATCGTGTGGTTCTGACGGCATTATAAATGTAGCTCTCCGACGTGTGCCTGAGGTTGCTATTAGGAATTATTGCGTATTGTTGAAGAACATGTTGAGCAACTCATACAAAGGCTAAGGTATTTCTGATCTTGAAGAAAGGAAAAGAATCTTCGAGCCTAAAAGCTATCGCCCAATCAGCTTGCTGCCTAACATCAGCAAGGTGTTTAGAGTGATACTCAACAATGCATTAGACTCCCACATTGAGAAATATGAGTTGATGCCGAATTGCCAATTAGGTTTTCGTGCCAGGCATTCGGCCATACGTACGATAACGAAAGTAACCTCAGACATCTGTTAGAAACTAAACAACAAAGAATGTGTTGCAGCATGTCTCATTCTTATGGAGAAAGCCTTCGATATGGTATGGTTAAATGGACTAGTTTTTAAACTCCTTCAGTACAGGTTTTCCAGACACCTTGTCGCCATGATATGCAATATGTTATACGGGAAATAATTTATTGTAGCTGATGGAAATCTGACAACAGTGCGTGACTTCAAGGTCTTGAATGGTCTACAGCAGGGAACAGTTGCTGCGCCTCTGCTTTTCTCAATATTCATTCGCAAGCTATTGACAGGCTTTGATTTTAACGTCTCGCCAACGCGATCATTGGTAGCGTTTGCTGATGATCTGATCATCTATACGGCAGACCGAAAAGCTACAATAGTTCAGAGCACAACACCGACAATGGGCGAGTGAAAATCAATGCGCAGAAGTGCGAAACAATTTTATTTCGGACAACGCTGCAGGGGGCCAGTCACGACCTGCAATGTAATTGGAAAGATTTCCACATTATGGCTGGTGAGGGTAGTTCAGAACGGGTTCCACATAAATTCTGTGTTCGATTCTTGGTGTTCATCTCGATCAGTATCTGTACTATACTGAACATGTCAAAATCTTGCTCAGTAAAGCACAAAAAGTAGTCCACGGCCCTTCGACGACTCTTTCATTCTGGTTAGACCAGTTTTGACATGTCAGATCTGGTACAATCAGAGTGGTAATACTATGCAAAAATTAAGAGTTTTCGAAACGAAATGCCTTCATGCATATACTGGTTTGTACAGAAAGCCTGAAACGGATTGGAAGCACTATATATTGAACAGAAAAATTTTTCAAACTGCTAAAGTGGGAAGAGTCGATATCTTCATACTGAAACTTCTTCGAAATCATATCGCAAGATCTGTAACTGTGAGTATGTATTTCACAGCCGTTCCACCCTATAGACGGGAAGATTGTGACTTGCCTCCCTCCTGGCTGCGTTCCTCCAGAAACATTTATGTATTTGGAAATTAATCGATATGTTTTTGATTCTGACGTCGTCCCAATCATATATCACATATATCGACGGGCCACCGATAAGAAGATAAAACATCCTCCGAAGTTGAGTTCACGAGACCAACAATTCCAATGGAGATACTCATTTGCTAGATTCGTTGAGGCTGGTCGAGCTGAGATGGAGCAATCTAGGTATTGGTGGTTGAATGACAATGTCTAAATTATTCGTGTTTATGTTATGTTTTGGTGTTTTTTCGTTACTTAGTTTTTAGTTTCATCTCATTATTGCTACATCTAGTATTTTTGTTTATTTGTACATATTATAAATTAGGGATAGATTTCAGTATAAGATAACGTTTGTTTTTTTTTTTTTGTTGTGATTGAATTGGTTTAGAGTTAGGGTGTAACATATTAGCTATAGAATAAAAGTTCACTATTGTGTTAGGAATATAAGTAACACAATAATGCTGGTTGGTTTTTTCTCCTTTTTCCCAATAGAATAAAAATATGTAATAATCTTAATTAATTAGAATTGGCTATTATTTTGGTTTTTTTGTGTTTTTGATTAAAGGTGTTTCATTGAGAAGGCATAAATTTAGAGAGACATTTGGGCTATTAAGTTTTTGTAGTTTTATTGCTTGGAATTTGCTTTATATTCTTTTAAAATTAATACGATTGGGATTGAATAAAGTGCTTTTGACTTTGACCATCAGTGAAATCGTATTTTTCTTACAAACGTGTCAAAAACATATCTTCACAAGACCGATACGAAAAATTAGTCAAATACGAGTAGAACGTTTCTCGAGGGGCATGGGAAGCTGAAGTTAGTTTTAAGGCTTTGCAGTTTTTTGTGCAAAGAATCGAAGTTATTGTTAGAAAATAAATAAGGACATTTCTACTATATTCTATTTTAATATTTATTTTTCTACAAAATAAAGTAATAATTACAAAATTAATGATCTTTGATTTATTTACTTCAGACAACATAAGTTATTTGTAAAAAGAAATTAAGCAAAATAATGGTTTGGTTTCTTCAAGATGATTTTTCCCATTTAGTTCTTTCCATGATTTTTGTGTCGTAAAAGAATAAAACAATTCATTGTCATTGTCATAATTGCACAAAGTGAATTTATTGAATAATAACTTGAGGTAATTTGGTAAATGCATAGAATACAACCTAATATATGAATAAGGAACAAGAGTAATCATCCAGTCCTCCTCCGACGTTTTTGGCCGTGCTCGTGTTTGGGACGGGTAAGACCTGTAATCCCTGCTATCTTTATATGTGACACAATGCAAAGCAATTCAATTTTATAAGAAACACCAACTACTCTATACAAATTACTATCACTTTTACGAAAATTGTACTTTAATTTTTAATTTCATCCAACTTTACTACTCTTAAAAAATTGTTACGAGTATATTCATCATCATCACAATTGATATACGGATTCGATCTCATAATTTACACTCAAATAATACATCCACTAACTGCAGCAGTCAATATTGAATCAAATGCATCACTCTTAATTAAATCCCCATAGAACATATCCACTCAACAAACAAAGTCTTCAGCCACACTGTCAGCATCTCCGTTTGCGAATAGTTTTCGGTACAAGTCAAGCACTTAATCTTAACTTAAGATTTTGTTGCACTATTTTAACTTTGAGAATTTCACATTCCCAAAAATCTTTCAACTGTCAAAAACTGATAGCGTTTTTTCAAATTAATTTGAATTCAATTCAATTTATATTTCAGTATTCAATATTACACGTTATTTTTCATATAGTTCGGTACCGAGCGTTTTAATCAATTTTAATTGTAAATGTTTAATGAAAATGAAACTAATTGCTTTCCATATTTATTAAATCAAATCAATCATCGAATAAATGTTATGAGAAAATGTTTCAAGAATGAGTAGCGGAGGAAATTGCACACGAGTGCAGTTAACCAACCGCGACGACCTTTCCGCTCGATGTTCAGACTGCCAGTCCCGCTTCGTATCAATCCCGCTTGACTTGACGAGTCTCTTCATGGGGGTAACGGCAGATTCTCATGACAAGAGTCTAGCAATTGCTTCGCTAGATTGTCACAATGGGGTTGTCATTATTGATTTTTATTTGTTTTTTATTTATTTTTAGTTTTGTCTTTGGAAAACCTTTATATTCATAATGATAGCGGCGGTGGTGGCGGGGTTTATTGCGGGTTAGTAATAACAATGGTAATAAATTGCGTATCAAATTGTTCCGCACTTATTGCGTTGTAATTATTCTGCAATGGTTTTTTTTCGTGAAGCTCCCTCGAGCAGTTTACCTAGGCGGACCTCTCGATTACTACTTGCACATTGTATTGGCAGACCGCTGATTGAGCGAGATAGCTGAGACAGTAGGCATCTCAAAAGGCCGCGTAGAGCATATCCTGCATGAAATTTTGGGCATGAGAAAGCTGTCGGCACGATGGATGCCGCGTTTGCTCACTCCGGACCATAAATGCTACCGTGAGACCACTTCAAAGCAGTGTTTGACGCTGTTTAAGCGCAATCCGAAGGAGTTTTTGCGTCGTTTCGTGACCGTCGACAGAACATGGTTCCACTGGTACACACCAGAGACCAAGGAGCCGTCGAAACAGTGGACTTCACCAGACCAGTGTACTCTGAAGAAAGCAAGACTATCCTATCGGCCGAAAAGGTGATGGCCACCGTGAACCAATTCAAAATGTGTTCTAATCAAGGCAAGTTTATCTAATCCCTCATATATAATCCTGTTTCCATTTCTATCCGGAGTCGTACTATCAATTTCGATACCAGCCCTATCGAGAAGATTTATCTCAACACTAGTGATTTCAAGATTCGATATCTTCACTCGAGACTTCTTACGGAATATCCTATTCACTTTCGCGAAAACGCCATCTGGGTCCTGTGGGCTAATGCCCCTCAATTTTTCCACCCATTGATTGCTGACCTCACTCCTGAAGTATGATCGGATTAAGTTCCGGACATTCTTCAGGTGTAATTTCAACAAAGCCAACGAGGGATGGTTGTAATCCAAAAATCGCAGCTAAATTTTGTTGACGCGTGTGAGAAGAAGGCTTTTATATCTTTTCAGCCTTGCAATATTTGGTGTTTCATATCCTTCCATATTGTTTCGATCGTCAGCTTCTCTAGCTTCCGCTAATAGAGATCTTTTTCATCGTTAGTTAGATTCCTGTCATTAGGAACCATTGAGCATGTGTTGCCATCATCAGAAGGAGGACATTGCTTCTGGTACTCCCGGTTAAACTTCTTTTGAAACTTTCCCCAGTCTGTTCTATTGAAATTCAACCGATGATTTTCGTGTTGAATTGGAATGAGGAAGAGATCATCCCTTTAATGATTGATTTCCATTAAGGTTGCGTAATGGTCGCTATCGCGAGGAAGAACCTGCAGTTTCCGTTGAGGACTGTTAAAGCTGAATTCAAGTCTTGCGTTAGCAATGCAGAGGTCCAAATATGAATTTGTCATAGGGTATGCTGGGAACTCCGACCCATAGAGATTGCACTGGTATTCAATTTGGTTCTCCGTTATCCACGATTTCAGGAATACACCTCTTGGATTATTGGTGGTGTTCAGCCATTATGTATGCTTGACGCTCAGGTTGTAGTGAAAGTAGGTAGATTTAATGTTCGTACAGGACTGCAGCGATGGTCTGCTGCTTCAGCGGAAGGGGATGTTGGGATCCGCAGGCTAGCGTTGTGGTGTCGTGGGACGGGTTCCTCCCTCCAGCACAAGGACCCACTACAAAAGAATTTCGCATCCATGAATTCCTGGGTCACAAAAAGGTCGACCGAACTCGAAACAAAGCAGGTAACCAACTAAGGGTTGGAGATTGTAGACGAAAAAGGACAAACTTGACCTGAGGAAGACAGACGGACTTAAGGGGACTTCGTCGTTACCCGACGATTCTTATGTCCCACAAATAAGAGTGGGGCATCCAGATGGAGGTGATGCCTCCTCGCAGCCTCCCAACCGGATCAAGATCCAAACGTAGACGTGGCAATATATTTCCCATTTGAGTGGAAAACTCATACAGTTATAATCCGCATGAACTTTCCCATCAAAGGAGAAATATAGACGTGATCAATTTATGTTATAGGGCTATGTGATCGAACCACATAACTCTCTACCTAAAAAGGGCACATGAGCGGACTGCCGCTCTACCCGGCAAGGGCCCCTGTTAAGCGACAAAAAAGGTGGAGCACGCCCGATAGCTAGCCCATACGAGCGGAGAAGCCTGCCACCGATGCGGGTCCTATACCCGGTCAGGTAGAGAGAAAAGGAAAGACCAAAAGATACTATATAATGTTTAGCAATTCATGCTATATTCTTACAATCCTTCAAATTGGTGCGGATATATTTTAGTATTACAAAGCTTTCTCTTAGAAGATATAGGTTGGCGTTACTTCACCGCAATTATTCATCACGTTATATTGTGGTTTGTTATTGATAATAGTACTTTAAACCTAAAAAAATTTGTAAGTGATCATCTAAAATGTATGAAATTATTTGGATTATTGTAGCTACAATAAAAATGAAGTGTATGCAAATACTAAAAGACCTAACGTTAAGTATGAATGATAAAAACTAAGTCTTTCGAGTTTTTATCCAAAAATGGTTACCTCAAATCATGCCGAATTAATAATTAAGAGGACAACTCAACTTTCTAACCAATCATTTTTTAAAATGAAATCTTTTCATTTTTGATAATTTTTATACTCTACGCATGGTTTCTATACAAAATGCACTAAAGGCAAAATGTTGGTTCGTCCGTAGCCCTATGTTGGTATCGTTACAATTATTAATATAGTAATTGCTTTTCTCATTCCATGTAATATAAGCATGGCAATTAAAATAGTATTTTATAGATTTTTCTTTGTCTGTCATATGATTTCTTTTTAAGGTTTTTGATCGTTCATCAATTAAATTTCCTCTCGGTGAAAAAAAGAATAACTATCTACTTGTAGTAAATTGCATGTTTCTTCTTATTCTTAGCACTACAGCCCCTTTCGGGCCTTCGCTTACTGCAAACAGCGCCTCCAACTGTCTCGGTCCGTTGACCGCGTCATCCAATTCCGAAATCCGAGCAGCGATGAACTGTCTTCGTCGACCGAGTCAGACCAGCGTTTCCTCGGTTTCCCCGCTGGCCGCCGGCCTTCAGTTCTCCCAACGAATACGTTCTTGGGTATCCGTTGTTCGTCCATACGATTCATGTGTCCAGCCCATTGCAGCTTCCGCAGTCTCACAATCCTTGAGACCTCCGGGTCGTCAAAAATTTCATACAGCTCATGGTTGTTTCGAATTCGCCATTGGTCCCCGTCTAGCTTCGCTCCGATTATTCGCCTCAGGACCCGTCGCTCAAAGGCGTTCAATATATTTGCGGATGCTTGGGTTAGGGTCCATGTTTCACACCCATAGCATAACACAGGTCTTATCACAGATTTGTATACTTGGAGCTTTGTTTTTCTGTGTATGCAGCTGGTCTTCAAGATCGTCAATACTGAATAAAATATTTTATTTGCAAGCTGTATTCTTCGGCGTATTTCGTCGCTTTCATTGCCCGTTTTCGTTATTTGGCGCCTAAATATACCAATTCGCTAACATTTTCGATACTGTCTTCGCCAAGTGTGATATTTTGTGTATTTGGGGTATTTTCCTCGAATGCGTCATAAGCTTTGTTTTATTTTCGTTGATTTGCAGCCCTACTAGTTTCGCTTCGCTGTCGAGTTTCAGGAAGAGTTCTTTGGCAGGTGTTAGTGACCACTACCTGGCTCGACTTGTATAGTAATGTACCTCACGTATCGACAGGTAGCTTCCGTATGACGTATTCCAGAGCCAAATTGAATAGCAATGGGGCCAGCTCATCTCCCTGCTTTAGTCCGATGTTTGTGTCAAAGGCATCGGTGAGTTGGTTATTGATGCGGACTTGGCAGGTCGTCGACGTCATTGTCATTTTGGTAAGACGCACTAATATGGCTGGGATGCCAAAACCAAGCATTATTTGGTACCGTACGTTACGATCAATACTGTCGTATGCTTGGTTGAAGTCAACGAAAATTTGGTGTACGTCTATGTTGAACTCCCAGCATTTTTCAATTGGTCTGTTGTTGATCTACCTGCCCTAAAACCACCTTGATACACCCCAATAATACTGTTGGCGTATGATCCGATGTTATTTTCTAAGATTTAAGAAAATCTTTTGTACGCTGTACAAAGTAGTGACATGCCTCTATAATTTTCGCACTGTAGCTTGTCACCTTTTTTGTGGATGGAGAATATAATTGATTGGCTCCACTCTTTCGGCATATGTTCTTGTTGCCAAACGTACTGGATGGCTTTGTGAATAGCTTGATGAACACTATTGGCACCATATTTGATGAGCTCCACTGGAATCTCATCAATGCCCGGCGCTTTATTATTCTTTTGGGCAGTGATGATGGAGCAAACTTCATCCAGAGTTGGTGGGGCCAATGGAAGCTCTTCGCAGACATCTATAGGCTCCGATGTTCTGGAGCTGTGCGGAGGATTAAGGAGGTGCTTGAAATATGATGCCCATCTTTCCGTAATCTTGATTTCATCAGCGATTATATTGCCGCTGTCATCACGACAGAGCGTGGTTTTGGGCTGATAGCCACGTTTCAGGCTCTTCACTACTTGTATGCTTGTCTTGTGTTATTGCTCGCTAAACTTACATCTATACTTCTCAATTGGTCGTCATAGTATTTTCTTTTCTTAATCCTAATTATCTTATTCGCTACTCTTCTGAGATTTTTCATAGTGTTCTCTCTTCGTTCTGGTGTTCCTACATACGCATTCTTTGTACGCCTGATTCTTTTTATCTAAAGCATTCTGGCACTCATCATCAAACCAATCATTCCTCTTGCGCCGAGCTTGATGTCCGATCGACTGTTCTGCCACGGTTCTGATAGCCGCTTTCACTTCCATCCAGAGCTCGTTGCTCGTATTTAACGATGCGTCCGATAAGATGGGAGCGAGCTGGTTGTCGAGGGTCTCCGTGAAATTTTCGGCCACAGACGCCGTTTGGAGTCTTTCAATGTCAAATTTTTGTAGCGGGCTGGTCTTCGCTGAATATGTCTTTGACATACGACATCGATAGGTTAATTTGAGCAAGTAATAATCTGAGTTACAATTGGCTCCTCGGTGTGTATGGACGTCAAGTATGCTCGAGGCCCAACGTTGTTGGATCAGAACATGATCCATCGACCATCCGGTGATACCCTGGTCATTTTATTAATGCGTCGATGTGGGAAGCAAGTCGAACGTATGACTAGATTTCTGCTACACGCAAAGTCAATCAGGCGCTGGCCGTTGTCATTTGTTTCATCGAGGAGGCTATATCCTCCAGTCGTTCCCCGATGAGATAGCTCATTGCCAACCTTAGTGTTAAAATCACCCAGAATAATTTTTGTGTCGTTTGTGGGCAATGAGTCGACTAGTCTTTCCAGGTGATTGTAAAACGATTCCTTCGTTTTTTCGCCCTTTTCGTCGGTCGGGCGTGAACATTAATCAGCCAGATTTTGAAGAATTTCGCTTTTATACGGATCGCACACAACCATTCATTGACTGCCTTAAAATCAATAACGTGCGATTTGAACTCCCTATCCACAATGAAGGCCACTCCAAATTCTCGTTTTCCAGTAGGCTTCCCACTTTTAAATATTGTGTGCGATCTCATGTCTTGAATGTCGTTTCCAGTCCAATTCGTTTGCTGGACTGCCGGTATTTTTAATTGATATTGACTGGCCTGTTGTAAAAGGTCCTTAACAGCGCCAGGGTAATTGCATGTTTCAAAAGAGTTAATTGTGGTTGTTCTCGGATTCGCTGCAGTGTAGCCTCCAACTTCTTCGTTTTTAATTCTGCCAAATGGAATGTCGTTGGCAAAAGTGATTGTAGCGCAGGGTCGAGAAAGGATGATTTTCATAGGAAAAGTAGGATTTTGAATCCCTATGGAAGCTTGAGCAAGAATTCCCACACGGCGCAGGATGATTTTTTTGTAATACACTTGCGGGTTTCGTTTTGATTCCTACATAGTTGTGCATTTATCTCCTTCAATACTCTCAAGCCGTGATAGAAAAAAGAAGACACAAGCACAATTCGGATGTATAATTAGCGATTCACTGCCTGAGGTTTAAATTTTACCAATTTCAAATACAAATATTCGCAATTCGTGGTCTTAACCCCACTAAGTTTCATTAGAAAATAAGTCTATTCGGGCAACGTCACCTAATCGCCGATACACGCTTCCGGCTTCTGAGTAATCACGCATTACCAAAATCACAATGGTTTTATCATAAAATAGAAGGCTAGTTATAATGAAGATCTACAGCAAATGCTTCGCTCTAAATCGTTTTCCTCTAAATTAGAATCGAAACTACTTAATTCGGGAGAGGGAATTTATTTAGTCTCACTGTCCATATAAGTTTCAATTTCCTCTATTAGCTTGCATAAATTTTGTCAGAGGGCACTATCCCCTACATTTGTTTTGCGAAAGTCCGCAAACTTGTGTAGGAAATTATTAATTTCGAAGTTTAGTTAAGCTGATTGCTTCTTATTATGGGATTAATGAAGAAGCTTTGATAAAGAAGAAACAGATAACAAAATACCTGCCCTCACTGCACAAAAGCGTTTACACTTGAAGCCAGTGAACTGCATCTTACACTTCTCGCATCAAGTTTTCCGACCCAGAAAGAGCGTGGAGAGTGACGAATAATGGAAATATCTTTGTACTTTATCCTTCGTGACCTTGCACGCTGACAGATAAAACGTTGAGAGAACATTGGACTCGAATCCTTTAAAACTAGCAGAACCTGATCATACGTGAAGATCGCGCAAACAAGAAGTGCCTTAATCACTGGTCAACATCGCACGTAAACTATGTTTACTTTTCGAGGCGCCCCCGATGCCGATGCACCATCACCTCCCTCACGCATCCATTCAGAGCGCCAATGTATCACGTTGAACAGTGCGCAAATTTTGCAGCTACCGACGTTGGAAATGAAGAGCAGATAATATCTTGCAATGCTGGAATTTCGTTTAGCTCCCATTAGCAACGAAAATTCCATACAATTATAAAGCAGGATTATCCACTCGCCGATCAATAGTGTAAATTTTGAGTCGAATGGAAATCGAGCATCAAATTATAAATTACTTCAACGAACAAACTATAAAAAGAATACGTACGTTGACAATAAATATGGTGGCGTAGCGGGGCTTCAGGCAAAAGTATTCCGTCGGTGGGAAAAGTTAACTTTCTGGACTCTCGGCAGGCAAAACTTCACTCATCCAAACCACAAAAATTATTTGACAATCACTCAACCCGTTCCAATTCCATTTCATCCCCAATTTTAGTGCACCAGTAATGTGCTCATACACTGTAAATTATATGTGGCAAATTTAAATTTTAGAAAACAAAATTTAACTGAAGTAAAGAAAATGACGAAAATGTTAAGTAGTAATAAAAATAAAATCTCAGGAGAAATATAATCAAAGGGAAACATTTATATTTAACATAAAGGAAAATTGGAATAGAATTACGTTTAATTATATTAAACGTAAATTGATAAAAAATTACATGTAGCAATAATAATGAGAAAGAAAACTATTCTACAAATGACGAATATGAACGGAAATAATTAATTACTTTTCTAAATCTGCCACATAAATTTACAAGTAGAGGATAGGAAGGTTTTCGAGCAGTTTACTTGTGAAACTGCTCGATTAATACAAGATCACCAGCAATAATATAATAATTATGCAGTCTGTTCAATTCGAGTATTTCAAACAAGGAATTGAGTTCCTCCTTAAGCTTGAGAACAGTTCCACAGTTTGCATAGGCAGAAATAACAAAGAGGTTATCCCCACCTGGCAGTGAGATTTTGATAACGGACACTTCAAGAGATTCAAAGCTTTTGAATTCGACTTTTTCAATATTTTGGAAACAATAGGGTCTTAGGACCAATATCCCGGTGCCATTTTCCCCGTCGCCTATAACCTTATCGTTTCTTACGAATTTAAAATCCTTGAATGTCATGGAGTCCCATAAATTGAGGTGGGTTTCAGTGAGAAACATGATGTCAGGCTTTTTGTAGTTAATCGGGTAACTATACAAGTCTGTAAAGGACTGCAGCGATGGTCCGCTGCCTCGGCGGAGGAAGATGTTGATATCCGCCGAGAATGCCCTTGTCTGAGGACGCGTGAATGCGCTGGCAGGCTAGCATTGCGGTGTCGTGGAGCGGGTTCATTCCCCCAGCACAAGGACCCACTACAAAAGAATTTCGCATTCACGAATTCTTGGGTCTCAAAAGAAAGGCGACCGAAGTCGAAAAATTGTACGTAACTACAAAGAGGGAAAATGACTTGTTCAGAGAACAAGTCGAACGAGTGAAAACAGACGGACTTAGGGTAACCTCGTCGTTACCCGACGATGCTCATGGCCCACAAATAAGAGTGGGACAACCGACAACTAAGAAAAATCAAAATTAGACAAATGGATAAGTCTTTAATTATTGACTTGTACTGTTTTTAATCATAATCTATTTTAAATCCTCTGTTCTAACTTTATTGAATACATCTTGGCTTTAATTCACGTTGTAGCAAGGGATTAGGCTTCAAGCGGTTCATCATTAGGCCAAAAATAGAAAACGTAAACAGTAGAATTTTCCAGGTTTTAAAATGGTTTACTTAGTTTAATGTGAGGTTCATACCATGAGTTTATAGTCTTCAATCTGATTTGATATAGTATTATTATTTATTTAACAGAGAAAGGCTGCTGTTTTATTTCAATTTCTAAGTTGTACCGCTTTAACTTTTCTCTTCTTTTTTTTTTGAAAACTCCTTAAGAATGTTATTGTATACCCACTGTATCTATAAAACTGGGCATATCTCATGCCAATATATAAATATTTAATAAAACAAAAATTAAAAAATTTAATAAAACAAATATAAAAAAATTAATAAAACAAATATGAAAAGGAAATTAAAAGGGCACTTACACAGCCTTTCCGACGACAAGCCCTCGCTGACGGAGTGTGGTGAGTAAGTCCTGGAAATTTTTTTGTTTTTCATATAATTTAATTAGGGATTTCCTGTAAAATAACGTATCCTTATGGGGATGAAATACATTCAAATCAAACTTTAACATCCGTGAAATTAGTAATTCAGCTTGCTCAACAGACTCTCTCAGGGCCCAATATTCATCTCCTAATTCTAGAGGATTTGATCCACGATTTAAGGTATTATGTGCAACATTAATAACATCACGAATTTTCACGGGATCATCTTTGATTTTTACAGCCAAATATAAAGATGCAGATGCTATTAGAAATTCATCGTAACCAGACGTTGTATCAACTTCCTTATTGAATCTTTGACATTCTTTTTCCTGTAGTCTATATGAATTACTTTTAATTCTTTGATGTGTCACGTTGTTCCGCGGACATAATGTCAACATTATTCATAATGCATTGAAGTTTGCTTCAATAGAATACACTGAATTATATTATTCTTTTCACTAGTATATAGCAACGAAAAAAATATTCACAAATAATATTCACACCGATTTTGGAATTTTAATACACAACTATATCTCCAAAGTATTAACCCCTCCGTCGTTTTAAAATAATAAAATGGCCAAATACAGTGATTATCTTTATCCTTTTGATAGCGCGTACACATTACTTCAATTGATTATCTACTAGATATATTCATACAAACTTTTTACTTTGCTCTTAAATTGTACTATATTAAACTTTAAAATTTTCGTGATCAACACAAATATCCTGATAACATTCAGGTAAAACTGAATCTCCTTTGTATACAACATAAACCGCCGACATTTCGCAAGCCACTTTCTTAAAAATTTCAATCACATTCACAAGTTAAACAGATTCGAAATATTCCCCAGCGACAGTATCCAGTTCTTTGGCGCTTCCTTCATTGAGTAGCAATAGTTTAAGTTCTCATCGTGCATCTTGTTTGCGTCGATGTACAGTCTTCCACAAAAGTCAAGGTACAGTGATAAATATCATGAAAATTGTTTGATATTTTTATTTAAAAACCTATAGTGATAAAATTTTTTTTTGGTATTACTTCAACTATAATCATTACACTTTAAATTCATGTAAAACAAAATGAAAATTCTGTCGTATTAATATATTATTACATATGATGTGTTGGAAAGTCAATGAATGAAGTCCACAAAAGTCATGGTACACCTAAAGAAAAATGATACAAATTGTAATTATAGTCTTGCATAGTTATTTGAATTATACTTTTCTTAATATTTTGTCGAATATCCTTTCATCTGAATTACTGACTCCAGTCTTTTAGGCATAGAATATACCAATTTTTTAGTAAATTCGCTGCTGATTCTGGCCCACTCCTCCAATATAACATCCTTAAGCTGCGCCTTGCTTGATATCACTCTTTTTCGAATTTTTGTCTCAAGCTCATTCCAAAGATGCTCTATAGGGTTCAAATCAGGGCTTCGAGGCGGTGTAGCAAGCATGCGAGTATTGTACAATAGCCACATTCGAACTTTATGCGCAGTGTGCTTAGGGTCATCGTCCTGTTGAAACAAGAAATCTTCTCGCATACCTAATTTGGCTGCACTTTGTTTCATGTTGTTTCGTAGAATCTCTAAATAAGAGTTCTGATCCATAGGTTTTTTCGATGAATGTCAGATTTCCAACTCCAGCAGCAGCCATGCAACCCCAAACCATAACACCACCGCCTCCATGTTTTACTGTTTTAATAGTGTTCTTGGGATTAAATGCTTCTCCTACTTTTCGCCAGACCCTCTTATGCCCATTTGCACCAAATATACAAAATTTAGACTCATCCGAAAATAAAACATTATCCCAAAACGTTATTGGTTATGCTTTTGCAAATGTTATTCTTTTTTGTTTGTTTATGGAACTTACAAGAGGTTTTCTTCGAGGCGTACGAGATGAAAATCCAGCTTCTACGACAGCTCTACGCACAGTTTCTGCGCTAACCTCCTTCTTATCATTAATTCCAAGAACATCGCAGATTTTCTACAGCTTAGAAATGGATCTTGTTTTACCATTCGCGAAATTTTTCTCTTGTCCTTTGCACTTAGTTTAGATGGACGACCTGTTCGGAGCACATTTTCCACTCTATTTTCCTTCTTAAATCGATTTATCACTTTTTGAATGGTTGACCGACTTCGCAACACTAGTTCAGCTATTTCAGAATTTGATTTGCTCTGATTTGAATGCAGATTAATAATTATTTCACGCTCCTTAATACTCAACTCCTTTCGACTCATTTTTTAAAAATTTTATTAATTAAAAAAAAACACCACGAATACGGACGCGATATTAAAGACAGCGGCCTACGGTTGTTAACTCACTCTGATAATATGAACTTGGGGGATTCCACTTTTTACAAATAACAGGGCATTTTCTCCAACTGTACCAAGACTTTTGTGGAGTAGAAAAGAGACATTGCCAACAAAAAATTATTGTCTTCAATGATCATTATTGCCGAGTCCCTTTAAATTTATGAAAACTAAAATTCAACAGAACTCGTATCATTACCATTTCATAACTTTTGGTTTTCAAATAAAAATATTGATTCAGTAATATAATTGTCAGTTACCGATTCTCTGTACCTTGACTTTTGTGGAAGACTGTAGTTGCCTTTCGATTTCCTGATTGATGCGTTTATGTTCTTTAGCTTCCTCAGATAAATAGCACTTCATACTCAAAACCGATCTTTACAGTGCGTCGCACATAGTATTCGCAACTCGCTGAAATCCCAGCTAAGAACTTCCTAAACGAATGCACTGTACTCCGCCCCGACGTCTGGCTGATTTCATTACCTCAGAGCAATCACTTCGCGACCAACCGAACTCCACTCCCTTTTACAGCTTCTCATTCTTTCTCCCGTTACTTCGTCGTTTTATTTACTTATTTACCCTGATCACACTTATCAGATCCGGTTCACTGTCACTCCATTTCAGTTGTCCATCATGCAATTAGGTATCGCTATGATGAACTTAATTCCGAATTAAAAAATTTGTCGATGCGAGGGTCACTAGCAATTCCGGTTAATATAACTTTAAGCCTTTAATTCACTGACGCTTTTCTATTTAAACGCGTTATTACCGGATGTATTTTTGCAGCCTCGTGTTTTACATGATAAATGACGTTCTATCTATCGGCACGGACAAATGCTATTTACACAGTCCCGGCCGGTTCTCTATTTAAAATCTGCTATCCCACGTACCACCTCACTCAAAAGTCAAACACCGACTCCTCGTGTCCAAGCAGATCTCCCCACTTGTGGCGGTCAGCAACAGAACTAGTTCTTCTCTCGCCTATACGATTTACTTCCAATTGCTGCTGCTCTTGTGTTTGTTGTTGGAAATTCAATTCCGGAACAATCACTGGAAGCGGCGGTAGTTTCAGCAATTGCGATTGTAGTTGCGGCTATTTTTGTGCGGTTTGTACGACTACTTCGTCATCTTCATGTAGTTGCGCTTGTTGGATTTGTAGATGTAGTTGCTGTTGGTCTTAACGTTGTTTAACTGTTTGTTGTATTTCGGTTTGGATATCGCTGTTTCAGTAAATTTTGAATAGCGGTTTTATCTCCGACAAAAAAATAATTGAAAATAGAAAGCATCCTTAAATTTTATAGCTACTGGATATTTTACTTTCACCATACATTGAAAAATGTACTTTGAATATATTTTACATATTAATTGCACGCCTTTATCAAAATTGCTTGAATTTCAAACATATGCATAAATCACACAATATTTCTAAACACCATGCTTAGCAATTTACGGACATTTTCTAGCTCGTATATACTATTTGATAACCTTCCAAATGCATTGAATAATGCAACGATTTCAGTACGCAAAAGCCGGAACAGGGCACCCATTTCTGTATGCCTATTCCAAGCATTGGTTTCTGCTACGTTATTTAATTTCTCCGAAAATAGGATTTTTAAAGCTGTACCAAGACCTTATGTTTGTAATTTTTCCCCACAGCCGGCACTTGACACAACCGACGCAGTCCATTATATGCGAAATATTGCGAAATTTGTCTCGGAAGTCGCTCGTTAACTTTATTGCACCGAGTCCGCTCGTGAACATGAGACTTTCCTTGGCGGTGACATTTTCGCGGCGACGATTCACTTCCCATACGGAGAAAATTCACCCGTGAAGTTCAGGTGTGCAATGCACTGTGCATTCGCGACGGTGACCAACTGAACGTCTAAACACAAACAATTCGCCAGCTGGCAGACCCTTTTCAAACTTTTGCGAATGCTTGATAACAACGCGGCGAGAACTTTTTCTGTGTGTCTGTTGGATTATTGAAATTTACGAAAGTCGACCGATCACTTTCACTCTTTACGCAAAATTTCATTTAGTTTTCTCGAAAGTATTCTAAAGATGCAACTTAGCAATACGATGACACTTTAGTTGAATGTTAGAGAACGGAAAAATTGAAAACTCGAAAGCGCGTTTTATGAACTGTTTACTAGTGTGATGACGAGTTCAGATATGAACATTTTTAATTAAGATCTGATAGAATTGCGACTGAAAACTTTATCTGATGTGTCGGTAATCGGACTGCGAATCTTTTCAGCGATATTCATTGATTCTAAGTAATCATTATTACTTTTGGCTGAGTCAAGCATTCGGAAAAGCTCATCAATTTTCAGGATTTTATATGACACTTTCAAACCCAATGCACCCTCTTTTAATTCTTCTACATACTTTTGAAACTCTTCGGTGGCTATGTATAAATCATTCTTCGTATCATTTTCAAGAATTTCCATCAAATTTTCAACCTCACCAACTAACTTCTCTCCATCCTCGAAATATAATTCGTTCGTACTCAAGTTTGTCAGGAAGTCGGTATAATTAGCATTGATGAAGCTTCGCGTCTTACTTTGATACCTTTAATTTCAGACTGTGCTTTCGTAATGTTCTTTTTAGCATCGACAGGTTCATTTTCTTTTGAGACTTCCACTTTTTCTAGTAGGAATTTCAATTCTCTTGATCACCATGCTGTAAGGATGAAGGAGATAGGAAAGTTTTAGAGCAGTTTGATAGGGTAACTGCTCGATTACTACATATTGCTCAACAATGAATTCAAGGAGATAATCACGCCGATGTATAGTAACAATGGAGTTGACGTTGATCGAGATGAGACGAATCACAGTATAATTTTTCTTTTGACTCCGCCTGAGTCAAATTGCACTCACCGGAAGCATACGCATCCTTAAATTTGACGCATCGGTAATGCATGACGCAGTTGGCAGCCGAATGCCCAAATCTTTGAAACCGATAGCACTGGTTGACTTCTCTTTTCTGGAGGCGCTCCCACCTCACCACTCGGAAGTTCAAGTATCTTATTTGTTGAAGAGCACTTGGACTGCTCCGCAGTCCAAGCCCTCCAACAAAAAGGCCTGGTTCTTCTCACTTTTCGGGGTATAGGTGAAGTGTGGAAGCTCCCCAGAATTTAGTGCACTTTTAGCTAATTTGAAATCAACCAGTGATTTCATTCTGATTGTTAGTTTTTCGGCATTGATTCTTTTAATCTCGAAACTTGTTAATTTATTTTCGGCTGCCGAAAGCCGAACCATATCCTTTCCGCTTTGACGGAATACATTAATTGGCCGAACTTTCTCTGTATTTTTGGCAACTTTTTGATTAGAATCCGCAGAACTGCGAGCTGGTTTCTTCTCCTTATTTTTATTTTTTGAATAAAGAATGAAATCATCATTATTATCTTGACTAACATTAGCTTCAATACCTTCGTCAAATTCCATTTATTGTTGGGGTCCGTCCAACGCTGCATAGTAGTTCGCGCTGTCGTTAACGCCTCCAACACTTAGTATTTCTTCTGGGATGACTTGTTTGCCAGCTTTCTTCGCATTCGTTCCCGTATTTATTGGCTTACCAGTTCTGCATGTTGAGTTTTCTTTGCTCTCTTGTACATATCTTCGAACGTTTTCAGTCGTAGTTTCAATTCCTGTATTTCAGCTTGAAGTCGACCCACTTCCTGTTTGTCTTCGACTACTTGAGTCTTACGCCCACCATCTGCGGAGTCCTGGTTGCTCGTGTGTCTTCTTTTATTGCCGCTTGCCGCCGATTTCGCATTGCTACTCTCCCCGAGGCCCCCCAATGGAGGAAAGCCATCGGGCTCCTCCATACAGCAGTCCCGAGTTAGTCTTCGGTTTATTTGCTTTTGTTGATTTATTGATTCCGTGGGTCGATACCTTCGATAATAAATGCTTTTTTCCAATAAAATCAAAATTTGCTTTTGACTGACTTGTAAAAAAATTAACTTAATTTTTTGAAACTGACTTTTATAAAAAATTAATTAATTTTTAAAATTAATGACACGAGCGATTGAAAACACGTCTACCTTAGTAGAGCTCGTGTCATTCGCGAGATACTGGTCGCTATGCTGGAACGTGACGTCCAAAATTGGACCCTCGGGATGGACTGTTTACGCGTAGTGCCGGTCAACATTTAAATGAGATAATCTTTAAAAGCAAATGTCATAGATTGTTCTTTTGACTCACAATAAAATTTTTACTATAGAATTCAACTTTATGCCTTTTATTTGAGATTAAAAACCAAACCTCATAATGAATCACCCTATACCTATATATACATATATGCTTGATATGTTATACGTCTACCTTCGAATAACTTTAATCTCATTATTAAATACCACGGAACAATCTTGTTTTCATGATTTTTTCCACCACTAGATTTGCCCGATACAGATTTCCAAAAGTTTGGTGCAAATCGAATTGAAATTCTGACATCCAGCGTGTTCACAAATTACATGGTATCCCTTATCCATACAAACAAAATGAAATACTGTCCCCAATAGGTAAATTTTTCTGAAGAGATTTACCTAAAAATTAGGGGTCACATCCACGTCTTTTGTCAGTACAAATTTAGTTGCTATTACTAATCCTCTAAATGATTAGGCTTATTCTTTAACCTGTTGATTATCTTGTTGACCAAAATGTGATTGAATAGAATTTCTGGTAATAACATTTTGATTCTGCACTACGCGCCTGGAAAAAAATTCTCTCAACCATATTCGTCTTAAACGTACGGAATTTGCTAAAATATTTCAGTTTGCTTTTACGCCATGACTCGAGACTACATTCCGTATGCGTGTTATTACGAATAATAAACAACAACTTTCGCAGGTCTTTCGGAAATAGCCTCCATTTGTTTTGTTTTGGTTTATTTTCGTTTCTTTAATGATATTTTTGCACTTTTAGCTCGCTCGAAATATTCTGCAAAGATTGAGGTAGGTCTGCGATTAAAGTTTGTACTTCTCACTAAAAAGCTCGATAACTTTGCAGCAGCTTTTCTGCAAACAGTGGTCAGAAATATAATTAAAATATTTGCTGTGAAAACATTGAAATTCTTTTAAAAACAAAAAACTTTGCTTAAGCTTCCAAAGCCGGTCTACTTGCGCATGGCAAGATCCGAGTGCTCGTTTGCCCTGTTTCTGATCGCTCTTGTTCAGCGGTTCAAAGATAGCAACGTCAAACTTCGCGTACTACAGCGGCCCAAACTAAGATAACAGCCCAGTGTCTGCAGCTCCAGTGCTACAAGCTCTCCTCGATACGCCAAAAGCCCAGTTAATTCAAACATATGTACCGATCGCGTTAAGTGCTTAACGAGGCAAATAAACAATTCATAAGATGTGATTCGCTGGGTCCACTGGGTATAGCATGTGATTATGTTTGCGGATCGGGTGCGGATCACTTACTCCTCAGTTCATCGATCTCGCTCGTACGGATCGGAAGAAAGCAACAAGTGTGTGCTGTACTCCACCTGGCGCCCACGAACGCGCAAGTAAATTCCATTCTCACCTAATTGTCGTGCGCGCTTGAGATCTGCACTGGTATCTTTCGCCAGGAGAGCTTTTAAGCGCCTACTTTAACAATCTATTGTGGATATTTGGTTACTCGCGAATCGCCAATTACAACCGCTCCGTGATAACGTGGCGCGCAATCGTCTGCGCAAAGAGCAAGTTTCGTTATCTACGCGCTATCCATCATCTAGTTATCGATCCATTTATCAACCTTTGAGTATCTATCGCCGCTCAAAAGATCTTCGCGAAAACGTGCCAAAATGTTGTCCATTATAGCGCCTCGTGATCAAAGTGTGCAAATTTTTTTTCACTGGAGCATTACATAATCTGATACCAACGCAAGGTGACGAGCTACGCATATTAGAAAAATATCGATTTACTCGTATATCCAAAAACGCTAAAATTTTGGATTCTAATTGACTCAGGCTTTGCGTGGTTTAATTTTTAAAGTGTTAATCCCCTACATAGTAAACCCTTCTCGGAATTTAAAAAAATAAATAAAAGTGTCATAATTCTCGTTTAAAAAAAATACTCTGTGATCGAATATAAATAAAATATTCTTCAATACTTAAGCCCACATTAATGTGATATTATATTTAAAATTAACCACTAAATACACCGCATTCAATTCGCCAATTCTACCATAATTTATTTCGTTAAGCATAAGCAGTGCGTACGTAGTTGGAAAGCAGACAGGATTGATCTAAACTCCAAAAGACGAAAATAAATGAAAACAGTACTTGTGTGAACTTATTTTGTTTCTACTGTCTTTTTAAAAGCATTAGTGCCAAAAAAATTAAAGAGAAGTTCATGTGTAGTTAATAAAAAGTTCTCTGAAATGGTTCAATAGTTAAATTATTTCGTTTTCGCTACAAATACATAAATAATTTTTATTAAATCGTTAAACGGTACCCGAAAAAAAAAATTATCTAAAATGCGGTCCACCTATCCGCAATTTAATGGTTACTACGATGTCAGCGCTTATCGTGTGGCGGCCAAGCATACAGCGCTTCATCAACATAAAAATTTTGGTAAGTTTTTTGGATATGTGGACCATCTAGATGGGGTTGTTGCCGCCGCTAGTTAGTGGGCCGCGGAGATTTCTTTCATTTGAATTTGTCGTCTTTGAGCCGGAGCTACTTTAAATTGTATCTTTTCTTGTTTTTCTCGTTTGGGTGTTGTTGATTTCTGCCGCTTAGTATTCATTTATGCATTTCGGTATCTTTAACTCCACCACTGCGTTGATGTACCCTAATCGTCCTCCATTGGCTAGATTCAAGTTAAGCTTATCTCGTGCCTATCCAGCATATGTGGGTTATTTGCGTACGCGGCTGTTTGAACAGTTTATTTTTCACGCTAGGATGTGTTTGTGTGTTTGATTTGAATGAAAAATTCGGTGAGCGTGAATGAAGTAAATAAGTGCGAAAAATATATTTCGAAAGTGTGATCAGAAGCTTAAGTTTGTTCTACGCGTGAGATAATATTAGAAATGATATGTAATAATTTATACGTATTCTGTCATATCGCGCGCACACATCGGCGCCCGTGACTGATGATTTTTTCTCAAATTCAATAACACAACACTATTAACAAACAGAACTCAAATTTAGCTGAGCATGAGAAGATGTTTGCGAATTATCGAATTCCTGCTAAACTTCTACAGTCAGAAATGAAAAATCGAAATTCCCGAGCTCAAAGCGACTTCGGTATGTACAATTGAATAAAATATGATCTTCCAAATTTAAACTTTTGGATTTTTTTTTGCTTTGAAAAAAATAGCTAAAATGCATGCAATCATGGTAAATTTAGCCAATTTTATTTTAGTCGCATATTGAAATCAGTCAGGTATATGCTAATGGCATCTGATTCACATAAATTTGCTCGTCTTTTTTTTGTTTGTAGAATTAACCAGATAAAATTTAATGCTTGATGATAGATTTACTGATTTCGTGCAGAAACTCGAAGTAAAACTTACGGTTAACATAAAAAAATCTTTTTACGGGTATGCGACATGACTCAAAACGAAGTATACATCATAGAGTATTATAAGTGCTTTACGCAAAATCAATTAGCTTCAAAACATTTGCATGTGTTAGAATGGCATGAATGAAGATTAATAAAACGCTACTAAATTCATAACTATATTCTTTATTCACACCGACTCTATTCACGGTCCGGGATCGACTGCCTCCAGCTCGGCAATCGTCACTTCATGAACTCCTATCCGGCATTGCCAGATCCCTCAATAACTTGGCAGTTCGGCCCTTCCGGATTTGGAATCGTCTCTATTCATCATTTTCATCCTCGTCGTCGTCATAGGAAGCCAACTGTAGTGAAATCAGGTAGGTGAAAGTCCGTGAAGGACTGCAGCGATGGTCTGCTGCCTCGGCGAGAAAAGATGGTGGGATTCGCCGAAATTGGCCTTGTCTGAGGACGTGTGAATGCGTTGGCAGGCTAGCGTTGCGGTGTCGTGACGCGAGTTCTTTTCCCTAGCACAAGGACCCACTACAAAAGAAATTTAGTATCCACGAATTCAAAAGATACAAAGAAGTATCGACCGAAGTCAAGCCTGAGGTAACATACAAAGGGGTCAGACCAGCGTCTCCTCGGTTTCCCCACTGGTCTCCGGCCTTCAGTTTTCCCAACGAATACCTTTTTGGGTATCCGTTGTTGGTCCATACGATTGATGTGGCCAGCCCGTTGCAGCTGCCGTAGTCTTATAATCGTTGAGACCTCCGGGTCGTCAAAAATTTTATACAGCTCATGGTTGTATCGAATCCGCCATTGGTCCCCGTCTAGCTTCGCTCCGATTATTCGCCTCAGGAGCCGTCGCCCTAAGGAATTCAATATATTTGCGGATGCTTGGGCTAGGGTCCATGTTTCACACCCATAGAATAACACAGGTCTTATCACAGATTTGTATACATGTAGCTTTCTTTTCCTGTGTATGCAGCTGACCTTCATGATCGTCAGTACTGAATAAAATATTTTATTTGCGAGCTGCATTCTTCGGCGTATTTCGTCTCTTTCATTGCCCGTTTTCGTTATTTTGGCGCCTAAATACACAAATTCGCTAACATTTTCGATACTATATTCACCAAGTGTGATGTTTTGTGCGCTTGAGGTATTTTTTCTCGACTGCGTCATGAGTTTTGTTTTATTTTCATTGATTTGTAGCCCTACTAGCTTCGCTGTCGAGTTTCAGGAAGAGTTCTTTAGCGGTTGTTAATGACCGTGTCAAAATGTTGATGTCGTCCGTATGGCTACTATTTGGCTCGACTTGAATAGTAATGTACCTCGCGTATCGACAGGTAGCTTCCTTATGACGTATTATAGAGCCAAATTCAATAGCAATGGGGCCAGCCCATTTTCCTGCTTTAGTCCGATATTTGTGTCAAAGGCATCGGTGAGTTGGTTATTGATGTGGACTTGGGAGGTCGTCGACGTCATTGTCGTTTTGGTAAGACGGACTAATTTGGCTGAGATGCCAAAGCAAAGCATTACTTGGTACCGTACGTTACAATCAACACTGTCGTATGCTTGCTTGAAGTCAACGAAAATTTGGAGTACGTCTACATTGAACTCCCAGCATTTTTCAAATGCTTGCTTGACTGTGAACAATTGGTCTATTGTCGATCTACCTGCTCTAAAGCAACCTTGATACTCTCCAATAATACTGTTGGCGTATGATCTGATTTTATTTAATAATACCTTTGAAAATATTTTGTACGCCGTACAAAGTAGTGATATGCCTCTATAATTTTCGCACTGTAGCTGGTCACCTTTTTTGTGGATAGGGAATAAAATTGATTGGCTCCACTCTTTCGGTATATGTTCTTGTTGCCAAATGTGCTGGATTACTTTGTAAATAGCTTTATGAACACTGTTGCCACCTTATTTGATGAGCTCCACTAGAATCTCATCGATGCCCGACGCTTTATTATTCTTTTGGGCTTTGATGATGGAACAAACTTCATCCAGAAGTGGTGGGGCCAATGGAAGCTCTCCGCAAACATCGTTAGGCTCCAATGTTCTTGAGCTGTGTGGAGAATTAAGGAGGTTTTTGAAATATCATGCCCATCTTTCCTTAATCTTGGTTTCATCAGCGATGATATTGTCGATACCATCACGAAAGAGCGTGGCTTTGGGCTGAAAACCACGTTTCAGGCTTTTCACTACTTTGTATGCTTGTCTTGTGTTGTTGCTCGCTAGACTTATATCTATACTTCTCAATTGATCGTTATAGTATTTTCTTTTCTTAATCCTAATTATCTTATTCGCTACTCTTCTGAGATTTTCATATTGTTCTCTCTTCGCCCTGGTTTTCCTACCTACGTATTCTTGGTACGCCTGATTCTTTTTATCTAACGCATTCTGGCACTCCTCATCGAACCAATCTTTCCTCTTGCGCCGGGCTTGATGTCCGATCGTCTGTTCTGCCACGGTCTTAATAGCCGCTTTCACTTCCATCCAGAGCTCGTTGCTCGTCTTTAACGATGTGTCTGATAAGATGGGAGCCAGCTAGTTATCGGGGTCTCCGTGAAATTTTTGGCAACAGACGCCCCTTGGATTCTTTCGATGTCAAATTTTTGTAGCGGGCTGGCCTTCGCCGAATATGCCTTTGACATACGACATTGATAGGTTAATTTGATCAAGTAATGATTTGAATTACAACTGGCTCCTTGGTATGTACAGATGTCAAGTATGCTCGAGGCCCAACGTTGTTGGATCAGAACATGATCGATCTGGTTTTGTGTATTGCCATCCGGTAATACCCAGGTCATTTTATGAATGCGTCGATGTGGGAAGCAAGTCGAACGTATGACTAGATTTCTGCTACATGCAAAGTCAATGAGGCGCTGGCCATTGCCATTTGTTTCATCGTGGAGGCTATATCATCCACTCATTTCACGATGAGATAGCTCATTGCTAACCTTAGCGTTGAAATCACTCAGAATTATTTTTGTGTCGTTAGTAGGCAACTAGTCGACCAGTCTTTCCAGGTAATTGTAGAACGTTTCCTTTGTTTCTTCGTCTTTTTTTTCGGTCGGGGCGTGAACATTAATCAGCCAGATTTTGAAGAATTTCGCTTTTATACGGATCGCCCACAACTATTCAATTGACTGCCTTAAAATCAATAACGTTCGATTTGAACTCCCTATCCACAATGAAGGTCACTCCGAATTCTCGTTTTCCAGTAGGCTTCCCACTTTTGAATATTGTGTGCGATCTCATGTCTTGAATGTTGTTTCCAGTCCAATTCGTTTCCTGGATTGCCAGTATTTTTAATTGATATTGACTGGCCTGTTTTAAAAGGTCCTTAACAGCGCCAGGGTAATTGAGTGATCTGACATTCCAGGATCCAATGCCATAGTCCTTTTTTCGTTTGCGAGGTCGTTGCCGTGAGTTCAATCCATTCCGAGGTCCATTTGCAGGTTTCGAAACATTTAAAGGTTTTCCTGGGACGGGGAGTTAGCCTGTCACCCAACCTCCATTCTAGTGGCATGGTTATTACGTCGATGGCGTTTTTAATTGATATTGACTGGCCTGTTTTAAAAGGTCCTTAACAGCGCCAGGGTAATTGAGTGATCTGACATTCCAGGATCCAATGCCATAGTCCTTTTTTCGTTTGCGAGGTCGTTGCCGTGAGTTCAATCCATTCCGAGGTCCATTTGCAGGTTTCGAAACATTTAAAGGTTTTCCTGGGACGGGGAGTTAGCCTGTCACCCAACCTCCATTCTAGCGGCATGGTTATTACGTCGATGGCACGGAAGATTCGCCTTCACCCTCTTACGTCCTCACAAAAGAGGTGTGAGTAGGATTTAGTAGCAGAGCTGTAGATGTATTTACAGTTGTTAGCATTTCTCGGCATTCAATGATACATTATTGGGGAACCAGTAAACCCAATGTGCGACCCTGAGAGCATTTACTATCATTTAATTGGGGGTTTGGGATGAGAAATCATGGAACCGGGTTCCCTCCCTCTTTCTGAAACGGGCTTGAGGCCGTCTATGTCGGAGTTGGGTTTCATTTTATCGGTGGTAAAAACAGAGCTGAATTAACGTCTTTTTCGTCCGATATCCTACAAATCCTCGACTATGTAGCAATTGTGTCTCAAGACCTTGGCCACAACATATGGCACCCGATATTTCGGTTTGCGCTTTTGAGATTGGCCGGTCGCTGACGAAATATTGGATAGTCTAAAAAGTATTGAGCCTTTTTTTGTCAGAGAGAGCTTAGAGGGGCTGTAGTGCTACGAAAAAGAATACATAGGAAGGACAAAACAGAAACTAACGACAAATTGCAAAGAGCACTTCCGATTTTTCTTACACAACAAGGCAGACTCCAATTATTCGATGCGTCTACAAAACCAAGCACACGAGCCTGACGGCATTGCTACGCAAATAAAGCAAAGGACCGAGACTTGACATCCTAGGAAGACTTAAAATATTAGAAAGTCTAAAAAGTATTGAGCCTTTTTTGTCACTAGATGGTGTTCGTTGTCATATATCGGGCAATACTAATCAGATTGAGTCAAACTGACATACGTTTGAAAGGTGACATTTCAGTCTACAATTTTCATGCGGACAGTTTTGTGTTTCATCATTCGTGTCAAAAGCTCTATTCATTTGAAATTTCTGAAAAAAATTGTTATATTTTACAATATCACTACGATCAAGGTGAAATGCGTCGCAGGCTCGTAAAAAAATTGGTGGTGTCTACGGTCAAGATACTTATCAAAAACCACAACCAAGAGATGGTTGGCTCGTTTTCGTTCTGGAAATTTTGATGTCAAAGATGCACCTCGCTCAGGTCGACCAATCACTGAAAAATTCGATGAAATCTTACAAAAAATTGAAGAAGACCGACATATAAGCAGCCATGATATTGCTAAGGAACTGAATATCCATCACCAAACAGTTTGAACCATTTGCGTAAGGCTGGATACACAAAGAATCATTACGGGCGATGAAAAATTGGTAAGATACGAGAATGTCATTCGAAAAAGTTCGTGGTCAAAAAAAAGGTGAATCATCACAAACGACTTCAAAGCCAGGATTGACACCAAATAAGGTTATGCTGTGTGTATGGTGGGAATGGAAAGAAATTGTTTATCATGAGGTGCTAGAACCTGGCCAAACACTCAATTCGGCTCTGTACTGTCAGCAATTGACCAGATTGCAATAAGCAATCCAATAAAACCGCACAGAATTGATCTATAGAAAGGGCGTCGTCTTCCATCATGACAATGCCAGACCACACACATCTTTGATGACCCGGCAAAAATTGACAGAGCTTGGTTGGGAAGTTCTGATGCATCCACCGAATAGTCCAGACCTTGCACCATCAGACTACCATTTGTTTCGGTCTCTGCAAAACTTCCTTAATGAAAAGAAATTCACTTCAAAAAGGGACCGTGAAAATCACGTGGCCAAGTTTTTCGCCGATAAACCACAGAAGTTCTACACAGATGGAATAATGGCTCTACCCAAAAAATGGCAAAAGGTCATATATAATAATGGACAATATTTACTCAAATAAAATCCATTTTAAATAAAAGAAATATTCAATCGAAAAATGGCAAAAAAAGGCTCAATATTTTTTTAGACTTACAATATTTTCTAAGTCGATAAAATCTCCTTCATCGTACGTGCACGGCTGCATGTGTTGTTACGTTACACCAAGCGATTCCGGTTGGGGGCCTTGGGATCGCGGCTAACCCTTGGAGACGGGATCGGAAGGCGCCACTCGCCAACCCTTGAACTGCCCCCAGGCGCCAATTGGCGAGCGTGAGGCTCCCCGGAATGGCTCGGACACTAAAAGACACCGAGTAGTGTCACCTACACTAGGGAATGTAAATCTCGCGAGATTGGAGCTCAAGTGAAATCCCGCGAGTTTATGAATAACAATACTGTGAAATCTCGCGAGATTGGGAGTTTTGTGTGTTTTTTTTTGCAAATAATCACAATATTTGAATGAATTAGGAAAACTATAATAAAAATTATAAGTACTATTAGATTCACGGATTTTTTCAATAGACTTTTGTGCATCAATCATTGTTTGACGTATCTGTCTAAAATTTTTAAATAAGCTTCTAAGTAGTAAACTTTGACGTACGTATCTATCAAGTAACAAATGAAAAAAACAACCAGTCTTCTCTTGTATGTAATATCAAACAAAATTCTTTTAGTAATAAAACAGTTCTTTTATAACAAACAAAACAACGAGAAGTCAAAAAATGAAACTTATTATCTAAGTTGAGTTGACTATTAAACTGAGATATTATTGTCAATTAAATAAAACTATATCTACCCAGTAGATCCATTAGATATTACAGATTAATTAACAAAATATGCCCATCAAATGAAAAATTGGTTGAGTTCAAATCACATGCCGTTATTACGAATTATTTTGAAAGTAGCTCTTTAAGAAGCACAAAATGTCCAAAGAATCGTCTGCTAAACGGCTTCGTATTTTCTTGGCCAGATAACCAGCCGCTTAGAAGGCCCTTTCAGATTTAACGCTAGTTGGAACCACAGATCTCAGGCAGTTATCCACGAACTGTAAAGGTTCGCCTTTTGACCCCCCGGACTCGTATAAATTGATTTCCTTTTTGATTAATACCTCCAGAGAATTCGTAGCTAGTTTTCTGTCTTTAGGTTTTTTGAACGCAGCAATCAATGTTTCCTGAAGTTCTTCTTGCAATGAAATACTCTTGCGTGTCTCAGAAAGAAATGAAAGCGGTTCGTTATCGTCATCATCAAATTCATCATCAAATTCAGCTATATCATTAGCGGTGGCAGCTGATGTTGATGCGATCGACCCAGAGGGATCTGAATTTGTCTGGGTCGGTGAATTAGTCAGACTGTGTTGCGGTAGCAAACGCTCTATAAGTGATTTAATTTCAGCTCGAATCACGTTATTCGGAAGCATTTTAAATGTTTCGTCTTTCGCAAACTCTTCTTTATCTGCTTGGTATTTAGCTGGATCTCTAATATACAACAAGCATGCTGTCAAATTCGTCCGAGGCTCAACAATGCGCTTTCTGAAAGAGCCAGATAGTTTTTCTGCCAATGGCCTAAGTGTTGTTTCTGCGAAAGCCAAGTCTGTATCTTGACGACATAACACCTCCACAGGCAGTTTTATAGGTTCAAATGCCTTGTCTTCCGCATTCAAATAGTTTGGTCAAGCTTCCAAGCTGAGGTCGATCAAAGCTTTGCGGACACACAGCTTGATTCTAATAAATATAGAAATCTTGTCTGCTAAGCTCGACCATCGAGTTTCACAATCAAGTTGTACCTTAATATCTTTTCCAAATTCTTGCTTTACGCATATTTGCAGAGTATCATTTTGAGTAGGTGATCTTTTAAAAAGTTTCACCAGTTTCCTAACTTTCTCAATAATACCCGCATATTCTGCATCTAGGTCTACTTCTATTCTGGGCATAGAACAATGAAAAACATCATCTTCTGAGTCTGAGTCTGTGTTAGAAATTTCATCCATTTTCAAAGGAATCTCATCGTTGTTTTCCTCATTTTCAGATTCTATCGCAGATTCCTCAACATCAGTGTTTTTTATAAATAGTTTCTATTATGCCAAGTTGAACTCCATGGGCATAGCAGAGCTGATGTGAAAGTGACATCAATCGACCTAACTTTTCATCACACTTGCCCCATCTGTAGTAATATTGATATGTTTTTCCACAACAAGGCCAAATTCGATTAACTTTCAGCAGGCAAACTTCCAAAGACGTGAATCAGCACCACGTTCCAAAACAGAGCATTGCCGTTCAAAAATGTGTGTACGTTTACATTCATGTATCGCTTGTTCATAGTAGAAGTCCACTCATCAAATGTTAGCGTAAATCTGTGATAATTCTACTTCAATTGAGCCAATTCAAGCGTTATTTTCATTTTCAATGTCATACCATAATTCATAACTATAAGTTTAATTGTGTTTGAGGGCATAGCTAGTTTGTATCCCGAAGAATTGAAGAGATCTCTCATGTCTTTGGAAGCACAGAAAACACGGAAAGGTAGTCCATTTTTGGCTACCATTCTTGATTCTTTTTTCTCCATAGAAGTATCTTCAATCGGGAGGAAATGATCAGTAATTTTTTGCCTCTTCTTTCTTGCTGGTGGGACTGGTGCCGACGATCCTGGTGATTCTGGACTAACATTCGACGTAGATGCGGAAGCTGTTACTTATTCCATGTTTTGATTAGTAGCCCCAGTATTTGATGATGGTGGCGGCAACGGCTACGGCAGGAGTGATATGACATTCTTCGTTTTTGTGTCAGTTTCATGAATAGATTTTAAATGTACATGTAAGCCACGCGGAGATCGATCTTTGGTTTTAAGAATCTTCTTACAAAGTTTGCACTTAGCACTCAGTCCATTTTCCGCTCTCAAAAAGTATTTCTATACTTCCGTTACACTCTCATAGCTTTATAAACTATATTCGCTGACATCGTTCGTTATTACACTCGTTAATCACATAAGTAACTTTTTTTGCATAAATAACCAAAAAATACTCGAATGCAATCAAACTCAATCACATTGGCTAGCAACAAGTATTAGTAAACAAAACAAATGCGCGCTGATGACGCTGCACGCCGGCTCAATTTTCGACCAATCGCACGCACGAACGAATCTGAGAGACACCTTGTCCCGTGACCGCTACCTCAGACCGCCGCCTCCCGCGCACTGTACGAAACCGACAGATCGCAAATCCGTCCGTGTCAGTCCGCGCTTCGAATAAGACGTTTTTATGCTCGAGTGAAATTTTGTTAAACTCGCAAGATCTCGCCCTTTTTTCGTCCGAGATCGATCTCGCTAAAAAGGCCGAAATCTCGCGAGAACAAGATTGCATTCCCTAGCGTACACCTTGCTCTGACTGGCTAATATCCCCTAGCCGCTAACCGACTTTTCCCGGCTCGTTGAGCCGCCTATCACCACTTCCACCAAAAACCATCTGAGCCACTAATAGTTCTTTTTCGGCTCTTTGAGCCGCCTACCAACACTTCACAATCACAACCTATGCAAATTGGAATCCCCGACGGGAAGGATACTTGCCACTCCACCAACACTACACGCTCCACGTGCGAATACACTGGCTGAAAGCACTATCACATGCCAAAAATTCCGTTTACAATTCAAATTAAAATCCAAACTGATAATTCAAGTTATTTTTAATATATTCAAATTTCGCAAACTTACAATTTTTCCTTAAATTTCTTACGTTAGGGGCCCCGTTGATGATGAAAATCCTAACGCCTACCGGTTCCTCCGCTTCTTCCGTTTCTGCCCCTGAACTCAAATGTTGTTCGCTGTTCGAATCGATTTTGCCTCGTTGCTTTCTCCAAGTATTCGCGCCTGTTACTCGTCGCGATGGCTATTTTCCACTTGAGATTCTCCAATTGCAGCACGTTTGTCCTTCTTGTTGTTGACATATTCCGTAAAAAAGAGCGCTTCGACCGTTGCTTGCTCTTTTATAAAGTTATCGCAACGGCTCTTTGACTTAGTTGAAGAATTCAAGTTCGAGGCCACAACAACCTCCACGGCTGCTCAACCTTACAGCGTTTTCCTCGGACTCAAACCCAATTTTTTTTTTTAGAGGTGTAAAATCGACTGGATTTTCTGGATACGCCTTACGGCCAAATGTGCATGGATATAAATTAAGAAAATCAGCTTCCAATAGTTCCAAACACAATGGACATTAAACCACTTCATTGTTGCTATTATTTAATACATTCATGTCAAAATTAAACTACGTTTTGCCTCTAATCAAATCACAACGAAGAGAATGAGAGAGAACAAGCTCAAGCTCCCGGCACTTTGTCACTTTTGCGATTTTTCATCGTTTAGCAATTGCACACACTATATCCGTTAGGTGTGGTTATTGATTTTGATTGTTTGCCCAAACAAAATACTTTCGTCCGGCGGTAGGGTTTGGATGTTGACAACTCTATTTTTTTGCTAATGGAATTATAGAGTCAATCGGCAACACCGGGCAATTAGATTTTGTGAAGGACTGTTTCAGCAACACGACCGACGCTAGCTTTCTAATTTCATGGTGGCATGGCGATACTGTGGTAATTTTATGTTGTTGGTTTGCTGTTTTAGTGTTATTTTGAGAACATTGAATCCGTTTAAGAAAGGAGACGAAGCGCCGTGAAACATGTTTTTTTGTTTCTTCCTTGTGTAGTTTTTTTCATTTTTGTTGTTGTTGCTGAGTTGTTCCTTGATGTAAATTCACGTTCTTTTGACGTATAGGATCTGTTATTATTCGAGTAGGCAAGCCAAAGTAAGACGACGTAATATCGCTCAGCATTGCCACGACAGATTGCCTTACCGCTCGGACCATAGTGAATTTTCTCAATGGATCTGATATTCCGATAACGTGAAGATTGCCTCGATGACTCTTGAGAAACGGTCCGAAATAATAGATATGAGGAGCTCTAAATCGAACTGGTTCGATTCGCTCACAAAACAAACGCCCTTCAATTTTCCCCGTAGCTATCTTGTTGCACCAACATTCAGGACATGAAGTCACATATGGACGGACACGAGAAACCCAGAAAAATTCTTTAATTCGCAGAATCGTTCTCGATTCCAAAGTGTCCCTCGTCATCGTGATAGCTCTTGACAATCCTCCAATGAACCGCTGACGGTACCACAGACTTGAAATTTCCATCGACGTCACGCATTAGTCCACCGTTTTTCAAGATATAATCTTGTTTAAGCTGTGAAGATTGCTCCAAAATGCGTTTTCCCGAAATCACCTCGACTATTTCCTTCAATTTTGGGTCCTGTCGTTGCATTGTAGCCAACCAATCGTCTTGGCAGATTTCAACAATCAAAATATTCTCGGTAGCTGTGTTCGCCTCGTGTGGTTGCTCATTTGGCTGACGGTTTAACAGGTCGACGTTTTGCATCCGGATTCCGAAATCATATTCCTCTAGCGTAAGCCACCAGCGAGCCATTCTAGCATTAAGGGGTTTCATTAATTTCATCGTAGTTATTGTACCACAGTTAGTAATTACTCGAAAGTGTCTACCCAATAGGTAAAATCGGAAACTTGATGTGTCCTCGTCGTTTTGTGTTGTGTATGCCGGTTTCTGCACACTTTCCCGTTGATAGAAATGATGAAAACATTGTCGCTAATTCTGTCGAAGAGTAAGAGAGTTGAGAGATTTTTCGGTTTGTCGTCGCGTAAGAATACGTGTGTGCAAGTATGCAAGTCCTTAAAGATGAACTTACTATCTTTGCGGTGGTGTGTGACTGATGAGCATGTAAGCTGCTGCATGTCTTCCTTGAACTTTTCGATGAAAATTTGCGCGCCACGCCAGGATTCTCATCAAAAAGAATTCTACTGGCAACCGTAGGGTGATGCCATATACCGTCTCTGCTGGGGAACATCCAAAATCCAATTCAACGGCAGTTCTTAGTTCCAATAATATGGTTGGTAAGACTTCGGTCCATCACTAGGTTTCGTGACATTTGAAACTGGCCTTTAAGGTTCTGTGCCATCTCAAGAAGATGCTTTTTCCGCCTTTTGATAAAACGCAAACGTCAATGGTTTGTGATCTGTTCGCATGATGAATTGTTGGCCTTCCAGGAAGTATTTGAAGTGCTTTGCCGCCATGTAAACTGCAACCAATTCGCAGTCATATGTTATGTACTATATTTCTGTTGGGCAGGGCTAAATTTACGTGAAAAAAAAGCAAGAGGCTGCCAATATCTATTTGAAAATTGTTCCAGTGTCGCTCCCACTACGTTGTAAGTGCCAATGGGGCTTCTGAAATGGAATGTGCAAAATTCGTCACCTTTACAATCATTTCCTTGCTTGCTTCACGTCCCTGAATTGCTTCGTTAGTCCAATTTACCTTTCTTTTGTCGTTTTTTCGGCTTTCCTTAAGATAGTTGCTTAGCGGTTCCAGCGTGGATGCTGCGTTTTTGTATGATCTTCTATAATAATTTAGGATTCCTATGTATATGCGGAGTTCGATGTTTGTTGCTGGAAGCTTGTACTTCAATATGACATTGACTTTTTGTGTTAATGGTTCAATCCCAGCTGAGGTGACCCGTTGTCCCAAGCTTTCTATTTCGCGTTGTCCGAATACACATTTGTCTGGATTGAGCTTTAGCTTGTTGGCTTCTAAACGTTGAAATACTTGTTTGAGATCGTTTTCATGTTCGTCGATTGTAGACGATGCGATGAGGATATCATCCAAATACAGAATCCAGACCTTTTTGACCATGATCTTTTTCGAACGACATTCTAGTATCTTCCCCAGTTTTCATCGCCCGTAATGATTTGCTTCAAAAACGGCTCGATTTCGTTGCGTTTTTTAGCATTTCGCAAATGGAAATTCAATCGATCAAATTTTTTTGTGTTCATTCATGCGGCGTCCAAACGTCGAACTTCTTTGTGTATCCAGCCTTACGCAAATGATTTAAAACTGTTTGGTGATAGATATTCAGTTCCTTAGCAATGGCTGCTTACGTGTCGGTCTTCTTCAATTTTTTGTAAGATTTCATCGTGATTTTCACTGTCCCTTTTTGAAGTCAATTTCTTTTCATTAAGGAAGTTTTGCAGAGACCAAAACAAATGGTAGTCTGATGGTGCAAGGTCTGGACTATACGGTGGATGAATCAAAACTTCGCGGCCAAGCTCTGTCAATTTTTCCGGGTCATCAAAAATGTGTGTGGTCTGGCATTGTCGTGATAGAAGGCAACGCCATTTCTATTGATCAATTCTGGCCGGTTTTATGAATTGCTTGTTGCAATCTGGTCAATTGTCGCTCCCACTACGTTGTAAGTGCCAATGGGGCTTCTGAAAGGGAATGTGCAAGTTTAGTCACCTTCACAATCATTTCCTTGCTTGCTTCAAATCCCTGAATTGCTTCGTTGGTCCAATTTACCTTTCTTTTGTCGTTTTTTCGGCTTTCCTTAAGATAGTTGCTTAGCGGTTCCAGCGTGGATGCTGCGTTTTTGTAGGATCTTCTATAATAATTTAGGCATCCTATGTATATGCGGAGTTCGATGTTTGTTGCTGGAAGCTTGTAGTTCAATATGACATTGACTTTTTGCGTTAATGGTTCAATCCCAGCTGAGGTGACCCGGTGTCGCAAATTTTCTATTTCGCGTTGTCCGAATACACATTTGTCTGGATTCGGCTTTAGCTTGTTGGCTTCTAAACGTTGAAATACTTGTTTGAGATAGTTTTCATGCTCGTCGATTGTAGACGATGCGATGAGGATATCATCCAAGTAAACGATAGCGAAATCAATTCCCCGGAGTACAGAATCCAGCAGCCGTTGAAACCTTTGCGCGGCGTTTTGAAGTTCAAATGTCGTCACTAGAAATTCCAAGAGTCCAAATGGTGTTGTGACTGCGGTTTTTGCTATGTCCTTGGGTGCTTCTGGTACTTGATAGTAAGCTTTCGCGAGATCAAATGTTGAAAATATTGACTTGCCCACTAAGTGCTGAGTTATGTCGTGTATGTGGGGCACCGGGTAGCTGTCTGGAATAGATACGGCGTTAAGACGTCTGTAATCGCCCCATGGTGTTTTTCTTTTGTTTGAGGAGTAGGGAGCTTGCCCAAGGACTACTCGACGGTCTGCGAATGCCTTTCTCCATCATAAATTCAAAATTTTTCTTTGCAATTTTATACTTGTCCGGCAGTAGTTGTCTGGGGCGTTCTTTCATGGGCGGGCCTTTGGTCAGGATGTGGTGGAATATCTCGTGTTTCATGTCACTTTGAACATAAACTGACGTTGTTAATTTTGGAGAGTCACTCAAAATCCGGTGGAATTTGTTAGTTAGATCTACGGCACAAATACGCGAATAAGTGCCATTGAAATTTAACGCGTCTACGTGTAGTTTGGTTTTCATATCGGCAAGTTTTCCATGCAAAACATCCGCAAGTAACACGAAATGTTTTAGGAAATCCGCGCCTAAGGTTGGTCTTGTTTTTCTTTGCAACATAAAATTCCCACTTAAACTATCTTCTAAGTCAGAGGTCGAGCGTTAACACTTTCTTTCCAAACGTTTCTATTTTAGTTCTATTCGCGGCAAACATTTGGGATTCCGATATCACTTTTTCATTCTCGCGTGGTATGACGGATACTTCGGCACCAGTGTCAACAAGGAAAGAATAATTGAGCTTTAGATCGAGTACTATTAAACGATTTGTATTTATATCGTCACCGCAAATCGTTTGAGCCGGCTACGAGAAATTCAGTTTTTTGTCACTTTTACGAAGTTGCACGGAGCTCTCCACTTCTTGGCCTTATTTCCAAATCGTTGGTAATAAAAACAAAGTCCATCTGCTGATTTTGCACGTATTCGTGACTTTGATCGTGTACGCTTCGTGTGTCGTGATGTTCTTGACTAGAGACTTTCAGATATCAATGTCAGTTTTGTGACTTGTTCTGCCAGATTCGAAGTTTTCTGGCTTATGCTATGTATTTCCATAGCAAAATCGCGCTCGCTCAAGTTTTTGTTCGTCATTTCTATAAAGTTTCCTACTAACACTTGCTGCACTACTGCCAAGACTTCATGAGAACGGACAGGGAATTTTTTCATCCAGAAAATCTTTAGGGGCCTCTTCTCCCAACTGTTCGCCTGCGAGCACTTTCATTGTTCGCCAGAGAGGCCTTAACCTAATTCGACTTCCGATAAACCTTGGCTTTATTGACTATTGGGAGAATCGGAAAATCGTGCGATTAAAATATATTTGATTGCGAGGTCTTTTTCGGTTAATGGTGGTTTCTCCACCAAATCGGTGATATCTTCCATCACTGGCAAATCGAGCGCGGCAATAATGGCGTGAAATTTTGCGTTGTCGGATGTCACTTTATTGACCACGAATTGGGATTCGACATTTCAGAACTACAATTTCGGTTGCCGTTAATTATAGCTTCCAGCGCGACGGGTGTTGGCGTTCTCGCGAAAATCGCAGGACTTGCAATAAATCTGGAAGGGTTTTCCGATGACGCCGGCTGCGTGACTTGCCGCCATTTCTTCTTTCATGTGAAGCACGTGCATAAAGAGTTTGTCTAAAAGTCACAAAACGTACATTAAAATCATTTAAATTTAATGGGATACAGATCGCACTGGTGAAGACATCTGGTTGTTTGAACATTCAGATCGAGAAGGGTTGATTTATCTTCTTGTCTGCTTAAGTTCTACTACAGCTTACTAGGTGCGCGCTAGCGTCGCTGTGTGGTCTCTAGACACGCTCCTTACATGCATAAAATTCACCTAACACTGTCGGCGTCTTAGAACGGCTAAATGAAACACATGTTCAACACCTTCCACGAACAGCTGAGTTTTGAGAAGTAAACAAACACCAACTAATTTCATTGAATAAATTTAGGAACTGAAACAATTTTCACTTCACAATGAGCGCCAGTACGTTCTCCGAAGACGGTTTTGATTACACGTTATCGAAACCGAACAAACCATTGAATTTTCGTTGACACTTCCAGCATTGTTCATGTAGCGCCATATAAGTCTGGGAAAAAAATCTACTTACGTATTTCCATATATTGGATATTCTTCAAAGTATTGAGCCTTTTTTGTGATTTTTCGATTGAATATTTCTTTCCTTTAAAATGGATTTTATTTAAGTACCATTATTATCTATGACAATTTGCTATTTTTGGGTAGAGCCATTATTCCATCTGTGTAGAACCTCCGTGGTTTATCGGCGAAAAACCTGGCCAAGTGATTTTCACGGTCCCTTTTTGAAGTGAATTTCTTTTCATTAAGGAAATTTTGCAGAGACCGAAACAAATGGTAGTCTGATGGTGCAAGGTCTGGACTATACAGTAGATGCATCAAAACTTCCCAGCCAAGCTCTGTCAATTTTTGTCAGGTCATCAAAGATGTGTGTGGTCTGGCATTGTCATGATGGAAAGAATTCTGGCCGGTTTTATGAATTGCTTGTTGCAATCTGGTTAATTACTGACATTACAGAGCCGAATTGAGTGTTTTGCCAGGTTCTAGCACCTCTGATAAACAATTCCCTTCCAATCCCACCATACACACAGCATAACCTTATTTGGTGTCAATCCTGGCTTTGAAGTCATTTGTGATGATTGACCTTTTTGATCATGATCTTTTTTGAACGACATTCTAGCATCTTACCCAGTTTTCATCGCCCGTAATGATTTGCTTCAAAAACGGCTCGATTTCGTTGCGTTTTATTAGCATTGCGCAAATGGAAATTCAGTCGATCGATTTTTTTTGTGTTAATTCATGCGGCGCCCAAACGTCGAGCTTCTTTGTGTATCCAGTCTTACGCAAAAGGTTCAAAACTGTTTGGTGATGGATATTCAGTTCCTTAGCAATATCATGGCTGCTTATGTGTCGGTCTTCTACAATTTTTTGTAAGATTTCATCGACTTTTTCAGTGATTGGTCGACCTAAGCGAGGTGCATCTTTGACATGAAAATTTCCAGAACGAAAGCGAGCGAACCATCTCCTGGCTGTGGCTTTTGATAAAGTTTCTTGACCGTATACACCACAATTTTTTTCACGAGTGTGCGATGCATTCTCACCTTGATCGTAGTCATATTTTAAAATATAACGATATTTTTCATAAATTACACTCATTTTTAAATGAATAGAACTTTTGAAACGAATGACGAAATATAAAACTGTCCACATGAAAATTGTAGACTGGAATGTCACCTTTCAAACGCATGTCTGTTTGACTCAATCTGATTAGTTTTGCCCGATATATGACAACGAACACCATCTACTGACAAAAAAAGGCTCAATTCTTTTTAGCATATCCAATATTTGATAGTAGAGCTTTCCGAAACAGATTTCCTACTGTATTCCGGTTTTGTCAGCCATGTGTTTTTCCACGTGGTATTCTGGAATCTGCTCCTCCCGAGCGCTTCGGTATGCGCATCGTTTTCTTGATCCGCCTATATGCCGCAGAAATCTCTTGTTATTTTAACTTCCCGGAATTTTTCTGTACATTTTTCCGTTTGTCAACTATCTAAAGTGGTTTTGTTGTATTCGTTGCTGTTGTTAATGATTTCTAGGAATTGGTCGGAGCCGCTATCCCCGTTCTTCTGCATAGTCGCCTTATTGGTTCTATCATTATCTTTTGAGAGTAAGGGCAATATCAGGCACTTAGAGCCAAGCCAGCGCTAATCGAGAATCTATCTTAACCGAAAACCAACCCCACCAACTCAATGATACCAAATTAGAACGCTCTTCGAGACGTGCCAAGGGTTCACCAGAACTGTATGACCCCTAGGTAAGAGCCATTCCCCCGCGATTTTCATCTCGGCGGTAGTCCATATAATCGTATATCGTCCACTCGGCAGGATGCAATTATTCTCCTGATCGCTGAACATAGCTCGAATGTGTAGTTTCTACCATCTCATAGTGTTACCTTTGCCAAGCAGGGAAACCATCTGACGTTGAGCGCAATATCGTACGGGAACCAGCGCTCAAAGCTAAATTGGTGCTAACCAGGAGTCCTATGCAACTGAATTTGCACCCCCAACTCAATGAAAATAAAACTAAGAACGCTATATGAAACATGCCATGGTTTTATTAAAACGTAGTTTAACCCGGATGCGTTCTTAGTTCAGGTTTCACTCTTCTGCTAACCAAAAACACAGTGCATGGATCATATTTGGAATCAGAAAATAGTCGATCTATAGACAAAAGTTAGTTCGTGCCAGGTAATACGTCTAGAAATTCCATAGAAAGGAACCCGCGACGTGGCATTGTCTCTTCCCTGGGCAGCTCCAAAACAGCATATTTGGCATTATACAGAATACACCATGTGGAGGTGATTTAACTATAGTACACCCCACTCGCTGTAAATTCTATCCCTTACCATTTGATTACAAATGCTGGATTATTTTGCAAAAAACCCATTTGCAATGGTCTCCAAGATCGTTCAAAATCATTGAAACTTCCAGTTTACAAAAAATTGTTTTATGAACTAATCCACTTATGATGCCATCGTCTTGTGTCCAGCGCTCTCCAAAAATAAATTCTTGACAGGAATACTCGTATGTAGTAATCCGGGAACTTTATTTTTCTAAAACTGAGGTTAGTTCTTGTTTTCACTACTATTCATCAAAATGAATAAAATTCTCTTAACTTTCGGAACAAATAATAACTCCTCCAATAAACTAAAACCTCCATTCGCAAAATTCACGTATCACAAAAAGATTAGCCGTTGTTTATAAGTTGATACTCAAGCCTTAGCAATACTATGAGATAAACCACACCTAAACACCATCCTACTACGCTAATAATAAACTATTTTGTTAGGGGGACCAATAATAATTTAATATTTATATTTGCAAACCTCTATTCCTATACAAGCCACTTTTTTTATCACTCTAACTTTCAGTGGAAAATTCCGAAACGAGCTTGCCAATTTCAAGTATCATTGAAAAATTTGCAAATTTACACGTGCCGAACTGTCTGCTCATTATGCTGACAAAAAAACTTAAAATTCTTGTAGTATAAGAAATAGTCAATGCGAGATAAAATACATTTGCTTCGTACGCGAATTAAGATTTTATCTCCTCGCGTCAGCATGCGCTGAATGTGTGCTAAAATTTTTCTTTGAATTTGTGTTTAAATGATGGTTTGTTTTCGATAGTAAGTACATTGTTGCTTCTAATCCGTTTTGCTGAGTATTTGGCAGGTAGTTAGCAGAACCAAATACCGAAGCAAATTCAAACGATGCTGTTACTAAAAACAGGATCTCAAGCACAAATGTAGTATGACAATACAAATATTGAGGTAATAGATGGAAAATTTCAAATGTTTTTGTAAAACTGTTCTGTTTACATACTCACTGAATTATTGCAGAGTTTAAATAGAGTAAGCTAAAGGAGTTTAAATGTTCACTGATAATACTTTGAATCATATGTAAAATTTATTGAATTTTGACGAATATTTGTTATCAAATTTTAAAAGTTAACCCAGGCCTAATTTAGTCTGATTGTTATCATACCAATAAAATAATTAGCAACTAGATTAAGGCATGGACATAGAAACAATTCCTTAACTTTGCTAATAGCTAAAAACTAAGCCTGATTCACTTGGTTGAAGAGAATATCTTCTATGAAAATTGCTTGATAATTAGTACCTACAGGAATAGAACATACAGGCTCATTTTTTTATGTTCAGTGCTACAAAGAAAGGCACAAGGATAGCCAAGCAAAAAAAGCTTATCGTCAAAGCAAATCTCCACTCCTGAGATTATCAAGCATCAGTCCTAACAGCATTTCTCCGAGCAATCATTGCCCAGCTTCAAGAAACTTTTCTCCAGTACAGACAAATTATTTTCTTCCTTCGGCCTGTCGCTTATAAGGATTAACCGTTATATCAATAACTGGTAATTGCCTACTATGTACTTAAAAATCGTTGCTCTGTACATAAAAAAATGTCCGAGTGTTCGAACAGACTACGACAAGCAAATCGCACCGCCATCGCAATTCGCACATGATTAAATGGAAACGCGCACATTGTGTCTGCGACTTTTTTTGCCAAGTAGATTGTTGCCAGAATTTGCGATTTTTCCCTGAATATCGGTTCACTAAGTATGATAATTTTCGAGTCGCACGTTTTCGCAATACTCGCACACATCATTTCTGGCAAGGACATACTCGTACCTTCATTTCATATCAGTATTGTGCATGCATATTGATACGAGGGGCATTCAAATATAGACGAGGGGGGATAGAGGGAAACCGTCTACATGGTTCAAGGCGAAGCTGACCGGTTTATTTAGTTGTTCTTGTCGGAACAGAAACCACAGATTTTCGACTATAATGGCCGTCATTTTGTTATTTCTGCCCCGATATGGATGTATAACACATTTATTCAAGATATTTATACTATGTATATTTACCATTCCTATCCCAGACGCCCTAGAGGCCACATCGCTTCATAGACCACAGTGGTTTTTTTTGAGGTGTTTTGCCGCCATTTTTGCATTGCATAAAATTCAGTTTTCGATTAAGTTAAATCTGAAGGCATCGGGTCTAGCGGAATAGTGTCAGTGTTTCTTAAGAGCTTACCCTTAAGTAACAAAGAGTACCCTTATTCATTTTGCGAATCTAGTGAGTTATAACTTGGTGAAAACTAACACACATTCCAAAATGGAATAGGGTGCGGAAGACCGACCTCCTCACCCAGGAATAAGAAATGAATTTAGTGGCAGCGAAGTGAAACCAATGAAAATTAAAGAAAAAGGACAAATGCTGGACATCAACGAGTTCCGAGCAAGGGGAAAACAGATTTTAGCATCAACCCCACAGCGACTGACTTAACTTTTAAATTTACACCACCTGTGCCAATGACTTAAAATATTAACGTATTCAGCAATATGGGGACAAATCCGTCCAATGAAGAGTCACTTCCACCTGTCTAGGCCAAATCGAACAGGTGCAAAAGTAAATATCTTCCCGGTTACCATGGAATGGAAAATCAACGGTAAACGCCGATGAGATTCTTTATGCTCAACAAAGAATCCAAATGCAATCTTACAAATGTCAAGCAAAATGGACCAAGACTAAACGTTTTCTTTGATACGCCTAAAGACCCAATGACGCGACGGAAAATGAAGTTCTCAAGAAAAAAAACATTGATGTCCATTCCACGCAGTTTCACCTGCAGGTATGGTATCATTCGGGATGTCGAACTAGATTTTGGCCTGAAAGAGCTAGTTGAAATAGCTGGGCCATGCAACAAGATGGGAATGCTATTTAATGACATTAAATTAACCAACGCCACAAGACTTAGCAGGAAAGATTCTGAAAAGACTGAAAACTTCATTCCAACAAAATCGGTCAAGATAATTCTTCTTCTTCTTCTTTGTAGCACTACAGCCCCTCTCGGGCCTTCGCTTAGAAATAGTTAGAGTATCTCATTTTCATGACCATATTGATTTTTTCCGGAAGTTGGTTTGGTCAGTACCATGCTCCCGTATGCTTGCTCAGCTATGATATGATCTGATTAAATCAGTACATATCACCACTGAGTGAACACTCGTAGTCTGTCCGAAAAATCCCCTGAACTAGATCACGTTGCTCCCTACGAGATTTGAACCTGGGACCTTCGGCTTATGGGTTCTTGCTCTAACCACTAGGCCACACAGACTACTCGGTCAAGATAATGGTTTTGGCCAATACCCTCCCAGACTATCTAAAAATCGCATACTTTAATGCTAAAGTCGTATATCTTAAATTCCAGCCCAGAGAGCGTAGGAACTGCGGCGGATTGGGACGCTTCACTACCATCTATAAAGACAACAAACCGAGGTGACTTAAACGCAACTCAACGGAATGGAATGAAACTTGCAACAACAGAAAATGTCTGCTATGCAACAGCAAGGAGCATGTAATTACGGACCAAACATGCCCCAAATGGGTTAAATATAAGGATGAAGTAGAAGTCAGCTCTATTTTAAATGTCTCCAATAAAGAAGTACGGATGATTATAAATAAAAACAAATACGAAGAGATTGACCCTGAAGACATAGCTCAAACGGATTATCCTCATTTGAAAAGGGAAAAATTTACGAATAAAAATAACCCGGGAGGAGATGTCAGAAAAGTTTTAATGAAACACATCTCGTGGGAAAATCAACATTAGAAGCAACTAAACGAAACAGACTGTTTTTCCAACTGCGGAAAACTGGGAACTTACCATCAATTCTATAACCAACAATACCCACAAAACAACAGATGCGGAAAAAATAATTTACGAATTACAGAGAAAGGACCTTTCGTCATTAGCTATGCAGGATTTTCAAGAAATCGGCATGAATTTACTAGAAAACTTGTCCAAACACCTTATTCAGCCTAAAATCTAAAGAAAAAAAACGGCTGCTTAAGAACCACAATCGAGCACTTCTGTTGCATCGTAAAACTAACTTTCAAGTGTGTTTTACCATAAAATAGCTCCAAGATATCCTAAATTAGACTTTTCACAAATGTTAACAAGATACACTTATTCGATATACGATTTATTTACGAATTTTATCTTATTTAAATTAAATGCTAATAAATCTTGAAATACTACTGACATATTTCTATGATGGTCGGTAGATTAAAATTAAGCTATAATATTTGACAATGCTTAACGAGGGTCACGTGTCCCTCCGTATCAATTATCCTCAAAGTATAATATTAACATTCCCCCTCCCAATTAATACAACTAGAAGTGGTGTCAAGCATCAAGAAACAATAAGTGAAGAGGAAATCAATTATTATTGCGTTAGCCAAGCGACAATGCTTGCCTCGTCCATGAATGTCTGAACAAACTGAATTCTGTCGATAACTACAATTTCCTCTATGTTCTCTAGGTTCAAGGAAGAGAGAGAGAGAGAGAGTACTAGGGCTATGATGAATATGATGCTTCGGCAAAAGAAGGCTTAGAATTCTTGTCCTTTAGACAGAAATCTGCCTTAGGAGTCCCCAACTCTCATATTCGCAAGGTAAATACTGGATGAAGGCTACGTCATTGGAATCTTGTCCAAGGTGTAACAACTATAAGCTTTTCAAATCCTGAGTGAATGTGCGAAACGTAGAATTACCAGACTTCTCATTTCAATTAAGGTACAAAGCGCACCGAATTTTGGATGGGCTGATCGATCGGCTCTATTCCCTAATCTTTCATTACTCATCATTTGGCATTATTGGTAACCCTTGATTAGTAAAGAATGAAAAAATCGCACACTATCCATGTAAATGTCCGGCCTTTATCTATCTAGATTGCGTATATTGATGATGATGCTCCCAAATATTGAAACTTATAATTAACCGGTCGTCAGAAAAAACAAATAATAAAAGAACGGTACAACGCTTGAAGCTCTTTCGCTAAGTTAAATCATCGAAGTTAAGCTTCTCTTACCAATTACGTAGTACGGGAAAAAAATGACAATCAGAGTTAACCGTCGTTTCTGCGTGCACAACAATTACAACAATTTAGATTGACTACTTTCGCGATCTAGATCAAAACAACCTGACGCCCCCTGTATGAAAATATCAAATCTGACAGTTGATGAAAAACAATCACCTGGAGTGAGCAGCCATTCATTACAAAAATAAAAACTTAAATCTACGAAGCAACACATGGACAAAATGGCAATCTACGCCTTTCTAAATCTCACTACCATTTTTTCTCTTGTTTCACTTTACTCGTTTTTTAAGGCTTTTGTAAAGTATTTTTTTTCAACACCCTACTAAAATCGCATCCTGTCTGTCCGTGTGCCACAGCAAGTTTTTTTGCAAACCACATCAACTGAAAACATAACATTTGGTTAGTAGGTCAAAAGTGGTGCTCTCTTGAAAGTTGCAATATAAAATAATTTTTGTAAGGTTTTAAGGGGGATCTCCCCATATGAGGGAGTAACCCTTAAACAAATTTTTTTACCTAAGATAGTCGATATGGGTATCAAATCAAATGACTTGATGAAAAATTTCGAAAACAGGTCTTAAACTGATACTTTTCACTTTAAGGGGTGCAAGGGAAAGGGGAAATGTACGAATTTTCGATCTGAATTCATGGAATCTATGTATGAGTCAAGTTTTGATATTCAGAAGTTTGATTCTCTGGTAATGTTACAATATCCTTCTGGAACGAGCATTCTCCTGCTATTTTTACTTGTTTCTTACTTCAATATCGTTTTGTAGGTTGTTTCCGGTGCGCTGCAGCCTCATTTACTCAAGCGAGGTAGCAGATCTGCCAGCGGGTGTGCATGTGGTGCCGAAGGCTCCATTGCCACGGACAATCCGGGACCCAAAGACTACATTTGAAAGTACACAATTTATAGCATACCAACATTTCTTATACATTAAATTGTCGGCTATTTGATCCTGTCCAGGATACATCAGGCTAATACGCTATATTGTCAACTTATGATTCCGTTCTTACGAACTTTTATTTAACTTGCTTGGTTTGTATGTAAGTCCGTCAAATTTGCAAGCTGTTTTTCAACAACTTCCTAACGTCTGATTGAACCGAAATTGTGCCTGAACAAATCAGGACAACGGCTGAGAAGGCTGCTTCGGGAGTATCGGCTCTGAGTCGGCTTATGGCCAACGCAGTGGGACCCAGTCCTCAAGAAGACGCCTCTTGGTGAGTGCTGTAGGGTCAGTGCTACTGTACGGAGCAGAATTATGGCCCATGTACAAAGAAGAGGAGCACTGAGGACTGCATCTTCATATCCGACAGTCTCTGATTCGGCGGTGAGAGTTATTACAGGCGTAATATCTGTTGCCTCCCTTGCTAGAGAGCGCCGTGCTATTTACCTGCGTCGAAATGAGTTGGTTGTCCGCGAGGAAAGACGGCGCTCACTTAATGATTGGCAGCAGTCTTGGATGAATTGCACGAAGGGAAGGTGGACTCCGTGCCTCATCTCGAATGTGAGACTGTGGATAAATCGAACGCATGGTGAGACTGACTTCTATCTGATCCAGCTTTTGAGCGAGTCTTACTTGCACAAGATTGGTAAGTCACAGTCTCCGGATTGTCAGTTTTGCCCAGGAGAGGAAGACAATGCCTACACATTTTTTGCGTGCACAAAATGAGACAGGCTGCGCAGGTATCTCTAAAGAGAGTGGGGAGATCTCACCCCGGATAGTATAGTCGCGGTGATGCTCGAATCGGGTCACACATGAAACCAGGTGGCACATTATCTTCGAGCAGTCCTAAAAGATAAAAGAGACTCACAGCAGCCGCGGGCGTTGGGGCTGGAGGAAAGCTTGTCTGGCAATTCCTCTTCCCCTCTCCTCTACCGCTAGAAGAGGGATCCCCCAGCTTGCCGGTGGCGAATTTTTTGACAAAAGGCATAAAGCAAAAAATAAAGTTAAAGTGAATTTTTTTACGAGCTTCTATTCAAAAGACTAAACTTAGACGTAAAAAATAAGTCTCAATAAAGTTTCTCCCAATAAACAGGCTCAAAATAGGTACTTCCTCAGTAATTCGTCGTATAAGTGCACGAAAGTAGACAAGCTCTAGGGGCGTAGCTGTGTATATAAACGTAGATCATTTTAAAATATTTAATTTGCTACGCCGAAGTCACCTAAGTGCAAAATCTTCTTTTTGAGAAAACATCAATCAAACATTGTGAGATATCTGAAAAATTGTATTTTGTATATTGTTGTTTCAGATAATTGTCAAATCTCCGTAAAAGGCCTTCTTTCACTATTCTACTATAAGATTTAAATTATGGTTGACCATGGTGTCAGAAATGTCACTTGGGGGAGTTTGGCAAAGTGTGATTTTGTTTGAAGCCACACTTCGGTGCACAAATTAATTTGAAAACAACACGTTCAATGTAAAAATTGTATTTTATTTTTCTAATTGAAAATCCAAAACTAGAAAAAAAAATAAAAATCAGGGTTTAAATTTAGCTACGATCATTTTTAGTCTTGTTCGTAGCTTAGTCATGTTCGTAGCTTAGTCATGTTCGTAGCTTAGTGATGTTCGTAGCTTAATCATGTTCGTAGCTTAGTCATGTTCGTATCTGAATTCCTCACTTTCATGGAGCTCAGCCCTCTGGCCAGACAAACCTGTGATACCGGAATAGTATATGTGGTATGGCTTTGAGATGGTCAGCTCCTTGCACATTTTTATCAGATCCGTTTTTTTCGCTGTTGAAATCGGAAGCCGTTGGGTGTACGCTTGGTTGCTGGGTCTTCCTCTAACAGTCTTTAGATTTACAGGTACCAATTCATTTTTATAGTCTTCTTTGTAGAATACAGCTACTCCATCGTCGGTCTTCCTATACTCAAGGCAGCAAACCTTTCTCCAAGGAACAACTCCTTTGTGAAATTTTTTTGCCAAATCGGTGAAATCGAAAAAATTGTCGTATTCCATTGTTGTCACATAGAATGGCTTAGGATAGATACGAGCACTTCTAACAATTTGAAACCAACCTTATGAAACATAAACTGGAATGTTTTTGGATTTCCTTTCCACTTTCGAGTGAATCGAATCACATTCCGTCTCAGAATGTCCTGGCTCGAAAAAAGAATGTTTGATTAGGTGCAATGCGGTAGTTTTTAGTAGATGAACACACATTGTTGCAACTACCGAGTTTTTATTCTGTCTAAAACTAAAATCAGACATCATTCTTATTTGGCGAATTTCTGAGTCAGCTCCCAATTTCATTTGAACGTACTTCATGAGACAAGAGGCTATTTCATTAGCACCTCTTTTACCATTCGTTTCATCCCACATAAAACAATTGCCGTCATGTGAATTGAGATCAAAATTGTATAGTCATTAAGAACGGCCTCTAAATCAAAGTTAAATGACAAGCAGTGCTTATTTGCTATTGGTGATAAATTTCTGTCGTCGTTATTTCTAACTCCCGAGCTGCATCCTTCCTCTCAATGTGCTTATTATATTCAACCTCTAATGCCTTGAACTAGAGGAGCTCCTAGATCGTATAAGGCAGTATCGGAGAAGCTGGCTAAGGGTCGAAGATGAACAGAAGGCTAAAGAGGCTCTTGGGGCGAAATCTAAAGGCGACATACAGATAGCTCCACCATTAAAAGTCAATAAAAGAATGGCGTCCAGCCCAATCAAGGAGCTCGGGATAAAAGAAGGAAGGAAGCGGCTCTTGATGGACGTAGAGCACCAGATCACGGGTTCCAGATAGTGCTTACAAAAGGAGCGAAGAAAGCCGCCAAGAAACTCCTTCAAAAAATGCCACAAAGTAAAGTTCGCACGGACGCCCAGTCAGAAAAAGGACCTGATGCAAAATTGGAGAGGCAAAAGCCCCGACGAAGACCACGGCAGCAGGCACTGCTCGTATAGCCCCAAGATGGCCGATCCTACGCGGAGGTGCTGCGGGACATCAGGCGAAACGTAAGGCCCGAAGACACCAATACTACCATTAAAGTAGTACGACCAACGCGGTCGGGCCAGATACTGGTTGAATTCAGAGCAGAGGCCGGCAATAAGGAAGCATTCTGCGACGCAGTAAAGAAAGTCCTCGGCAAAAGCGCAACTATACCCTCGCTCGAACCGATGGCAACGATCGAAATAAGAGACATTGACTGCGTCACGGATCTGGGCGAGGTAGAAGAGGCCATCAAAAGGGAGTTCCCTAGCGTGGGAAGTATCAAAGGATGGCTGACACCAGAAAACAACAGGGGACAACGCATGGCCATAGTGGATTTGACCGAAAAGGACGCCGAACAATTCCTGAACAAGGGCAAAATACGAATAGGATGTGTTGTCTGTAGGATACGGCGAAGAGCAACGCCTCTTCAATGTTTCAAATGCCTTGGTTATGGTCACACTACACAAGTATGCAAAGGACCCGATAGGAGTCCCTATGTTACAAATGCGGTGAATGGAACATAAAAGAAAAGAGTGTACTGTACTCTTTGCAAGGATGCTGATCCAAAACCTGATATTGGACACGTCTTGGTATCAGGAAAATGCCGGTTGCGGTGATGTTCGAATCGGTTGACAAATGGAATCAGGTGGCATATTATGCTCGGGCAGTCGTAAAATATAAAAGGGACTCACAGCAGCCGGGGCGCTGGGGCTGGGGCACTTCCTCTTCCCCTCTCCCCTCCCGCTAGGAAAGGGATCCCCCAGCTTGAAGGCGTCTCACGGCGTAACAAAACGACACCTGGCCCGAAGTAATGTGCCAAACGGTACCAGGCTGTGCTCCCTGTGCACAGGGGAGGTGTTTAGTGGGTAGTCCGGTCGTCACCTTCCTACCACAAAAAAAATGCCTCTCTGTTACCAATAGACGCTGCTCGATACACCAAACATTTACTACGCTGATCCTTCTTTGGGCGAAAAAATCCAACATTAAACTCTGGGAACATTTTTCCAAATTTATCAAACGAATCTTTTTCCTTTCCATCCTATACACAGCGTTCCACAAACAGTCTGTACATAATAGAGATGTTCAATGTTGCATCTAAATATTTTCTACTAGAAGATTTGCGGCAAAAGTGTGACTCCATTGTTGGAAAAGAACAAATGAATTCTCGAATGTACTTTTCAGCTTCAGAGGATAGTTTGTTGGATGACGCCCTCTCATGTCTGGTTCCACTATTCCCGTGTCCGTAATTTTTTTCAATGTACCACGTACTAAAGCTTCTGTGATGTTCAGGGTGGCTAGGAAAAATTCACGACATACCTGAATTTTATCATTGCCAACAGTCAGAGTATAAACACGAGTAAATACTCTCTGTATAGTATGAGCCCTGGTTGAACGCTTCTTGGCTGTATTACTCATATGTTGAGCAAGAAAGGATCTCTGATGATCTATTGATGTGACATTCTAAAATCGTCATAGATTTTTCGCCTATGACCTTCGCTAACGAGTGAACTGCATTGGTGATTAATGTTACCAATACAAGGAGATGGTAGCATGAGACGAGCGGCATATTCTACACCTCTGAATCCAGAATATGACTCACCCTTCAATCTCTTCTCAAGACGAATTTGCTTCTTCCACTTTCTTTTAACCTCGTTTTTCAGGCAGTCCACCATTGATTTCTCCATGCTCTTCGTTATTTAAACCTGAAGGTCCTGTTTGAGGTGAATTCCAAGAGAGCTCATCTCGGTCATTTCTGTTCGATGCTGAAATAAAAAGATGCAGAGCACAATGATTATTCCTCAGAATAATCCAAATGGTGCAGATGTTGGATGTATTTATGTTGAAATGGGGAAATTCATTTGGCACCGCTTCGATAAAATTTATTTCATCCTTTTTAGGGCATTCCGAAGTCGGTTTTCTTTTTTTTTCTAAAAATTTTTTATTTCACCCTTTTTAGTATCAAATTTTTTCATTTCAAACCATTCAAAACTCAGGTTCTTGAATACATTGTATCATGTTCTCGTATATTAAAATATAGTTTTTTACCGCAATGCAAAAGCCACTACGCCTAAAATCTGCAGTGTTCATAGGAATCGAATTTAACTCGGGTACATTTAATCCATGATCTCATCAACGCCTACCTTGATTTTAGATTTCATGATAATCCAATATGAATTTTAGCTTTGAGAAATTTTCGAATTTTGAACTTTGCCTAGCCGCCATTTTTATATTCTGACTTGACCCTGTAGTGCTTGTTTATCGTTCAACTTTTTTCGACCGTTGAGCGGCCGCCATTTCGTTTCAAATTGTTCGACTTTGGATTTTTTATTGTGAGCTTTATCGCACATTTGAATAAATCTTTGTGCTAGGTTTGGTACAAACTGGAGCTGGACTTTGGACGGAACAGAAATATTGCTGAAAATTTGGCGAAAATCGAAGCAAAGCTGCGACCCCCAGGCACAAATTTCGTTATTTCCTATGTAGACATACAACCATCCACGCACATACACACACACATATATATATATATATATATATATATATATATATATATATATATATATATATATATATATATATATATATATTTATATATATATGTACTATATATATATATATATATATATATATATATACATATATATATATATATATATATATATATATATATATATATATATATGTACTATATATATATATATATATATATATATATATATATATATATATATATATACATATATATACATATATATATATATATATATATATACATATATATATATATATATATATATACACATATATATATATATATATATATATATATATATATATATATATATATATATATATACATACATATATATATATATATATATATATATATATATATATATATATATGTATACATATATATATATATATATATATATATATATATATATATACGTATATTATATATATACATCTATATCTATATACGTATATTATATATATATATATATATATATATATATATATATATATATATATACATACATATATATATATGTATATACATCTGTACGCATATATATATATATATATATATATATATATATATATATATATATGTATATATATATATATATATATATATATATATATATATATATACATATATGTATTAATATATATATATATATATATATATATATATATATATATATATATATATATATACATATGTATGCATATTTATATATATATATATATATATATATATATATATATATATATATATATTTAATATACATATATATGTACATATAAACAATATATATTTATATATATATATATATATATATATATATATATATATATGTATATATATACATATATATATATATATATATATATATATATATATATATATATATATATATATGTATATATATATATGTATAGTTATTTGTATTTATATGTGTAAACATAAAGTTCACTCCGCAATCAATCTCATGAAATTTACTTAAAAATATCCTTCTTAACCGCATCATTCGTTTACGTTTATTCGATACCCATCGCCTTCGTTTTCAGTTAACTATGGCACCTAATTTTCATGAAAGTTTCAGGAAAATCATACCATATAGTTCAATGAAAACTCGGCTATGCATTTTTATCTTTATCTGTAAAGTTATGATCAGTTATGGAAAGGTTGCGATTCTCGCCGGTTTTTAGTATGGAAATCACTAATTTTAGATTTCTGGGCATATGTTGTAATGTACATGGAATATTAACTGGAAAGTAACGAGGCAACTCCATAATTCACAATCACTCAATCCTTATTATTGCTTCGGGGAATTTTATAATCCTATATGTAACCTTTACGTCCAAAGATGTAAGAAGGATTCCATATCAAGCTCATTGGTAAGCAAAGAATGAATGCGGAAGAGAAAAGCATCCTGAAATGGTCCCTTTAACTATTGTTGAATTGTATTTATGCCACATTTAGAATTAATTTATTGGTTATTTCTGGTTGAAATGATGGACTAAAATGTACCGTTTATGCAGAAAATTAAGGATACTGATCATTTTTATTATCCTTCTCCAAAGGACTGGGTATCTCCAACAAATCCTTGCAGAGTGCCATCTAATTGGCTCTTTTCGTACGAAATATCATTTAAATTCAATTTCTCGACATCAATGTATCATATTTAACTGTTAATATCTACAGAGTCCTTCGAAGGATTTCAATTCTGTTCCGAAGCATTTTAGATCAATATGTTGTCCTTCATTTGAAACCTCTACAATCAAAATCCTTACACGCACTGATCAGTTATACTGAAAAATCGGGGTGAAAGTCGGGTCTTTTTACCGTTACTTGATTTTCTTATCCTTAAAACGGGACTTAACAGAAAGAAAGACGGATCATTTGCCAAAGACAGGACTCTCCTATCTATCTTGGTTTAAAAGTTATGCGGAACATACAAAAAAATATAAGTGATGAATTGATAACCTTCTTTCCTCTGGAAGTCGATTAAAAATGTACCGTTTATGCAGAAAATTAAGGATACTCATCATTTTTACTATCCTTCACCGAAGGACTCGGTATCTCCATTAAATCCTTGAAGAGTACTAACTAATTGGCACTTTTCGTGCGAAAGGTTATTTCAATTCAATTTCTCGACATCAACGTATCATATTGAACTTTTAATATCTACAGAGTCCTTGAAAGGATTAAAATTCTGTTCCGATACATTTTAGATCAATATGTTTTCCTTCATTTGAAACCTCTACAATCAAAATCCTTGCATCCATCGATCAGTTATGCTGAAAAATCGGAGTGAAAGTCGAAAATTTTTTAGTTTTGACGGTAAGAACCCTTTACCGTTACTTGAATTCCTTATCCTTTAAACGGGACCTAGCTGGAAGAAAGACGTATCATTTGCCAAAAACAGGACCCTTCTATCTATCTCCGTTTAAAAGTTATGCGTGAACATACAAAAAAAAAGCAAAAAAAAAATATACGCGAAGAGTGTTTTGTTTAGATTACCTCTTATAAGTTGGCTTCTGTTGAATACTGAAAATGGAGTACCAGGAAACAAGCTGCTGCTGTCACTGTCAGATTATTCATTTTCAGTGAAATAAGTTTCATCAGAATCTGAAAACGTTTCCTCTCTCTCCCTATTAGCGCACGTTGCAATTTTTTTTCTCAACCTGGTTGAATACATTTTCAAATGTCAAAAATCTGCTTCCAGAACGTCAAAATTACAGAAACACGACTAGGAACGAACCGCAAGCGATAATGATTAAACTGAAAATCTGCATTGGTCAGAAACAGTTGAATAAATGCCACATAACCAGGTAACTACTGCCCGTGCATTGAAAGTGAACATCGGCGAACCATTTCAGAAAGGAACAAATGAAGAACGCTTAGCTAGATGCACCCAAGTGGTAGATAAGTTACTTTGCCGAAGTATAAAATGACAATTTTGTAGATGTGTGAAACGTTGAATGATAATTTAACCTATTTGGGATTGGAATTCAAATGCATACCTTTGGCATATTGTAGAGTGATACCTAACAATTATGAGAATCAACTTAGGTAAAAATGGATAAAAATGCACTTAGGTGACTTTGGCGCAGCATCGCCGATATGTACATTTTAGAAGTTTGAGTTGCCGAATTTAGCAAATCCAGGGTTTTCCAATAAGAGGTGTTATTTTGATATTAAAAGAAAAATGCCATTTTTTAATATAAATGATCGGATATTTATTTCATTATAAAGAGGAAGGTATGCTGTTAATAGTGGAGGATAACATCAGGTAAATGACCACCACAACCACGCTAACAGGACCATATCCTTTTCATGAAATTTTCCATAACCAAATCGCAAAGTGGCTGCCCTATGTCCTCGATAACCTCACGAATTCCATCCTTGGGGTCTTCAATCGACGCTGGGCTGTTGGCGCAGCATACTTCCTCTTTCAAGTGGCTCCAAAGGAAGAAGTCTCAAGGTGTTAAATCACAAGATCTCAGTGGCCAATTATGATCACCTCTTCGAGAGGTAACACGGTCCGGAAACTTTTCCCGTAAAAGATCAATGGTTTCATTGCTTGCGTGGCACGTAGCGCCGTCTTGTTGTAAGTAAACGTTGTCCAGATCAATACCATCCAATTCCGGCCATAAAAACTCAAAAATCATTTCTCGATAACCCAATCCATTCACCGTAACTGTTGCTCCAGCCTCATTTTCGAAAAAGTAAGGTCCAATGACTTCGCCGGACCTTAAACCGCACTAAACAGTCACAGGTTGAGGATACAGAGGCTTTTCAACAATAACTCTTGGGTTTTCCGAGCCCCAGATGCAACAATTTTGCTTGCTGACGAAGTCACCAAGTTGGAAATGGGCCTCATCACTCAAGATGATTTTTCGATGGAATTCCGGATCATCTTCATGCATTTCAAGGACCCAATTAGCAAAAACACGACGTTATTGATGATTGACCGGCTTGAGTTCTTGTTTTAACTGAATTTTATAAGCCTTAAGACCCAAATCCTTATGCAAAACACAGTGTCATGACGTTTGTGGAATGCCTAATTCCAAAGAACGACGAGGAATGGACAAACCTGGGTTTTCTTCAACACTTTCGGCTACAGCAGCAATATTCTCGGCTGTTCTTGGGTGACGTGCACGGGTTTTATTCTTCACATCACTAAATTGTCCCAACAGCTCGAATTTTTCCACCAATTTCTGTATTGCGGTCCGACAAGGTGCTTCACAAAGACCCAAAAATGTTCGAATTTCATGAACCATATCTGCCAAATTTTCACCATTTTTATAGTGAATTTTAATAATTTCAATGCATTGTTGAAGCGTGTATCGTTCCATTTTTAAGGTTTTGTACCCTATTGCAATCATGACCTGTGTCCGTCTGTCCGTCCGTCCGTCTGTATGTCACAGCACTTTTTCTCTGAAACTATCGAGGCTACAGCCATGAAACTTTGTAGAAAGTTCAGAAGTGGAGACTTCTTGAAAATTCAAGGGTGGAAAAATTTTTCAAATTTTTCCCTATATAAGGAGGTGACACCTCAAAAAAAATTTCACCATTGGTAGTCGAGTAAGGTGTCATTGGAAAGGTCTCAATGAGATCTTTTCAAAACAAGTCTTCAAATTCCCTTATGAGTACCGAGGGGGCAGGGGAAGGGGAAATGTACGAACTTTTCGCGTAAATCCCCCCCCCCTCGCGATTGGACACCTTCCATCCGAAAAATCTGAAAAAATCATGAATGTAGGCCTTTATGAGTACAACAACAACAAATACGTGAGAAGTCGAAATTCCTTAAACTTTGTTAGTAATAGTATGATTTATCGATTTTATGTTTTCTTGAATAAAATCAAAACGGTACTCTTAAATTCAATAAAAACAGATGACTATTTATAAGATTGATCTTTTCTGAAAATTTCATAAAGATCGAATAGTATTTACCGAAGTTATAGCGATTTAAATTTTCCTGTATTACTATGGAACAATACGAGGTGTGCTCAAAAAATATCGCGAATTTTGTTTTTTTTTCAAAAATTATTTATTTATTCATGAATATCTATTTTGTCCCCTTCAAAGTAATCCCCATGAGATATTATACACTTATGCCAACGGTTTTTCCAATCTTCGAAGCACTTCAAAAAATCATTTTTTTTAATCTTGTTCAGCTCCTCCTTCGATGCCGTCTTTATCTCGTCAAGCGTAGCGTAACGTCGTCCTTTCATGGGCCTCTTCAGTTTAGGAAACAAGAAAAAGTCACAGGGGGGCCAGATCTGGGGAATACGGTGGCTGCGGCATCATTAGTGTGTTGTTTTTGGCCACAAAGTCGCGCACAAGCAACGATGTGTGAGCAGGGGCGTTATCGTGGTGCAAAAGCCAATTTTTGTTCTCCCACAAATCCGGGCGTTTCTGGCGGATTGCTTCGCGCAAATTGCGCATAACTTGCAGGTAATATTCCTTATTGACCGTTCTTCCCTGTGGCAAGAACTCATGATGCACCACGCCCCTGCAATCGAAGAAAACTGTCAGCAAAACTTTCACATTCGACCGAACTTGGCGCGCTTTTTTCGGTCTTGGTTCATGCGGCAGCTTCCATTGAGATGATTGAGCTTTGGTTTCCACGTCATAACCATAAACCCACGATTCGTCACCAGTTATGACCCTCTGGAGCAAATTTGGTTCGTCGCGGACAGAGTTTAACATCTCATTAGCAATGTTCATGCGTTGCTGTTTTTGGGCGCAATTGAGCCATTTTGGTACGAATTTCGCGGCGACCCGTCTCATGCCCAAATCGTTGATAAAAATCGAATGGCACGAGCCAATCGATATGTTTAGGTCCTCAGCAACTTCTCTAACGGTGATTCGACGATTGGCCAATACCATTTTCTCCACTTCATTAATTTTTTCGTCTGTTGTTGAAGTGCTCGGGCGTCCGGCACGCTCTTCGTCGTTCACATCTTCTCGGCCTTCTAAAAACATTTTGTACCACCGATAAACGTTGCTTCGGTCCAAGGTAGCTTCTCCGTATGCCACAGTCAACATTCGGAATGCATCCGCGCACTTAATTTCGTTTTTCACACAAAATTTGATACACGTTCTTTGATCCATTTTTTTGAATAAGTAAAAATCGAAGACGATTGACAACACGTGCAAGTAAAGCAGCGATCACCAATCAAGTGAACATTCAAAATGGCCGAGCTTGTCGGCATAAGTGACAGACATGAGTACCAACATAACGCCACAAAAAAATCGAAATTCGAATATACGAGTACGTAACCCGCGAAAATTCAAAATCGTGATACTTTTTGAACACAATGCGCTGCATTTATTACTATGGCGACATATGGCTATGGAGCCATATGCGCTTTTTACAGACTTAAGACACTACAGCTTTGCTAGGATTTGCATGAAAATTTCAGGAATGAAAGATATCATGAAGATGAGTACATACAATTGAAACAAGTCGAAGAGGCAGGGGAGAGCTCCTAGCAAAAGGGCTTTGTAATCATTTTAGGATTCGAAAAAATAGGCCATGAATCGATGATAACAGTACAGAGGAGTGGCCCCTGGAAAAAAATTTCATGAAAGGTAGCCGATATGCATATCAACTGAAAGTTCTCTATGAAAGCTTTTCAAAACAGTTCTTAAACTGACAGTTTTTGCTTCATTGGGGGCAGAGGGGGGGAAATACATGAAAAATGTTTTTCCTCCCTCGCGAATGGACACCCGTGATCTAAAAAATCTGAAAAAAATTATGGGTACAACTGTAACAAATACCTCAGAAGTCACAATTCGTTCAACTTTGTTAATAATAGTATGATCCTCGAATTGCACATTTTCTCCAATAAAATCATCTTTGACAAGTTTCTTGATTTTATTCGTTGCTGATTACTGCATTTTGTAAGCTGAGTACAAAACTCTTCTGACATGAGCATAGGTTTGTCCACCTAACTTGTTATTAATGGCGTAGTTTCTACTTGTCAAATGTCAAAAAATTACAGCTTTAAAATTGACATCTACCGAAATAGCGAGCTCATTGGAAAACCCTTTATTACTTAAACTGCGGTATTAACGAATGGTACCTTAAGCTGAAAAATGTATATATGTTTAATACGTCCCTTGAATTTACCGTTCATGGTACGTAGATATGACGAGTTACCGAGCCTACCGATTCTGAGCCTAGGTGTTATGATAAATTTTATTTAAATTCATATTTTACTTTTAATTTGAGTTTGTTAAATAATACGAGTACTTTGATTCAAAAATAATTTACTTTCGCTTTGCTTGATAGTGCGAAAATGAGTTACAACAGCGATAAAATTATATCGCATTAGCAAGCCCTGTCTAGAGCCGACAGAGTTTCGAAATAAGGGACCGCTCACGAGGTCTAAAATAAATTGTGCGAAAATGTAGCTATTGAATCCGGTGCAACTTCTCAGACTGTTGATTCTCTCAGCATTCCATCAGACAGCTTTATTATTCACCTATGTACGCGCTAATAAATGCTTAATTTCGGCTTAGTGTGGAGATCCTTAGAGACAAACGCTAGAGTGGTTAATTGCACTAGAACCAATCTAAACTTACCTCGGATAAACTATAAATGCTTTCCAATTTAGCTTGTACATTTTTTTCGATTCCGCTGAATTATTTTACTTCAATTGTTTTGCTTTGCTGCATTTATAGGTATTAGATCTCTGATTTATTACGTTAATGCTTGAGTAATGTGAAATTTTCCTCCTTTTGATAATCCATATCTTATTCGCTGAGATTGTGCCGCTGACGTAAATTCATTCATGCAATTAGGTTACCTGTGGCTTTTTCGTCAATACTCGTACATCGTACGTAGATTTTTTATCATTTCGGAGGTGTGTCTTCAGTTCTGTATTTCATTAAAAAAAGAAACAATAAACTGATGGAATCATTTTATTGGCTACAAACACCACGATAGCGAAAAATGACGTGTAAATACTTTGTAGTATTCTCCTTAACAGAAGGTCTGCACATTTTTAATTCCTTTCAATTTAATTTTCAAATAATTGCTGCAAAAAAAATGTGGGAAAATTCGACTATTATTTGTGAGAAGACGTAATAATAATAAATCGGAAAACATGTTGGTAGGCGCCGCAAAAAAATTCCGCTAATCGTCACGAAGAATGATATTAAAGATACATAATCGTTTAAGATCTTTTGAGTATTACAATCTAATCATGCTCTTTAGTCACACGTCATGCAAACAATTTTTCAATTGAAGTGACGTACAAGTGCAAAAAGTAAATAACAATTTCATTTAATAAAGATTGATTTCTTCAATTAGTTGAAAATGGAAAGTGGTCAACCAAACAGATAAGTGTATCTGGTTCATTTGATATCACCCATTATGCATGCCGATTGTAACGAAGCCACCATGCGTACTTTGAGACGAGACGATCTCGAATGGCATGATTTCTTATTCTTATTCTTCGCGGCAATATACGGATGTCTGGTCTGAGCATGTGAATAGATTAATGAATATGTGTAATGCTCATAAGTCAATTGACGAAGTTAATTTCCTGAGTGCTATTTACTCTTGTTTTACATTCAACTTATGATATGTTCAGGGAGACAAAATCAAACTTAACGTTATTTTTTTTCATTTAATTTACAATTGATTCTTTTCAATTATGATTTTATTATCCCACAGTAGTTTCCATCTTTTTTTAAATTCAAGAACAAACGGAGATTGATACAAAACTCGGTTTTTCCCAATCACCAGTTTTCAGGAAACTATAAAATAGTCTTTTCTTCCTGTTCATTAAAATTGCACTTGAACAAAGCGGCTTTCCTCAAATTACACAATCCAATAAAAGAAGCTGATCATGAATCCAAGTAATTGTTGAATCATTGTTATGATTCCTACTGAATGAAATTTGAATAATGTATATATAATAAAAAGTTCTTATATATCGCTCCCATAAACTTCTGTGTCACTGCAAAAACAACAATTCTAATTTCCTACCCCCCACATAATAAAGCATTAGAATGAGGTAAAATTTCTAAGAAGATATTGTCGGCATGACGTAAATACTGAAACAGATAATTATTATTGATGAAATAACAGAAAAGATAAATACCTGTGAAGTATATGTTTTGTTCGCGTTATTTGAAACATACTGAAAACGGTGAACAAGATTCTCGTGAATGAAAACAAACAAATTTTGATATTCTGAATGTGATGTAAAATCGTAATGAATAATAATGACGTTCAATTTCTAGTTAAAACTAATTCCAATAAGTTGAATCATTTAATTTAATTACACGTATTTGGTTTGGTGGAAAGTTTCTTAGTGAGGCATGTAAAATTCAAGTTACAGACATTATTGGCTTTAAAATGGGCTCTTTAAGTATTTTACTTTCGCTTTCCTGACAGTAATTATTTAATCTTTGCTACTAGTTGCGTTAATATACCATGTTTGCGCTACAAGTTTTCGGGGGAGGTGAATGTCATTTAAGCACTGAGTGTGGGATTCCCATGCTCGCAAGCCACTGGATTACCCACTAAACACCTCCCCTGTCAACCCGAGAACCCAGCCTGGAACTGTTTAACACATTGCCTCGGGCCAGGTCTCGCCTTCAAGCTGGGGGATCCCTCCTCTAGCGAGAGCGGAAAAGGGATTATCAGACAAGTGATCCCCAGCCCCGACGTCCCGGCTGCTGCGAGTCGCTTTTGTCTTTTAGGTCTGCACGAACATAATGTGCAACATGGTTCCATTTGTTAACCGATTCAAGCATCACCGCGACTATACTATCCGGAGTGAGTTCTCTCGTCTCCTTGTAGAGGTCCAATCGCAGCCTTTCCCATTTTGTGCACGCAAAAATTTGTGGCAGGTATCGTCTTCCTCTCCTGGGCAATACCGATAATTGGAGGACCACGACTTACCAATCTTGTGCGGGTAAGACTGAAAACACCCATGCCTGCTCAAAGCTAGGTCAGATAGAAGTCAGTCTCACCATGCTTTCAATTTAGCCACGGTCTCAGGTCCTGAATGCGGCGTGCAACCCGCATTCCCTTCGTACAATCCACCCAACAAATCGTTGAATGAACGTTGTCTCTCCTTGCGGGCCACCGTCTCCCTCGTGTCCTCGTTTTGATGCAAGTAAATGGTGAGGCGCGCTAGCATGCACGGCAATCGGTATCACGTCTGCAATGACTCTTGCCGTGAAAGGGGAGATATAAATGTCCGTAAAGGATTGCAGCGATGGTCTACTGCCTCGGCGAAAGAGGATGGTAGTATCCGCCGAAATTTAGTCTTGTCTGAGAACGCGTGAATGCGCCGATGAGCTGGCATTGCGATGTCGTGGGGTAGGCTCTTTTCCCCAGCACAAGGCCCCACTGCAAAAAAATTTCTCATTCACGAATTAAAAAGGGTCGAATGCCTATCAACTGGTGTCAAGGCCGAGGTAACCTACTAAGGGTTGAAATTGCTTGTTTCAAGAACATATTGGGCCTGGAGAAAACGGATGGACTTAAAGAGACTTCGTCGTTACCGACGATACTTATAGCCTAAAAATGAAAGTGGGGCATCCAGGTGGAAACGGTGCCCCTCGCACCCTCCCAACCGGATCAACATCCAAATGTAGACGTGGCCATACATTTCCCATTTGAGTGAAAAACTCATACAAACATAATTTGCATGAATTTTCCCGTCAAATGAGAAATATAAACGTGGCCAATTTATATTATAGCACTATGTGATAGAATCACATAACACTATTACATAAAAGGCAAGCGAGCGGAAGGCCACTCTACCCTGCGAGAGTACTTGTAAACGTATCAAGAAGAGTTGAGCTCAGTAGAGGGATCGGCCATCGTTGCGGGTCCCATACCCGGTCAGGTTAGAGGAAGGAAAGACCGGGTTTATAGTTTTCGAACAATTCATTCTTTTGCTTTTATTTTTCTTTTCCTTCCCGTAGTATTTAATTTTTATTTACTGTAAGTAAAATAGCTGGATTACAAAGTCTACAATTTTTTGTTACACATCGTCGTATATATAGAAGTATGGAAATAGAACGATTCTTTTCATTTTAGTGTGTCTGTTCTTGCAATTTCAATGTTTATAAGTGCAATTTGTTTCTTCTGGAATCAATTTGTTTTTCTCTTCTACTCTATGAGAGATTCTGTAATAAGTGATACTGATAGAACTGTGTATGCGATTACTAAAATGCTTTATGTAATTACTGAAACCTAATGATAAAAAAATTGTGCCTAAACATCATAAATAGTAATACATAGGATATCAATTGATTAAAATTTGTCATTTAATATGTAACACAATAAATTTAAAAAAACAACTTGGGTACACAGACTTACGGTCATGTCAGATAGTTTTGTACCCAACCTCTCAGAAATACAGTCACCAGCAATGAATAAGGTTAAGAAATATGTCAAAGAGATGTGCATGTTTATAAAAAACCCATTGTTTTTCTACTTTCAACGGTCGCCATTTTGTTGCAAACCAACAAAAGTCACTCAAATCTTGAATTCCCAAAAATATTAATGTTATTGACCTTATTGGAAAATTTCAAGAAAATCAAGTCAAAACTGTAGTGACTGATTCGATGGGAAGTCCATAAAATACCAGAATCGTGTGTTATTGTTGTTATTATTGAAGAAATTTCAAACGGCTATAACTTCCGTATATGATATGGTGATTTGCATCACCCTAACAAAGTTTAAGACCATTTTGTAGGACTACGTAAATTTCAATTTTCGTATAGTTTAAGGATACCCATGCGATTTTATTGGGGAAAAGGTGAAATTCAAATATCATACTATTATTAACAAAGGTGAGCGAATTTTGACTTCTAAAATATTTGTTGTTGTGCTCATAAACACCTACTTCCATAATTTTTTCAAATTTTTCGGATCACAGGTGTCCAATCGCGAGGGGGGGGACACAAATTTTTCGTGTATTTCCCCTCCCTGCGCGCCCCTCAAAGCAAAAAATGTCAAATTAAGACCTGTTTAGAAAAGATCTTATCAATACCTTTCATTTGATACCCATATCGGCTACCTTCGATGAAATTTTTTTTTCAGGTCCCACTCCCCTATATGGTGAGACCCCCTTAAATACCTTATAAAATTTTTTTGTAGTTGAACTTTGAAGAGAGCACCACTTTAAAGAGAGAGTATACGAAATTTGATGTTTCTAGCTTAAGTAGTTTACGAGAAAAAGTGCTGTGACACACGGACAGACAGGTCACGATTTTAATACGGTTTTGTAAAATTATTTTGCAAAACCCTAAAAAGGAACAAACAGATACTCACCGGCGTCCTCAACGAGCGCCCGTTGACGATATGGGGACGATTGAAACTGATTATTAAAATTAACAGCCTATTATCTTTGATTTGCTGATTTCCTAGATGTTGACGCGATCGACCTGTAGAAATTAAGTTGAAAGATGCTATGACTCAAATATTGCCTATGTGAATTCATACACCGTCAATTCCGTCAAAAGTCATATAAAATTTCGTTCCCCTCCGGAGTGCAATAAATTATTTGGTCCGATATCCGTTTTCGTTCTAATCTTTTGGATGCAGAATTTGGTGATTGAGATTTATGCGACCTAATAGATCCACTCGTATTGGCACTATTTTCTAACAGACGTTGTTGCCGACGTCGCAGTGTTGCCAACGTTACACAAGGATAGTGGTGTTGCTTTGTTATGTGTCGATTTTGCTCGTAGACTTCGCGAGTTTTTTTTCAATTTGTGTTTTTGCTAATATTTTGGTGGCTTTTGTAATCTGAATGGCTACTGGAAGCTTGTAAACCTGGCGCCGCGGTCGTGTTGCTATGATGCCCCTCCGTCACTGCAGAGAACAATTGATCGTTTACGGGTTCGGCCATAGATGACACTTTACGGTCTACTCTATGTCACTAATCATGCCCCTAAAGCGAATTTTTGCTGTCCTTGTCCTATTTAATGTTTTGATTATACCGAAAATTGTGGGGAAGAAGGGAGTTGATCGATGTGAACAACACTAGTTCCAATATCTAGGGTACCCCTTTTTTATGTGCCGTTTGGGTAAGGTGACTGTGACTGTGTGCTTGAATAATGATAACGTAATTTCTACTCGAGATTTATCAACCAAAATATTGACCTGATGTACTTTCATAGCCATTCACTGTATTCCAAATGTAAATATTGTTCATAAAGTCATCAGCACAAACACATATATTCCAATGTGGAACAAACACAAACGTTTTCAAACGTCATATTTGCACGTGTGTTTGTATTATGTGCAAAGCGCAAGTGTAGGAACGATAACTGTAGAGGAGGCAAGTAAAAATTCTGAAAAACCAGATAAAACTTTGGTTTTTTGTCGTATAACCTCCTCTCAAGATAAAGAGAATATTTGCATCTTGCATGCAATGTTTCGTCTCCACATATTGCAAACCTTTCCACTTCACTTTATCGCGTCCAATCAGCCATTTACGGAAATTATTGATCAAGGGTGAAATTTGGCACTACCCGAGGATCGAGACACAGCACTTTGATCGTCCATTATACTACACATTTTGTCTCAATTTTTAGTCTTTCTAAAAGCACACATTTCACTTTGCGTCATTATACTCGTATTGTGGTTTAGACAATATATCTAAAGATTGAAAATTACACTTCGAGATCTTCATACATTGAAAATATATTTTGCTTTGTATTTGGAACAGGTAGACACAATACGATATGCCAGCAAGCACACCGTGAAATAGTCGAAGCTTCACTTTTGCTGGCTAGCTAGCTGGTAGACAGATTCTCCGGCGTGCTTGCGATTTCGCGATCTCAATCGGACTCCCCTTTGTTGGTCGTTGTCACCTTGCGGGACCACTTGCAACGGCAGTTGACGAGCCTTCCACTCATTCTGCTGCACACTTGCCTTCGCCAATGCAATACGTGCACGTGCAGCGGGAAAAGATGTTGCCATATCCGCATTTCAATTGCAGATTTAAATTTTTTAAGGTATGAAAAATAATATTATAAAAAAATTTAAGTAATAATAGGAAAAGATAAAACTCATAAAGAAGATAACTATAACGCAAAGTCTAAATTTAATATAGAAAGAAATGATCCAAAATTTATATTTAATAAAAATAAAGATAAATCAAACATGTTTTATGATTTATAATTATAAATTGAAATAATAAAAAAAATGTCATTTTCGAATCTGCAATTAAAATTTCGGATAGGTGTTATGAAGGCTTTCGAGCAGTTTGCTTAGGCGACTGCTCGCTTATACGCTCTCAACACCGAAACATAGACTTTCGGATACGAATATGCAGTTCTTAGTGCCCCTCTTCTCTGTACTTGTGCCGAGCGTCTTCAGTATACCTCCTCTTACTGAGAGTCGCGCCATATTTCTGCTCCGTATAGCAGCACTGATCCTACAGCACTTATCAAGAGAGGTCTTCTTGACTGATCGGCTCCCGCTATGTTGGCCATAAGTCGACTCAAAGCCGATACGCCCGAAGTAGCCTTCTCAGCCGTTGCCCTGATTAACGCAGAGAAACTCATCTTCTTCGATTTGATCAGAATGTCTCCAATATTGATTATCCTTACTCTAGCGATTCTTTTTTTTTTTGTCAAAATAACCACTTCGGTTTTCTCTAGTGCTAAACTGAACCTGCGACCAGTCATCCAGTTTCTCACTCGTGACATTAGCATTCCTAGTCTAAGTTGCGCTTGTTCAACTGTGCGTCCAGTAACCAGAGTCGTAACATAATCTACATAGCCGATAAAGTACGACTCACCTGTCATCTCCAGTCTCAGTAACCCGTCATAAGGCACGTTCCACAGGTCTGGCCCAAGGACAGATCCCTGGGCAATATCCGATGTAACTTCCATCCTTGGTGGGCCCTTTGTCGAGTCGTAAAGCAGGCTTCGGTCCTGAAAGTGGTCCCTCAAAAGCCGCATATGATATTCTGGAACTTGAAAATTTTTTCCAGTGTATCCAGAATATCCACCTATCTAGTGGAGTTGAAGGCGTTCGAGCTTCGCCAACAGGATGATCTGTCGCTTGGTTTGGCTATATGCCTCTGTCTTTTGCATCACGCTAACCACCTCGGCAATTGCATCAATGGTGGAACGTCCTGCTCTAAAGCTGTACTGCCAAGGAAATAGGTCGATAAGTTAATTTGATCAAGTAATGATCAGAGGTACAATTGGCTCCTCGGTATTTTCGGACGTCAAGTATACGCGAGGCTCATCTTTGTTGGATCAGAACATGGTCGATTTGGATTTGTCTGTTGCCATCTGATGAGACCCAGGTAATTTTATGTATGCGTCGATGTGGGAAGCAAGTCGAACGTCTGACCAGATTTCTGCTACATGCAAAGTCAATAAGGCGCCGACCTCTGCCATTCGTTCCGTCGTAAAGGCAATATTCTCCAGTCATTCGCGGATGGATAGCTCATTGCCATCCTTAGCGTTGAAATCACCCAGAATTATGTTTGTGTCGTTTGTAAACAATGAGTCGACTAGTCTTTCAAGGTGATTGTAGAACGTTTCCCTCGTTTCTTCGTTTTTTTCTTCGGTCGTGACGTGTACTTTTACCAGCCAGGTTTTAAATAATTCGCTTTTATACGGATCGCACACAAACGTACATTGACTGCCTTAAAATCAGTAACGTTCAATTTAAACTCACTTTCGACAATAATGGCCACTGTTTTCAAGCAGGCTTCCCAATTTTGAATATTGTTTGCGATCTCATATCTTGAATACCACTTCCAGTCCAGTTCGTTTGCTGGATTGGTAGTATCTTTAATTTATAGCGAGTGGCCTGTTGTAAAAGGTCCTTAGAAGACCAGAGTTTTTCCGTAATCAGACATTTCAGCATCCAATATCATATTCCTTAAACATGTTTGTTGTCCTATAATTCGTCCTTCAGGGAAAAGCGATCTAGCCGCGCATACTCGACCGTTTGCGATCTTCTTGGTCGAATAGCCAGCTCTGAATCAAACTGCCTGTTTTGTAGCGTATGAGCATACATAAACTAATTGAACGATATTTAGCACTTGAATTTCTTATATTAATAACGTTTATTAATTCTCTTCTTCTTAGCACTACAGCCCGTTTCGGGCCTTCGCTTCCTGCAAACAGCGCCTCCAATCGTCTCGGTCCGTTGACCGCGTCTTCCAATTCCGAAATCCGAGCATCGATAAACTGTCTTCGTCGACCGAGTCAGACCAGCGTTGCCTCGGTTTCCCCACTGGCCGCCGGCCTTCAGTTCTCCCAACGAATACCTTTTTGGGTATCCGTTATTCGTCCATATGATTCATGTGTCCAGCCCATTGCAGCTTCCGCAGTCTTATAATCCTTGAGACCTCCGGTTCGTCAAAAATTTCATACAGCTCATAGTTGTATCGAATGTTTTTTTTGTTTCCCATTTTTGCTTTTGACGGCATGTGCTTACGGTGTGACTTGGACGACCGCAAAAATCATATGGTGTTTATACACTGTAAACTTTATTTGTATCGCTGATATTGAGTTGGGTATTGAGAGGGTTTGCATTACAGTCCCTCAGATCATGTCCATGTTCTTTACAGTTTGGGCAAAAAAGGGTATTTTTCCTGTGGTAACAGTCTCTATAGGTGTGCCCCTTTCTCTTGCAAAAATTGTAAGTAATTTTTGAATATTTATTAGACTTCCCAACATTCGTATTTGAAGTGACTGGAGCTTCGAATATGGTTGGCCGCAGTTTTGTCGGAAGGGGATAGATCCCTGTTGAAGTTTTTCACTATCCAACGCCTTGGAGACTAGTTCCTCGAAAGTAGCTTTTTCGTTATTGAGGAAATACTGACACAGATGAGGATCAGTTACTCCACTTCTAAGCCTTCCTTTTGCAAAATCCTCCAAATGTAGATTGATTACCGTAGTAGCTTGTTCGCCATATTTGATCAACGCAGCTTCCTAGTCCGGTTTTAGTAGCTGTCTCAGGCGTGATGTTTAGCTGTGATTAAGCTATTTATCAAGTCTTGGTAAGTCTCTCTTGGTAGGTAGACTTGGTTTAGAAGTTTTTCTGCAGCTTCGATGGTCGTGGGGAAGTTTGAGGCGATATGTTGGTAAGCTTCACCTCGGAGGCGCGCGGGAAAAATTTGCATAAAAGCCGACTGTTCTGGGGAACTCAGACTTTGCCAGACTCTTTTGCTGCAGCCTATGAATGTTTGTAGCTCAAGAATCAATGCAGGGCTTGGGGCTCCGGAGAAAACAGGTATCATTTCCCCCATTAGCTTGGCCACTTTTGTAACGTCTGCCATTTTACGGACCTTAGATTCAGGCTACCATGGGATGACTTTGAATGGAAGTCAGACTTTGCGTAACGTTGCCCGATTTTAAAGATAATCTAAAGTCTTGAGAAGTGTTGAAATTGTCCAGCGATTGCGATAGGGTCGGTGTGATATTTCGTAGAACTGCCTTATGTCTTTCTTAAACCTTTCCGTGTCAATGCACAATTGGTTCGCGCGTTCGAGACGTTGAAAGTGCAATTTCTCAGCGGTGTCGGTTAGTTTAAGTACCGGCGACAGCTCCTGAGTTGCAAGATCTCGCACTACCTTATCCTCGATTTACTTCTTGGAGTAGGCAGCATTTTCCTGCTTCTTACGGTAACACCAGTCGTTTTTCCGGTTGGAGTACGTTGATGGTAGATATCGTTGTCGTTAAAAGTTCTTCCGTTCATAAGTTCAATTTGTCAATCAGCGTATACACACCGTCGTATGATTGTTAACTTACAATGGTTATTTGTCTTTACCTCGCGGATGAAATGTTTCATTGGGCATTTTCAGCACAGTTTAGTTTAGTGTAGTTTTTTTTATCAAACTTTGAATTTTCTTCTCACTGTAATCAGGGAAAGTTATCGGTTAAATGTTATAATATTATTAGTTTTTTTTATTATAGCTTGATTCTTCTACCTGTAGTTGAAGTTTAAGTATGGGCCGTGAATACAGGAGTGTAAGGAGACGATATTACAAGACTAAGTAGGGTTAGATTCCGGAGGCGTCATGAGATTATGGCACCCAGTTTTATTGCGATGCAGCAATAATACTGCAGTCCACGCAAACCGAAATCCTACCGGCTGCGCAAATTGTTACGACCTTACAATGCTATGCATGGGTTGTATCCTGTGCCTCTACCTTTACGTTTACTCCAGTAAACAGAACATGAGGGGTTAAAAATTTAATTTCTTATTAAATATATATATTTTAAAAATGACATTTTATATGAAGTGTATCATGGCTTCCGGACGGTGGAGATAATTTTACCGTCTCCCTTCAATTTTGAAATCTGGTCCCGAAGCTCCTTCTTTCGTTGAACGTCGCCAGTCGTCTAGTACTCCTGATAACGTATGGCTAGGGCTTTCCCTGCATGCTGTTTCTTCGGTGGTGTAGGCTGAGCTGGCGGAGTATGGGGCCGCTGCCGTTGCTGACGCTGATACTCCGCTATTGTTAGCGCACGTGGTCCAGGCAGATATTGGGGCTTAGCTTCAGTATTTCTTTTTGTCTCCTCGGGTTTGGTGGTTTGCTGCCTTGCTGCTCTACATTCCGGAACGTTGGCGGGAGCGGGGCCGGACACGTTTGCTTCAGGTGGGGTAGTCCTAGACCTGAGAACCGCCCACATCTCCTCGAAACCGTCCATTCCTCGGGGGGTGAAAATCTGCCATTATAAAAATAATAGTTTTTTAGGGGTTGTCTAGTTTACCCGCATATTATTTAGGCGGTTAACGCCGAAATAAACTTTAATTCGAAGTCCTAGAATTAATTTTGAAGCGGCTAGGTCCGCATATGAATTAGGCGGTTGACGCCGGAATAAATAGTTGGAGGGTTACCTAGGATTAATTGTAGAGCGGCTAGGTCTGCATGTGGAGAAGGCGGTTAACGCCGGAATCAATGTTAGTGGTGTATCCGCCAGAGTACCCAACAAAGAACTGCCGAAGCTAAGCCCCAATATCTACCTATACCACGTGCGCTAACAATAGCGGAGTATCAGCGTCGGCAACGGAAGCGGTCTCGCACTCCGCCAACTCAGCCTACACCACCGAAGAAAGCGTAGAGGGAAAGCTCTTAAGCGGCGCCATGTCGTAGCCATACGTTACCAGGAGTACCACACGACTGGCGATGTTCAACGGAAGAAGGAGCTTCGGGACCGGATTTCGAAATTAAAGGAAGACGGCAAAATTATCTCCACCGTCCGGAAGCCATGATGCACTTTATATGAAATGTCGTTTTTAAAATATATATATTTAATAAATAATTAAATTCTAAACTCCTCAAGTTCTTTTTACTGGAGTCCAGGTAAAGGTAGAGGCACAGGATATAGGCAAGTGTAAGGACGACACAAGTTATTGTAACATTTCAACTGAATAATATCAGTTATAACTCCACACAAAACTAACGAAGCTTCCAATGCTTTCGGTGTTAATATTTTTAGTAAATTAAGCAGCATTAATTGATGAAGCTCCATTAGCAATTGCATATTTGTTAATGGGAATTTCGAAATAGTTCTTCACTAAGGTGCAAAGTTTAAGCAACAGTTTACGGTTTACGCGGTTTTTACAATTTAATTTTAATTCGGAACTCAAGACCGAAATCGGACGACTATTTGAAAACAATTATGTAGTAGTTCAATCCTCTTCAAAGTTGTGCCCGTCACATGAAAAATAATGTCCATAATAAGAAGGAAATCAATATTTACGAGGGTCATTCATCAAGTTCTTAGCCTCATCGCCCGATGGCGCTGCTATTACAAAAGAGTTTTACCATCGTGCAGTACATTCTTTTAGTAGGCTACTTTCAACGTTTCAGTCAATTCCCTTCATTAGTTTTGTTTTGATAGCCTTTGGAAGCGAGCGTGTCGGTCGGTTGTACAAAAATGGAAGAAGAACAATATCGTTCAGTGATTAAATTCCTGTTTTTGGAAGGGAAAACGCACAGCGAAATCAAAGATCGCTTGGATGCTGTGCACGGTGACTCTTCTCCTTCGATGGTGACCGTCAAGAATTGGTTCAACGAGTTTGTTCGTGGCGGCACGTCGATTTTTGATGAGCCACGCCCAGGTGCCCCGAAAACGGCTGCTATGGAGGAAAATGTTAAAAAAATCCACGATCTCGTGTTGGCAGACCGTCGATTGAAGGTTCACGAGATAACTGAGACTGTAGGCATCGCAGAAGGAATGGTGCACGAAGAACTGGGCATGAGAAAGCTGTCAGCGCGATGGGTTCCGCGTTCGCTCACACCGGAAAACAAACGCAACCGTGAGACCACATCGGCGACGTGTTTGGCGCTGTTTCAGCGCAATCCGGCTTAGTTCTTGCGTCGTTTCGTGACCGTTGACGAAACATGGATTCACTGGTACACAGCAGAGACCAAGGAACAGTCGAAACAGTGGACTTCACCCGGCGAACGTGCTCCGAAGAAGGCGAAGACTGTTCGATCGGCCGGAAAGGTGATGGCCACCGTTTTCTGGGATTCACAAGGTGTGATCCACATCGATTACTTCGAGAAGGGTAAACCAATCACGGGGCGCGACTATGCAGACTTATTGGGCTGATTTGACGTCGAATTGAAAAAAAAGCGGCCCCGCTTGGCGAAAAAAAAGTGCTGTTCCACCACGACAACGCGCCGACTCACACCTTCGCCATCACCATGGCCAAATTGGTCGAATTGCGCTACGAATTGCTGCCCCATCCACCGTACTCTCCAGATTTGGCCCCCCGTGACTACTTTTTGTTTCCAAACCTGAAAAAATCGCTCGCCGGGAATAGATTTGGGTCGAATGAGGAGGTCATCGCCGCCACGGAGGCTTATTTTGCAGCCCTCGAGAAAATATTTTTTTGGATGGGTTGAAAAAGTTAGAGCATCACTGGGCCAAGTGTATCGAGCTTGAAGGAGATTATGTGGAAAAATAAATTGCCATCTTTCCAAAATTTTCGTTTTTCTTCTATAGGCTAAGTACTTGTTGAATGACCCTCGTATTCAGGATGAATTCAAATCGAAATTCTGTTGAAGGTTAATGTTGCCACTAAAAATCATGAAAGAAAAAACGTTTGGAGATAAAAAAGAAAACCGACTTCAAAATGCGCTAAAGAGGAATTAAAGTGTTAGGACTAGAAGCCAAACCATTTTTTCGTTTTGAAAATGTGAGTGCCTATCTATCACTTGTTAATCTATCGTATTTAAACTGGGGAAAAGTAATTTAGAACCGATTCCAAAAACTTTATTTCATTCAAGTTGGTTTTTCTCTAAAAATTTAAAAAAATGCAATTCAGAAACTTTGTGAATAATACAGTATTGGTTGATATTCCTGTTTACATGATTATTGATTGAAACAAAACTTAATCTTTCCTACTTTCTCCCTTGGTTTCAAAACATATTTGGCTACAAATCCATTTTCCAGAAACTACCTAATTTTATTTTATAACTTTTCCCACTTTCTAGAAAAACGGAAATTCTCTTTCGACGTTTCCTATGTGAAGTAAACACGTGTGCAAAAAGTTATGGGTATCATTCATTTTCTCCTGAATTTATCAGTATTATTTTTTCATTTTCGAAGAAATGGATTTGAAAGGAATATCAAGTATATAGTAGGCAAATATAAAATTCAAATTTGTTCCATCTACCCTCGACAGTTTGATTTCGAATTACGACAAATCGAAATTCACTAAGTCAAAACAAATTAAAAATGGATAATAGCCATTACATATTCTTGAGCTTTTTTAGCTATGTCCACTAAGTCAAATAATCTTATAGTAGGTATAGTTCATTGCCCCAAATATTTCCTGTTTTTATAAATTTTCCAAAGCTTCCGAAAACCTTTCAACCAATAAAATATATTTGCCTCGAACCTACATATAATTGACTATACAAGAAAAATTCTTATACTCGTAGCCTTTGCACCGACATTCAATCTTCTCAGCCAAAACAAAAGTATCTGCTTGATAATATGAATATTTACATTTTGCATGCATGCAAGCATTAAAACAAATAAATATGTGACTTAAGATTTCTTACATGATACTTCCACGTAGAGATTGCAGCAGCAGCCATTTATTGTTGTTTAATGTAGTTGGCAGGGTGAACCATTTTTCAACTGATAAAAGTTGATAAATGCAAGCAGCGTTTCACATTTAACCGGTCAGCGGCGATTGTTACAGCTTTTTACTGAAACAATCTTCATTAAATTAGTTTTATTAATTCATCACTTGAAACCTTGCTTGTCTAGAAATAATATCTTTAATCTAGGAGAAGTTGTCAAGCATCAATTACAAGATTTTGGAATAGTTTTAATGATAGTTATTCAGTTATTACTTGTTGTTTCGTGAAGATAGTGCCGGCTGTAGTAAAAATATAATTAAAGGAGGGCATGCTTAGAAGTGTTGACGCCAAATTCAAGCGATTTTGTATATACTATTTATTCTTCTTCGTACCACTACAACCACTTTTGGGCTTTCGCTTCCTACAAGAAGCACCTGAAACTGTCTCGGTTCATCGACCGCGTTCTTCAATCTCGAAATACAAGCAGAGGTGAACTGTCTTCATCGACCGGGTCAGAATAGCGTTACCTCGTTTTCGCCACTGGTCTTCGCCCTTCAGTTCTCCCAAAAAAGCATTTTGGGTATCCATTGTTCATCCATATGATTCACGTGGCCAGCGCATTGCAGGTTGTGCAGTCTTATAATCGTTGGGAACTCCGACTCGTCAAAAATTTGATACAGATCATGGTTGTATGGATCTTGGTGTGGATGGCCAGTCGTTTCTTTCTTCCATAAATTTTTTTAGCTTGTCAGAGGGTTTTATATGAATCTTCTTTGGTCTGAGTTGGTTGCTGAATTTATTCTTTGTATGCCTGGTTCCTGTTTTTCATCGTTCCCTTGCATCTTCCTCATACCATGACTTCCTGCTTATGTTTGGCTGGTGCCCCAAGATCTCTTCGGCCGATTCTTTCACTGCATCTCTTACTGTCTTCCACATGGTTTTGATGTCATTATTAGTATCTCTCACCTCCGGGGATATGTTGATGCGGATGTCTAGCGCTGAAATATACGCGGCCGTTACTGACCTATCGTTTGGCTTGTGTATCTGTTATCTTGGGATAAGTATTGTTCCTTGTTTGCAGCTCTTGGAGATGCGGCATCGGAGCTTTACCCTTATAAAGTAGTGATCCACACAGACAGCGCCGCGGAACGAGCGTGCCTCGAGAATGCTGGTGGCCGCTCGTTTTTGTATGAGAACAAAATCGATCTGGTTGAATGTATGACCGCCTGGAGATGCCCACGTTTTCTTATGGATGTCTTGATGAGGAAAGTGTGTGGAGCTTACTGTGAAGCCTGTACCAGCAGCGAAGTCTATCAGGCGTTATTCGTTGTTGCTGGTCTCTGCATATAACCTGTGCCATCCGGTTATTCCTTTATGTGCGGTTTCTCAACCGATTTTCGCATTGAAGTCACCTAGAACAATTTTAATGCCGTTTGATGGTAATCCATCTATAGTGCATTCCAGGGTGCTATGAAACTCATCCTTGAATGCCTCCTCCTGGTCTTCTGTGGACGCGTGACGTTGACTAGCCAGACATTAAAGAATTTGGTCTTGATACGAATCGCCCAGATGGCTTTCTTCAAACGGCTTGAAATCTGTGTTAATTTGTTAAAATGTGCTGTCAACAATGAAAGCCACTCCAAACACGCGCGTTTACATGTCAAATATGTTTTCACCGTGCCATCTGGTTTCTTGCACTGTTTAATAATCCATTTGTTCGCGCCCCCTGAAAGTATCGCTTGCAGAAAAACGATTCGAAAGCAATGAAGAAGTCGAGGAGCACATGTGTGATTGGCTGACAAACTCGTTCCAATTTTTTTTTATGAACTTGCAATATTGAGGTTCCAAAACGGTCACAAAAGTGTGTAGACAACGCAAAAAGCTAGAGAAATGTTGATGAGATGGTTTGTGTCAACATGGAGTTGGAGCCGTGCTAGTGCAATTGACCGAAGAGGGAGAAGAAGCTCCCATTGCTTTTATGTCCAGTAAACTGAACTCGACCCAGAGGAACTACACCTTCTCCGAACAAGAATGTCTGGCAACCATAATGGCTGTCAAGAAATTCAGAGCGTACAAAGTAGGCCACCAGTTTGAAATCGTCACAGAAACGCTTCGTTACAATGGCTGATGAACCAAGCAGACCTACACGGACGTCTGGCCCGATGGGCTCTTAAACTGCAAGGGTTTAAGTTTTCCATTAAGCACCGAAAAGGGACCCAAAACATCGTGCCCGATACTCTCTCGTGAATGTTTTCATCCGAGGGAGCAGAATTGGCATTAAATGACGATGATCCCATCGAGATAGACTTAGACAGCCCGCAGTTTTATTCAGACAACTACAATGAGTTGCGACAAACCCAACAAACATAGTTGTCTGATTTGCAAGTAATAGACGGCTACGTCTATCGACGTAATGAATACACAACCGGTGACTCATTGCAGGAAAAAGAGTCTTGGAAACTCTGAGTGCCCGAAGAAATGACTCACAATCTGATCCTCCGCGACCATCCTCTAAGTGCCCACGGTGGCTACGGTCGGACGCTTCGGGCCTTAAGATTGACTTCTTTTGGCCTAAAATGTCATCTCAGGTCAAATACTATGTAAGCGCCTGTGAGACCTGTAAAGGCACTAAAGCTCTCAGCCTCTTCGTATGAGTCAACTCAACGTTCCGGAGCGTGTATTTCCACGTCTGTATATAGATCTACTCCCCCCATACCTTCGTTTTTCTATGGGACAAATTCATCAGAACGTTTAAATCGCATCCTGTTCGCTGTGATTCATTCTTAAGTCCATCCAACTCAGAAGGATTGGGACCGCAGATCGTCCGCCATCACTTGCGCTCTCGGTCGTCTTATCATTCCATCACGGGTGTTTCACCTTACGGACAGCACATGATTTGCCATGGCAAATCATACAGGCAACTGCGGCAGTTAAAATGTTTGGGAAATCCCGTCGTTGCGCTGGAGCCCCAAGAAAGTTTAGGTAATCTCCGCCAACAAATCGGACGGAAGATAAGGGCATGTGTCGTTTGATTAACGTGAGCACCTGCCATTAGTTGGCTTAATCTCACGGTCACCATTAGATGGCGATTGGTTTAAACGCCAATCATTCGCCCCCAAGTTCGGTACCAGTTTACATTGAGGGAACTCTCAACTTTGATACTGATAGATCCGAGACCTAGCTATATCTGACGCTATAAGGTCAACGCCAACCTTTGTTTGCACCACTAGCCACCACGATACTCCCCGAAGGGCCGCAACGAATCAGCTGACCATCTTTATGATGGAGGCTCATCAGCTGCCCGTGGTACCTGAATATACCTCCAGGGTTGAGGTTCGCAGCAATGAGTTGGTCTTGTTATCGAACAATCACAAAGCCACTATGTTTCAGATCCAGTTCCAATCCTAGTATTTTTACGTCGGCTTCACTGGAATCGGAGAGGACAACCCAACGATAGCAGTTGCACCCCTTTGAATTACCAGATCAGTTCCGCCCTGGGGATGGAAGATAAGGGCAGCAGAACGTGCACATGAGACGCATTACAGCCTGAGGTCCCAACCTTCCAAGGTCCAAGCGAATGAAGTTTTTCGTCGCAGCATCCGTCAAAGCGACGCCACTGGGCATTACAATACAAAGCTAGATGGCCGTTTTCTGAAAAGCCGTATACAGAAGGTTGTAGGAGCTAATCGTTACCTCCTCACGGACCTATCAGAGAAGGAAGTGGAGGTATATCACGCAAAAGACCTGCGTCGATAGTTTAAACATACACGTCTGTCTGTACTTAGTTTCAATCACACATTCACAATAAGTCGAAAGTATTTGCGTCAGTCTGTCCGTCCGTTAATCGTTTTCTTCTGTTGCCTCGCCTTGTTCCGACCGCTGAACATGATCCGTTATCCACTCTAATTCACTACAAGTATTTAGAGGAACCGTCGAAGGAGGAATCTGCGAGAGAAAGAATAATAGAATGGACATACGAGTATTTATCATCTTGAGACCCAGACCCGGCATGAACAAAATTTTTGGTATTTTTAATTTCCCTTCTTTAAAAAATAGTTTAAATGATTAATGAATCGAGATCTTCTTTTAAATTTTATGTTTTTAGTTACTAGTTACTAGTTTCGCAATCTGTCTGTCAGTCCGTCTGCCTGTCTGCTTTTCCGTCTGTCCGTGCGTCACAGCAAGTTTCCTCAGAAACTATAGAAGCTAGAATGCTCGAACTTTATGAAAAGGTCAGAAGCGATGATCTCTCAAAAGTTTAGGTCTTACCAAAAATTTTAAAAGGGGGGTCCCCCTTATAACGAATGAGCCCTTAAAAATTTTTTTTTTAATCAAAGTTAGTCGAGTGGGGTATCAAATGAAAGGTCTCGATTAGAACTGAATCTGAAATAAAAAAGTCATTTTATGAATTAGGGGGTCCAGGCGAAGCCAAAATGTATCCCAAATTTGTTCTTTTTTAATAGTTCCTTGTCTGCGTTCGATTTTGCCCGTTTTTCGAAGGCGGCCTGATAAGTACTTAGCCTCACCGCTCAGTGGTGCCAATATCGCAAGAGAGATTCACGGTTGTGTAGTATATTCTCGTAGACACCTACTATCGAAATGTAGGCTGAATCGGTTTTGTAGTTTTGTCTTGCCCACGTGGAGAAGAGGGCCTGTCCACGAATTTTAGAATAATGGGTAAAAAGCAATATCGATCGGTGATTCGGCTCTTGTTTTTCGAAGGGAAATCGCGCAACGAAATCAAGGAGCGCTTGGATACTGTACACGCTAGTTCTGCTCCTACAATGGCGAACGTAAAAAACTGGTTTATCGACTTTCAACGTGGTTGCACGTCGGTTTTTGATTAACTGCACCAAGATGCCCCGAAAGTGACTATCTTGGAGGATAACGTGACAAAAATCCACAAGCTCGTATCGGCAGACCACCGATTGAGATGCGCGAGATAGCTGAGGCAGTAAGCATCTCGAAATACCGCATGGGTCATATCCTGCATGAAATTTTTGGCATGAGAAAGCTGTCGGCGCTATGGGTGCTAAGTTTGCTCACTCTGGATAGCAAACGCAACCGTCAGACTACTTCAGAGCAGTGTTTGACGCTGTTTAAGCGCAGTCCGAAGGAGTTTCTGCGTCGTTTGGTAACCATCGACGAAACATGGCTCCACTGGTTCACACCAGAGACCAACAGTGGACTTTACCCGGCGAATGGTTTCTGGAAATAGCGAAGGCTGTCTTATCAGCCGAAAAGGTGATAACCACCGTTTTCTGGGATTCACAAAGTGTGATTTGCATCAACTACCTGGAGAAGAGTAAAACGGTCAAGCTCTACTATGCCGAATAATTAGGCCGATTCAACGCCGAATTGCAGAAAAAATACCCCATTTGGCGAAGAAGAAGTGCTCTTCCCCCATGACAACGCATCGGCTCACACCTCCGCTGTCACCACGAAACAGTCGACCAAGGAACAGTTGAAACAGTGGACTTCACCCGGCGAACGTGCTACAAAGAAAGTGAAGTCTGTCCTATCGGCCGAAAAAGTGATAGCCACCGCTTTCATAAGGTGTGATCTGCATCGACTACCAAGGGAAGAGTCAAACGGTCAAAGAACTTTACTCTGCCGAATTATTGGGACGCTTCGACACCGAATTGCAGAAAAAGTGCCCCATTTGGCGAAGAAAAAGTGCTCTTCCACTATGACAACGCACTGGCTCATACCTTCGCCGTCGCCGCGGCCAAATTGGTCGAATTGGGCTTCGAACTACTGCCCCATGCACCTTATTCTTCAGGTTTGGCCCGGTGCGCCTTTTTTTTTACTTCCAAACATGAAAAAGTTACTCGCCAGGCCGAAATTTGAGTCGAATGAGGAGGTAATCGCCGCCACGGAGGACTACTTTGCAGACCTCAAGAAAACGTATTTTTCAGACGGGTTAAAGAAGTTGGAGCATCACTGGGTCGTGTATCGAGCTAAGAGGAGATTATATCGAGAAATAAATTGCAACTTTCCCAAAATTTTCGTTCTTCTTTTGTAGGCTAAGTACTTATCAGACCGCTCTCATTCATTTGCTGTAATTTCTAACCACAGCCGCCTGTACTACATCTATTTTTGCTTTGTCTGCTTATACCATCGTTTCCAGGTCCACGCTGATGTACTTCCTATGCATGAGAATAGTATTGTAACTGCTTTGGTGCCCTTACACTTCAAAACACAGATATTCCCATCGCTTCTTACTTTCTCATCCCATTCACCCCTATTGAGATGGTTTTCATTTTCTTTATTTCTTGGAAAAGTCACCAAACTGATTACTCATATCTGTCCCTGTGTTGAACACATTTGGTTTATTTGCATTCAAATAGCCTGCAAGTCTTAGATCTATCCGTCTACAAAACAGAATCTTTATGAATCATCCCCGCACAGCCAAAAAAATGTTACAACCCAAAAGAACTGCGTTTTTACGGCACATATTGACGAAAGCCATAAATAAATAATTTAATCGCGGTCTAACGACGCCGGCTGTAGCAGGAAGAAAAAATTTTATACTCTTGCCACTTTCAGCACTGTTAGCGGTGAATACCTTAACTTTATTCAGTAGCAGATATGTTGATCGCTACACGACTCCCTCTTGAATATGTTGGTTGTCTGACAAACTGACAGCGGTAGTTTTTATTTCGTCAATAAATTGGACTTTCTTGGAGTTCGAACTTCCATGTTTCCTCAAGTGCTGATTTTCGATGGGATAAGTTGTTGGATCCGAAGTTGATTCAAAGTATGCCGGCTTGACTCAATCAGTACCAATGTTAATTTGTTTTCCGCTTATTTCCAATTTGTATACATTTTCAGTTCGCTCTACAACATTGTATCGTCCTTCATACGGAGGCTCGAATGGCTTTCTAACCCGGTCGATACAGACGAAATCGTGTGAGCAAGTCGCAAGATCCTTACGAATAATGATTTTGCGCTTGTCATAACGTGATGCTGGAGTGGCTCGTACAGTCTTCATATGTTCGCGAAACTTTTGGACAAATAATTAGGGATCCCGCGGCGTGTCTTCGTCGAAGAAAAATTCACCGGGAATTCGTAGAGTAGTCCCGTACACAAGTTCCGCAGCTGTTGCGGCAATATCTTCTTTAATGTTCGTACGCACTCCTAGTAGAACGGTTAGTAGGATTTCAATCCATTCTTGATTGTTGTACATACTTGTGGCCTTTAAAGACCGGTGTCAACGTTCAACCATCCCATTTGCCGCAGGGTGATATGCCGTCGTTCGGGTTTATCTGCAGCCGACCAAGTGTATTAGCGATTGGAATAGGACGGACTCAAACTGGGATCCCTGGTCCGACGTTAGAACGCTCCGGGCTCCATAGCGTGTCTTCCAGTTGGAATAAAATGCGATCCCGACTTCGTCCGCTGAGATAGTTTTGACGAGAATCGCCCCAGGCCATCTTGTAAATCGATCAATTATCGTTAAAACCTACAAATATCCTTTTGACGGCTTTAGTGGTCCAACGATATCAACATGCACGTGGCTAAACCTTATATCATGCATATCAATTTGACCTTGTGCAAGCCTGGCCTGTCATCCAATTTTACTCCGCTGACATGGGAGACAAGTCCCAGCCCATTCGAGTATATCTTTGCACATACTTGGCCACACCTACTTTTTACACAAAAGCTTCTTCGTAGCTCTGCCGCTGGGATGATAGGATCGATGAAACAATTCAAAAACTTGTCGTCGCAATGGTTTTGGGTCGTAAGGCCGAATGTTGCTCGTTGAAACATCGCAATAGATAGCTGCCTCGCTGTCGTCTAAATGTAGTCTTCGTTTCGCCTTGAAGTAGATGGCTGAATTCTGCATCCCCCTTCTTCGCTAAATCTTCGATTGCCACTGCAACTGGCATTTCAATAGCGGCAATTCGGAATTTTGCGTTAGCTGTTTCGTAGTCGTTTCCGGCTATGTGAATAATATTTGTTGCAAATTGACCAATGAAATCGACTTGCCTGAGTTGCCTTGTCAGCTTTTTGATTGAAGGCGTATATGATCATGATCGTTTTTAATAATGAGTTGCCGTCCTTCAACCATGTGGGGGAAGAATTTTACGGCACTGTAAATCGCCTGCAGCTCCCGATCATAAACACTGTATTTGCAATGCGGTTCGTTAATCTTCTTGGAGAAGAATCCGAACGGTTCCCAGACGTTGTTGTTTTTTTTGTGGTAGAGAGGTGAAGGCATTTACGCCCGCCGAGTCTGGCAGTGTGGGACTCCCATGGAGGATACCCTTGGACTACCCACTTAAACACCTCCCCTGTCAATCGTTGTTGTTTAATTGCTCGAGAACTGCTCCGGTTACGGTGTCAGAAGCGTCGCATTTTCGATTGGTTGTCGGAGCAAAGATGCGTTGGCAATTTGGTGCTTGCATTCCTGGAAAGCTGCATCTGCTTATGGAGTCCATACAATGACACGGTTATCTTTTCTTCTTACTCTGCCGAGGAACCGATGGAGCGGTGCTTGAATGGCTGCTGCATTTTTAAGCAATTTCCGATTGAAATTGATCGCTTCTACAAATCTGCGCAATTCCATGACAATTGCTGGTTTTTTAAAGTTTAGGATTGTTTCAACTCTTGGCCGAATAGGCCTTATACCGTGATGATATCCAAGATATTCGATAGTCGGTTTTCCAAACGTACATTTACCTATGTTTATAGAAAGGCCATACTCACGCAGTCTGTCCAGGATGATTCTTAAATGCTCACGGTGTTATTCATGGCTTAGAGGCAATTAATACCTGTATATCGACAATGTACGAGTAACAAAAATGCAGGCCTCTTAGAGCGTGGTCAATGTAGCGCTGGAAGGTGTGCGCGGCGTTGCACAAGCCAAACGTTATCACCTTAAACTCGAATGATCCGAATGGCGTTATAACGGCAGTCTTCAGAACATCCTCAGGAACCACGGGAACTTGCTGGTATGGCCGCATCAGGTCGAGAGCCAAAAATACCGTGCATCCACTGAGTCTTTGAGCAAAGTCACTAAGATGAGCAATCGGTTAATTATCCTGGATGGTGATTGCATTCAACCGACGATAGTCGCCACAAGGTCTCCACTGGCCAGTTTCCTTTTGGACTAGGTGTAGTTGACTTGGCCACTGACCGCTTGACGGCTGACGAATTCCTTGTTGTAGCATAAATTCGAATTCTGCCTTTGCTACTCTCAGCTTCTCAGGTGTTAGACGTCTTGCCTTTTCTGCAACTGAAGGGCCCTTAGTTACAATGTGGTGGTAAATGCCATGAGCCATAACCTTCCTGGTATCAGATGTTACAGTTAAATCGGCATAATCCTTGAGCAGTTCGTAGTACTCCGAGTTTTCTTTTATCATAGTAATGATAGCATTGGCTTAGTGGGTAAATTTAACAAAAGCTCCTAATTTAGATTCGCTTTCAACCAACTTCTTCCAACATAAATCTACTATAAGGCCAAAGTGTAGCAAAAAATCTGCTCCAATTATTTGTTGGCTTACATTTGCAACAACAAATCTCCAAGCAAACGGTCTGCGAAGTCCGAGGTCAAGTTTCGTTAGTTTTTGCCCGTACGTTTTAATCAGAGAATTATTCCCGGCGGATAGCTTCACTTCCCTGGAGTGATGTAACTTTTGTCCCGTGGCAGGACTGAAATGTCGGCTCCAGTATCGATGAAGAAGCGAGTTCCGCTTTTCCGATCATGGTTGGTCGTCCTCGGCCGCCGTAATTCGGGACGACGAATTTAGTTTCCCGAATCCACTTTATCATTGGATGTCCACTGGCATGGCGGACGACAGTTCTGGGCACGCTTTCCAAAACGCTTATAGAAATAACAAAAATCCCCGTTGGCAGCACCGGAAAGGCAAATTTCTCGTATGTAGCGTAATGTTTCAAAAAAGAATTTGGCTTGCCTACTACTGGACTTCTTACTGTAATTTCTGTATTTATTAACAAAAAGAATCTGCCGCCGTTTGCATTTGGAGACCCTTCATAGAATGTTGCTCGTTGAAACATCGCAATAGATAGCTGCCTCGCTGTCGTCTAAATGTAGTCTTCGTTTCGCCTTGAAGTAGATGGCTGAATTCTGCATCCCCCTTCTTCGCTAAATCTTCGATTGCCACTGCAACTGGCATTTCAATAGCGGCAATTCGGAATTTTGCGTTAGCTGTTTCGTAGTCGTTTCCGGCTATGTGAATAATATTTGTTGCAAATTGACCAATGAAATCGACTTGCCTGAGTTGCCTTGTCAGCTTTTTGATTGAAGGCGTATATGATCATGATCGTTTTTAATAATGAGTTGCCGTCCTTCAACCATGTGGGGGAAGAATTTTACGGCACTGTAAATCGCCTGCAGCTCCCGATCATAAACACTGTATTTGCAATGCGGTTCGTTAATCTTCTTGGAGAAGAATCCGAACGGTTCCCAGACGTTGTTGTTTTTTTTGTGGTAGAGAGGTGAAGGCATTTACGCCCGCCGAGTCTGGCAGTGTGGGACTCCCATGGAGGATACCCTTGGACTACCCACTTAAACACCTCCCCTGTCAATCGTTGTTGTTTAATTGCTCGAGAACTGCTCCGGTTACGGTGTCAGAAGCGTCGCATTTTCGATTGGTTGTCGGAGCAAAGATGCGTTGGCAATTTGGTGCTTGCATTCCTGGAAAGCTGCATCTGCTTATGGAGTCCATACAATGACACGGTTATCTTTTCTTCTTACTCTGCCGAGGAACCGATGGAGCGGTGCTTGAATGGCTGCTGCATTTTTAAGCAATTTCCGATTGAAATTGATCGCTTCTACAAATCTGCGCAATTCCATGACAATTGCTGGTTTTTTAAAGTTTAGGATTGTTTCAACTCTTGGCCGAATAGGCCTTATACCGTGATGATATCCAAGATATTCGATAGTCGGTTTTCCAAACGTACATTTACCTATGTTTATAGAAAGGCCATACTCACGCAGTCTGTCCAGGATGATTCTTAAATGCTCACGGTGTTATTCATGGCTTAGAGGCAATTAATACCTGTATATCGACAATGTACGAGTAACAAAAATGCAGGCCTCTTAGAGCGTGGTCAATGTAGCGCTGGAAGGTGTGCGCGGCGTTGCACAAGCCAAACGTTATCACCTTAAACTCGAATGATCCGAATGGCGTTATAACGGCAGTCTTCAGAACATCCTCAGGAACCACGGGAACTTGCTGGTATGGCCGCATCAGGTCGAGAGCCAAAAATACCGTGCATCCACTGAGTCTTTGAGCAAAGTCACTAAGATGAGCAATCGGTTAATTATCCTGGATGGTGATTGCATTCAACCGACGATAGTCGCCACAAGGTCTCCACTGGCCAGTTTCCTTTTGGACTAGGTGTAGTTGACTTGGCCACTGACCGCTTGACGGCTGACGAATTCCTTGTTGTAGCATAAATTCGAATTCTGCCTTTGCTACTCTCAGCTTCTCAGGTGTTAGACGTCTTGCCTTTTCTGCAACTGAAGGGCCCTTAGTTACAATGTGGTGGTAAATGCCATGAGCCATAACCTTCCTGGTATCAGATGTTACAGTTAAATCGGCATAATCCTTGAGCAGTTCGTAGTACTCCGAGTTTTCTTTTATCATAGTAATGATAGCATTGGCTTAGTGGGTAAATTTAACAAAAGCTCCTAATTTAGATTCGCTTTCAACCAACTTCTTCCAACATAAATCTACTATAAGGCCAAAGTGTAGCAAAAAATCTGCTCCAATTATTTGTTGGCTTACATTTGCAACAACAAATCTCCAAGCAAACGGTCTGCGAAGTCCGAGGTCAAGTTTCGTTAGTTTTTGCCCGTACGTTTTAATCAGAGAATTATTCCCGGCGGATAGCTTCACTTCCCTGGAGTGATGTAACTTTTGTCCCGTGGCAGGACTGAAATGTCGGCTCCAGTATCGATGAAGAAGCGAGTTCCGCTTTTCCGATCATGGTTGGTCGTCCTCGGCCGCCGTAATTCGGGACGACGAATTTAGTTTCCCGAATCCACTTTATCATTGGATGTCCACTGGCATGGCGGACGACAGTTCTGGGCACGCTTTCCAAAACGCTTATAGAAATAACAAAAATCCCCGTTGGCAGCACCGGAAAGGCAAATTTCTCGTATGTAGCGTAATGTTTCAAAAAAGAATTTGGCTTGCCTACTACTGGACTTCTTACTGTAATTTCTGTATTTATTAACAAAAAGAATCTGCCGCCGTTTGCATTTGGAGACCCTTCATAGAGGCGCAAATATTTTGCTAATTAAATTGAGTTGCACCCGTATGGATCACATATTGAAAATCGGCGGGTAATAAATTGTTATAAACATATTTAGAATGGGTTCGCCCTTCTCATATTTGCTGTTTATACATTTCGCAGTGGTTACCACACAAAGGCGATAACTTTTTGGCTTAAATAACTCGAATAGTTAATTTCAAAAGATTCCAATAAAAGTTTAATCAGCACTTGCATTGCCATTAATATATACATTTTCGATTCTTTTCTGAACCACAATGGGCCGTCATTTTGAATTTTTATTGAAAACGGCAGCTAAAAATATTAAGCTGTAAATTTTCGAATTTTTTATTTGTCATCCGATTTACATAATTAAATTAGCTTACCTTAATAACTTATCATTTCAAGTTTTATCGGAATCTGTTGAGAAACTTGGCTGCTAGAGGGCTACAGAAATAAAAAAAATGTTTATGTCACCCCCCCTGAATGGCGAGACCCCTTTAAACACTTTAAAATATTTTTTTACGCTGCAAATTTCAAGAGGCACCACTTTTGACCTACGCAGAAAATTTCCTCACTCATGTGGTTTGCGAGAAAACTTGTGACGCACGAACAAACGGACGGACGGATAGACAGACAAGTCGCGATTTGATATTTTTTTAGGTATTGTTAAAAATATTTTACAATATTTAAAAAAAGTCTGATTTATAAATACTTTCAAGATAAGTCATTTAAAACGTTTCCATGAAAAAAATCATTATTTCAGTTGCTACTAAAATAGCGAATTGCGCTTGCCTTCTGACCTTTTGGGGCCGCCATTTTGAATGTATGCATTTGATTTTGGACTATTTCAAATCCTTGTGGGCTAGAACCTCATCAATTAATGTGCCAAATCTCGTTCAAATCGGAGTTTCACTCTAGACAGGGCAAAATAATTCAATTTTTAAGTGAAAATGGCAGCTAAAAATATTGGGTTTTAAATTTTCGACTTTTTTATTTTTCACAGAGATCCATAATCTCAAGTTTCATCAAAATCCGCTGGAAAATGTGACCGCTAGAGTGCCACAAAAAAAAATTCTCCCGAGAAATTTACCTTAAAAACCGTCGTTGGTTCGTGATTTTGATCGACCTCTTTTGGTCATAGGTCTGGAGCGTGAACAGTTTCGAGTACACAACTCCAGGCGATCCATTTGATTTACTAGTTGAGTTATAATATCATTCGTTGACTCTCTGTGGACTGCCGGAATACCGGAAGGCTGATGAAATTCGATCATCAAATCCACCATTTTCGGCAATTTTTCAATGTCGGCCTCGCTCGATATTGCAAGTACGACACGAATATTTTCCGGCACTTGTTCCAGGAGCAGCGGTCGCAGCATTGCGAAAATGAGTGGCATGAATTTGTCCAGCAGCACCAGCTATTGGTACACCAGGAATCGGCACCTGGCCTGCTGGCGGAGGTGGTTGCTGGCCAACTAGTCCAGAGTATTGCGAAGATCCTGTAGGTGATGCGAAGGCTTCCTTCCATCCGGATTTAGTCCTTATAATAAGTGCCTCAACTTAGACTCGGTGGATTCCGCAAACGACGTCAAAATTCGTTGCTTCACTGCTTCGTATTCGTTTTCAGCTGGTGGGTTCCGTGCGATGGAGATGACATGCGGCAGAATATCGGCCTTTTCATACTGAATCACATATTTGAACTTTGTTTCGTCCTGTGTTATGTTATGCGTATGAAATGCAGCTTCAACTTGGGCGAACCAAAACTCTGGATCCGGCTTATAAAACGACGGGAATTTTGTTATCCTTGATGTTTCGACAAATAAATTGATTGTTGAACGACTAGGCGCAATTGGTGGTGGTGCCTTCGCGTTTTTAGGAGTTTTCGGCGTCTCCAGGTTAGTTTCGGTAGCCATATTTCTTGGCGTCACTTCGCAAACTACACAAAAGTATTTAAGTCTAAATTTAGCGTTTATTCTCCACCCGATCACGTCGGGCTCACCAAATGTGGGCATTTAGTCTATAATGTGAACGCAGAACACAATTTTAAATATAACAATGATTTATTACCCACACAAAATACATAAAACTGTTGAAATAATTTATTTGCGGTCTAACGATGCCGGCTGTAGCAGGAAGAAGGAAATCTTGTACTCTGTTAGCGGTGGACACCGGGACTTTATTCAGTAGTAGATGTGTTAATCACTACACAGTAAACATAGGTACACATATGTGGACCCAGGTTCTGAAGATGTTATGCGCATACTCACAGTACGTGGTGTACTGCATGGTCCCCCATCCAAATATTTATCAATCATCAACTAGAGCTATTTCAACTACCGTAAAATTGCTTGAACTATTTATTTACCTTGTTTTAACAGTAAAACTGCCAATTCGGGATGAAGTTAACCAGACTCCGACCGTATTTTTCAGTGCATTGCATATATAGTGAAGGTAGTTTTCGTAATCGTCCATGAATTGTTTGATAATAAAGAAAGGTTGTCCCACTCTCTTGGCGCCCAGCATTTATCGGCACAATTGTTAATCCAATGTTTGGAGTCTATTTCAATTTGATTTTAAATGTTTGTGTACTTCATTTCAGCATGATCTTCTTTTAAATTGTTATTGTCGCTAATAAGTATGTTTATACCTGTTAATTGAATACTGGTATAAGTATCAACGGAGGTTTTTATTGAATAATCAATATATTGTTTTCAACATCAACATATTGTTCTCAGAATAAATTAAGTACCGACAACTTGAACATTTTTTACTCACAATATTAATTTGAACTTGAATTTGCATGGAAAATCTCACTTGAACATTTTTTTTTTTATTAGGAAGGCATGTCGTTTTGGGATGCGCCCATATTCTCATCAGGCATCAGCTCATGGGTGCATCAACTGATGGAACCACTGTGGAGATGAGAGATGTATTTTCGATTTTCATTTAATGCGTGTAAAGTCAATTAGCTTTTGGATGCACGAATTATATTCATGGCTAAGTCCATTTAACCTCAACGAATGAAATTTTGTTTTTGGTTATCAGCCTTTCCCTTGTTGCATACAGATTATAAGCAGTCGATCAGGAGAGGCTGCTCCTGAAGAGATAAGCTGGTGACCCCGTCAATACTGCTTAGTTTATTGTTTTACTAGGTTAAACTCGTCAAGTTTCCATCCTTTAGTTCAGTGAGTGGTTTATTTCAGTCACTTTAACTACTTTAGGTTTGACATTCCCTTTGTAGTGCAACGACCTTCTTCAGGGAAAGTAACGGTTGTTTTTTAAATAATGTTTACGTTCATCTCAAGCCTCCGTGTCCGCTAACTTTAACGATACAAAAGTTTTGTACTACTGTAGAGTCGCTTAATTGGCACATAATAGAACGTTGCTAAAGATAATAAAAGTTAATCGAAATGTCTTGTAGAGTAGAGTGCGCATGATAACACTAACCCGCCTCATATAATCCCGCCAATAGATATTCGAGAAGCTTGCGTACACGGTCGTCAAGTGAAGCTAAACACGGTCGATGCCCACATGAGTTGATGCCTGATGAGAATATGGGCGCATTTTGAGACCATCTTCTCAATAATAAAATTTTCCCTAGTGATATTTTCCATTATTAGCACGGATAAAAGCCTTTACAAATCACTTTCCGCTATCGGAGTCTACTCAATATTTCGCTAACCTCGATATCCTGTTGTATATAATTTGTATAACATACAACAAGGTAAAAATTGATCACCAAAAATAAAATTTCATTCAAGTACAGATATCTCAAATATGTATTAAAAAATAAACTAAAGACTTAAAGGCTGAGACAAACTTTCTTTCAAAAGATCAAGATTCAGTCATGCAACTAATTATGTTCAAGTTTTATTAAATGTCTGTTCAAACCCAACTGAGAATTAAATGAGTTTTTCGAAGATAATTGCTATAAAATGTTGTGTTGAGTGGTATTGCTCGAAATATTGTCGAAAGCAGGTAACGTTTCGAAACCCTGTTTTTTTATATTTCATTATTTTATTTATTTCAAATTTGAACGGAAATTCAAGCAACCAAACCTTTTTATGGAAGCTACAATACTCATTCTTGATCTTTAATTATTACAGCTATGCGAACGACTATGGCCACGGCTTCCACAATGACGCCACGAATACATCGGAAAGGATTTCGTACGCCTTCAAAACGACATCCTGGAAAAGTCTTACCTGGAAAACTACATTCTATATCAAGGGTAAGCTACTTTTCTTTTAATTATTGCCTATTTCATAAATTTATTTTCTGTGTCACTGTATGTATTCTCAGCTCCTCTGATCAATCGGTCTAGAACAAAAGTGTCGGGTTTCCAATGTCCTTTAATTGCGGAACACACTCTTCAAGCATTAATGAAATACTCAAATATGGCTCTATTTTTCAAGGTGTGGATTATCAAACCATCCGCTCCGAAAAATTCTCCTTGGGTGATTACTCTTTCAACTATCCCCATATAGGGGATGTAATGACATTTCTACCATGTGAAAAGTTGCTACTTGATAACTCTTCATCGAATTTTCAGAAGAACGTTTTTAAACTTGACCCAATCTGTCCATTTTTCAGCCTGACGGAGAAACCTTTCAAAATAAGCCTTGATGTCGCCAACGGGGCTCGACTTTTTGGTTGCACCAAACATCACTTAAAATATGAGCAAGTGGATAGACAGAACTACGCTCATTTCAGAAGGATTTTGTACCTAACCGGCGATATAAAGACACTTTGAATGTTTTAACTGCTGAAATTTTAATGCCATGCACAACAAATACACTTTTGCTTGAAAAGAAAAAGTAGTCCGTATGGTGTAGTGGTTAGAGCCCTCATCCCGTAAGCCGAAGGTCCCTGGTTCGAGTCTCGTTGGCGGCAACGAGATTTAGTTCGAGTGATTCTTCGGTCGGACAATAAGCCCGTTCAGTTAAGATATCTGCTGGTTTGAAAATCAGAACGTATCGCAGCTGGGTGGACGGACAAACGGCGAAAGCGTGTTATTGACCATTTCACCTTGTGGAGTGTCGATACATTCGATCATGATAATGAGTATCTAAGCGATGATACTTAGTATCTTGTTTTTTTTTATGAAATACCAGTGTTACTCCATTTTAACCGGCAACTATTTCGTTGCAATATTACTAAAATCATTGACTAACTGGAAGCTCAAATATATTTGTATTCTTCATCTTATCTGAAAATTAAGAAGGGATCCAATCAATTGTGTAGTGTCTGGCTCGAAAGTGGTAGAAAACCGTGTATGATTTTTGGAATTGGAGAAAATTCAAACGGCTATAACTTCTGCATACGAGTATATGATTCGATTTTATTGAAACTTGTGGAATGTAAAGACCTTTCTAGAACTAGTTCAGTATCTAATTGAATTCAATTTAATGATACTATACAATTTACAAATCACAAAGTTCAAGTTATTCGATCTATCTCCATAACTTTCTCACGTCTGTATTTCAGATGCTCATCTTTAGTATTTCGGTAATAAATTCGATCAAGCGTAAATAACACATATCTTAAATGTTGAGTTGGGAAAAATAACACAAATTTATTCAATACTCTCATTTAAAACTGCCGCTATTTTGTTTTACGATTACTAATGTCACACGTTGAACAAATTCACTAATATTTTTTGTTGTAATGCAGGAAAATTCAAACTACAATAACATCGTTAAATACAGTTCGATACTTCTGAAATTCTCAAGAAATAGCCACCTGGGTGCTCAATTTCATTCAATTGAAGGGTACCCTTGCGATGTTATTCGAGAAAATGTAAAATTGATAAATTGTACTGTTACCAACAGAGTTGATCGAATTCTGGCTTCTGAGGTATTTGTTGTTGTTCTACTCGTAAAGGCCAACTCCTATAATTTTTTCAGATTTGCGGATGAAAGATGTCCAATCGCGAGTAGGGTCCGCGAAAATTTCGTACATTTCCCCCTCTCCTACCTCACTCGCCACAGATTAGGTAATTTAAAGATCTGTTTTGAAAAGATCTCATTAAGCTGAATAAATAATTGTTCACCCCAAAACTTTCAAGCAGTTATTCTTTTTTGACCTTATCCCAAAGTTTGATGTCTGTAGCTTCTATAGTTTCTGAGAAAAACTGCTGTGACATGCAGACCAACGGGCGGACATACAGACAAATAAAGGAACTGATTTCAATAGGATAGTACAAAAGTACAAGATCCTAAAAATAAACAGGACTTATTATTTCGATGGTTCCAATGGAAAACCCTTTACTTGAGCTTTTTTGAAGCTTCCGGCAAACAGCGCCTCCAACTGTCTCGTTCCATTGACCCGGTCCTCCAATTTTGAACCCCGAGTAGCGATGAACTACCTTCGTCGACCGAGTCAGACCAGCATTTCCTCAGTTTCCCCACCGGTCTTTGGCCTCCAATCCTCTCAACGAATAGCTTTTTGGGTTGTTTGTCCATACGATTCATGTGCTCAGCCCATTGCAGCTTCCGCAGTCTTACAATCCTAGCGACTTCCGGTTCGTCAAAAATTTCATACAGCTCATGGTTGCATCGAATTCGCCATTGGTCCCCGTCTAGCTTCGCTCCGATTTTTCGCCTCTGGACCCGTCACTCAAAGGTGTTCAATATGTTTTTGGATGCATGGATTAGGGTCCATGTTTCTCATCCATAGCATAACACAGGTCTTATCACAGATTTGTATACTTCCAGCTTTGTTTTCCTGTGTATGCAGCTGGTCTTCAAGATCGTTAAAACTGAAAAAAATATTTTATTTGCGAGCTGTATTCTTCGGCGTATTTTGTCTCTTTCATTACTGGTTCTCGTTATTTTGGCGCCTTAATACATAAACTCGCTCGTATTTTCGATTTTGTATTCGCCAAGTATGATATTTTGTGTATTTGCAGTATTAATTTTAGTTCGCTGTGGAGTTTCAGAAAGAGTTCATTGGCAGTTTTTAATGACCGTGACAAAATGTTGATGTCGCCCGCATAGGCTACTACTTGGCTCGACTTGTATAGTAATGTATTTCGTGTGTCGACAGGTAGCTTCTTTATGACTTACTCCAGAGCCAAATTGAATAGCAGTGGGGCCAGCTCATTGCCGTGCTTTAGTTTGATATTTATGTCAAAGGTGTCGATGAGTTCGTGGTTGATGCAGACTTTGGAGGTCGCCGCCGTCGTTGTCGGACTAATTTGGCTGGGATGCCAAAGCAAAGCATTATTTGGTACAGTACGTAACGATCAATACTGTTGTATGCTTGCTTATAGTCAACGAGAATTTAGTGTACGTCTATGTAGAACTACCAGCATTTTTCAAGTACCTGCTTGACAGTGAACAATTGGTTTATTGTCGATCTACCAGCTCTAAAACCACCTTGATACTCCGCAATAATACTGTTCGCATATGAGCCGATTTTATTTTTTAGGATCTTTGTAAATATTTTGTACGCCGTACAAAGTAGTGATATGCCTCTATAAATTTGGCACCGTAGCTTATCACCTTTTTTTATGGATAGGGAATATAATTGATCGGCACCACTCTTTCAGCATATGTTGTTGTTGCCAAATGTGCTGAATGACTTTGTGAATAGCTTGATGAACACTGCTGCCACAATATTTAATGAACTCTACTGGAATGTCATCGATGCCCATCGCTTTATTATTATTTTAGGCCTTGATAGTAGAGCAAACTTCATGCAGAGTTGGTGGGGCCAATGGAAGCCCTCCACAAACATCTACAGGCTCCGATATTTTTGAGCTGTGCGGAGGATTAAAAAGGTTCTTGATATATGATGCCCATCTTTCCTTAATTTTGGTCTCATCAGCCATTTGATTACCGTTTTCATCATGACAGAGCGTGGTTTTGGGCTGATAACCATGTTTCAGGCTTTGCACTACTTTTTATGCGTGTCTTGTGTTGTTGCTCGCTAGACACATCGTTACTTCTCAATTGGTCGTCAAATTATTTTCTTTTCTTTATTCTAATTATTTTGTTCGCTACTCTTCTGAGATTTTCATAATTTTCTCTCTTCGTCGAATACCTACGAATTCCTTGTACGCCTGATTCTTTTTATCTAATGCATTCTGAAACTCATCATCGAACCAATCATTTCTTTTGTCCAGGGCTTGATCCGCTTTCACTTCCATCTAGAGGTCGTTTTCAGCGATGCATCTGATAAGATGGGAGCCAGCTGGTTGTCGAGGGTCTCCGTGAAATTTTTTGCCACAGACGCCGTTTAGAGCCTTTCGATGTCAAATTTTTGTAGCGGGCTGGTCTTCGCCGAATACGCCTTTAACACAAGACATCAATAAATTAATTTGATCAAGTAATGACCTGAGTTACAATTGGCTCCTCGGTATGTACGGACTGTTAGACGAGAACTTGGTCGATTTGATTTTGTTTGTTGCCATCCGGTGATACCCAGGTAGTTTTATGAATACTTCGATGTGAGAAGAAAGTTGACCGTATGACTAGATTTGTGACGCCCCTTTTAATAGGGCAGGACCCTGCTAAAAAACCATTGAAAAATTTAATGATACCCAAGCTTTCAATAGCATTCGCGCAACGACCCTTGAACGTTGCAGTCGAATTCAAAGTGATCGCTAGTTACTTTATTGGGAATAATCTATTAACTTTTGACTTCTTTAATTTTTGTTTACTGTGCAAGTAAAATGTAAAAGTGAGTGTTAGACCAATTGATAGTGCCAACCTTGTTAATAACAGGAAAAGAAACCGTATCCATCCCCAGTAGGAATGCTCCTCAGAGACCATTTTAAAAGGGGTAAAAATACCGCGACATCATCCAAAATGTTAGTGAACCAGCTGCTAACAACTGAAAAACGAAGGTGAGAACTTCTCCAATTACTTTCCCCGAGTTGCCGCGCGACACAATTGAGACGATTATGAACGAATTAAAAATCTCTTCATATTCCATTAAGATTATGTCAATCGAAAGACGTCTCTTCCTCGCGAATATTGAAGGTTTCGAAAATGTTCAAAAGCACTTAAACTTTTAAAAAAGTCAACTACTTCACGTTTCAACATGCAAAATTGTGCTTTCAGGGCTTCATGAAATGCCCATAGAAAATCTCAAGAAAAAACTAAAATCTGAACATAATATTACAACTATAGATATAAAAATGTTAAAGTCAAGTGTCCAGCATTGTGGCAGTGTTTACTATTTACTATATCTGCAACGCGGCACCAAAATCAACGAGCTACGCAAAATAAAAGCAATAGCACACACAATCGTAAGCTAGAATTTTTTAGCAACAAAAATAATGGACCATCTCAATGCCATAATTGTTTGCGCTATGAACATGGGTCATCGAACTGCCACTTACCTACAAAGTGCTTAATTTGTGGTGGTGAACATAACTACACTGCATACACTCTCACCGACGCTCAACGTGATAAAATAAAATATTGCAATTGTGGTGGTGATCACTACTCTAACGCGACTACGTGCAAAGCAAGAAAAGCTTGAAAAACAAAAAGCGCCAAGTAAAATGCAAATGGTAAACATTCAAAACCGCTTCAGTAATCACGATCAAAATTGTCCATCTTTATTAATCCGATCAGCAAAAACAACCCACATAAATGAGAAAGCTCCACAAAATCCACCTAACAGTCAATACTACAATTCTATTCTGAAGTCAAGACAACAACCGAGCTCATCCCAAAACTCATCGCATTTGAACGACAATTTATTCTCTCCTGCATTATTATTGGATGTATGCCAGGGATTAATTGAAAATCTTGCAAAATGCAAATCCAACTGATCAGTTTAATGTTATTGTTAGTTTAGCAGTTAAGTTACTTTGTGAATAATAATCTTAAAATTTTATACTGGAATGCAAAAAGCATCAAAAATAAATCATTAGAAGCATTCGATTTTAGCACTAAAAACAGTATAGATGTTTTTGCTATTACAGAAACCTGGCTAAGAACGCACGACAAGCTCTCTCATCCTAATTATACAATTTATAGAAAAGATAGAACAGGAAAAATCGGGGGGGGGGGGGCGTACCACTTGCCACCAATAAATCTCTTAAACATCGCAATTTAACTTCCTTTGATTCAGCACTAATGGAAAGCATTGGTGTTTTGATTCAAGACATAAATTAAAAAATGTATTCTCTCTATTTTCCAGGCACTAAGATGACCAATGAAAAACTAGAACAATACAAAAGATATCTCAAAATGTTTATTATTAACAACGATAGATATCTCCTTTGCGGCGACATGAATGCTTTGCATCAGCAATGGAACTGTGTGCGTTCAAAGAAGATAGACCGAGCTCTTTATAGCCTGATGACTGTATAAAACATCTTCGTGCATTAACCAAGCGAGCCAACATATTACTCTCATCGAGGAGCTGGTTCAACTTTGAACGTTGTACTCAGCGATGGAAGCTCTAATATATCCGATCTTTGTGTCTTGCAAGCTCTTTCTTCTCCTCATTTACCTATAGTGTTTTCAGTACAAAGTGGCGAATGTTTTGAAAGACAATATCAAATGGCTCTTCAATATAAGAAAACGAATTGGCTTAAGTTCAAGAGGTTCATAAACGATAGCATTTCTTTGACTCCAAGCAGTGAAACTGCCATGAAAACTGTGCCCGAAATAGATACACAAATATCTAAACTTAACAAAATTATTTGGGAAGCAATCAAAAGAAGCATTTCTACGAAGATAATTCGCTAGAATTGGATGCAGAAATATAAAGATTGATAAGACAAAGAAATTTTCTCAGACGACAGTGGCAAAGAACAAGAGATCCATACATTAAACAAGGTGTCAACAGTTTAAAGGTAGCCATAAAACTAAAAATATGGAACTTACGCAACGAAAGCTGGAATTCAATGTTTGGCAAGCTTAAATATAATGCTCAAAATATTTGGAGGCTAAGCCAAACCCTTAAGGGGCGCCGAAATCGACTTCCACATCAACTTGAAATAAGCAATGGTATTCGTGAATACTCTAACGTAGGAAAAGCTGAGCTCTTCATTGATACATTCCATTCAAACCACAACATCACCAAAGGTATGCACAGCATTGACACAGAGATTGCGGTTGCTAATAGTCTGAAATCTTTACCTCTATTGAGCTCTAGCTTCCTGCCTCTGAAATGGTTAAACCAACCGAATTAATCGAAATTCTAAAGAAGTTGAAGAACAACAAGGCCCCTGGTATTGACAATATACCAAACATTGTCCTAAAAAACTTGCCTTAAAAAGTGTTAATATGCCACATTTTTAATGCCTGTCTCAACACTAGCTACTTTCCTTCGCCATGGAAACAGGCGATGGTAATCTCCATGCACAAACCAGGCAAGAATCAACTACTCCCTATGATATAAACCAGTTAGCTTATTACCATCCATAGGCAAAATGTTCGAAAAAACAATACTGAAGCGGGTTTATAAATTAGTTGAAGTGACCAACATAATACCAAACTTCCAGTTTGGCTTCAGGCATACGCATTCGACCAAACTACAGCTCTATCGTGTCACATAAGATGTACATCGGACACTTAGACAAAAACCCTCCGTAGGGATTGTTTTCCTTGCCATTGAAAAAGCGTTTGACTCTGTTTGGCATGATGGACTTCTATACAAATTAATGGGCCTAAAATTCCCGCCATGCCTAATTAATATCACCCAGTCTTTCTTAAAGGATAGGAAGTTTTCAGTTAAAATGAGAAAGACCCATTCCAAAAAGCGTCATGTAACAGCAAGAGTCCCTCAAGGTTCTTGCCTCAGCCCACTGCTCTTGCCTATGCCTGCCAACTGTAAGATGGGTACATTTGCAGATCACACCTTTATACAGAGTCAACAGACCCCACAGAAATAATAAAAAAGATGAAAACACATTCGGTAGCCTATACCAACATTTTCACCGTTGAAAAATTAAAACTAATCTGACCAAAACGATAGCCCTATATTTCGCTAAGAAAAGGAAGCTTTGTCTGCTTCCTAACCGAAGTTTAAATTTTTTGGGACAAGCTTTCCGTGGTCGAAGGAAATCGCTTATCTGGGACTTCTCCTTGACATAAAATCAACGTTTAAAGATCACAGTGAACACACTTGTACTAAGGTTTCAAAGGGAATCTTAACCCTGTATCCTCTACTAAATCACAAATCACTCCTTAATACTAAAAACAAAATTCTTTTGAATTAACTAAATTCTTTCGTATAAAATGGTGATTCAACCCATTATGCTATATGGAGCTCCTGCATGGAACTCATGTGGAAACTACCTGAAAACAAAGCTTCAAGTCATGCAGAATAAATGTTTAAAACGTTCACTCGATAAACTTTTTATTTTTCGACTGGAAAATTACATCGGATAGCTGGAATTCGCAAAATAATAAAGCTCGCGCAAATACGAAGAGAAAAATTGATGGCCTGATCAGCCATTTCATCCAACCTCCTAATTGCATCACTCTCGGATAGAAATATTGCTTAGCTATCATGCGTTCTTAGTCTAGTCAGCACATTTAAGCTATGGTAGCTTAAGTTAGTTTTTAAGAATAGGATAAGTTAGTTATAAGTAAGGTTTTTTTATTAAAAATTTTTCCTTCAGCTAAACAAACCATTTGTTAACAAAATATTTGTAGCTAGGCTTAAATTTGACTTAAGGGTGTAATGAATTGTATTCAGGACCCCTAACATAAGATCCCAAATTGTACAAAATGAAAGTATTAATAAATATATTACTTACTACTAAAAAGCTGTAGTGAATAGCTATCTCATATGTCCGTAAAGGACCGCAGCGATGGTCTGCTGCCTCGGCAGAAGAAGATGTAGGTATCCGCCGAGAATGCCCTTGTCTGGGGACGCGTGAATGCGCTGGCAGGCTAGCATTGCGGTGTCGTGAGGCGGGTTCATTCCCCCCAGCACAAGGACCCACTACAAAAGAATTTCGCATTCACGAATTTCTGGGGTCAAAAAAGAAAGGCGATCGAAGTCGCAAAAATTGTAGGCAACCATACAGAGGGGAAATGACTTGTTCAGAGAACAAGTGAAACAAGTAAAAATGGGCGGACTTAGGGTAACTTCGTCTTTACCCGACGAGGCTCATGGCCCACAAATAAGAGAGGGGCAACCGGGTGGTGATGGTGCCCCCGCGCACCCGCCCAACCGGATCAGAATCCATAAACGTTGCAGCGGCCAGGTATTTCTCTTCTGAGTGGAAAACTCAATACAACTTAACTTGCATGACACTTCCCATCAGAGGAGAAGTACCCCGGTGACCAATTTATGCCATAGAGTTATGCAATTCGATCACATAACCCTATGCCATAAAGAGGCACCTTGGTCGGGCCACTCAACCCGCGAAGTCACCTGAAACAAAAGGAGGTTAGTCGGTGCCCGATGGCTGGCTCATGTCTGGCGTAGAGAGCCTACCATCGTACCGGGTCCTATACCCGGTCAGAGCAGAAGGAATGGAAAAACGGGATATAAGTTTAATTCAACATTCCTTTATTTTCGTTTGCTTCTGACATGCCGATTGGAATCATTTCATTATAAATTGTAACATTTTTCGCTATAAGCAATGTATCCGAAAGATTTTTGCTTTTTCTCAGTTAAAACAAAGATAATCAAATTCTAATGCTTTATTGGTATTATTTAAGGGAGATAAATATGAATATTTATTAAAAATATGATGAAAAGGTAACAAAAAGAGTGTATACAAAAATTCAAGCGCAAATAAACTATAAAAAAAAATTTACATAAAAAAATAATTTGCAATAAAAACTACAAAAGGGTACTAACCCACATCCCCACGAGCGCTCGAGAACGATGTAGGTATCCTAACAACTGAAAGGATATGAATTTCTGTAACCTGCTTATTATTTCCGTTCGGTTATTGAAAAAAAACAACAACACCAAAAAAGGTATAATATTAATGAAAAAAACTATTTCTCCTCCCGGTATCTTCACATTCGGTGCATTTTGCGTTTTGTAGATTTTATATTTTGTTGTAGATCTTAGTTTCTTTAAAACCAACATTTAAGGCGCAGCCCCCAGTGAAACTGAAAATTTGGGTAAACTTTACAGCCGTTTACCTCGGGAACGTTACGAATATTTGCAAAAATTTTTTAGCAAGAAGTCACAATGAACCTTTGGTTATCGAATCAACTCATTACATTTTGCAAAAAGTTTGCTGCAAAAGCTATTAAATTCAAACAAAATAGCATGTTTTCGTTGAAAAATGTAGTAGATCTCGGAAACTACTTAACGTACCGAGTTGATTTAAGCTACAGTTCTTAGATCTAAATCATTTGCAGTGAATTAACTCATCAAAAATTTAAAAAAGTTTTTTGTAAAAAAATTTCTAGAACAAAATGTGTAATTTGCACACACTGAACAAATATCATGCATGAACATTGATTTGTATCAAATTTCTACATTTTGTTCTAGGAATTTTTTTGCAAAAAAGTTTTTTAAATTTTTGATGAGTTAATTCACTGCAAATAATTTAGATCTAACAACGGTAGCTTAAATCAACTCGGTACGTTAAGTAGTTTCCGAGATCTACTACATTTTTTAACGAAAACATGCTATTTTGTTTGAATTTAATATCTTTTGCAGCAAACTTTTTGCAAAATGTAATGAGTTGATTCGATAACCAAAGGTTCATTGTGACTTCTTGCTAAAAAATTTTTGCAAATATTCGTAACGTTTCCGAGGTAAACGGCTGTAAAGTTTACCCAAATTTTCAGTTTCACTGGGGGCTGCGCCTTAAAAGGTAGAACTTTGTAGATGTTTTCTTTCACTTTTAATTTTTTTTTTTTTGTTTTTAAATAAATTATTGACTTTCCAGTTTTGTCACACGATCGATTAAGTCTTTAAGACTTTACAAGATCGCGTTTATCCGCAACCTGAGTTTCACGAAGTATGGGATCTGTGATCCGAAATTGGAATGAATGGTATGGGGAGAAAACTTAATCCATCAACACCCGGTTACCCCTCTCTTATTTGTGGGACATGAGCCTCGTCGGGTAAAGATGAAGTTACCCTAAGTCCGCCCATTTTTACTAGTTTCACTTGTTCTCTGAACATGTCATTTTCTCTCGGTATGGTTGCCTACAATTTTTGCGACTTCGGTCGCCTTTCTTTTTTAACCCCAGAAATTCGTGAATGCGAAATTTTTTTTTGTAGTGGGTGCTTGTGCTGGGGGAATGAACCCGCCCCACGACGCCGCAATGCTAGTCTGCCAGCGCATTCACGCGTCCCCAGACAAGGGCATTCTCGGCGGATATCTACACCTTCCTCTGCCGAGGCAGCAGACCATCGCTGCAGTTCTTTACGGACATATGAGATACCTATTCACTACAAAGCTTTCAATGGATTATTACTTCTGATCCGCCTACACAATTTGGTGTCTGTAGCTGCTATAGTTTGGGAGAAAAACTGCTGTAATATACAGAGGGATAGTAAGACTGGCACACCGATTTCAATAGAGCTTTGTACAAAAACTCTTAAAAATCACTTGCACTGACCCAAATTAATTGCAGCGAGTTGAAGCAATCTTTTCTAATTAGATTACTACATAATAAAAGAGCATAGAGAACATTTGCCTGTATTCAAGTACTTCGAATAAGAAAGTTAAAATTTTATCTCCAGTTTTGTAATTTTGGTAACAGGAACTTGGCAATCTTTTTCAACAAACTTACGCACAATCTGAATAGCACACTTAAAAAGAGTGTATAATGGAGACTATAAGTACCAGAAAAAATTTGCATCGCTCCAAAAATATATCCATCATAGTTTCAAAAAACAGCTCCAATACCATTATTCAATCTATTCTCATTACGAAATGACGCCAGGCATTAAAACAAAGATAAATCTCACCATTCTTTAAAATGATGACAACATTTGGATATATTTATAGATTAATATACTTATACTATCAAACTCCCCAATATCTCGCTATTTATATTTTTTGGCAATTCAACAAGTATTCAACGTCTGCATCACTTCTTTCTCCCATTCAGGTCGGACCCGGCAAAATTCCACCCGGAAAGCGTATCAACCCACGACCACATCCACCACCCTGTGATAATTCTAATGATAGCGGATTTGGTTTTGATCAACACGTCGAAGTTCAACAATCAATGGCACGTAGTGCTACATCGTCCAGGTACGTGATGAGAACCAGAGCAGAGATTGCATATTGATATAATTGTTTTGAAGCTCGAATAATTATGTGCTTAAATTGAAATAAAATAGATGTAAATAGGTGTAAGTGAGGCTTTTTGGTTGCACATTTATTTAGTTTATAAAATTCGAATTTCATCATTCATCGATCAATATCAGCAATTGCACATAAATGTACTTTTTTTTATGTTTAACATTTTACATCGACATTTATTGTCTTTAAATAATGTTGCAAAATTTTCATCATCATTCATGACTTCCATGTTCATTCTAATTTTATTAAAGCTAACGAGTTAGATATTCAGACAGCTCATGCAACTGTAAAGTTGGTCGGAACAGGTATGCATTATTGTATTTTGTTAGAATATTATTTCCCCAAAAAAAGGAATTTAGAAAAATACTACCATTAGTTTGAGTCTTTTTTTAAATTATCTATGAGTACACTCAATATTTTCACTTAACCTTGAGTATAATGTCAATTATTTCATTTTATTGATTAGAAATAAATTGTCAAATAAGATTCTTCTCTAATTAGTGCTATCTCTGTCCCTTTTTCTATGGTAAACATAATAAAACCAAAATCATTCCATCCTACAAAGACAAATTCAGGTTACTTCTCCTTCTTATTCGTAGCACTACAACCTCTTTCGGGCCTTCGCTCCATGCAAAAAAGTCCTCCAACTGTCTCGGTCCTTTGGCCGCGTCCTTCAATTTCGAAACCCTAGCAGCCATGAACTGTCTTCGTTGACCAATTCAGACTAGCGTTTCCTCGATTTCCTCGCTGGTCACCGCTTTTCAGTTCTCCCAACGAATTCCTTTTTGGGTATCCGTTGTTCGTCCATACGGTTCAAATGGCCAGCCCATTGCAGCTTCCGCAATCTTACAATTGTTAAGACCTCCGGCTCGTCAAAAATTTCATTCAGCTCATGGTTGTATCGAATTCGCCATTAGCCCCCATCTAGCTTCGCTCCAATTATTCGCAACAGGACCCATCTTTCAAGGGTATTATATGTTTGCGGATGCTTGCGTTAGAATCCATGTTTCACACCCATAGTAAAGGACAGCTCCTATCAGAGATTCATATACTTGGAGCTTTGTTTCCCTGTCTTCAAGATCGTCAAAACTGAATAAAAAACGTTGTTTGCGAGCTGTATTCTTCGGCGTATTTCGTCTCTTTCATTACCGATTCTCGTTATTTTGGCGGCTCAATACACAAATTTCCCCACAAGTGTGATTTTTTGTGTATTTCAGGTATTTTTCCTTGACTGCGTCATGAGCTTTGTTTTACTCTCATTGACTTGTGTCTACTAATTTTGCTTCGCTATCCAGTTTCAGGAAGAGTTTTTTGGAAGTTGTTAATGACCGTCACAAAATGTTGGCATAGGCTACTACTTGGCTGGATTTGTATAGTAATGTACCTCATGTATCGACAGGTGGCTTTCTTGTGACGTACTCTAAAGCAAAATTGAAAAGCAATGGAGCCAGCCCATCTCCCTGTTTTAGTTCGTTAATTTTGTAAAGCGGACTGATTTGGCTGGGATACCTAAACAAAGCATTATTTGGTACAGTTCGTTACAATCAACACAGTCATATGCTTACTTAAAGTCATCGAAGATTTGGTGTACGTCTATGTTGAACCTCCAGTATTTCCCAAGTACCTACTTGACAGAGAACAATTGGTCTATCGTCGATCTACCTGCTCTAATGCCACCTTCATACATCCCAACAAAAGTGCTGGCGTATAAACGGTACAAAGTAGTGATATGCATCTAAAGTTATCGCACTGTAGCTTGTCACCGTTTTTTTGGGAATAGGAAAAATAATTGATGAGGTTAATATTGGAACACAAGTCCAGCCAAACTTTCCAATTGGCACTTACAAATCTTCCTTCTTCTATTGAAATTTGTCATCACGCTTAAATTGCACGATTTGTATAGAAGTCAGCCATTTTTTCACCAGCTGTTTTGAATAAATACACCACTGTCGAAAAAATTTACTATATTAATTCATTATATGAATCTATATCGATCAATATATAAATCCTTCTGGTTTTTATATATCTAATCACATTCACGAATGTTCAAGGTTCACAAGCGACGAATAATATAAAATTACATCACTTTTCAAGAACCAATGAATGAATCCCATCTATACTTGCAAAGAATTTTCAATGTTAAGCTTTTCTCCGGATCCTTTTAGGATTTAATTAAGATAAATTTTCGATACCCTTATTAGGGCTTTGCAAAATGAATTTTACAAAGACTACTCCTCGTAGTTTTACATCTTGTCTGTTCTCTATTCGTGCGTCACAACAAGTTTCTTCAGAAACTATAAAAGCTACAATACTCAAACTTTGTGGAAACTTCTGAAATAGTAATTTCAAAAGTATTGGGTCTTATCGAAAATTTTAAAATTTTTTAAGGAGGGCCCCCTTATGCTGCAGTAATTCTTAAAAAAATCTTTTATCAACGGTAAACGAGTGAAGTATCAAATCAAAGGTCTCGGTTAGTTCTTTTAGAATCTAAAACTAAAACAAAAACATTGTCTGCCCCCTTGCGATTGAACACCTTTGAAGCTAAAAATCTGAAAAGTATCGCGTATGTAGACCTTTATGAGTACAGAGGCATCGAATAATTCACAAAATCACTATTCGCTCAACTTTCCCCCAAAAAATTGGGACGGTGCCCTTAAAGTTCTTAAAATTTCATATTTACATTAGCATAAGATCCGTGCGCTTTATAGAAATCGGGTCATAATTAAGTGAGATATAGCCGTTTTAATTTTACAGAATTTTTTATATATTTCAAATCAACATGGACATGGTTTTCTTCGGATTTTGATGAAAATTCTGGAAGAGTGTATGTTATGAATACAAGGTGTGACATTTAAGTAATGAGACTGATTCCATTGAAACCGTATACTTAAAAATTATTCTACAACTCTGTCATCACCTTCAAAGTAGTCCCCTAGGCTTCTATACAACGATTCCAGCACGTTTTCCATTCTTCGCAACATTTCTGGAACGCTTCGACTGAAATGTCCGCGAGTACCCTCGTCACGGCCGCCTGGATGTCCGTAATCGACTCAAAATGGGTTCCTTTGACCACCGATTTGGTTTGTATTGGAAAAACCAGCTCTCATTGCCTGTAATAACTCGATCAAGCAGCGTATGATCGTTTTTCACTTGTCCCAAACAGTCTTCTGCGATGGTCATTCGATACTGCTTTTGCTCCTCAGAAAGGTTCTTCGGAACCATCTTCGCGCAAAACTTTTTCATCCCAAAATCGTCGGTTAAAATTTGTCTGACTCTTTCACGGTTTATACCCAGTTCCGAGGCCAACGTTCGAGCTGTTAAACGCCGATCTTCACGGAATAGGGCGCGCACACGCTGCGCATTCGCGTCAGTCCGCACCTCGACTGGTCTCCCGCTCCGCGCCTCGTCTTCCACGCTTTCACACCCCTCCTTGAACTCTTTATGTCATCGAAACACCCGCACACGACTAAGAGCACTACCGCCATGCACTTTTACAATTTGATCGTACGTTTCCAAAGCTGTTTCGCCTAATCTGGCGCAAAATTTTATCGCGACTCGTTGCTCTTGATTTCGTTTCTCCATTTTCGTGACGAGCACCACCAACACACGTCTACTCAATACGACACAGCAGGCGAACTAAACAAGCTAGAGTGATGGTAAATATATCAATGGAGAGGGGAAGGATGCCTGGGAAGGGGAAGGGAATTTCAAGGTCGCATGTTTACCAGAAGCGCGGCAATAAAATTAGTCTCATTACTTAATTTTCACATCTCGTATGTTCATTCAGAATAACTATATTTAAGCTAGGACAATATGGCGTCTATTTTATATTTATGAAAGAAAGGTTCGGTCTTTTGGATATGTTTGAACAATTTCATATATGTGTAATCGATGCATAATTATAATCATCGGTTCATGTTATCAGAAAAGTTGGTTTAAATCCTAGAATAGCTACAAAGCCCTTTTGGTAGGAGCACTAGCCTACTCACTCAACTTTTTTACTAAACTTTCTGTTTTTGTGTAGGATGTATGTATATAGGGATACCATATCTTAGTTTCAAAAATGCTGAAAGAGGGACTTCTGCCTGAAAGAGATCTTCCAGGATTTTTTTTATCTTAAAACTAAGAGGACACTGCAATATACAAATGAAAAGTTGAGGAAGTAACCGTAAATTTTAAAGAAATAACAGATTCAATTCGACGGGTAAAAGTCTAGAAAAATATGAATGTAACTTCTATTGTAGATACCCTAGCTCCGGCATACACTTGATGCGGCCGTTCCATTATAATTTTTCGAGTTTTTATGATGATAGAAGCTGTGGCTCATTTAACTTATAATAAGGCCACATATTTTTCGGAAAACGCATTGGTTGTAGGAAACTACTTTTGTTTATAATATGAAAGAATGTGGATATCATGATCTGATTTGATTTCTCACAACAAGGGCGCCAAAATTACTCATTTGCGGTCGGTCTGACAGGATAAAGGCAGCACCCTACTATTTCTGGCATATTTTTTTTTTTTTGTTATAAACAGTCAAACTAAACAAATTTTATTTGGTTTCCTACCATACGTGTGCATAGTAGATTTTTGGTTACTTTGTTAATGTGCCGCCCTTAAGGACCGCACATCAGTGCTGCCAGACAAGCCTTTTTCAATTATTACCGTTAGTACTGAACTATGTTAGTAGTAACAACTGGCTTCCCTTCCTACGTGCGTTGATGCTCGGCTCATGGTTTATACTTCTCCCTCGCTGCCATCGTTTGAAAGCCAAACCATGTTAGCAGCCAAATATCAAACTAAGTTAGGAGTAACAACTGGTTTCTCTTCCTACATGTTTTGAAGCTCGGTTGATGGTATATAGTGTACTTCTTTCTCACTGCCGTCGTTTGAAAGCTGAAATCTTAATTAGCCAAAACTATCTGCTTGTCACATTCCAAATCAACAAATGTGAGATATCTATCTGGGATGTTTTTTCTCGTTAAACTCATTATTTTGGTGCTGTTCTCCTTGAGCCATAACCCCAATTACTTTGCTGATTCGGGCCATCGTATCGACGGTGTTTACATATGTCACAATTTTCGCAAATTTCGCGACCAGCGCACCTTTTGATTCATTGGAGGAGGTTTCCTCACAACGTGCTTAAGTACCAGGTCGAAAAAAGTTGGCTCCAAACTTTCTCCATGTTTTAACGGAGTATATTGTAAAGAACGTTTTGTTCGATACTACCATACGCTCGTAGAAAATCTATCAACAGATTGGATAGACAGAACTACTTCTCTCTTCTTCTTAGAAGGGTTTTGTGTTCAAACTGTGATACGCAGGCACCAAGAATCAATAAACACAAAAACACTTCCATCACATCTAAACAGTTTTCCATTAAGGACCCAACCATTTTATTCATTAATAAAACACAGAAATGTTTGAGATATTGACTTCAAATTAATTGTGGGTGTAGTGCAAGCATTACATTTTATGAATGAAATTCGATTTCGTTCATATGACCACCATGAGCCCGTTTACATCCAATTTTCCACTGCTCTGGCACACATTTCGACCGTAACGTTGGCAATTTCACGTTGGATGTTGTCTTTGAGCTCGTGTGAAGTTGCTGACTTGTTGGCATAGACTAGTGACTTCATATAGCCTCACAAAAAGAATTCCAATGGCGTTAGATCGCATGAATAAGGCTAGTCGACCGGACGATTTCTCGAGATAACACGCTCACCAAATTCGCCTTTCAATAAATCGATTGTGAAGCATGCTGTGCGGCTAGTGGCGCCGTCTTGTTGAAACCACATATCGTTGATGTCAAGTTCATCCAATTCTGGCCACAAATAATCTTCCAACGTAACACTATAGCGCTCTCCATTGACGATAACATGACGGTCGTTTTCACCCACGGAAAAATACAGCCCAATCACACCTCCGGCTTAAAAACCGCACCAAACAGTAATTTTTGCGGATAAAACGGTGTCTCAAGAAGCACATGTAGGTTTGTTGCTGACCAATAACGCATATTTTGCCTGTTAACAAAGCCATTGATCCAGAAATGAGCTTCATCGCTGAAGATGATTTTTCGATGAAATTCTTCATTTTCTTCAAGCTATGTCAGAGCGTAAATGGAGAAGTTTTGGCGTTTCGAATGATCAAGAGGCTTTAGTTTTTGAGTCAATTTGATCTTATACCCATGTTGCCCAAGATTTTTTCGCAAAATACGCCGCAGCGTCGTTTGAGCGATGCCCAATTCTTGAGAACGACGTGAAATCGGCTAATTTTGAATTGATGCTTTTACGGCTGCGATATTTCCTTCGCTTCGAGCGGTACGGCGTCTTTTTGGCACTGGAACGACCAATAGTGAAAAGTTGGATTCGAACTTATCCACTATAGTACGCATCGCCCTAGCCGATTATTACGGCCGAAAATTGGAGTAGTTGCGGCCACTGACTCAGGAGTTCGGTAGTAGTTTTTAATAATTTCGAAACGTTGCTGGTTTGTGAACTTTACCGTGATAAAAATTTTGACTTTAACTAATGTATTGACATTAACAACTCATTGAAAAGTTTAACGGTACGTTCTTATAAAGATATCAGATTGTTATGTCCCTAATGGAAAATCCTATATATTAAATACTTGGTTTCAAAGGACCACCATCATTACTCAGCCCAAGCCGGGTCGGCCGCCAGGCGGGTCGGCCGCCAGGACTAATCTCCTCCAATCATCACGCTTCTGCAACCCGGCCCGCGAGTTGATCACTCCCAGCAAAAGTCTGGTGTCAGCTTTTATTGTGTCTTCCCACCGAGTCCGCGGTTTTCCCGCTGGACGTCTACCTTGTGCTCCACCCTTTAATGTTCTCTTGGATTCTTTCATTCTTGCTACATGGCCCGCCCATTACAATTTGCAAGCTGATATAGGTGGATCGTCCAATCATTTATATAACTCATCGTTGTAACGAAGTCTCTATTCTACTGCTTGTTTCACTGGGCTGTAGATTTTCCGGAGCGCTTTGTGTTCAAATACGGCCACTGCCTTTTCGGATTCGCTCGTCAGTGTTCATGTTTCACTTCCCTACAATAGATTAGGTTTGACTAGTGATTTGTAAATACGGAGTTTATTTTGCCTATGCGCAACTCTGAACCTTAGAATGGGAAGTACGGGGTAATAGGCTTTATTTACACCGTTTTTGCGGCCCAGTTTCGTCCTTTTCAGCGCCTCTTCTATTCAGGTTGGCTCTAAGGTAGATGAAGTTACCCACACTTTCAAGATTATAGTCGCCTACGGTCAGATTTTATTGGAGTGGAGTGCTATTCCTCATTTGATTCATGAATTTAGTTTTAGTTTCATTAACTCGTAGACCAATTCGGTTTGCTACAGATTCTAGACTCAGAAATACTCCTTTGGCATCTGAGATTAAACGTGCCATAATATTGACGTCATCAGCATACCCTACCAATTGTGTGGACTTGAACATTAGTGTACCCAAGGTTTTGGCTGATGTGATGTCTTTCTGATGATGTGTTCCAGCGCAATATTAAAGAGCATTGGGGTAAGTCCGTCCCCTTGTTTTAAGCCTGATTCCATTATGAACCTTTCCATTAGTTCCCAGTTTACCTTAACCTGGGACACTGTATTTAGCATCGTGACCTTGACCATGCGGAATAGTTTTATTGCGATGCCAAAGTCAAGCATTATTTTGTACAACGCATTTCTGTTGACACTGTCGTATGTTTGCATGAAGTCAGTCTAAAAAGGGTTGGTGCACATCGATGTTATATTCCCAGCACCTGCTTAATTGAGAATATTTGGTCTATTATAAACCGTCCATTTCGAAAGCCTTTCTGATACTCTCCTAAAATACTTTCATTATACGAGTTTAATTTTTTTTCTATGATTTTGCAGAGCAATTTATAAGACGTGAACACCACAGCAATGACTCACACCTTAACTTGTCTCCCTTTTTGTATACAAGACATATTATATATTTTCGCCAGTCTTCTGTGAACTGCTCCTTTGACCATATTCTGCATATTAGACAATGCAGAAGGTTACTTAGATGAGGACCCCCGCTCTTGACCATTTCTGCTAGTATTCCATTTATTCAAGAAGCCTTATTTGTTCTGAGGTTCTGTACTGCTGCCTGTACTTCATCCCTGGTTGGTGGTGTGACTAGGACCAATTACTCTGCTTCTGGAATATTTACAGCTTCAGTTGTTACTCAATGGGATCTCAAAAGTATTTTTGTTATTCATTTCAAATGAAAATTATGAGAAGATCCAATCAAAACTGTAGTGTCTGGATCAATACAAAGCCCATTTAGAAGGCAAAACCTTCGTCATTGTTGATATAATCGGAGGAATTAAATAGCTATAAATTCCGTAAATATGATTTGATTTTCATGAAACTTACCAAATGTAAGGATCTTCTATAGAACTACGTAAACATAAAATTTCATTGAGTTTAATATAAAATTTATACTTCCTACTATTACTAACAAAGTTGAATGAATTTCAACTTCTAAGATATTTTTGTTGTTGCACTCATTTTAGTGTCAGGTTTTTCGGATTACATCTGTGCAATCGCGAGGCGAGGAGAAATATTTTTCGTACATTTCCCATTCCCCTGCACCGCATGAACTCGTTAAACTGTTTGAAGACCTGTTTTGGACTACTTTTGGTAAACACATTTTTTAGGACCTCGTTCGATATAGGAGGACCCTTGTTTACATTCTTTGAAAAAAATTTTTTGCACGTACTTTCAAGAGGTTATCACTTCTGATACACCTATTAAGTTTGGTGTCGTAGCTGCTGCAGTTTCGAGGAAAAACTGTTGAGACACACAGACTTGCAAACTGACAGACAGATAAAACCGATTTCAAAACGGTTTTGCAAATTGTACAAAACCCTAAAATTTGGTGCATACCGTTGTTATATTATCGGCACTTTTTCAATATTTATTTAACCGATGAAATCTTGTTAATATTTGATGGTCCTTCTCTGAGGCCACCTTAGCATTCTCCAGTAATTCCATCAACTTGGACCTTCAATCGATGTTCGATCATGTTGTTGAAAGTTATGTACAAAGTCAGAGAGTTGTTCCACCTGTCGTCAATATTTTCGCCGGTATTCCGTTCGCAGTAGGCATTTTATTTAGTTTCAGAGCAAAGATTTCTGAGCTCATTTACTCGGAGAGGTAAAAAGGCTTTTCATTTGGATCGTCCAGCACAGTGTGCCTTTATCGAGGTTTACGAGGTGTTGAAAATATTGCATCTAGCATTTCTTGATCTGATCTTCACTGCTATCATTCGCATCTCCGCAAAGGATTGTTTTTGGTTTATATTCTTGTCGAAATTGTTTCAAAATATTAAGTGTCGTTCTTGCGTTGTTGCTTAATTTGTGCTGTGTAGGGGACGGTGGGGTAAGATGGGGACTTTAACGTATTTCATAAATAAAACTCTGCGGTTTTAATTGTAAAATGTAGGAGCTTTTATTAAAAAAATAATTAGTCTTTCTTCCTTTATTGATAATCAGTCAAAACAAAAAAATATTATTCTTCTCATAGAAATATAAACTTCTAAAATAACTACATAAATCTCCTCATCTACCTTTAAACGTCGTCATCTTCACAAATCGGGCAGATATGGATAGCTTCGTCATCGTTATCTTCCACTTCTGCACAGCTACAATACGCCCACTAACCGCAATTCTGACAAGTGATCCATCCTTCAGTAGACTCGGAATACAAGCCGTGGCAGTGGAGAAATTATGTATCTTCGTCGTCTGATGTCTGAGCCCCATCGTCACTTTTTGATCTTTTATTTGTTTTTTCTTTTTTCTTTTTGTTTGTGACCTTTGGTTTCAGTTTCTTTCTGTTTTGTCTTTCCTCTAATTCTGTTTTATATGGAGAAGCAGTGAGAATAGCTGTTTTTCCTCTTCTTCGAACTTGTCTTTGTCTTTTTTTGGCCATTCGTGGATAAAGCATTAACTATTTTGGGCTAACCAAATGGACGCTGCATTATCCGAAGAATCATTTCCTGTTGCTTGCTGTACTTGATATGAGGTTGTAACAGTTGGTTGAGGTAAAGTGTTTGCTGAAGAATTTAAGGCAATGCAGGTGGCCGTTTGAGTATCAGGAGCTGACGATATTACTGGTGGTGGAACTGTCAGTGTTCGTTGTGAGATTACTGCTATCGATGGGTTTGGAGTTGTATCAGCTTCGGGTTCTTTCTCAGCGTTCAATTCGATTTAGGTGGCCTCTGCAGCAATGAAGTCATCTTTGGTAAAAATGTGTGCATTATAAAGCGAGATTCCATATGCTTTAAATGCATTAATTGCAGTTGGCATTGTTGCTGCCCGAATGAACGCTTGCCCGAAAAGTTCAGCCACTTGAAATTGGGAAACTACTTTCCCAGGATTTGATCTTAACCATGCTGTTAGAGCCTGATCATAAAAGATACTCACAGGCTGCATAAAACCCACATCTGCTGGCTGTAGTTTGTGAGTGGTGTGTGGTGGGAACCATATTATTATCACGCCATGTTTACGTGCTTGTACGATTAACTGCTGCAAATTTTGGGTGTGAGAGGCATGACCATCTAAAATCAGCATAACTGGGTTAGTTTTAGAAGCGTTGGTGAGTTTCACAAACTTCTGAAACCATCTTAAGAAAATGTCTGTAGTGATCCACCCAGGATCTGAACATTCAGTCCATGAGTTCGGTAGAGCCTCATTGAGCTGTTCGGGCTTCATACATTTTCTGGGATGTATAAACATAGGAGGAAGGTATGTCCCTGCAGCGTTGAAACAAATTTGATTCAGTATATAGTTGCGCCTCGGATGTCAAAGTTCCTACTTACTTATTACCTGTTGTTGAGATCACTTTGCGCCGTGATTTTGGCACCACCTAAACACTTGTTTCGTCACAGTTATAAATCCTGCCTGGAGTAAAAGGATTATCATCAAGTGTTTTTCCTAGCAGTTCAAAAAAAATTCCAATAGACACTCTATTAAACCCAAAAGCACAAGCCGCTGAAGTATTTTCTGGCTTTCGTAAACTCAAGTCAGGATGCTGGTTTAGAAATCCACGCAGCAAGTCCTTACCAGCTTTTTCCTTGAGATCATTAAATTTATGTAGTTTGTGCTTACGAACTGCTAACTCATAGGCTAACTTCTGGAATTCGACAGTTGACCAACCAAATAATCCTCCTTCCATTTCCTTTAAATAAGTTACAAGTATTTGTTCTTCTTCTATGGAAAACACTGTTCTAATTGGACCCAAGGGAACCTTGACATTTAGTACACTACTCTCTCTTTTTCTGGCTTGGTTAACCTTACGCTCAAGTGTTGTTTGTGAAACATTATAAGCCATTCTGGCCGATTTATAACCCTTTCTTCCATCCAAAACTTCTTGAATGGCTAATTTCATTTGTTCTTCGCTCCCCCCTCTATCAGTTTTTCTTTTATAATTTTGAACCATACTCTATTGGTTGTCTATAAGGACGGTTTATTGTGCTATCAACAATTTATTTACAGGAAGTTGTAAATAAATTGTTAATAGCACATTGCTACTTGTAATAAATCTGTATAATTTAAGTTATGACGTTATCGCGTAAAATTATCGTCTGTAAACCGACTTTACAGACAACCAATTTTTCCTAATATCACTTCGGCTTGCATTTAGAACTTGTTTGACATGCCAACGCGTTCTCACTTGTGTCTTCAGAAAGTATGCAATTTTACGAGGAACCAGCGACAGACTGAACATTTGTCGTTGAACACAAAGCATTCACTTGAAAGTCGTTTAAATAGGTCGAGCGCGTGAATTTAACAAGATAATAAATAATTTGAGCACATGAATTCAATTTATTGTTGTTTTGACTTGCTCTCCAATGCAACTGAAAGCCTATACCGCCGGCAAATCGTCATCGACAGCAACCACGACGGCTTACACTTTCGCTTTGCTAAAATCTCAATAATATTTTCCATACACGCGTTAATTTTCCCATAATCACATCGACGATCGCTTTTCATCCGAATCTTCTATTTCTTTTTTTCGTGTGCGTATGCACATATTTTGTTCGAACTAATTCATCACATCAATACAGCGCCGGGCATCGATGAGATTCCAGTAGAGCTCATCAAATATGGTGGCAGCAGTGTACATAGAGCTATTCACAAAGTCATCCAGCACATTTAGTAACAATAACATATGCCGAAAGAGTGGAGCCAATCGATTGTATTCCCTATCCACAAAAAAAGGCAACAAGCTACAATGCGAAAACTATAGAGGCATATAACTACTTTGTATGGCGTACAAAATATTTTCAAAGATCTTAGAAAATAAAATCGGATCATACGCCAATGGTATTATTGGCGAGTATCAAGGTAGTTTAGAACAGGTAGATCGACAAAAGACCAATTGTTTTACAGTCAAGCAGGTACTTGAAAAATGTTGGGAGCTCAACAGAGACGTACGAGTACACCAAATTTTCGTTGACTTCAAGCAAGCATACGACAGTATTGATCGTAACTTCTGTACCAAGTAATCCCAGCCAAATTAGCATCCCAGCCAAATTATTTCGTCTTACCAAAATGACAATGACGTCGACGACCTGCCAAGTCCGCATCAATATGCCTGCCTTTGACACAAATATCGGACTAAAGCAGGGAGATGGGCTGGCCCCATTGCTATTCAATTTGGCTCCAGATATGTTATAAGGAAGCTACCTGTCGATACACGAAGTACATTACTATTCAAGTTGGGCCAAGTAGTAGCCTATGCGGACGACATAAACATTTTTTCACGGTCATTAACAACCGCCAAAAAACTGCTCCTGAAACTCGACAGCGAAGCAAAACTAGTAGGGCTACAAATCAATGAAAATAAAACAAAGCTCATGACGCAGTCAAAGAAAAATACCTCAAGCACACAGAATACTACACTTGGCGAATACAGTATCGAAAAGGTGGGCGCATTTGTGTATTTACGTAGGCGCCAAAATAACGAAAACGGGTAATGCAAGAGCTCGCAAATAAAATATTTTATCTATTTTTTCAGTATTGACGATCCTGAAGACCAGCTGCATACACAGGAAAACAAAGCTCCAAGTATACAAATCTGTGCTAAGACATGTGCTATGCTATGGGTGTGAAATATGGACCCTAACCCAAGTATTTGCAAATGTATTGGACGCCTTTGAGCAATGGGACCTGCGCCAAATAATCGGAGCGAAGCTAGACGGGGACCAATGGCGAATTCGATACAACCGTGAGTTGTATGAAATGTTTGACGAACCGGAGGTCTCAACGATTGTAAGGCTGCGAAAGCCGGATACCCAAAAAGGTATTCTTTGGGAGAACTGAAGGGCGGAGACCAGTGGGAAAACCGAGGAAACGCTGGTCTGACTCCATCGACGAAAACAGTTCATCGCTGCTCGGATTTTGAAATTGGAGGACGCGACCAATGGACCGAGACAGTTGGAGGCGCTATTTGCAGGAAGCGAAGGCCCGAGAGGGGCTGTAGTGCTACGAAGAAGAAGAATTTATCACAAGCCAAAAATACAATAGAAGATTGGGATGAAGTACGATCCTCCGGCCAGTGGGATAAAGTACGATCCTCATTTTCGTGTGTGCAGCCGGTCATCGATTTATAAGACGTTGTCACGTGAAAAATAATTAAATTAAACCAACTAATAACCCAACTAATAACGACTAATAAGTTGTATTACATTTTTTAGGTTATAAATCAAAGCAAGCCGGAACGAATTAATAAGTTTTTTTTTGTGGTAGGGAGGTGAATGCCCATTTACCCACAGAGTGTGGGACTCCCATGTTTGCAAGAAGGCGATTGGACTACCCACTAAACAACTCCCCTGTCAGCCTGAGAACCCAGCCTGAAACCGTTTGACACATTACTTCGGGCCAGGTCTCGTTTTGTTACGCCGTGAGAAGCCTTCAAGCTGGGGGATCCCTTTCCTAGCAGGAGGGGAGAGGGGAAGAAGAAGTGCCAGACAAGCAATCCCCCAGCCCTAACACCCCGGCTGCTGTGAGCCTCTTTTATCTTTTAGGACTGCTCAAACATAATGTGACACCTGGTTCCATTTGTCAACTGATTTGAGCATCACCGCGACTATACTATCCGGGGGTAGCTCTCCCGTCTCCCTATAGAAGGCCCTTCGCAGCCTGTCCCATTCTTAGCACGCAAAAAATGTGTGGCAGGCATTATCTTCCTCTCCTGGGCAAAACCGACAATCGGGCACCGTGACTTACCAATCTTGTGCAGGTAAGACTGAAAACACCCATGCCCGCTGAAAAGCTGCATCAGATAGAAGTCAGTCTTACCATGCCTTCGATCTAGTCACGGTTTCACATCCGGGATGAGGCGCGCAGTCCACCTTCCCTTCGTGCAATTCACCCAAGACTGCTGCCAATCGTTGAGTGAGCGCTGTCTCTCCTTGCGGACAATCATCTCCCTCGCATCCTCGTTTCGACGCAGATAACCAGAGTGGTGCTTTCTAGTAAGGAGTCTAACAGGTATCACGCCTGCAATGACTTTCACCGCCGAATTAGAGACTGTCGGATGCGAAGATGCAATCCTCAGCGCTCCTCTTCTCTGTACCTGTGCCAGGCGTTTTCGGTATACCTCCTTGCTGCCAGCGTCGCCCCATACCTCTGCTCCGTACAGTAGCACTAACCCTACAGCACTCATCAAGAGGCGTCTTCTTGATGGGCTGGGTCCCCCCTACGTTGGCCATAAGTCGACTCAGGGCCGATACTCCCGAAGCAGCCTTCTCAGCCGTTGCCCTGATTTGCTCAGAGAAATACATCTTCGAGTCGATTTGTATGTCTCCAGGACTGAACATCCTTACTCTAGGGATTCTCTTTTTTGTCAAGATGACCACTTCTGTTTTCTCCAGTGCTAAATTGAGCCCGCGAGCAGTCATCCAGTCTCTCACTCGGCGCATTAGCATACCCAGCCTAAATTGCGCTTGTTCAACGGTGCGTCCAGCGACCAGAGCCGCAGCATCATACGCATAACCGATCAAGCGCGACTCATCTGGCAACTCCAGTCTCAGTAACCCGTCGTAAGACACCTTCCACAGCTCTGGACCAAGGATAGATCCCTGGGCAACACCCGATGTAATTTCCATCCTTCGTTGGCCCTGTGGCGTGTCGTAGAGCAGGCTTCGGTCCTTCAGGTAGTCCCTCAAAAGCCGCATTAGATATTCTGGAACTTGAAAAGGGTTTTCAAGCGTATCCAGAATATCCACCTAGCAGAGTTTAAGGCGTTCCTGACGTCGAGTGTCACCAACAGGACGATCCATCGCTTGGTGCGACTATATGCCTCTGCCTTTCGGACCGCGCTCATCACCTCTGCAATCGCATCAATGGTAGAGCGACCTGCTCTAAAGCCGTACTGCTGAGGAGATAGGTCCCCAGCCGCACGAAACGCGTCAGTGTCTTCCCTTGATGAGTTCCTCTAGCACTTTCCCATCCGTGTCTAGCATGCATAACGGGCGGTATGCAGACGGCGATTCGGGATTTTCCTTTCCCTTGCTGATCAGCACGAGCCTCGCTACCTTCCATCGTACCGGGAAAACCCCGTCCCGTGGGCAAGCGTTGAATGTGCTGAGCAGCAAGTCAGGACAATGGTGATAGACAAGCCGCAACACCTCAGCTGGAACACCATCTGGACCTGGAGCCTTCCTCGCTTTTAGTGAAAGGACTGACCCCTCCAATTCCGGCTATGTGAAGAGTGGACACTCGACTGCTGTTTCACCATGGACCGCGTCAACACGGACAGGATGGGCGGGGAAGAGTGCCCGCGCTATCTTATCCATCTTTTCCGTATCATGTATGCAAGGCTTCCGTAGGGCGCCAAGCTTCTGCATAACTAGCTTGTAGCCAAGGCCCCACGGATCCTTGTTCACATTGTCCACTAGGTCTTGCCAGCAGCGAGCCTTGCTATTGTTAATCAATTTGGGAAGGCATTTCCTGGCCGACTTATATGCTGCCACCCGGTTGCATGCCTCGTCACGGTTCCATGCCCGTTGAGCCTCACGTCGAAGCTTGTGACACTCCCTTCGTTTTTCAGCGATGTCAGTTGACCATAGAAGGCATAGAAGCGCAGTAAGCAGCCGTAATGGTGCTCATAGTTGAGTTCACCACATCTTGAGCTGCCAATTCTTTGGTCCCCTCCGAAGGTCCCTGCAGCGGCTCACCTGCTGTGAGCACCTCGAGGAACCTCTCGACGTCCATCATTCCGATGTTGCATCCAGTTGTAGAATGCCGAGAGCACGGACGTTGGGAGACAACATCATTGATCTCAAGCAGAATGCACTGATGATCACTGGCTGCGTAGTCCTCTCCAATTGTGTATCCTCCGTACTAAGGACTCCGAGGCGAATGTCGTTCGAGACAGCACCCTCCAGAGTATTAGGCTTGGCTTAAGGTACACATTAAAGAAGGTGGTCCCTGTGCACCGAACCCGACCGAAATCATCCCCCCGTCCACAACTCTCCGCTTGGAAATCACTGCTCCGAACCCAGATGGCGGCAGTACCAGTTTCGTCGGGATACCATAATGGAGGGCTTTTATCATTGTGTTGCTCACTCAGCAGCAAGAAGTTGGCTTTCATGTCCCTCGCAAACTGCTCAAGCATATTTTGGGTGGTTGAACTGCGGTGTAGGTTTAGCTGCAGGATGCGGGTCATCGAAGCTCTGATTTTGCTTTGGCTGTGGCTTCCTGGGAAACTCGGCATTTTCCTGATCCCAAGACGTGTCCAAAATCAGGTTTTGGATCAGCATCCTTGCAAAGAATATAGTATGCCTCGTCTGTATACTCTTTTTTTAATGTCCCATTTTACCGCATATGTAACATAGGGAACTCCTATCGGGTTCTTTGCATACTTGTGTGGTGTGACCATCACCAAGGCATTTGAAACATTGAAGAGGCGTTGCTCTTTGCCGTATCCTATAGACAACCCACCCTATTCGTACTTTGCCCTTGTTCAGGAGCTGTTCGGTGTCCTTTTCGGTCAATTCAACTATGGCCATGCGGTTGTCTCCTATCGTTTTCTGGTGTCACTCTCGCTTTGATCCTTCCCACGCCAGGAACTCCCTTTTGATGGTTTCTTCTACCTCGGCCAGATCTGTGACGTAGTCAATGTCTCTTATTTCTATCGTTGCCATCGGCTCAAGCGTGGCTGTAGCTGTGCTTTTGCCGTGGACTTTCTTTGCTGTGTCGCAGAATGCCTCCTTATTGTCGGCCTCTGCTCCGAATTCGACCAGTATGTGGCCCGACTACGTTGGTCGTACTGCTTTAATGACAGTGTTGATGGGCTCGGGCCCTACGTTTTCCCTGATCTCCCGCAGTACCTCCGCATAGGATCGGCCATCTTGGGGTTTTACGAGCAGTGCCTGCTGCCGGGGTTTACGTCGGGGCTTCTGTCTCTCCTGTTTTGCATCAAGTCCTTTTTCTGATTGGGCGTCCGTGCGAACTTTACTTTCTGGCACTTTTTGAAGGAGTTTCTTTGCAGCTTTCTTCGCTCCTTTTGTAAGCACTGTCTGGAACCCGTGAATGGTGCTTCACGCCCATCAAGTGCCTCTTCCTTCCTTCTTTTATCCCGATCTCCGTCGATTGAGCTAGACGCCATTCTTTTATTGACTTTTACTGGTCGAGCTATCTGCATGTGGCTTTTAGAGCTTTAGCTTCTTCAGCCTTCTGCTCGTCTTCGGCCTTTAACCAGCTCCTCCGATAATGCCCTATAAGGTCTAGGAACTCCTCTAGTTCAAGGAGCAAAATCTTTACTGCTTTGCTGATTTTTGGGGAGTCGCATGCAGATTGGATTATTTTAAGAATATCTCCCGCTTTTCGGAATAGCCTTTCTTCTTCGTGTAGCTGGGCGGAAATTGTACTTTGCGACCATCCTTAGGAGAGGTTATCGCTTTCCGTTTACGAATGCAGTACGCCTTATTTTCGACGTTGGCGATGCAGTCACACAACTTCGCTTTATTTGTCTGGTCACTCGTTTCTTTTCCTGCCGTAATCTCCTCGTTGGTTTCAGGATGGTTCATTATTATATCGGGATTTACGACACTTGCATCGGTCGCTTCGGTAACGATCGCAGCAGTGACCATCGAATTCTCGATGTTCTTTATATTTCCCCCACCGCTGGAACATCTGAAGCCTTCTGCAGAGCTCCCCGCTTTCCCTTTATAGGACGCTCTGGCGTTCGCATTATTTTTTTTTGCTACACCCGAACGCCGCAGGAATCTCAGTCTGGACCAGACTGTCTGCTAATCTCCGTATTTCGTCCGTCTTCACTGCCATTGTATTATTCGTCGTTTTTGTCATCGTTGGTACCGCTCTCGATGTACTGTTAACATCGTGGCTGCAACCGCTGGTTGCGTCGTCGTTATTATTTTTAATTTCTTTTTTTGGATTTTTCTGATCTTTTTGTATGTTTTTGGTTGCTCCAGTTTTATTGGGTCCCCCCTCGGAGCCGCTATCTCCGTTCGTGTGTGTAGTCGCCTTTTTGGTCCCATGGTTATCTTTGCAGAGCAGGGAGGCCATGCGAGGGTTGGCACAAGCCCTTATGGGGACAAGTTCTCAGAGCCAGACCAGCGCTAATCGGGAGTCCGCCTCAACAGAACCTACACCACCAACCCAATGGTCCGAACTTCGAACGTGCTCCAAAGCCTGGCAAGGTTTTACCGGGACGGAGACGGTATGATAGTTGAATTGTAGCCGTTCACACACGGCGCTACTCGGCGCTACTGTGCAAAGCAACTAGGTCCAAACCATCATCTCCGCCAGCCCAAAGCATCAATTCCAGTTCGTTGTCCAAAGCATAGCCCAGATCCAATCAGGGTCGTTACCTGTCATCCCAGGAGGGTACCTTACGGCGCCCCCATATCCTCGAGTCCATGGGGGCGGCGCTTTCCAAAGAATGCTAGCCTCCAAGAGTGCTCTTGTCGACCGGCATGCTCCTTGCGAGAATTTTCTCGGACACGTTGGAGCGGAACTCCCCAAAGAATGCTAGCCTCCAAGAATATTCCTGTCGACCAGCATTTCCCCTGCGGGGAATGAGTTACAGTAAATATATCATATATTATGAACAGTCACGCACTTTATATACGCCAATAGTTAGATAAAACCACTTGAAATTAAAATCTGGCGACAAAACTTCTTGTGACAATACCTTTACATGGCGTTAAAATACATTTTCTAGTGACACTGACTTATCTGTTTTGGTAGGGTCCCCATCTTACCTCGCTACCCCGTCTTATCCCACCTTCCCCTACCTTCGTTCATTTTATGTGACTTCTCTGGCTCGAGTTTGCCTTTGTATAAAAAGCTGGCTCATTACACCTTCTCATATTTATTTGGTAATTTCGTTCCCACTAGCTTGATTTGAACTTTCAAACGCATTCTTCAAAGTTTTCGCGCCACTAACCTGTACAGAGCTCTCGAGTTTCGCTTTCTGTTCGGATAAGTTATTGTACCGATCTGGTATATAATTTTACCTTCACAAAAAGTGGTCAATATCGCATTTCACGCCTCAAAACGTTCGTATATGCATGATATTTTATACGATCCTTTTGTCTATGAGAAATGTAGTCTATTTTATTGTGGGTTGTTCTGATTCATATACCGATTTAGAATTATCTGTGAAATTCATGATAACATCTTAATTTTTCATTATCGAATGTTTTGTATGCTGTTTTTTGAAGAATGTTTTAACTAGGCTTGCAGACTCACTTGAACTTTCAACTTTCATATATTCCAAAAATTTGATACAAATATAAATCAAATGTATAAAATCCATTTCACATTCAAAAACTAAAATCATTACTATCATATTTTTATAATTGGTTCGTTTGTTCTGAATATTCAACTCAGAAAATTTGTATATACATATAACATATTTTCAATAAAACCTCTAAACTAAAAAGCATAGTCATTCAGAGCATCAAGAATAAGCTAAGCAAACCATTTTAAATTTTGAAAAAATACGAAAAATGGATTAAAATTTTTTAGTAGATGCAAACAACCTATTAACGAGACCAGCGGCTCATCGGATGATCATGAAGAATCAGATAATGATAGGTCTCAACAACAAATTAAACTCAAAAGAAGAAAAATCGAAAGTATTCAAATTGATAATGAAGATGCGTGCAGTAACGATGCATTTACCCGAAAAATTATCGGCACATCATCCACGGAAGATGCTATTCCATCACATTCAACTACAAAGTAAGAGAAAAAGAGTAATTACTATTAAAGTTGTTATTTTAAAATTAATTCTATATTAACAATAAGTTTTTTCTCTAGTAGCATAACTAATCAAAACAAATTTCACACTCATTTCATTATTCATCGAAAATTATCATTAATTATAATTTTACTTCAATTTTTTTTTTAATTTTCTATAAACATTGTACGTTACTGTTGTAATTGTGTAGTTGTCGTAATTCACGTTTGAGCTTTGCATGCTCCTTACTAAAAAATTTAACAACATTTTAGCTCAAGAAAATGGAATGCGCAATTAATGAATAATTCTTGGGTTTTTCTTCAACAGGCAAAGTCGATAGGCAAATCATTAATTTTTTTACAAAATATAGTCTCCATTTCGACCAAGAGTTCATGACCCGGTCATCACGTGAATAAAAAAGACCAAATTTTATGACTGCTTAAACGTTTCTAGAATAATTTCAACTGTTAAAATCAAAATTACCTTCAAATCAACTTTTTCGTCATTCTACCTTCGAGCAATTACCTTCACTTTTCGAGAAGCTTAACCTCGGTGTTATCTTCACTAAATTAAACCAAGTATTCCATATCACTATCAAATTTCACGCATATATTTGTGAACATACATATATTTTCAATCGAATGTTTTTCTGTATTCTTTGTCTTAGAGTTATTATCACAAAAGAATCATTTCTTATTGCGATGAGCATTTCAGTCAGTACACAGTCTGTACATGTATAATAAATTCCATATTGTCACGTATCATATTTAAACGAAATATCTTGTATAGCTTGCGGTAATATTTACAAACAGGAATGTAATATGCGTAGACTCATTAAGTCTTGCTAATGACTTGAATCGTAATAATGAGTATTGCTCGTTGTTTAATAAATTGAATTGATTTTGATATTTATAAACTAGAATATTTTATGATTTTATCTGCCAAAAGTAGTAGTAGGGAAATAAATTTCTATACCAAGTTTTTATAAAATTGGCCATTATTAATCTTTCCATTAAAGAATAAACTTCACATTTGGGACCAGCAGACACAAGTTTTTATTACAATAAGTATTAACTGGGTTCTGATAGACAGCTCACTGAGAAATGGCCCGATGTTCCCATTACCGGTACACATTACCTACATTTTTGACTTCCTCTACTCTGCAAGTATTTTGTTCATTGTCGTACCCGAATACTCAAGAGATAATTCTGCTTGGATTCGTACTCATAAATACTGAGTTATAACTACTATGGATAGTTCAATTTAGCACCAAATCTAAGCAACTCACATATACAGTGGCTCAAAGCTTACGAGTATTTCATCCAATTCCAATTTGTTGAGCTTCTTTTGGAAAACCATGTAAAATAATGATAAAATTTAAATTTCAAGTTTTAAGTTACTAACTTCAAAAATACCAAAATTGTTGTTTATGATAATTTAAAAAAATAATGCAAATACTGCTTGGTTTTCATATAACAGCTCAGCTTAGATCTTCATTAAAAATTTGGTACTAGTCTTTGCATTTAGTGCATCCTTAATATAGATTGCGATTTAAAAAAAAACTTGTTACGGATGGAATAGAGAGGCATCAACATTATCTCACCCCGAACACTATCATATCAGTCGCGTGACTCGTTAAACTAAGCAAGCCTGAGCCGCACTCGATTCGGGTTTTAATTAACACTTCTAATTGTACCCGTAGCAGTAACTTAAGTACGAGTACTTGTAATAATGATTTAAAAAAAAAAAAAAAATATATATATATATATATATATATATATAAATATATATATAACCCATACTGGTAGATACGTAACACATCGTTCAATAAGTCCCGAGACTAACCCAGAGATGGTGCTAGTAGTACCAAACTGGCCACGTTTCCATAGAGTGTAGAAATTTCACGTCGATCGGATCACAGGCAGCAGAGTTATGGAGGTTAGAGTAAAGTCACTTTGTAATTTGTTTGAAAAATGGAAAAAAGCGAGTTTCGCGTGATGATAAAACATTGTTTTTTAATGGGTAAAAACAACGTAGAAATCCAGCAACGGCTTGAAAAACATTACCTAGACTTCTCTCCATCGAACTCAACGATTTGTCGTTGGTATACTGAGTTTAAACATGGTCGTACGGACACAAACAATGCGGAACGTTCGAGTAGGCCATTGGAAGCCGTTACACAGGAAAATGTGAGTGAAGTGTTAAAAATTGTAATGTAAAACCGCAATGTGAAGGTCCGTGAGATTGCAGAAATGACACAGATATCATCTGGAAGCGTATTTACAATCGTTAATGAAAAATTGAGCATGAAAAACGTTTTTTCCAAGTGGGTGCCGCGATTGCTTGAAAACAATGGCAAAATTGACTTGAAAACAATGGCAAAATTCAACGAATTGGACTTTGATTTGCTTCCCCACCCCCCGTTTTCGCCACATTTAGCCCCCAGCGAGTACTGGCTCTTTGCTGATCTCAAAAAAATGCTCCAGGGAAAAAATTTTGGCTCGAATGAGGAGGTCATTGCCGAAACTGAAGCCTATTTTGAAGCAAAGGATAAATCCTTCTATAAAAATGGTATAGAAATGGTGGAAAGGCGTTGGAAAGATTGTATCATCCTAAAAGGAGATTATATTGATGAATAAAAATGATTTTTGAAAAAAAATGTTGTTTTCGTTGTTAGTCTCGGCACTTGTTGAACGATGTGTTAGGTTGTTGCGAAATTATATGCCACTTCAGGTCCGGCGTTAATCGGACAACAACTTAATTTGGAAGGAATGTCTTAAACCACTGGCCAGCAGCATTCACATCCTGAACGAGAAGGTTCAACACCGTTTAGAGACCGAAAGTGCCCTAATGAGACGAGTTGTGAAAATGTACCGACCGCTACAATATTGTGCATCATGACGAAGGATTGCCTGCAGCTAAAGATTAAGGCGGTGAGTCAACATCCGAAGCTGATCGAAATTCCGGCAGCGATAACGACGTGTAAATAAAGAGGATAAGAAAGCAGAAAACGCGAAAAGCTGATTAAAAATTAAGCCGCACAATATCGAACAAATCCGTCAAAGGAGACCGCGAAAAGCAAAAAAGCTTTTACGTACCTACTACAAAAACAGGCTACGACACCTTTTTGAACAAGCGTGTAGCATAATTTTAAATATTATGTTGAATTCTGTTTCGCTTCGATGATTCCCATCATTCTGAATTTCTCATGCAACTCTCACATTGCTGTTGACCACCTTTCACACACAAGAGTAAATAAACTCTAATCGGATGAAAGGAACGAAATCCAATAAGTGGCATTTTCCGTCTGTCTACTCTCCAAAGCATACGAGCGTAACATTTGGTATCAATTATTTAACTCTCTCGAAGCAGCGAAGAAGGGACCTCTTTATAACTTGTAGACTAGTAAGTTTTCTTTTTAAAGACTTCTTCTTTTTCATTCTATTACAATTGTGAGTTTAAATTAGTTATTCACATAACGAAACTTGAAACAAAAGATGATATTACCCGCAACTTTCCAAAGTGGAAAATTGATGATCCCGGACTCCCTAGCCCCGTTACGGCCACCACTTTCTTGCGGCTACTCCAGTGTGTAATTGAAGTTTATTTCATAACGTAATTAAAGATAAATTCCAGAAAAAAGGTAAATTTTCTTTAGATAACAAAATTGAATTTGAGTTTCAGGTTGCAACGGGTGCGGTTTGGATGATAAATCGCGGGAAGAAAGTTTAAAATTTAGTGTTCTGGGGAGGTGTGTAAAGGGTGGGTAATTCTCGAGATATTAATTTGCCTTTGCACGTCCCGCAATCGTAAAAAAAGGGAAAGTGAAGGGTTTTACTATATTTATCCAGAGAAATTTAAACGAGTCGTATACGAGTAGTGTTGAAAATAGCGTTTGTTCCATCGTTAGGGAGTTCCAAGGAAAGTCTGTTTATTTCTAGCCATTCTAAATTTCTGGCCGAAAAACAGTTGCGTTAAGTTGCATGAGTGTTCTCAGTGACGTAAAAAGTGTAGAGATAAAGTTGCCTTTTTCGTGCTGCGAGAAAGAGAAACCGGCAAGCCGTATTCTCGCTTGGCGGCTTATTGGGGCCTTGGTGGACAAGCGAGTGGCGCCCCCACGCCCGTCTCCGGACGAGCTGAACCGGGTCCGTAAGCCCCCGCCGGATCATCCTAATTCCTTTAGGGTGTAACAAACTTTTTTTCGGGATTTTTTTTTCATAGAAGGAAAAAAGATATCGTTAAGAAAATTCGCACATATATTTAACAACATTTAAAGTAGCTTTAGAATTTGTGAAGCTGTCTTTGAGGTTATATGATTTTAAAAACAATGTACAAAATTGGCGGTGTGCATAACTCGAGTCTGGAATATCTGAGGAACAAAAAAATCCCCGTTGGCAGCACCGGCCGGAAAGGTAAATTTCTCGAATGTAGCGTAAGATTTCGAAAAAGAATTTGGCTTGCCTGCTGATAGAGTTCTTACTGCAATTTTCGTAGCACCACATGGGTATTTGTTAACAAAAAAATAATTTGCTGACATTCGTATTTAGAGACCCTTTATAAAGGCGCAAATATATTGCTAATAAAATTGAGTTGCACACTTATGGATCACTTATTGAAAATTTGCGGATAGTAAATTGTTATAAACATATAAATACACGTTTTGTGCTTCTCACATTTGCTGTTTACACATTTCACAGTGGTTACCACACAAAATTGATAAATTGTCGGCTTAAATAGCTCAAATACATAGTTAATTTAAAATGATTTTCAGAAAGGTTTAGTCAGCACTTGCGTTGCCATTAATACAAAAATGTTCAATTTTTTCTGAACCATCAGGGGCCGCTATTTTGAATTTGAGCGTTTGCTTTTTGATTATTTCCATAGATATTAGTCGTTTAGTCTCAACTGCTTTGCTGAATCTTATTCGAATTGGAGTTTCACTCTGAACAGCACAAAAATTTCCGAAATTTATTGAAAATGGTTGCTAAAAATATTAACCTGTAAATTTTCGACTTTTTCATTTGTCATCCGATTTGCATAATTTTTTGCAGGTTAAATTGACTTGTTTTAATAATTTATAATTTCAAATTTCATTGGAAAAAATACAGAAAAAAAAATTTAAGTCACCCCCCCCCCTGTATGGGGAGGCCCCCCTTAAACACTTTAAAATATTTTCTTGCACTGCAAATTTCGAGAGGCACCACTTTTCACCTACGTAGAAAATATCCTCATTCTAGCTCATGTGGTTTGCAAGGAAACTTACTGTGACGCACGAACAAACGGACGGATGAACGGACAGACAGGCAAGTCATGATTTAATAATTTTTTAGGGTATTGTAAAAATATCCTAAAAATGGTCTGCTTTATAAATACTTCCAAGTTAAGTAATTTAAAACGTTTTCATGAAAATTATTCATTATTTCAGTTGCTACTAAAATAGCGCATTGCGCTTACCTTCTGACCTTTGGAGGCTGCCATTTTGAATGCATGCATTTGATTTTGGATTATTTTCAATCTTTGCATGCTAGGACCTCATCATGCGGCAAACCTCGTTCAAATCAGAGTTTCACTCTAGACAGGGCATAATTTTTCAAATTTTAGTGAAAATGGCAGCTAAAAATATTAGGATTTAACATATCGACTTTTTTATTTTTCATTCGATTTAAAAAAAACTTTTGCATAATACAAGAACTTAGTACAAAGACCCATGATCTCAAGTTTCATCAAAATTCGTTGGCAAATGTGACCGCTAGAGGGCCACGAAAACCTAAAAAAACGCATATTTAAACCGTCGCCATTTTGAAAATTGCACATGCATGATCACCAAAATGTCAAAGTTTTTAGACCTAATTGATTTCTATCTTAAAATAAAATTTGATATACATCGTATCAAAATTGTGGCTTTTAGAGGACTTTGAAGTTTTGAGCTTCACCTGGCCACCATTTTGTTTTTTGTAACCTGACCTCCAGTTTTTTTACATAACTTTTAAATACTTATAGTTTCTATCAAAGTATTGAATTTCATTGACGTTGGTTGAAAGCTTTGGTCAAAACTACAACAACAACATTTTTTACGTTCTTCGACCTTCGAGCGGCTGCCATTTTGTTTCAGCCGTACCGACTTTGGATTTTTTATTGTGAGTTCATCACATACATCAGTAAACCTTTGTACCGAATTTCATCCAAATCGGAGCTATACTTTGGTCAGAACAGAAATCACGATTTTTCATCTAAAATGGCCGCCATTTTGTTTTCACCTCGCCGATATAGCTAGTTCACGAGCATAACCGAGATATTTACTCAATACACTTTTTCTAAAAAATTGGTGAAAATTGGGGCGAAATTGCAACCTCTAGCGTGGTCAAAAATTTCGTTATCTCCCATTTTATATATATATATATATATATATATATATATATATATATATATATATATATATATATATATATATATATATATATATATATATATATATATATATATATATATATATATATATATATATGATACTCTCCGCAATAGGTAAATGAAAAGAAAGGTATCATTAACATGATTTTCATGGATTATTATGAACAAAGAAATGTAATGCTATTATTGCAACAAATTACGGTTATGAGGTATGCTGTATTTGATCCATATTTAACGGATTTTGAAGCTCCTTGCAGTCATAAAGAAGGAGTAGAGTTTATGAATTAATACAAATTAAAAAGAACGTTTTTGAATAGCCGGAAAAAATTGCTCAACATCATTTAAGTCAACTAATTAAAGTTCAAGTCTCAAAAGGACAGCGAAAATGAAATGAAACAAATAAAAGAAAGCCTCACAATTTTCAAATCATTTATACGGTAATAAAGTTGTAATACTTAAAATAGTCTATTTTAATTATAAATGAACAATTTTCCTGTACATATTGAAATATCTACAGAATAGCCCAGTCATATTAGGTAAAAAAAGGGGTCAACCTCGGAATGAAAGATAATAAGCTGCAAATTGGTATGAACCTTTGTTTTGTCATTCTAAATGTTGTCTCAAAAGTCACAATCGTTATCGTGTCCGCGTCTCAAGATATTCAAGGTCAAAGGTCACAAAAATCGGTTTTTCGCGAATATCTGGCTTCCTATCGGTTAAATGAGATTTGCATTTATTATAAAAGTTGTAGGCTATAAAATTCCCTACAACTTTTGTTTAAACTTTTTTTTCATACGACCAACCGTTTTGAAGGTAGAGCGCGAAGAGTGCACATCGTACAGTCATATACGGCCTAATGCAAGGTCAAGCGTGAGTTATGGTTATCAGTACGTTATAAAGTCAATTATTTACTTGGAAATTATAATTATTAAACAATGCCTATTATTTATGTACTAACTATTAATTATTTATATTTAATTAAAGTAAGTAACTTGATTATTTATATATAATTATTCATATTTAACTATTTAAGTATAAACCTAAAGAATGGGGCTGGATGCTTGAAAATGAAATCCTGGAGCCCATACGAACGTTATTACCTCCAGCACCAGCCGAACTACTAAACGTAATATTTTGCAATTGCAAAAATGGTTGTGGTTCCCGCTGTGGATGCAGAAAATCAGGGCTACAATGTTCTTTAGCTTGCGGCCAGTGCAACGGACAAGCTTGCCTCAACGCTTCACTGTATCCAAGTAATCCCGATGAAGAAAATACATATGATCCCGATATTGTGGAAGGTTTGGAGATGAACATGACAGATAATGAGGATGATGACAATGAATCGAACATTTTTGAGCGACAAGAAGAAGAAGACGACGAACAAGAAGAAGATAATTAGCTTCCATTTCCAATTTCATTACAATTAAAATCAACAAAGATACTTTTGATATTTGAACTCACATTTTGATAAATGTATATTATGCCGTATTTAATAATAAATAAAAATATGTGTAAAATATATACTCTTACTATCATTTTAACTTAAAATAAAACTAAAATATATAATCCAGAATTAATAATATTTTATACTTAAATAGTTAAATATGAATAATTATATATAAATAATCAAGTTACTTACTTTAATTAAATATAAATAATTAATAGTTAGTACATAAATAATAGGCATTGTTTAATAATTATAATTTCCAAGTAAATAATTGACTTTATAACGTACTGATAACCATAACTCACGCTTGACCTTGCATTAGGCCGTATATGACTGTACGATGTGCACTCTTCGCGCTCTACCTTCAAAACGGTTGGTCGTATGAAAAAAAAGTTTAAACAAAAGTTGTAGGGAATTTTATAGCCTACAACTTTTATAATAAATGCAAATCTCATTTAACCGATAGGAAGCCAGATATTCGCGAAAAACCGATTTTTGTGACCTTTGACCTTGAATATCTTGAGACGCGGACACGATAACGATTGTGACTTTTGAGACAACATTTAGAATGACAAAACAAAGGTTCATACCAATTTGCAGCTTATTATCTTTCATTCCGAGGTGAAAGTCCTAATATGACTGGGCTAAGAAGTATTTCGTGGAGTTTGTGAAACATTCTTTGTGAAACTATTCGGCATTTCAAGGAAAAGGATACTTACTACAAGGACCGTTTCAAAATAAACGAGAATGAGCTAAAATAGAAACAACAGGAGCGTTGTTCTGATAAATTCGAGTTTATTTATTCAAAATAGTCTAAAGCTTTTCGAAAGAGTGTTTCAGGTCATTGACCGGAATGTCCTTCAGTATGTCGGTACAAGCCTTTTGGATGTCCCCTACGGACGCAAAGCGTTTTCCTTTCGCGGCCAAATGCAATTTTCCGAATAGGTAGAAGTCACAGGGAATGTTGAATTGTGAGCAATTTTCGGTCATCAGTTAACTTGTGCGGAACAAAACGTGCACAGACCTTTCGTAAGCCCAAATGATCGGTTAAAATATGATAAATCTATGTTTTGGAGATATTCAACTCCGATTCCATGAATTTCAACGATGATTTCGGCTCACTTTTGATAATACTGTCACTTTTGACGCAATAATTTCGCCGAATATCGCCAAACTTTCACTGGAAGTCAGGAAAGGATGTAACTTTCCAACGCACTATCTCATTCACCGATGGCGCCACCAACAATTTTTATGACAAAAGCCTCGTTTGTTTTGGAACGCTCCTTGTAAAGCGAAGAATTTGCAAAAATTGACACCCATTCGAGAAAAAAGGGAGGAGACAGAAAAAGTACTAAATTCTTAAACAAAGTCAACGCAATCATCAGTTTTATTAAAAAATTAAAAGCTGTAGACAGTCATTATGGAAGAAGCAAGAGTCAACGTCTTTATTTACTTGCAGACCTTTCCATCGCTAAACTGCTTAAAAAAACCTTTTTCTACAAAATATTTTGTACCAAGTTCAATTTAGGTTTTGGTAGCCCATGGGGTTAGTTTGAGTAGTTTTTTTTAACTTTTTCTCAAAACTTGGTAAGTGTGACATGTCGCCTTTTGAAAAGTAGCTCCTCATCTGCTCTTTTTTCGGAATTTAATTGATTTCTTCATAGATAGAATTACACCTTATTAACGTTTCCTTATGTACATTGAAATAATCAGATAAAATAGTTCAAATTATAGTCTAAAATAAGATAATATTCTAAAATTATTTTTAAACTATCAACAATCATTGCAAAGACTTTGTAAATAAATTAAATCTGTCTATATGCTGTTCTTCCAAAATCAATCTGATTAATTTACACATCTAGACAAATTGTAAACTCACCAACTAATACTTAATCTGTGATTTGTTCTGAAGTAACATGAGTTTTATTATTTTATTTTTTGGTAAAGCATTGTGTAAGACGTCCTATTCATCTTTCAATTACTAAGTCTAGTTCAAATATCAAAATTTTCTTCAAGAATAAACTATAAAGTCTTACGTTCTGTATTTTCAAACTTGACTTGTAAATAAATAGAGATATTATTTAATATATGTACATATTTCATAGGTTTTTCAAAATATAAAGTACTCATAATTCATTCTCTCCCATGCTTGCAGGCACCTAATCACACATATGTTAAATGAATGCAATCTCAATTGAATCTGTTATCAATATTTTAAAGCTTAAAGTACGATTAATATTTGCAACTGTTCTTTTCAATATAAAATTATCTGACATTTCCTCCACTCGCTGATGAATAGCAATCACTTAAGGGGCTAAAGAAAGGTGGTGCAAGAGCGAGTTGAAAGTTAATATAGTGCTTTCCTACCCAAGATAATTGCGTTAATCTTTTTCATGGAGTTTTTTTTTATGATCGGCGCCACAAAAAAAATTTACTTAGCCTAAGCATTGCCGTATTAGGTGTAAACACAAAACAATGCTAGTGCAATGCACATTAAAAAGGGAAAGATCCACTCAACTCTACTTGGCGAAAATCTAATTGATTTCGAAAGGTAACAGAACAGGCAGGTTTCTTCTTCTTCTTCTTAGCACTATAGCTCCTCTCGGGCCTTCGCTCCCTGCAAATAGCGCCTCCAACTGTCTCGGTCCATTGACCACGTCCTCCAATTTCGAAATCCGAGCAGCGATAGACTGTCTTCGTCGACCGAGTCAGACCAGCGTTTCCTCGGTTTCCCCACTGGTCTCCGCAATTCTGTTCTCCCAACGAATACCTTTTTGGGCATCCGTTGTTCGTCCATACGATTCATGTGGCCAGCCCATTGCAGCTTCCGCAGTCTTAAAATCGTTGAGACCTCCGGTTCGTCAAAAATTTCATACAGCTCATGTTTGTATCGAATTCGCCATTGGTCCCCGTCTAGCTTCGCTCCGATTATTCGCCTCAGGACCCGTCGCTCAAAGGCGTTCAATATATTTGCGGATGCTTGGGTTAGGGTTCATGTTTCACACCCATAGCATAACACAAGTTTTATCAAAGATTTGTAAACTTGGAGCTTTGTTTTCCTGTGTATGCGGCTGGTCTTCAAGATTGTCAACACTGAATAAAATATTTTATTTGCGAGCTGTATTCTTCGGCATATTTCGTCTCTTTCATTACTCGTTTTCGTTATTTTGGCTCCTAAATACACAAATTCAGGCAGGTTTACACAAAAATATTCTTGTTAATATTATTTGGAGGTCGTAACTGGAACGACTTTTTCAATGAATCCACATGTGGAGAATACTCCGTGGTACCACGTTCTTAGAGACAAGTAATAACTTAATACCGATTCGCCTGTTTTATATTTTTAGCATTGATGTTCTGTATGCCCTCACGCAATGAATGAATCCAACGTTAAAGGATCTTAACGGTCATTGATAATTTCCTGTATATTGGGTGCTCTCGCCATTCTCACATTGACTGGATCATTGAATCCTAGTCATATCCGCCAAATAAAAGTGAGATGCACTTAAGTATATGTTCAATTGCTTGCTCTTCTTTTCATGTAAAAAAATGAGTACTTAGGGCAACCGTTAAAAATCGACTTATCCAAAATCGATCCCGAAAATCCAGGAAATCTTCTCAAGATAAGTAAAAGGGCCAAACTCTCATGTTAGTGTAAATGGGAGTTTCTGGCGCTGAATCGTGTTTTTCATCGAAGGGGGCACCGCTTTATGTTCTCTTTCTCTTCCTTCTTTTGGGTCGCCTTTTTCGGCTGTTTTGCATCTGCTTTTACGTCTTTTTCGGGCGGCACTGAGTGACAAGTGCTATTGTAGGATCGCGTGCTAAGACTCGATTTTTACACTTAGGTTAGGGCCACAACTAGTGCGAACCCTGCGCTCAAATTTTCACATCACGCTTAAACTGAATCGCTTAAGCGGTATCAATTGACTTTCGTAATAAATTATACGCGTATTTCTCATGAAAACACACGAAAATCGGAAATTTAAGGTGTTAACCGACTCACTATACGGCCGACATCCAGTTGCGATTCATTGACAGAGATTCAGGTGTTAACCAACTCACCATCGTCAAGTCGCGGTTCAGTGGCAAAGACTAAAGTATTAATCAACTCACCACACTGTCGACGTCAAGTCGCGTTTCAGTGGCAGAGATTAAAGTGTTAATCAACTCACCACACTGTCGACGTCAAGTAGCAGCGATCTATCATCCAACACTTGCCAGCTGATCGCAACTGTGTAGTGATGACAGATCTCTGTCGTGTATCGCTCCGCGGGATCGCTGGTTATTACAGAACTCCTAATTTTCTATCCCTTTCGCTGAAATACAGGCCCAAGCCATTACGCTTCCACCGCCATGCTTCACAGTAGCCTATAAATTTTCTTCTTGTAGCTCAGTAACATATTAGATTTCCGCCACATGAACGTCATGCTGTCAGAGCCAAGGATATTAAATTTAGATTCGTCGGCAAATATGATGCTGTTCCAAAAGTTCGAGTTTTTGGTAACATACTCCTTAGCAAAGGCAAGTCGACTCATCTGATCGTGACGGACAGTTTCTGCCCTGCTTGACTTACTAAGTCCTTGTTGTGTCTCCATGACTAGTATTTAGAGCCCACAACGTTCAGTTCGCCTTAATTTTACGTACAATAAATCGTTCATCGGACGAGTTGAAAATTTTATTAGGCACGCTTCTGCACGTATATTGAATTCGATTTTCATGAACAAAGCTTCAATGATACTTTGCACTATGGTGGGACACGAATTACCTATTTGAACAATCAAAGAATAAAGAAATGTTTAAAAAAAAATTTCCCTTTATTTGCACTATATAATTTGTATGTAATGTATACAATTGTTTCGTTACTTACTGGAATCTTCATCAGTATTAATTTCTATAAATCTGAAATCTATCTTTGTATACATACGAAGTGTGACAATTAAGTAATGAGACTAATTTTATTGCCACGCTTGTGGTAAATCTGCGACCTTGAAATTCCTTTCCCCTTCCCCGGCATCCTACCCCTCTCCATTGATATATTTACCATCGCTCTAGCTTGTTTAGTTCGCCTGCTGTGTCGTGTTGAGTAGATGTGTGTTGGTGGTGCTCGTCACGAAAATGGAGAAACGAAATCAAGAGCAACGCGTCACGATAAAATTTTGCGCCAGATTGGGCGAAATAGGTTCGGAAACGTACGCTAAAATTGTAAAAGTGCATGGTGATAGTGCTCTTAGTCGTACCCAGGTGTTTCAATGGCATAAAGAGTTTACGGAGGGGCGTGAAAGCGTGGAAGACGAGGCGCGGAGCGGGAGACCAGTTGAGGTGCGGACTGACGTGAATGCGCAGCGTGTGCGCGCCCTATTCCGTGAAGATCGGCGTTTAACAGTTCGAATGTTGGCCTCGGAACTGCGTATGAACCGTGAAACAGTCAGACAAATTTTAACCGACGATTTTGGGATGAATAAGTTGTGCGCGAAGATGATTCCAAAGAACCTTTCTGAGGAGCAAAAGCAGCATCGAATGACCGTCGCAGAAGACTGTTTGGTACAAGTGGTAAACGATCCCACGCTGCTTGATCGAGTTATTACAGGCGATGAGAACAAATTCTATGGTCAAAAGAACCTATTTTGAGTCGATTACGGACATCCAGGCGGCCATGACAAGGATACTCGTGGACATCCCAGTCGAAGCGTTCCAGAAATGTTACGAAGCATGGAAAACGCGCTGGAATCGTTGTATAGCTGCCCAAGAGGACTACTTTGAAGGAGATGGCAGAGTTGTAGAATAATTTTTAACTATACGGTTTTCATGGAATCAGTCTCATTACTTAATTGTCACACCTCTTACACAAAAGTTTTATGGAAAGCTAAGTACCCAACTACATTTTAATCACGAAAAGAAAAAGATCTATTCGTTAAAAAGGATATTTACTCAATGAATTTAAATACCACGTGTGTCCATTACCTGGGTCGCAATTAAGAAATTCCCGACCCCTAGATTTATAGATTCCAGGAGAAAGTAACTTTTCAATTGTGACCCAGGTAATGGAAACACGTGGCTATTTAAACTGATTAAGTAAATATCCTTTTTAATGAATAGATCTTTTTCTTTACGTGATTAAAATGTAATTGGGTAAGTAGCTTTGCAAAAAACTTTTGTGTATATAAAAATAGATTTTAGGTTTTTATAAATTAGTACTGATTAAGTTTCCAAGTAGGGAACAAAACAATTGTATATATTAAATACAAATTACATAGTGGAAACTATAGGAAAGCAATTTTTGAAAAACATTACCTTATTCTTTGATTGTTTAGTTCAACTAAAGAGCGGTTTCTCTGTAATATTGGATAGTCTAAAAAGTATTGAGCCTTTTTTGTTACTAGATGATGTTCGTTGTCATATATCAGGCAATACTAACCAGATTCAGTCAAACTAACATCCGTTTGAAAGGTAACATTCCAGTCTACAATTTTCATGCGGACAGCTTTGTATTTCGTCATTCGTGTCAAAAGTTGAATTCATTTAAAAATGAGTGAAATTTCTGAAAAAATTCGTTATATTTTACAATATCACTTCTATCAAGGTGAGAATGCTTCACAGGCTCGTGAAAAAATTTGGTCAAGATACTTTACCAAAACCGGTTAAGATACTTTATCAAAAACCGCAGCCAAAAGATGGTTCGCTCGCTTTCGTTCTGGAAATTTTGATGTTAAAGATGCACCTCGCTTAGGTCAACCTATCACTGAAAAAATCGATGAAATCTTATAAAAAAATTGAAGAAGACCGACACATTGCTAAGGAACTGAATATCCATCACCAAACAGTTTTGAACCATTTGCGTAAGGCTGGATACACAAAGAAGCTCGACGTTTGGGTGCCACTTGAATTAACACAAAACAATTTGATCGACCGAATTTTCATTTGCGAAATGCTAATAAAACGCAACGAAATCGAGCCATTTTTGAAGCAAATTATTACGCGCGATGAAAAATGGGTAAGATACAAGAATGTCATTCGAAAAAGATCATGATCAAAAAAGGTGAATCATCACAAACGACATCAAAGCCTGGCTTGACACCGAATAAGGTTATGTGTATGGTGGGGTTGGAAGGGAATTGTTTATCATGAGGTGCTAGAACCTGGCCAAACACTCAATTCGGCTCTGTACTGTCAGCAATTAACCAGATTGCAACAAGCAATTCAAAAACCGGCCAGAATTGATCAATAGAAATGGCGTAGTCTTCCATCATGATAATGCCAGACGACACACATTTTTGAAGTCCCGACAAAAATTGACAATTGGCTGGGAAGTTTTGATGCATCCACCGTATAGTTCAGACCTTGCACCATCAGACTACCATTTGTTTCAATCTCTGCAAAACTTCCTTAATGAAAAGAAATTCACTTCAAAAAGGGACTGTGAAAATCACTTGGCCAAGTTTTTCGCCGATAAATAGCAGCAGTTCTACACAGATGGAATAATAGCTCTACTCAAAAAATGGATAAAAGTCATGGATAATAATGGGCGATATGTACTTAATAAAATCCATTTTAAATAAAGGAAATATTCAATCGAAAAACGACAAAAAAAGGCTTATTACTATTTAGACTTACCAATATTTGAACAACTTTCCGTCGAAATTGACCGTTCTTGAAATGACTTATCACCAATTCTCACCGCTCAATTGTCATGCGACAATCCATTTTTTTGAAAACCGCTTTTTGACCTTTACATGTGTAGTGAATAGTAGGTTCAAATGGTGCGTAAAGGACTGCAGCGATGTTCTGCTGCCTCGGCAGAGGAAGGTGTCGGTATCTGCCGAGAATGCCCTCGTCTGGAGACGCGTGAATGCGCTGGCAGGCTAGCATTGCGGTGTCCTGGGGCGGGTTCATTTCCCCAGCACGAGGACCCACTACAAAAAATTTCGCATTCACGAATTGGACTACAGATCAAAAGGCGACCGAAGTCGCAAAAATTGTAGATAACCTCACAAAGGGAGATGGAACTTGTTACGAGAACAAGTGGAACCTGAAAAGAAAGGCGAACTTGGGGTGACCTCGTCATTACCCGACGAAGTTCATGGCCCACAAATGAAAGAGCGGCAAACGGGTGGTGGTGGAGCCCCTCTTTCATTTGTGGGCCATGAACTTCGTCGGGTAATGGCGAGGTCACCCCAAGTTCGCCTTTCTTTTCAGGTTCCACTTGTTCTCGTAACAAGTTCCATCTCCCTCTGTGAGGTTATCTACAATTTTTGCGACTTCGGTCGCCTTTTTATCTGTAGTCCAATTCGTGAATGCGAAATTTTTTGTAGTGGGTCCTCGTGCTGGGGAAATGAACCCGCCCCACAACACCGCAATGCTAGCCTGCCAGCGCATTCACGCGTCTCCAGACGAGGGCATTCTCGGCAGATACCGACACCTTCCTCTGCCGAGGCAGCAGAACATCGCTGCAGTCCTTTACGGACATATGAACATTTTTATTCACTACACATGTACAATATCACACTAAATATTGACTAAAGTTGGTTGTGAATTATTCAACGAAAGCATTATACAGCGCGACATACTCGAGCCACAGTAAGACAAGCATCTGCATGAAATAAGCTGCGGCTTGCGTTTCTGCTACATAATCGGGGTTGTCGGCCTTAGTGTATCGGAATTTCTTTGTAAAAAATTTTTTTTTATTGTAATCAATAAGTATGTGTTTCTGAATCTACATATAATATTTCATCATTTCCTCATGCATTTTTAAGATAAAGTGTTCTCAAGTTTACAAATAGCACTGCATGAAGTAAGCTGTGAGCTACTGTAGACCACTCATGCAAAGTAAATATTGTTGCTCCAGTAGCATCCACCAATTTCTCAAAGCTTTTTCATCTTTCAAAAGTGTAAACTTTAACACTATACGACTTTATTCATTCAGTTTGGTTTCATAGAATACCCTTGCCTTTACGTAAAAATGTTAAAAGCGGAAGGAAATTATTCATTTGTGTAGCAATTGATAATGAAAATGAGCTATAAAGTCAAAATGAGGCAAAGATAACATTTCTAGTAATAAATAATATCCATAAATGCTGTAAAATAATACTCTTCTTCAAACCTTGATAGATTTGGTGTTTAGTATTTCTTGGCCTTATCGAATGGTTAAGTCAAAATTTTAGCAATGTGATCTTGAGTGCCGATGTATACCTGCTCAGTTATCGAATACATGATCTGTCCAAAAAGTGTCCGACAGGCGTTCATATCTCTGTGACAGATTATTTGAGCTAAGTCCGAGCAGTTTGTGCAAGCACGAGCGTAGCCAGTAATTCTTGATGGAATCACCGGTGGAACGCATTGGTTTATGTGCATTTATTCGCAGAACGTTTACGTTTGTCGCATTTTCGCACAGCAGGAATCGCGAATCATTACGAAGTAGTTCAGTACAACTTGAAAATGGTCGCTTTTAGCAGCTCCCAAGGTCGACTTTTGGCTGTTCTCAAGATTCAAAACGCAACTCAAACACAACCACTTGGATAACGTCGAGACAAACCAAACCAATACACCAACAGCACTGATGGCCACTCCTATATAATATGCTGAATTTTAGAACGTTTTTCCGTCATCCCTTGTCATAATTGTGTTTTTTACAGACCGGTTTTGATAGTGTGCAATCTTCAGTACCTTTTTTCGTTTTAATTAGTATTTGTCCAGGTCGTGCGATACTTCTTCTTTGTAGCACTACAGTCCCTCTCAAGCCATCGCTTCCTGCAAATAGCGCCTCCAACTGTGTTGGTCCATTGACCGCGTCCTCCAATTTGGAAATCCAAGCAGCGATGAACTGTCTTGGTTGACCGAGTCAGACTAGCATTTTCTAGGTTTCCCCAATGGTCTCCGGCCTTCAGTTCTTCCAATAAATTCCGTTTTGGGCATGCGTTGTTCGTCCATACGATTCATGTATCCAGCCCATTGCAGCGTCCGCAGGCTTACAATCATTGAGACCTCCAGCTCATCACGAATTTCATGTATCTCATGGCTTCGCTTCAATTATTCGCCTCAGACCCGTCTTTCCAAGGGGTTCAATATGTTTATGGATGGTTGCGTTAGAGTCCATATTTCACACCCATAGCGAGCTCTGGATGAAAGTGAAAGCGGCTTTTAGAACCGTGGCAGAACAGACGATCGGACATCAAGCCCGGCACAAGAGGAATGATTGGTTCGATGATGAGTGCCAGAATGCGTTAGACAAAAAGAATCAGGCGTACAAAGAATACGTAGGTAGGAAAACCAGGACGAAGAGAGATCACTATGAAAATCTCAGAAGAGTAGCGAATAAGATAATTAGAATTAAGAAAAGAAAATACAATGACGGCCAATTAAGAAGTATAGGTGTAAGTTTAGCGGACAACAACGCTAGACAAGGATACAAAGTATTGAAAAGCCTGAAACGTGGCTGCCAGCCCAAAACCACGCTCTGTCGTGATGATCATCGCTGAGGAATCGAAGATTAAAGAAAGATGGGCATCATATTTCAAGAACCTCCTTAATCCCCCGCACAGCTCCAGAATATCGGAGCCTATAGATGTCTGCGGAGAGGGTCCATTGGCCTCACCACCTCTGGATGAAATTTGTTTCGCCATCAAAGCCCAAAAGAATAATAAAGCGCCAGGCATTGATGAGATTCCAGTGGAGCTCATCGAATATGGTGGCAGTAGTGTTCATCAAGCTATTCACAAAGTCATCCAGCACATTTGGCAAAAAGAATATATGTCGAAAGAGTGGAGCCAATCAAAGGTGACCAGCTACAGTGCGAAAATTATAGAGGCATATCAATTATATTCCCTATCCACCAAAAAGGTGACAAGCATCAGTGCGAAAATTATAGAGGCATATCACTACTTTGTAGCATACGGCGTACAAATTATTTTCAAAGATCTTAGGAAATAAAATCGGCTCATACGCCAACAGTATTATTGGGGAGTATCAAGGTGGTTTTAGAGCAGGCAGATCGACGAGAACCAGCAATGAAAGAGACGAAATACGCCGAAGAATACAGCTCACAAATAAAATAAAAATGTTCGGTTTTGACAATCTTGAAGATCAGCTGCATACACAGGAAAACGAAGCTCAAAGTATACAAATCTGTGATAAGCCAAGCATCTGTAAATACATTGAACACCTTGAGCGGCAGGTCCTGATACGAATAATAGGAGCGAAGCTAGACGGGGACCAATGGCGAGCTCGATACAACCATGAGCTGTATGAAATCTTCGACTAGCCGCAGATCTCAACGATTGTAAGACTGCGGTAGCTGCAAAGGGCTGGACACATGAATCGTATGGACGAACAACGAGAGGGGCTGTAGTGCTACGAAGAAGAAGAAGAAGCGTCTCTCCTCTTTTAACCACAACCATTTCACGTTCTGGTCAGCCTTCTTCGTATAAAGAACAACGTTATAAAATTATAAATTTTTTTTTTTTTGCTTTAGCACTACAGCCCCTTTCGGCACTTTGCTTAGAGATAGTTAGAGTATCTCATTATGTATACTATTTTAAATCAACACCAACATGAAAATTATTCCAAGTATGCAGGTAAAAAAAATATGCTGTAATATCACTAAAAGTCAATAATGAAGATAATTTCATATATCTACAACGAAACTGAACTGGAAAGGTCTTTTCTAAGGACATTAGGAAAAGATCGCTAATGGGGGGTAAGTCTTTCAACGTCCTTTCATATGTGCACATAATTGTGTTTTCTGAAAAAGTGTTTGCACAACGTCTAACTATTCTAACTATTTCTGAAATTCCTTGATCCACTGTATCTCGGTAATTGTACGATAAGAAATAATTTTTACCATGGAAATTTCAAGTAAATTTTAAATTTTGTAAAAGAATTGTACTCCAATAGGGTTTTTCTGTTTTTAGCAAAGTAGTATAGTATCCTTAAGGTCAGAAAGTTAGATTCTACTCCATGGAGTATCCATAAATAAAACACCAAAATGTCATTAACTTCGGAATGCTTTCCAGGTGCATCTATCAATCTTAAATTGCAAGTCAAAGTATATCTAGAACACATATGCATGTTTCATTTCATTTCATATCTTGACGATTGCATGATAGACGAATTATCTTCACACAAAAACACAATAGTGAAAATCACCTAAATCCACTTGTAGACCCTTCAAAAAAAACCATACCGATCTCAGATTTGATACACAGATCATGCCTTAGGAAAACCTTTGATCAAGTAGTATAATAGAAATAAAAAACAAAAATATCAATCAGTTCCTTTCTCAGCTTGAATTTATTTTTTCCCCTAAATAAGACAGCTGTTTTGGGGCTTCTCTAGCCTCTTCCTCAGTGATATATCTGATGAAGTGCATTTCAAAAATAATCCTAAAATTTCATTCTTATTTCTATTTTGAAAAATTGCAAACATCCTAAACATAAACATTAATAAAAAGTATTATAAGCTTAAATGCAACTCATATGTACCACAGAGTTAATTTTTAACAATGCTAGATTTGAAGCCACGTACTCGTATGATGAAATTATCTCAGTGGGTCACAGGCACTTTTTGTATATCATATAAAATCTTGACTCTGATTTTTCTGGCCTACAACGCCAGCGTAGAAAACTAATTGTGATCGTTTTTTTTTTGAGTTCAGTGATTTATTTAGCAATAAAAATCATCTCTTTCAGTCACACTTTTACCTAGATAAAAAAAACAATTCATTTTCGTTCATTCCAGAATTATCGGTGATTAGTAGATTTGAAAAATATAATCAGATATTTTTTGTCACAGAACTTTCGAGAAAAATGGTGGTTAGTAACGATGACCACTATGATTGTAGACAGCTGAGATAAATTTTAATTTTGTATTATTCACGCATCACCCAAATTATTCCAACCAACTTAGTAAATCTATTTTTTGTAGAATTCTTAAAAGCAGGACTTTCCTTACGCAAGCAAAGCGGAACTTTACAAGTGCTGCATTGTCAAATAGTACGTACTAGAACTTTTTAGTGCTGCACTTACAGTACCTTTTTGAAGAGGATCAATCTGGTGGATGGCGGTTACTTTCAAGGCGGATCTCCCTTGGAACTGTTGGTTTGTGTTTTTTCATAACCACTGGCTTAGGAGATGCTGCTGGCGAGCCGCGGTTACTGCAAAATGGTTCTGACCCTCGTAGTTTCACAAATTCTGAAGCTAGAAGTCCTTGATATAAATAAACAACTTGGCGCACGTTATATTCTAATTTCCATTCTGACGAACTTTTTGCTATAGAGAGAAAGTAAGAACTGAATTCCTGTCACCTGAGATGCATAGAAATGCAATAAATCAGCAAATATCCGATAGACGGTACTGAATCAACAAAAAAGAAATCTTAATAGCTGGTTAGTGACACTAACCACAAAGACTGAAAGAGTTAAATCCTTCACCTATAGCTTTCAGAAACTCTAAAATACCATTATTGTGCATAACCCAGCATATTTTCTACAACAAACGGCTGCATCTCAAACATTAGTTATTATTATTGTACTTAGTATCCCGCACGCAGTGCGTGTATTGTTCCCAGTCCATCGAAAGCGTATTTCAGTTCAGAATCCGAACAGTGGTATTCTATCTTCATTGATAGAGTTGACCCAGTGTAATATTTGTTTTCCTACCAGCTTCCGTACCTCAGTTTTTCCTACGAAAATCGTTTTAGGTTTCTCGTATCGTTCTTCGGATAAAAATATAGTGCTCATATTATTTTATGTAGGGTTTTCCATTAAGGACATAACAATAATCTTCCAACATAACACGATAGCGCTCTCCATTGACGGTAGCATGATGGTCGTTTTCATCCACGAAAAAATACGGCCCAATCACACCTCCGGCATTAAACCGCACCAAACAATAATTTTTTGCGGATGCAACGCTGTCTCAAGAAGCACATGTAGATTTATTGCTGACCAATAAGCCATTGAGCCAGAAAGGAGCTTCATTGCAGAAGATGATTTTCCGATAATATTAATTAATAGTAATTTTTAATAATTTTCAAACGTTCTGGTTCGTGAACTTTACCATGATGAACGACTTTAACTAACGTTTTGATATTTACAGTTCATTAAAAAAGTTTAAGGGTGCGTTCATATAAAGATACGAAATTATTATGTCTCTAAAGCAAAACCCTATACAATTCATTCCAAACATACTTACTGTCAATATATCTGAATGTTCACGATAATTTTGTAGGCACCAATTTTGAACACTATTTTTCAATACCTTCTTTATTTAACCTGTATTGCTGCTACGTCCTTGATAGATGACCCCGCTTACCGTCACGGCTTGATACTTGTTAGCTACTAAGCGTTTGCTAGAATGAATACCGATTGATTTTCAACGGCTCCCGTGCACTTTTTTGTCACGGAAGCTACTTTTGTAACAGATTCCGAGGTGGCTAGTTAATTCGTCTTAATTTATTAACTACAAAGAGATAACGTCAAAATCACTTGTGTTTTGAAATTACATTCAAAGCAACTTATAACGCATACTTGAATAACATATCCATAAAAAACATTGAAGGAAAACAATGTCCGAACTAACAATAAATAAATACTATGAAGAATAGTTAATAATTTTATATCTTCATCGCAAAAAGTCTGGAATAAATCAAGAATGCACCATTGAATTCAAAGATATTCTTCTACTTCTTCTTTGTAGTACTACAGCCCCTCCCGGACCTTCGCTTAGAGATAGTTAGAGTATCTCATTTTCATGACCGTATTGATTTTTCGGAAGTTGGTTTGGTCAATACCATGCTCCCGTGTGCCTGCTCAGCTATGATATGATTTGATTAAATCAGTACATATCACCACTGAGTGAACACTCATAGTCTGTCCGAAAAATCCCCTGAACTGAATCACGCTGCTTCCAACGAGATTTGAACCTGGGACCTTCGGCGTATGCGTTCAGGCTCTAACCACTACACCACACAGACTCAAAGATATTCTACCATTGATAAAATTTTATAAATAATAAATTTTCGGCTTTTTTCTAATTCATAATTTTTTTTTATTTACCACTAAAAATAATATTTTATCAAAAAACCTCCTCTTTGACACAAAAGTCAGGAAGAAGATAAATAAAAACTCTACATACTCGTATGTAGCACTTTTCAAAGATTTAGAATTTCTTGTGAGAAGTAAATCAAGAATTAACCTATAAGTTTATTATACTTTTGCCTGTACAACTTATCGACAATTTCATCCCTAATTATACTTCATATCCACAACATCGCTTATGGCTTAAATTACGTAAAATCCTAAATAGATTTGCATTGCAGTTGCCTTCCATTTTCTTTCCACCGCTTCAAAATCGGTTCTAAAAAAATCACTGTTCTACTTTCAAACAGCATTTTCAAAACAGTTTTTCTTTGCGTTTTTATTCTAGATGCCCAACCATGTCTCGAAATACTCTTCGGCCGGCATTAAAACGACCAATCGTACCTATACAATCAAGCGTAAGCGCGGCATCCAAAAATGGTGCAATACAACTACAAATCATCTCACAACCCGAAACCCAACATAGAGCTAGGTAAGTACTCAAATAACATTATACACCCAATAATATTTAATCCACTTAACATGTTTACACAAAAAATTAACTTATTTTAGATACCAAACTGAAGGAAGCAGAGGAGCTGTGAAAGACCGTAGTGGGAATGGTTTCCCCATCGTTCGATTAATCGGCTACAATAAGCCTGCTGTATTACAAGTATTCATAGGAACAGATGTAGGGCGTGTAGCTCCACATATGTTCTATCAAGCTTGCAAAGTCGCTGGAAAGAATTCAACGCCATGCAATGAAAAAAAGGTTGAAGGGACAATGATCATAGAAATTGATTTCAAACCTGAGAATGATATGACGATAACATGCGATTGTGTTGGGATTTTAAAAGTAAACCTTGAAGTCACTGAAGAGCGCAGAATAATATATTCCATTCATTATTTTCAGGAGAGAAATGTTGATGTTGAACATAGATTTCCAGAGCATTCAGGTCAAAGGAGTAAGAAAAAATCTACTCGATGTAGGATGATATTTAGGACCCAACTGACATATGACGATGGCTCTGTGGAGACATTACAAGTCTGTTCGCATCCTATTATTTGCAGTGAGTAGAATTCAGAAGAATTTATTTATTTATTTTCCATTTTTAATGCAAGTTGCTAATAACTATTCATTTCTTTTAGCGCAACCGCCAGGTGTACCTGAAATTTGTAAAAAATCGCTCACATCCTCTCCCGTTGAGGGTGGGTTAGAAATGTATATTATTGGTAAAAACTTTTTGAAAGACACATGTGTAGTATTTCAACATAGTCTAGAAGGCTCGGCGAACCAAAAAGAATTAAGTCAATTGAACCCAGTGTGGGAAGAGACTGTAATACCAGATAAGGAATATTTACAACAGGTCAGTAAACCTCTTATTATACACAAAAATTCACTCAGTTTAAGTCAGTTTTTTTTATGTGGGTGCATACTTTTCAAATATATTACTAGCAACATTTTGAACGCTTGAAAAATAGAGTAACCGTGAAAATACTTAAAAATGTGTGCTATATATTCCCCATGCGTACTCACAAACCGGATTTTTTGTGCCCCCCATTAAGAAAAGTCTCTACTGATAGTTTTTTAAACAAACATACTTTATCTTGCAAACTAGACAAATAAGTGATACGCGCAGTATTACTGAGAGGTACCAAGAATATTTCATGCATTTTCCACTTATCACAATTATCTTTTCATGCTCTAGTAAAAAGAAAAATATATTTGAACTGATAATGTACTTCGCATTTGCAACTCAGCCTCTGACAACAATTCACAGCAATGTATTCATAGGAAAGCTATTAACACCTTTGTGTACCTAATGTTAGCCACCAATTCCAAATTAAATCACGCTAATCAGGCACACATTAGCCCTATTTATGCGTATATATAATGATCGGAACTTTAAACTCAGGCACACATTCTATTGCCTCTCGAAAGCGGCCTTAATAAAACAAAACAATATACTGAATATTTTTGACGTAGATCGTAAGAATTTATCTAATTAGTTCAAGGCTTTTAACACATCAAAATAAAATGTGTGAATTATTTAACACAATTTTATTTCTTTTATTCGTGGTGCTTGACGTATGTTTCACTGTTTAATAATATCTTAAAAACATGCTAGTGACTCGTTATGACAAACCGACAGAGATTTGTTGCACTAATCAACCAAATTATTTGCGTCCCTATCTTTTAAAGGTCCAAATTTGAACAATATAAATAGAAATTAATATTCAATGGATGTAAATAACAAATATATAGTATACTTGAAGTAACATGAAGATTCTCAAAAAGTACCGATTTCATCGGCCTTTAGCCATACTTTAGTTATTAAAAAATTGTATGTGCAAAACATTAACATTGTGTGTTGTGCGATGATCTGAGATATGTACTAAGTACTATGGCATCCAAACGAACCGACTCTTTCGCTTCAAACAAGAAAAGCAAAACATTATCTTTGGAGTGTAAACTTACCATTATTAAAGACTACGATGCAAAAATAAAAATTTGTGAATTAACAAAGAAGTTTGATGTACCGGAATCGACGGTCAGACCAATTACAAAAAGTAAAGAAAAAATTCTCGAAGCTGTGAAAAACGCTCAGTCTTTGAATTCAAGCATCATTCGTAAACGGCATGGTATTATCGCTGAGATGGAAACATTGTTAAAATTATGATGTGATAATCAAGTAAGTGTGAAAAATTGTCCCGTTGATCAGAACACGGTGTGCTTTGAAGCTAAACTAATTTTTGAGAAATTAAAAGAAGAAGCTGGGGTGATGGCTAAAGATGAAACGTTCAAAGCTAGTAACGGTTGGGTCAGCCGCTTCAAAAGCCGCTGTAATTGGCATAGCATTGTAGAAAGTGGAGAGGCGGCAAGCTCAGATAAAGAGGCTGCATCTCTCTATCCAAAGAAACTCAAAGCTATGATAGATGAAGGTGGCTATACCAGCCAAACCATATTCAACGTGGATGTGACTGGTCTGTTCTAGAAGAAGATGCCTAAAAGAACTTTTATCGCGTGTAGAGAAAACCTTTCCAGGTGTTAGGCTGCCAAAGATCGATTAACAGTGAGGCTTGGCGCGAATGCAGCTGGTGACTTTAAAGTTTAAACCTCTCTTAGTTTATCGCTCAGAAAATCCAAGAGCATTGAAAAATAAATCTAAAGCTGGTTTGCCCGTGATTTGGAAGTTGAATCGTAAAGCTGGGGTGACGGCCTCCCTTTTTGAGAACTGGTTTGGTCATCCCTTTATACCTGAAGTTGAACGTTATTGCCAGTCTAAACAAATGCTGTTTAAAGTGATACTATTAATTGACAACGTCACTGCTAAAAAACAGCGATGGTGTCGTATCGTAAGAGGATTTCGAAATTGCATCAAACGAATGCTCATCGGATGGCGTCCAGCTGAATTCTCTCCAAGTGCTTTCACTAAGTGGTAAACTCTTCGTCGCACCAAAAATCCGTTTTAACGAATCAAACAACATTCTCGTAAATTTTTCGCGTGAATAGACAAAAAGCCCACTAAACGGAAACAAAACGCACCCCTGCCTCCTGTTGCTTACGTTGATATGATAGAATAATATCTTCTTCAGTCTTTCTTGATTAAACCGACAGCCAGCGTTTTCTCCGCTTTCGGTTCAAAGACTACTGAAGTAGAAGCCGAAAGCGGCAGTGTTTACTACACTATGTTTTGGATCCTTCCTCTATAGTCAATGCCAACGTCTGTTTCTCTTCCGCCTTTCATTCTAACGTGCGTGCGTTTTTCGCAAGAATCCTTTCTTGACCTCTTGCTACTCCTACTGTGCGTTAATGATCTTCCTTCTGTAATCACATCTTTCTGTCTTCCTCATGCAGAGTTTAAAGTATTCCGAATATAGAATAGGTACACAAGTAAGGAAAGGTTCGAACAAATGCATTCAACTGGCCCAGAGACCTTGAAATACGCGAGGCAAGGTGTCATTTTCTTGACGAATAAAACCAATATTATCTCGCAAAGAAAATTTATCGGGTGATTTCAGTGTATACAATAGGTAGAACAAATCAATAGGAGCGCTCTTAATAATCAATCAAAACTTGAATGAAATTGAAAATTAGCATTATCTTTGTCGCAAATTAGTTAATTTATCGTCAGCGGGTTGGACATGACCAGGCTCTAAGTTATCCACTATCACTTTAACATAAATATTAACCAGTTAGATCACTAGTTGCTAAAATGGTGTGAAGATCTGATTTACGTAGATTTCGTGTATCAAGAACGCAAGAATTTTAACAATTTTAGTTGGTAGCTGACTGGTTTAGTTTATTTTATATACTATACTAAGTGACTCATCCCGTAATCAGAAGGTCCCTGGTTCGACTCTCGTTAGCGGCCACGAGATTTAGTTCCAATGACGGACTATAAGCCCGTTCAGTTATTATACGTGCTGGTTTAAAATCAGAACGTATCGCAGCTTGGCGGACGGACACACGGCCAAAGCGTGATACTGATCATATCACCTTGTGGAGTGCCGACACATTCGATCATGATACTGAGCCACTCTAACTTTCTCTAAGCGAAGGCCCGAAAAAGGCTGTAGTGCTACATATATGAAACGATTTGAAGGATATAACAATGTCCGTAAAGGACTGCAGCGAAGGTCTGCTGCCTCGAGGAGCGAAGATGTTGGTGCTCGCCAAAATTGGCCATGTCTGAGGAAGCATGAATGCGCTGGCAGACTAGCATTGTGGTGTCGTGGGACGAGTATTTTTCCCCAGCACAAGGGCCCACTACAAAAAAATTCCGCATTCATGAGTTAGGAGATAAAACGACTCGGTTCGACGGTGTCGAGGCCAAAGTAACCTACTAAAGGGATGGATTGCCAAAGCAAAACGACTGACTGTGCTTGGCGAAAGCGAGCGAGACTCGAGAAGATCCCGTCTTTACCATGTATACTTACGGTCCCCGAAGAAGAGTAGGGCATCCAAGTGGAAGCGGTACCCCCTCCACCCCATCGGATCGTAGTCGTGGCCAGATATTTTTAAACAAACATAATTTGCATGAATTTTACCTTTAAATGAAAAATATCAACGTTTCTTATATGACGTAACCACATAATACTTTAGCATTAATAGGAGCCTCAAGCGGAAGGCCACTCTATCCTGCAAAAGCCTCTGCAACGGAATGAGAAGGGGTGAACTCACCCGATGGCTAGCTCATGAGTGGAGGGGCCAGCCAACGTGGCGGTTCCCATACCTGTTCAGGGGTCTAAAGAAATGAAAATACCGAGGATATGGTTTTAAGAATTCATTATTTCCTCATTTGTTATAACAAAAATATTTCCATTCCATATGCTTCACCGGTTAAACGCGAACAACAACAAAACAAAATATTGCAAATTACAACCTATAGCAAAACGGGTCTTTCGAAAGCAAGAATATATTTTTTTTTCAAATGTAGTAAGATATTACAAAAATTGATTTAAATAATATATCAAGAAAATATTTTGGTGTAATAGAATAAAATTTTTGATTGTAAATACAAATAAACAAAAGGGTCCTTACCCACTCCTCCGACAAGCGTTCGTATTTGGGGAGGGTAAGGGCCTGCAACTGAATTAACATTTAAATGATAGCGATTCTTCGTATAATTCAAGCGTCGAAATTAGGTACACCGGTTCAGTTTTAGCAGCTTCGCAGGCAAGTCGTATTTGAATAGAATCAGAAAAATCGCCGACTTAATTGAAAATCAGGAAAAAATTATAATGCAAGGGTATAGGTGGTAACACGTCAATAGAAAAGCCTGTTTCACGCTCTATTTACTGGTGCGCGACGTTTGCAACGACGACATGAATCCGACTCAATTTAAATATCCGTATCGCTTGTTCTGCATTATTTCAAAAAAAGTGTATTTAAGACAAGATTGTTAACAATATAATCGTGAAGATTCACTTAGAAACTTTTTAATTTTAGTGCAAATTAGAATATATTGTAAAATTGAATTGATAGAAAATGTTCGGTCACATATTCTCTTATCGGTTTTCCATAATTCACTTTTTTCCCCGATTCACCAATTTTTGTTTTTATTCCTTTTGAAATTATTTTCACCGTACCGAGTTTATTGATGAATACAATTGTCACAATTATTCTCATACTCATCAATCTAACTTCTTTTACAAAAAACTGTAGCACAATGAACAGTTTTCACTTTGACGGTATTTTCTAAGTATGGGTTTTGGGGTATTTGGTTGGGAAATGCACAAAATAAAACGCGCAGCGATCCAGAAAACTTCATACAAAAATCCAAGATCCCGCATGATATCAGTGATTGTGTGCATGAGATAACCCAAGCATGCAACGACAGAACAATGCAATCAAAGCATATCACTTCACCGCATGATTTTGCGGTTGGGAACCGTATTCTATTCAATGTATTTTTCTCTTTCAACCACATTTCTCACGAATAAAACAGGACACAGTTATTTTAGCACTTCTAGTTACACCTGAGTATATATTTTGTTTTGCAATAGCCACTATCCGCGAAAAGAATTGAATTGTGTGATTCACTTTTCTCAAAATAAATTCACTTCGGGCTCCTCCTAAACTCCCCGAGAATCGCAACGGCTATTTCACTCGTCCCCTAAACCTCAAGCCCCGCGTTTTCAATCAAGCTATGAAGAAACCGTGACTTTTTCTACATTCAACCTCGGATTCACACTCATCGCGGTTTGCTCTCCAAAATGTCATCTCTCCGAAGGAAAAAACACAAACCGAGCTACACGGAAAGTCGAGCAGGCACTCGACACGCTCTTCATACCAAACTCGTTGGTTATCTCGACAAGACTCCCCGCCGCAACGTTGGTTTACTTGGCGAGCCCTCTGCATGTCGTTAACGGTGGTTTAATTCCGGCGAGATAACGCAATTCATTTTCTAGATTGCGTTGCAAAGAGGGTTGCCGTCATCGAATTTTGATTGTAAATTTTTATTTAATTTGTTTTTTATATTATCGATATATGAAAATTCATAGTCCGCGTGGTGTAGTAGCTAGAGTACTATGCCCGTAAGCCGAAGGTCTCTGGTTCAAGTTTCGTTGGCGTCAACGAGATTTAGTTCGAGGGATTCTTCGGACGGACTATAAGCCCGTTAAGTTATGATACGTGCTGGTTTAAAATCAGAACGTATGGCAGCTGGGTGGACGGAGACACGGCCAGAGCGTGATAATGATCATATCACCTAGTGGAGTGCCGATACATTCGATCATGTGTAATGATTTTCTCTTTTCAGATCGAACGCGGAACCGACCTCTCATCGGTTCTAGACGTTAAGTCTGAGTAGTGCCAACGGATGGTACCAACAGGTCAACCAATCCGTGCACCGTAACCCATTCATGCGGTGACTGCTTGTCGGCCAGCTAGTTCGGAGAGGATTTCGGTCGCGGGTCTCCGAATGGATTACGCTCAATCACAATATTTCAGTCACCTGAACTTGCCCGTTTTTCAAACGCGTCAACAATTACTCATCCAGAACGAGAAACCTACATTACGTTAGTTCTGGATGTGATCTATCCACAGATCTCAAATCAAAAACGCTACAAAATCCCATAGGCGCGTTACCGATTCACCGACGCGGTACCGAAAAATATACTACTCGAACTTAAACCGAAGAAAACTACTCTAAAGAAATGGCGAAACAAACAAAGGTACCGCGTACCGCGCGCGACGCGAAACCGACTTCAGCGGGTTTGTCGAAACCCTAACCTCGCGACGGCATACCTACCCTGCACTTCCCTTTCACGCTGAAAAAAAAAAACGAGCCACTGAAAAGGAAAGTCGTTAGTTGCTTAGCAATTCATGTTATTGTTTTATTTAGGTCCGACAAATCGATATAATTTTTCTATCAATATTTCTATTTTTATCTATCCTTATCCTGTAAGCTACTTTAATTAAATATCCTATTTTGTCGTAATCGGTATGAGAATTTTATACAATTAATCATTCGTGTTTAATATTAGGTTTAATGATTATTGAAAAATACGGTTAATAGCTATTTTACTAATCCTTGTTCAAATTTGTTGAAATTGATTTTCTCCTTAATAATTCAAAGGTTAAAAGAGTGTGGAACTAAGGTAGCATAACGAAGCTAAAGTAAAGTAAACTAAGATAATGCAAATTATCGTGTTGTGGTTGGTTGGTTGTCATGTGTTCATATTATTAGTAAAGGATTTTTGCTTCATCTAAATACAAAATTAGGCTCAGTCGTTTGTTGCTCGAACAAATCCGCCTTGTTGTGTATTTAAATTAAGTGCTTTCTCTGTCGGTGTGCTGTCTACTTTTCGTTCCAGCTTGCCGTTTACGCGTTCTCTTGACAGTTGTTACGGTTGTTAATTCTGTGGTGTTAATGGAATAATCGATACATAAACTAAAGTTAAATCTTTACATGCTTCTAAATCTTGCAATACATTTAAATTGATGTTATTAACTTAAGTCTGAAATTCTACCGTTTTGTTTGTTTTTATCTAGTGTAATTAAATTTAAGTTGCATATATTGTATCGTTATCCTTTATACTTAAATTAGCTAAATAGATTTATCGTTTCTGTTTGATAAAATTTCGTTCTCTTATTTATCGTGTTTTCTTAAATGGGTTAGTTGTAGGGTTTCTAGATTATTTGTGTATTATTATTACTAAGTGTTTGTTTTGCTCTAGGTGTTTATTTTAAATGGGTTTATGTTTGTTGTAATTAACGATTACGTCCGGCAATTTTGGAACTTATTCCATAAAAATATTTCTTAATATTTTTGGTCCGAATGACTAGGGGAACTTCTGATTTTCTTTAATTCTTACTTTTTTTTTTCAGATTCAATAAAAACAAACCCCAGCCCACAACACTCAACTTTCAATAAATATTTAGAACTATATTAACTTGTTGTTAAAATCTTTTTCTACAGCTAACATTTCTGCATCCTATTTAGGTATATGATAAGGTTTCTACTAAGCATTCTGAATCGATGCAAACGGAATGCTTATTCGCATAAAATTTACTATATAATTAACAGAATTTGAGTTTATGTACAAAATGATATCAACTGTGGCGTCATAACATGAAATTTTGCTTATATTTATGACAAAATAATTAATTTAATTAATCTTTGATAGTTACAAAATTCGCTCAGCCTTATTTCATTAAGTTGTAAATATTCAAATGTACAAGCAAATCTTTTCTTTAAGCCAATCACCTTGATATCACGTTTAAATCTCGAATGTAAATATCGTGCAGTTTTATCTAACTATTTTTCTTAAATGGAAACCAGCTGACTCTGAGATAAATCCTGATTTCATGTTATGACATCCAGAGTTTAAAAATAGGTAACGAGTGATATTAGAAACTGTAACCTGAATTGTCCTCCTTTGGTGTTACAATTCCTTCCTCTATAGGTATATATTGTGCGTCTCTGATTTGTATTAAGTGTTGGCGAGATGTTTCACATTTTTCCAGAAAATTGTACGATTGATGGATATCGTCAAGGCATCTGATGCATATTTGGTCGGGTAAATCATTATTCTCGCTGACTAACAACTTTGAAAATAGGTTCCATAATTCAACAACGCTCGCTTTAGTTCAATTCCAGCCGTCGATACATTAGTTGTGTCCACTGGTGCTAGTTTCAGAAATTGTTCCAGCATGTCTATTTCATTTGCCAAATCGAATGCATCGTAGTCTCCACAATATTCATCTTCATAGAAAATTTGTGGCGGCAGAGGATGACGAGGATTAGGATCGCTCACTGTGGCACCATGACTTGTTGATTTTGACTGCATTAAATCCTTTTCAGTTTCTTTGCCAGGTTCTGTGATATCAATTGTTTCATATTTAATATTTTTGCTGTCCAGGATCATCAGGACGCGCTGTTGACGTTTTTTTTTTCTACCTCCTTAATTCCGGACATGCCACTAACAAATACTCGTAATACCATTTTTGATTTTCAGCAATCCGCTAGGGTGGCACTTGATCGAAGAAATACTTTATCAAGTCTGAATAATTCTCACGAAAGTTGATCAAAATTATACTTTGGATGTCGGACTAACTGGCTGCATCAAATTCGCGCACGCCAAATAAATTAACAAATTACGCCTTTAACGAAATTCTGATGGACTCAGCCTTTGAGGAACGGAACAAATGGAGAGACTATGCTCATATAAGCTCCATAGAGAATGATGCGACCACCTTCTGAGCATGCTTGTCATTTCTTATACTTAATAATGATACTTAGCTGGCAAATATGATCCTCCACCGCCTCCTTGAGTTTTCCTCCACATCCTTCCTATATGCGAACAGCCCAAATGGTTCACTCCTTCCAAGAATGCTTCGACCATCAGCTGTGAGCCGATCCAGCAGGAACTGTTTGGTTCGGCAGCCGACGACCGTCTTGGAGCGAAGAAGTCCCTCTCGCCAGACAAGCTGAATGCCTGATGCTTCTGCGTGTCCGCAATCCAATTCATGGGATTTTCTATCAAGAATGAGGTTAGAGACGGAACTCGGGAGATATCCGTTAGCAGACTTACCTTTCTACAGATTTTCGGCACAAACGAGCGCGAATACCGGAATCTGCCGCACCCCGCAATTAGCAGCTGCTATTCCCGATTGCTTTCGATATTTCGCGACAATGAACACTCTTAGAAGACGACAGCCACGAAAAACCAAGCCGACATGTGGCTGTCAAAAATTTTCAGTTGTCACCTCGGACAAAACATCTGTGTGTGGAATGGCACTTCATATGGCGGCAATGTGCCTCTCCAGATGTCGCCAGTGGCATAGTTTTCTCGTTGGCCATGGTGGAGGGGCATTTCCAGATGGCTATGTCTCGAAATGTGCCGGGGTTGGATTAATTCTATATTTCGAATATTTATATCCACGGGTCTAAATATTTGGACAGAAAAAAAAATATTTTCTGCACAACGATATCCGCACAACAGATGAAGTCCGCTGGCACTTCGAGGACATATCCATCTGGCCGGTTACAAGGGTTCGGGATCGGAATCACTTCGATTCCTGGGCGTAGGCGTCACATTACACATGATAACGAGATACGCTAACTATCTCTAAGCAGAAAGGGCCTGTAGTGCTACATAAAAAAATATGAAAATTCAGAATGAAGATGAAATTTAGTAAATTATTATTTAGAATTTGGTTTCGCCCGGGAATGTTATTCGAGCAGTTTGCCCATGCGACTGCTCGAGTACTACATATATCTTACGAGTATACTAAGTGACTTAATAAAAGAAGTGGTTTCAACATCTTTATTGTACATGGAATTTTTGCTTTATAAATTTTAATCAGTAAATATACTTTTAAATAAGATAATAAAATGCAACATATAAATACCTCATTTTGTCTTTTTTCAGACACATTTAATTTGCACCGTTCCTCCGTATATTAACCAAAATATTGTGGAACCCATCACTGTTCAAATATTTGTGATGTCCAGTGGGAAAAAGAGTGAACCCCACAATTTTTTGTACACTCCAAAAGGTGTTCACAGTATATTATCGGCAGCGACATCATTATCTTCATTACACGGTACTATATCAACATCACAAGGTATGTATCTTTTGCGTTTATATCCAATTGGAATACAAGTTAGGGACACCTTACAGAAAAAAAGAACAATTTAAATATTTACAAAAATAGAAAGCAGCAAAAATCGGCTATCCACATTTTTACATACACTTTGTATGGGAGCTCCAATTTCAACAAATGATAGGCAAATAATCTTTTTCTGAAGGATATTCCAGCATCATTTTCAAGAAAACATTTTTTCTAGAATAGGCGAATCAAAATTTATTCCATGCCGATATTCAGTTGATACAAAATTACGAACTTTAAATTTCAATTTTATATGACAAATTCCCGATACTGGTCAAAACAACGCTGCAGTGTGAATGTTTGATCTCTGCCTTTCCACTACTTTTTCGAAATGGCGTTTAGCCCACTATTTTACGAATGTCGCTTGATTTAATATTCTGCAATACAATTGAAGTTTTACTTTGTTAGCCAGTTATTTTTCTCATCCGGTTAAATTATATTCGGACATTATGGGGAACATATTTCCTGTGTGAACGTGGGGTAAGAGTGCTGTGAGTGGATGTGCAAATGAAGTGTCTGAAAGGGAGGCAGTGTTTTTTTGATTATATCGGGAATTTTATTTTGGACCGGTCACCATCGAAATCAACAATTTGCGGGTTTCAACAACATATTCTAAAAAATTAGGGCAGCTAGTATTTAAAAAAATTTGCAAACCTAGGTAAAATTCCAGTAAGTTTATTTTTACCTTCCTTTTGATTTTAAGACATATTTTGTGATTAGGACTCAACGTATAAAAGTATAATGGTTTACTTATTTTTTTGCCACGCAAAAGTTTTATTTGTTGCAAGAAGCAGTCGCCATCATTTATATAAACAAGAATGAAACCCGAAATACCATCAAAAATAAAAATGAATGAAAACGAGGAAAATGAAATGAAAGAATGAAGAAAACAAATGCAAAAATAAAAATAAAAAAGACGAAAAACTTGAGAAGCTCCAGGAAAATGATCTTTAGAGACAAACAAACAAATCAAAAACTACCCAAGCCTTTACCAACACACTAATCACAAAATGTTGTTTTTTCGTTTATTTCCTTCTCATAGCTATTTAGGTGTCAAAAACTTAGTAATATTAAGTCATCACAAGTAATGAAGAGCATGTGCCTGTGTTGGTCACAATTTGCCATGTTTATAAGTGAGAGATCGAAACATCCGTATAATGATGTTGATGGACCTCCTCTACTCTTCCGCTTCGGACTTTCCTGGACTCGTATGTTCGTTACTTTTATTCGCCATCTTCTGCACCATCCAGCAAATCATCATCAGGGTACTGGTTAAGAAAAAAAACAAAAAACAAAAAATTTAGAAACAAAAACAATCACAAAAAAGCAAGAAAAGAAACATCCTGCCACAATATTTATTTTTTCAAAAGCAGACGCAAAGATTAAAGAAAAAAAGCAAAAGCAAATGCAAACAATCAATCGTTCAGTCATCATTCAATGCCAGTGAGAAGTAAAGTAAATTAAGTAATTATTTTTTTAATTTTTTATTTTTACATTCGGTTCGTAATTTTTGCAATGAATTACAGTTCGATTTCTCTAGTGATAAAATGTGCTTTTATTTTTCATATTAACGTAACGAGAAAAAAAGTCGCAAACAACCGTTCCTTATTTTTATTTTTAATTCAACAAATATATTGATTATTTTTTGACATTAAATTTCTATAATGCAACAAATGAATTTGATACAATTTTAATAGTTTGAAAAGAAAACGTAGTCATTAATTTTGTCGTTTAACCATTTTAACTTGAAAATATTTCACCTTAAATTTTATAATTTAAAGTTTTTCAAATAGTGGCGAGAAGCGGGAATGCGACAGCATTCAAGGAGATCATCGTTGGTTTTCTGGTTTCCTCTGTCTTTCTAGTCGCACTAGTTTTAAGAAATTTTCAGCCACGAAATTCGAGATCGAACTAACTACGCCGCGAAAAAATTTAAATTAAGGTTTATATAAACCTCGATCACTTTGAATATTTGCATGGCCGCGTGAACGCAATGTGTAACTGTGTCTGGGTTATGCGCGTGAAGGTGTATGGTTATGTAATCCTGCTGGATATTGTAAATTTGTTTATAATAATTGTTTAGAAAACTTTTTAAATGCACTTGTAAGCATCGGCTACAGCAGGATTGCTTGTACTTGAATGAAGATGAATCTGTTGGCGGATGTCAAAATGTTTTCACTTATTACGTTAGAGTTATCTCTTATTGGTTAACTTTTGAAAGTTTTATTTTAATAATGTACACAATTTCGAAAATACTATTATCGACTTTCGATTCAATTTGTATTAAATTCAATGTCTGTTGGTCTAAAATGCAATACACTAACAATTTTTATAAGGCTGCGGCGTTTTATGTTGATCTCAATCATTATGGATAAACTCTTCAAGTTGTTTCAGTGTTTTGGCTGCTAAATTCATTACGCTACGAAATCAGACCAACTATCATCATTTCGTCTTAAATGATAAAAAAAAACAGAGATTACTGAAACTATTGGTGAGGATACCATTGAATTTGAGATATTTTTACCACACATACGATGAATTTAATAGATAATATGTTTGCGAAGATAAGGAGCCAAATTTGTTCATTACTATATTGTGTACTAGTTAAAATCACCATTGCAGCTTTATTTAATATGTGGGGGTGGTTATGGTTTCATGGGAGAAAGTAGACTTTGAATTTGTTATAGGGTATGTTGTTTGAGTGACTCTTTTATCTACCAATTTCAAAAACAATACTGCCTGACTATTGATCTGCAGAATGAAATTCGTGAAGTATGGATTATAGCGTGCATGTGACTAGTGATAAATTCTGCATGAGTTCAAAGTGGTCAAACTCATCATCCAAATTGAAAACAACAAACATTTCTGACTCTTAATAGGATTTCTTTAGCCAAACCATGTTTTTTGTATCACTTTTGATGATGAGACCAACAATTTTTTTCAGCTCATTGCAACGAAGCGAATCTGCAATTATTAATATATGTTTTAAGTTCTTTAGCTGTATGGATATACTTTCCAAACTACCACTATGTAGGGTATTAATATATTACCTTTTGTAGATACACAACGATATGTGGATAACCCAAACAGCAATAACCAACAGCCATGTCCAGTTCCCATGCTGTGGGGAACAAGTATGAATATTGAGCCAAAACATGAAATTGACTCAGGCATGATGCCTCCACCCGCAACACTTCCTTTGGCTGTTCGACGTCCATCGTCATCGGGGAACCTACTGGCAGATCAACTGACGCAAATTGGTCTGAAAACAGAATTACTGGATGAAAATTCGCAGAGCTCGGCGCCGGATACTATGCAAACCGATTCAATAGATCAATTCTCTAATACATCAGATAGTTCGTTGAGCGCAAGTCCGCTTAAGCTTCCATACCCTCGATGTAGGAAGCAAAGCGTCGATATAATCGACATGCGATCCATGTCCATCATCAACGATACAAACAGCTTACCCAGCTTCCCAACTCACTCGAATCATAATCATTTATCCATCGTTGACTTACATGCAAAGCAAGATCAAATGCCAGGTTCTTTACAGTCACAAATGATTTCTGTGTCAGCACAAAACCAGCAAACCGTCAACAAGTTCCTAAACGATCTTAAAACGCCAATGGGGTCTGGTGTGGTGGGACCCATTTTTACTGGGAACCCTCAAAATAACAGTTCTAATCCGATGTATCCACCACAAGATATGAATCCCATAAATACAATCAACGCACATTCAAGTAATCAAGTAAGCCAAACATATGCACAAACCATGCTAAAAAACTCTGCACAAAACCTCTCTCAAATGATAAATGAATCGTCAAATTCAATGCACAGTCCGAATTCCATCTCATCGAACTCTCACTCACCCCTAACTCAAGACATTATTCTCAATTCGGAGCCAGCTGCTTCGATAAGCACAGCAAACATGCAAATGCTCACGCAACAAAATAATCCACAAACTGAAATGATAATGAACCCCACGGTTTCACCAAGTATGATGTGCCCTTCGAATAGAGGACGTCCTTTATTGGGGTCTCAGGAAACATTGCCTACTAATATTTTAAATGACATTAACTCTATGAATCGAGACCACTCTCAGGGAAACCTTCTAAATAATATGATGATGAACCAAACCCAAGAACAATTGCATAATCAGCACAAATCGACTACCGCATCTAATGCAGCAGCCATGAACAATATGCTATTGAAAGCCACTGCCGATCTTATCTCGAATCAAAATAACGCAACTATCAATGCAGCTCTGATGTCTCTTAATGCTAATAATATGATGCGTGATAACCCTCCGACTGTTTCGCAAATTTTAGACTTGCCAACTCAAACGCAAAATACCTCATCAGCAACGAATTTATCAGTGCAAAGTCATCACATGGATATGCCAATGTGTCAACCACCAGCCGCAGCTTCAATTAATCAGCATATTTCGCATTACAACGATACTACGTCAGTTTTGCCAAATCATCGATTAATCGAGCAAAGGCCTATGGCCGGATCAAGTACTAGTGCTGGTATGATGGGCGATTTATTGATGAATCAAGTTTCCAGAAATGATTATATGCAAAGTTTACAGAAAGTTCCTCGAATTGGAACGGGGACAACGTAAGTAATTTGAAAAAACAATCGAACTAATTTCCAATTAACTTTCTGTGCCTCCTTTTGTAGAAATACTGATGAGCAACAATCCCTCATGCAAGCAGTGTCGTTAGCGCAAAATCAAATGGATAAATCCAAGATGGAAGGACAAGTACAAACAATTGGAATGCAAAATCGTAACATAGGACAAACAAACGTTGCGCAACCACCGACAGCTACAACGATTCCACAAGAAATTACAACGATGTCTGACCAAGATTTAATTAGTTATATAAACCCTAGTTGTTTTGATCAAGGTAAGTTAAAAGTTGTTTGTTTTTGAATAGTTACGAGTAAAGCTGATGCAAAAATTAAAATTTTGAAAAGAGATTTTAGTACCAAGAAGTTATATATGGCTAATAAAGCTATCAATACATAAATTTTAATGTGATTTTTGAATGACACTTCAAATTAAAAGGGCAGTTTATTCAAATTAATAAAACTATGTTACATATACGTGGTAGTGTGAGTTTTTGAAAAGATTAGGCCCAATCCATGGTAAAATAAACAACTTGAGGGACACAACACGACACACTATTATCATTTCTAATTTTTCAGTGACACGTTCAATTATGGATTGAAGAAGCCAAAGAGGCTTTCGCAAATTCTGTCATATATATACATTTATGAAACTTCATGCTTCTGCATTCAGCGATTTATGTCGTTTCGAGTTCTACAATAGTTAGCTAGTGTTAGCCTTGTAAGCAGATTGTAGACTGTGGTATGTAAAGCGCTGCAACGTGTAATGATTTTATTTAATCTAAGCCGGCCTCTCATCGGTTAAAGACGTGAGATGTTTCAACGAAATGTGCCTCCAAAGGCTTACACGTTCAGATGTTCGTAGCCTACTCCGAGGAGGCTGCTTGTCGGCCAGCTAGTTCGGAGAGGAATTTCAGTTATGGGTCTTAACGCAAATGGAATACACTCGAATACAATTTTCCAGCTACCGATTCAAATTGCCCGTTTGAAACGCATTCATAAATTTTTCGAAGAATTCAAACATTACTCTACCGCAGTGTAGCTTGTTATGGATGTAAAATGTCCGTTCAGGAGTGCAGCGGTGGTATGCTGCCACAGCAAGCGAAAGATCCGTGCGTGGAACGACCTTGCCTGGAGACGCGTAAGCATGTTAGCAGCTAGCGTTGTAGGGTTTGGGGGGGGGGGGGGGGGGGCGTGTTCTTTGCGCCACACTTAAGAATTTTTTTTTTTTGGGAAGCATAAACCAAATGCCGGGCTAACCAACCGAGGTATCGAACGTACAAGATGCGACGACTTTTCCAAGTTACCCGCGCGAATTAAGTCCTATAGACTTTAAGTTGAGAAAAAAATAAATGAAACAAGATACTTACACTTTAAAACACGTCTTGACTTTATTCCGCTTCAAATCTAACTGAACTAGCATTACAATTCATTAAAACTTCATTTCTTGTCTTTTTACAAAAATGCAAGTTTGCAGGAACGTGTAAATTGTAATGTGAACATGTGAACTGAAAAGTATGAATTTTGATATATGCGAAATTTAAAACTTCAAAGTAAGTGCAAAGAACAATTTATGAGAATTTAAATTTAAGTAAAATGATGATCTATGCTGTCTGGGCCGGATGTGGGGTTGTTAGCCGGTATGCGGTTCTGAACATGTAACTCCTCCCCCCTTAGATAATGGCGATGGCCAAAGGAACTGGATCCTTGCAGGTTCGTTGACAGGAGCTATGACTGAGGGAATATCCTGTTGTATGTGGTGCCTGTTACATAGCTGACGAAGTAGTGCATATGTAATTATGACGATAATAATTAAGCTCGAGATGATGGTGTGCAGTGTAAAATTCCTTCGGCTCAATATAGTTTTCGATGATGGTGGGACTCTTCCGGATGAATTGGTGGTTTTTCAACTCATCAAGTTGGATGCTGCGGGTACTGCTTGATGTGAAGTTTACCTCGGAGAACAGGGATGGGATGATGTGGATTTCATCCCAATAGGTTTGTTGTTTAGCTGTGTAATTTATGCCATTTGCGTTGATTTCGCAGTTGTTGAATCGTATGAGGATAGTTCCTTCGGTTTTCACTTCTTTTTGACCACAGGTTGTTGTAATGGTGATGGTGGGAACGTTCAAAAACAGAAGGTGGTTTGGTTCCGGTTCGAAGATTTCCGTCTCGAATTCCCGGTCATGTAGTTCGCAATGGGCTGGTTTGTTGTTTATAATGTTTGCGATACAGCTGTTCTCTTGTACTTTCTTAAAAAGGGTTGATTGATGGCAATAGTATACTCCTTCGATGTTCCGGCACTTTGCGTCGAGATTTTGTGGATGGTTAGGGTTGAGGAGGATATAGGGTTTGGTAAGAATTCTTTTTGTTTGCAAGATCGGGAGCGATGTGACATGATAAAAGGAATAACTTTCTTTTGAGATGATAGGGATTCGGACGTTGAAGATAATATTTGAATCATTAGAGAAGGCCTGTAGACTTAGCATTTCGTAAACGTGTTCGTTCGATTTCAATTTCACTTGTTGATTTTCAAAAAAGGAATATATTTCGGATAACTCATGTAGGTTAAGTATTAGTCTCGAAATAAGATTTGATCTTGCAAAGATAATTGCCTCTGATATTCCAGTGATATGATCGTTAAGTAAATCGATATTATAGTTGATATGATTTAAGTATTGTATGTATTTCAGATTTTCATTTCCTTTCAGGATTTGATTAATAGAATTCGATTAATATAACTGAGGTATTCGGTAATAACCTTCTGTTGTTGGTTAATATGGTCTGTTATGTTGTCGAATCTCTTAATCATTTGTTCGTTTAGTCTGGTTTGTTGGTTTAGTTCGTTTTTCATTGCGTTTTCATTATTCAGGATTTTGGTGATTTCGCTGCTGATGTGAATAGCGTCATTATTGTCTAAATTGCCTGTTATTGTTTTTATGATTGTACCAAAACCGTTGATCAGTCCTCTTTTCGTCCGTTTCTTGGGCATGATATTTAAGAATTTACTGTGAACTTCCGTAAGTTTAGCTTTTGTGATTTGTACAGAAGGGTTGAGTTCTGTTATGTTTGTAAATGCTGTGAGTGTCTCTTGTATGCGTTTAATGTTTTCCACATAGTTTTTCAGTCGTACAACTTTGTATCAAGTTACTGTAAGCGGTGATTAGTCGTGCATTTCCTAGTTTGATGGGCAAGGCTCCATTGCTATTCGTTAGGTCCTGTATGTACATTATTTGTCCTTGTGTTGTTAGTGCTAACCTGAAATTTTCGTTGCTTTTTAATTTTGGATTTATGAAGCTTTTGGTTTTTATCTGAGATTATAGTTATATGCTTATTTTCTTTGACTTTATGTTTCGAGAATCTAGGAGTGATCTTATTACGTCTACATTCTTTTCTATAAACTATTGATCCTTCGTGATACTCTTCGGGATCTTCTCTGGTGGCGTTAAGTTTTTCATTGCGCTTAATGACCCGTTCTTCTAATAACTGTTTTATTTCGGGGTATAATTTGAATTGAAATTCTCTAAGCTTTTCTAGATACTATTGTGCGATATATTTTTATTAAACTTATGGAGTTGTTGTAGATGATAACTGTTTCATTTTATATATCAATCGGGTCTTTATCCTTATGTTTTTCATGAACTATTCTGTAGATTTCAGTTAATGTGGAGTGCAATCTTTCGACAGGAGCATTACTTGTTGTTTGTTGAAAAGAAGCAACTGAGTGATTGACACCGTATTGAGTACAGAATTCCTTAAAAAGGGATGAGGTAAACTCAGTTCCTTGATCAGTGACTACTGTTATTAAGGTTTGAGGAATACGATGTACGCTGATGTAGTGTTTTAGCGATTTGATCATGGAAAGACTGTTCCGTGCGGGAAGGATATATGCTGCGGCGAATTTCGAAAACTTATCAATTGTCAGGATGTATTGCTTATATATTGTGTAAATATCAATGTGAAGAATATCTAAAGGTTTGGTGGGGGTTTCGGTTTCTGAGGGTTCCGGTCATGTTTTAGGAGTTGACATTTCTCACAGTTGTTTATAATTTGGGCAACTTTATTTTTTAAGTAGGGAAAAAAATAATCTCTTTTAAGATGAGCCAATGTTTGGTTGATACCACGATGATTATTATTTAGATGATAGCTGTTGGTGAGGGCATCCTGATCATCATTCTCAGTAATTTCCTTGAGTTTTTCGGTGCACCTGACTAGCTTATAACATCCGGATTGAGAAAAGTGTTTGGAGTATATTTCTTGAATGATTTTAAAGATGTCATCGGGAGAAAATATTGCTGTTACTTTATTAGGGGGAAGGTACTTCTTGAAAATTTCGGTTAGGGTTGGCTCGGAAAAATCTTGCATTTTGATTATTCGTCTTTGCTTGTTTCTAAAGGGTGTTTCAACTGTAGTTTGTGGTCGTCTGTCTGACCTTTCTAAGATTAGTTGTAATGCGAATTCATTGAGAGGTCTTTCGGAGATTGGAATACCTGTGTTTAGATTTTCTTCTGCCGAATGTATTGTAGTACCACGAGTGCTTTGGGCTGAAATGTTTGAGGGCACGTTAATATTTTCATTAGCATTTATTTCGGCTTTATTTATGGGTGTTAAAGTCTTTGGTATCTTGATTGTTCATACTTGAGAGTATTTCGACGATTTCACTGTAAAATTTCTGTACCGACTCATTGCCTTAGCGTAGACCGTGAAGGTCTCTTACCCGAATAATGAAGAATCAAATTTTCCTTGATTTTGTCCCAATCTAGGGGCGCGCCGTACATATTTAAAATTTCGTTGGCTTCACCCACAACTTTATTCCTTATCGCTCTGAGAAGGAGTTGGCCGTACCCTGTACTACTTGTAACACTAATAAGATTTAAGATTTCGTCAACATTTTCGAGAAAATCAAATAAAAGTCGAGGATTCCCGTCGAATCTCGGTAAGTCCTTGATCGCATCGGGAACTCGAAGTGAGTTAAAAATGTCCATAGTTGTCATAGTAATCGTTTCGTTACCTGCCTCAATCATATTATGTTCCGAATAGGAAATATTTAAAAGATCACTATTTAGTGAATTAATATCACTGCGATTATCAAAAACACTATCACTATGCACAATATTTTTCGTTAGTCACAGATGTACTAGAATTTATTTTTACTTTCGCGGCACTTGTAGCACTTGAAAATTTCTTCGATTTCCCGTCGAATTGGTTCCTTCCGAAAAGCTGTCGGATGCACTACAACGAACCACTAATTTTCACTTTTGATATTTGAACGTTTTCGATAATCCTTCGAACTGTTATTTTCCGATTAACCGTCAGATGTTAAAATGAAATTTACGATCCGCCGCCGCCTTAGACTCGACTGCGCCAATTAAGTCTTATAGACTTTAAGTTGAGAAAAAAATAAATGAAACAAGATACTTACACTTTAAAACACGTCTTGACTTTATTCCGCTTCAAATCTAACTGAACTAGCATTACAATTCATTAAAACTTCATTTCTTGTCTTTTTACAAAAATGCAAGTTTGCAGGAACGTGTAAATTGTAATGTGAACATGTGAACTGAAAAGTATGAATTTTGATATATGCGAAATTTAAAACTTCAAAGTAAGTGCAAAGAACAATTTATGAGAATTTAAATTTAAGTAAAATGATGATCTATGCTGTCTGGGCCGGATGTGGGGTTGTTAGCCGGTATGCGGTTCTGAACATGTAACTCCTCCCCCCTTAGATAATGGCGATGGCCAAAGGAACTGGATCCTTGCAGGTTCGTTGACAGGAGCTATGGCTGAGGGAATATCCTGTTGTATGTGGTGCCTGTTACATAGCTGACGAAGTAGTGCATATGTAATTATGACGATAATAATTAAGCTCGAGATGATGGTAAGTGCAGTGTAAAATTCCTTCGGCTCAATATAGTTTTCGATGATGGTGGGACTCTTCCGGATGAATTGGTAGTTTTTCAACTCATCAAGTTGGATGCTGCGGGTACTGCTTGATGTGAAGTTTACCTCGGAGAACAGGGATGGGATGATGTGGATTTCATCCCAATAGGTTTGTTGTTTAGCTGTGTAATTTATGCCATTTGCGTTGATTTCGCAGTTGTTGAATCGTATGAGGATAGTTCCTTCGGTTTTCACTTCTTTTTGACCACAGGTTGTTGTAATGGTGATGGTGGGAACGTTCAAAAACAGAAGGTGGTTTGGTTCCGGTTCGAAGATTTCCGTCTCGAATTTCCGGTCATGTAGTTCGCAATGGGCTGGTTTGTTGTTTATAATGTTTGCGATACAGCTGTTCTCTTGTACTTTCTTAAAAAGGGTTGATTGATGGCAATAGTATACTCCTTCGATGTTCCGGCACTTTGCGTCGAGATTTTGTGGATGGTTAGGGTTGAGGAGGATATAGGGTTTGGTATGAATTCTTTTTGTTTGCAAGATCGGGAGCGATATGACATGATAAAAGGAATAACTTTCTTTTGAGATGATAGGGATTCGGACGTTGAAGATAATATTTGAATCATTAGAGAAGGCCTGTAGACTTAGCATTTCGTAAACGTGTTCGTTCGATTTCAATTTCACTTGTTGATTTTCAAAAAAGGAATATATTTCGGATAACTCATGTAGGTTAAGTATTAGTCTCGAAATAAGATTAGATCTTGCAAAGATAATTGCCTCTGATATTCCAGTGATATGATCGTTAAGTAAATCGATATTATAGTTGATATGATTTAAGTATTGTATGTATTTCAGATTTTCATTTCCTTTCAGGATTTGATTAATAGAATTCGATTAATATAACTGAGGTATTCGGTAATAACCTTCTGTTGTTGGTTAATATGGTCTGTTATGTTGTCGAATCTCTTAATCATTTGTTCGTTTAGTCTGGTTTGTTGGTTTAGTTCGTTTTTCATTGCGTTTTCGTTATTCAGGATTTTGGTGATTTCGCTGCTGATGTGAATAGCGTCATTATTGTCTAAATTGCCTGTTATTGTTTTTATGATTGTACCAAGACCGTTGATCAGTCCTCTTTTCGTCCGTTTCTTGGGCATGATATTTAAGAGTTTACTGTGAACTTCCGTAAGTTTAGCTTTTGTGATTTGTACAGAAGGGTTGAGTTCTGTTATGTTTGTAAATGTTGTGAGTGTCTCTTGTATGCGTTTAATGTTTTCCACATAGTTTTTCAGTCGTACAACTTTGTATCAAGTTACTGTAAGCGGTGATTAGTCGTGCATTTCCTAGTTTGATGGGCAAGGCTCCATTGCTATTCGTTAGGTCCTGTATGTACATTATTTGTCCTTGTGTTGTTAGTGCTAACCTGAAATTTTCGTTGCTTTTTAATTTTGGATTTATGAAGCTTTTGGTTTTTATCTGAGATTATAGTTATATGCTTATTTTCTTTGACTTTATGTTTCGAGAATCTAGGAGTGATCTTATTACGTCTACATTCTTTTCTATAAACTATTGATCCTTCGTGATACTCTTCGGGATCTTCTCTGGTGGCGTTAAGTTTTTCATTGCGCTTAATGACCCGTTCTTCTAATAACTGTTTTATTTCGGGGTATAATTTGAATTGAAATTCTCTAAGCTTTTCTAGATACTATTGTGCGATATATTTTTATTAAACTTATGGAGTTGTTGTAGATGATAACTGTTTCATTTTATATATCAATCGGGTCTTTATCCTTATGTTTTTCATGAACTATTCTGTAGATTTCAGTTAATGTGGAGTGCAATCTTTCGACAGGAGCATTACTTGTTGTTTGTTGAAAAGAAGCAACTGAGTGATTGACACCGTATTGAGTACAGAATTCCTTAAAAAGGGATGAGGTAAACTCAGTTCCTTGATCAGTGACTACTGTTATTAAGGTTTGAGGAATACCATGTACGCTGATGTAGTGTTTTAGCGATTTGATCATGGAAAGACTGTTCCGTGCGGGAAGGATATATGCTGCGGCGAATTTCGAAAACTTATCAATTGTCAGGATGTATTGCTTATATATTGTGTAAATATCAATGTGAAGAATATCTAAAGGTTTGGTGGGGGTTTCGGTTTCTGAGGGTTCCGGTCATGTTTTAGGAGTTGACATTTCTCACAGTTATTTATAATTTGGGCAACTTTATTTTTTAAGTAGGGAAAAAAATAATCTCTTTTAAGATGAGCCAATGTTTGGTTGATACCACGATGATTATTATTTAGATGATAGCTGTTGGTGAGGGCATCCTGATCATCATTCTCAGTAATTTCCTTGAGTTTTTCGGTGCACCTGACTAGCTTATAACATCCGGATTGAGAAAAGTGTTTGGAGTATATTTCTTGAATGATTTTAAAGATGTCATCGGGAGAAAATATTGCTGTTACTTTATTAGGGGGAATGTACTTCTTGAAAATTTCGGTTAGGGTTGGCTCGGAAAAATCTTGCATTTTGATTATTCGTCTTTGCTTGTTTCTAAAGGGTGTTTCAACTGTAGTTTGTGGTCGTCTGTCTGACCTTTCTAAGATTAGTTGTAATGCGAATTCATTGAGAGGTCTTTCGGAGATTGGAATACCTGTGTTTAGATTTTCTTCTGCCGAATGTATTGTAGTACCACGAGTGCTTTGGGCTGAAATGTTTGAGGGCACGTTAATATTTTCATTAGCATTTATTTCGGCTTTATTTATGGGTGTTAAAGTCTTTGGTATCTTTATTCTACTTAGGGCGTCAGCGTTGCTGTTTTGGCTTCCTTTCTTATAATGGACATGATAATCGAATTCTTCGAGCTTAAGTCACCAACGAATCAACCTTGAGTTGGGGTCCTTCAGGCTCATCATCCACGTTAGTGGTTTATGGTCGGTCAAGATCGTGAACTTCCTGCCGAACAGATATGGTCGAAAGTATTTTGTCGCCCATACAATAGCCAACAACTCCTTTTCGATCGTAGAGTAGTTAATCTCCGAATCAGTAAGGGTCCTACTAGCAAAGCAAATTGGCCGGTCACTGCCAATTGGGCCTTGGGACAAAACGGCACCAATTGCAAAATTACTGGCATATGTCGTTAAGACGAAGGGCTTGCTGAAGTCAGGGTGTTGTAAAATGGGGTCGTTCATGAGAAGGTCCTTGCAGTCTCGAAAAGCTCGTATGTAGCGATTGTTCAGATCAATGGTGCGTCCCTTTTTTAAACATTCCGTCATCGGTTTTGTGAGTTTTGCGGAATCTTTGATAAACTTACGGTAGTATCTTAGGAGACCAAGGAATGCTTTTATCTCCTTTTGAGTCGTTGGTATAGGATAGTCTATTATCGCTTGGACCTTTTCTGAGTTCGGTTTTATCCCATGCGTTGTGACGATATGGCCAAGAAAGGCTATTTCTTTTTTCATGAATTCTGATTTATCATGTTGTACTTTCAAGTTCGCTTCCCGCAACTTTTGAAATACTCTTCTTAAATTTTCGCCATGCTCTTGCAAGGTGGTAGAAAAGATTATGATGTCGTCAAGATAAACGAGGCAGATTTTCCCTTGGAGATCCTTCAACACGTTGTCCATGACGCGTTGGAAGGTTGCGGGGGCATTCTTTAGCCCAAAAGGCATTCGAACGTATTCGTAATGTCCACCCTCTACTGTAAATGCAGTTTTCGGAATATCTCGGGTGTCCATTTCAATCTGGTGAAATCCAGAGCCAAGGTCTAGCGTTGAGAAGTACATCGACTTGCCTAGCTTATCTAAAATTTCGTTTATGTTAGGAAGTGGATATCTATCGGTAATCGTTTTTTCGTTGAGTTTTCTATAATCGATTACCAATTTCCACTTTTGTTTGCCGCTACCATCCTGCTTCTTTGGCACAATTTTGTGTAAATAAGGATGTCATCTGTGGTTCTAATTCGATGCTTAACTTGGTTAGTAAATGTTAGATCCTGGTCATTTTTAAAGAATATGTCATCGTAATGGCGACAAATTTTGAGTAATAATTTCTTTTCCTCAAAGTTGAGATGGGAAGTGCGTAATAATTCGATTATATCCCTTGAGTCATCCATAGGTGGGTTTTGATCATAATTTATCTCGATGTTATTGTTCGTAATTGTCCGAAATGCTTTCAGCCATCAATGGTTGTTCAATGAAAAGTACCTTTTCATTTTTGGATATATTGCTTATTTCAATCGGGGCATACCAATCGACAGCACGGTAAATCCCTTCGGAGACCAATATTTCTGGGGGGATTTGAATAGTTTTAATAAAAATGTCTCCATTTTGTACATCTACAGGTAGCTTAGTGACAAGTTTCGAATGTGGGGGTATAATATATACATAAAATTTGGTTTGAAATTTAACGGGATTGATGCATTGTTGGTTATTAGTAATTTATTTTCTAAGTCGACTTTCGCACCTAGTTTGGTTAATGCGTCGACTCCAAGTAGCCCATCGAAATAGCCATGGAATTTAAAAATTTAAAAATCGAGTTGTACCTGGGTGATTTTGTCTTTTACTTCATGTTTGTTGAAGATGGTCGTTATTGAGATAGGTTTCGTTGTTTTAATATCCCGTGGATCTACATATTCGGGGTTAATAAACGAGGAAGAAGCACCGGTATCAATCAGAAATTTAAGAGGGCGCCCGAAAGGGGAAGAGATTTGAATGTAAGGGAGTGTACTGCCATGTTTGTTTATATCTAAGTACCCGATTGGCTTATTGAGGCATTCAATTGAAAATTTTCGTCATCTATTTCAATGTTAAGTGGGTTTTCATTTTGGGTATAATACGTATCATAAGGGATGTGGTAATTAAGGGGTTCGTTATAAGTTTCTTGCATGTTTTCGAAGTAGTCTGCATATTGAGGATTTTGACTCAAGGTAGTATCTTGAGATTTGATTTCGTCTTGGCCATATTCATGGTATATTGTGGCAGAGATATCCATGGGTTCAGGTTTGTTTAGTGGAATAGGAAATTTAGTATTACTGTTCGTTGGGGAACTAAGCTGTGGTAATTTAAGTTTTGGTATTAGGTCTGCATTCTGGGGACGTGGTTTTTAATGGTTCATTTTTAGAAATGGTCGGTCCGAGTTGGAATTAGTATAAAATATAATTTGTTTCTTGATACAGTAAGCGTATGCTCGAGCTAGAGACTCTGGTTGCAAAGCGCGGATGGTAGAGCCTAGTGGCTCCTTAAGTCCAGATAAGAATCTGTTAAAACACATTTCTGAGAATAAGGATTTCTTAGCCGCTATTACCTTGGCATCTTGTTCGTGTATATTTACATGATTGTTCATACTTGAGAGTATTTCGACGATTTCACTGTAAAATTTCTGTACCGACTCATTGCCTTGGCGTAGACCGTGAAGGTCTCATCCGAATAATGAAGAATCAAATTTTCCTTGATTTTGTCCCAATCTAGGGGCGTGCCGTACATATTTAAAACTTCATTGGCTTCACCCACAACTTTATTCCTTATCGCTCTGAGGAGTTGGCCGTACCCTGTACTACTTGTAACACTAATAAGATTTAAGATTTCGTCAACATTGTCGAGAAAATCAAATAAAAGTCGAGGATTCCCGTCGAATCTCGGTAAGTCCTTGATCGCATCGGGAACTCGAAGTGAGTTAAAAATGTCCATAGTTGTCATAGTAATCGTTTCGTTACCTGCCTCAGTCATATTATGTTCCGAATAGGAAATATTTAAAAGATCACTATTTTGTGAATTAATATCACTGCGATTATCAAAAACACTATCACTATGCACAATATTTTTCGTTAGTCACAGATGTACTAGAATTTATTTTTACTTTCGCGGCACTTGTAGCACTTGAAAATTTCTTCGATTTCCCGTCAATTGGTTCCTTCCGAAAATCTGTCGGATGCACTACAACGAACCACTAATTTTCACTTTTGATATTTGAACGTTTTCGATAATCCTTCGAACTGTTATTTTCCGATTAGCCGTCAGATGTTAAAATGAAATTTACTATCCGCCGCCGCCTTAGACTCGACTGCGCCAATTAAGTCTTATAGACTTTAAGTTGAGAAAAAAAATAAATTAAACAAGATACTTACACTTTAAAACACGTCTTGACTTTATTCCGCTTCAAATCTAACTGAACTAGCATTACAATTCATTAAAACTTCATTTCTTGTCTTTTTACAAAAATGCAAGTTTGCAGGAACGTGTAAATTGTAATGTGAACATGTGAACTGAAAAGTATGAATTTTGATATATGCGAAATTTAAAACTTCAAAGTAAGTGCAAAGAACAATTTATGAGAATTTAAATTTAAGTAAAATGATGATCTATGCTGTCTGGGCCGGATGTGGGGTTGTTAGCTGGTATGCAGTTCTGAACATGTAACTCGCGCGATGTCCCATACGAACTTGTCGTTGTCGTGGGTGTTCATGCCCTACAAAAAGAGTGGGGTATCTGAGTGGTAGTGGTCCCTCCTCGCACCCCAACCGGATCAATGACTAATATCGATGACTTGGCCAAAAGAGAAGTGAAAGGCTAATTATCCCAGGTGAGAGCCGCTGAAACGACTACAAGGAAAACTTCGCCCGGTGGCTAGGTCATTTTTTCCAGGAAGAGCTCGCCAACGTTGTATCATACCTGTTAGAGAAAAAGAAGAAGACCGATAAATTTTGGCTTAACAATTGATTTATTCAATAACAACTAAAATTCGACTCCTATTTCTTAGTAAAATTCGCTACACAATTTAATACATATACAAGATATTATTGAATTAATATATTTTTTTTTCTTTTTCAATATTTAATATTCATCAAATTCAATATTTTTCCAAGCAAATATAAAATCAACAAACCTGGGAAAAATCATCCAACAGTACTCACCTCACTCTCTCAACAAGCTCTCGTTGCAGGAATGTAGCGGCTGAAAAACAATTCTCGATTTCCGGTGGTTTTGTTTATTTAAATAAATGGCGATTCTATTTAAACTATGAACATGTTCAGAAATCATCTGGTAATAAACTAACAGGGATATTTCATTTTTCTACTTTTCCCCTAATAAAACCATTTCAACGGAATTCACAACAGCAAACAATTGAAGCAGCTAGCTTGAACGAATTTCCGTGATTCTGAGTCAACTGAGCCGAATTTCATTTCATCAAAAAGTCAAAACTCAAAAGCGCTTTGTTCAATACTTATTCTTATAAATTTTCAAAGAATATAAAGCAAACTACAACAATAAAAATACTAAAAACTTATTGGCCCAAATGGCTCTCCAGATTTATACATGATCAATCAAAAAAACATTTAATCAGAACAAACAATATCGAATTCAATTTAATTAAAATTATTACAAATTTTTTGATTCAATTGGAAAAAGGAGAAAAAAACCAACACTATTCAAAAATTGATTATAACGTTAACACAACAGTCAACTTTTATCCTACGTCTAATATAGGGTTTTCCAATAAGAGGTGTTATTTTGAATAGATCTTGTGATTTTACACCTTGCGACTTCTACGCCAACAGCCCAGCGTCGAAATAAGACCTCAAAGATGGAATTCGTGAGGTTATCGAGGACATAGGGCAGCCACTTTGCGATTTGGTTATGGAAAATTTCATGAAAAGGATATGGTCCTGTAAGCGTGTCTCGTTGGTCATTTGCCTGATGTTATTTTCCTCTATTAACGGCAAACCTTCCTCTTTATAATGAAATAAACATCCGATCATTTATATTAAAAAATGACATTTTTCTTTTAATATCAAAATAACACTTCCCAATTTTGATGAAATTCAATTAAAAACCTTATGTCAAGGAACGCTTCGCCTGAATTTCTGAAACCATTATGCGTTTTTTTCAACTAGTAGCAACTGTTTTTGCAAGTCCTCAAATTTCAAATCCGAAGGATGGACGTCGAGAGGTTCGTCGTGGTACTCACAGCAGGTGCTCCGCTGCAGGGAGATTCGCAGCGGACGGAAGAGCTGGCAGCTCAAGATGTTGTGAACTCAACTATGAGTATCATCACGACTGCTTGCAATGCTTCTATGCTCCGTAGAAAAACCCGGCACTGTAAGCCCCCAGTGTACTGTGGTCGAGTGAAATCGCTGAAAAGCGCAGCGAGTATCACAAGCTTCGGCGTGTCTCAACGGGCACAAAACCGTGACGAGGCATGCAACCGGTTACCAGCATATAAGTCGGCTAGGAAATGCAATCGCAAATTGATTAACAACAGCAAGGCTCACTGCTGGCGAGATCTAGTAATGCGGAAGCTTGATGCCCTACAGAAGCCTTGCATACATGATGCGGAAAAGATGGATCAGATAGTGCGGGGACCTGTCCCCACCCATCTCGTCCGTGTTGACGCTGTCCATGGTGAAACAGAAGTCAAGTATCCACTATTCACACAGCCGGAACTGAAGAGGTAGTTCTTACACTGAAAGTGAGAAAGGCTCCAGGCTCAGATGGTCTTCCAGCTGAGGTTGCAACTTTTCTATCAGCATTGTCCTGACTTACCGCTCAGCACATTCAACGTTTGCCTTCATGATAGGGTTTTCCTGATACGATGAAAGGTGGCGAGGCTCGTACTGATCAGCAAGAGGTAGGTAAATCGCGGATAACCGTCTGCATACGGCAGGACATTCCACCTTTGATGCGATTGCAGAGGAGGTGAGCGCGGTCCATAAGGCAGAAACATATATCCGCAACAAGCGACGGATCGCCCTATTGGTGACACTCGATGTAAGGAACGCGTTCAATTCCGCTAGATGGGTGGATATCCTGAATACGCTGGAAATCTCTTTTTAAGTTCCAGAATATCTAATGCGGCTTCTGAGGGACTACCTGAAAGACCGAAGCTTGCTTTACGACACGACACAGGGCCAACGAAGGATGGAAGTTACATCGGGTGTTGCCCAGGGACATATCCTTGGCCCAGACCTGTGGAAAGTGTCTTACGACGGGCTGCTGAGTCTGGAGATGCCAGATGAGTCGCGCTCGATCGGCTATGCGAATGATGCTGCGGCTATGGTGACTGGACGCACCGTTGAACAAGCGCAACTTAGACTAGGTATGCTACGAGTAATTCGCCGCGTGAGAGACTGGATGACTGCTCGCGGGTTCAGTTTAGAACTAGGGAAAACTAAATTGGTCATCTTGACAAAAAAAGGATCCCTAGAGTAAGGATGATCAGTATTGGAGACATACTAATCGAATCGAAGCCAGCGTTAAAGTACCTGGGGCTACTGATCGACTCGAAGCTGAATTTCTCTGAGCAAATCAGGGCAACAGTATCGGCTCTGAGTCGGCTTATAACCAACGGAGGGGGGCCCAACCCATCAAGAAGACGCCTCTTAATGAGTGCTGTAGGGTCAGTGCTACTGTACGGAGCAGAAATATGGGCCGACGCTCTCAGTAAGGACGTAAAACGAAAATTCTTAACACAGGTACAGAGAAGAAGAGCACTGAGGATTGCATCTTCATATCCAAAAGTCTCTGATTCGGCGGTGAGAGTTATTGCAGGCATGATACCCGTGTCCCTCCTTGCTAGAGAGTGCACGCTATTTAGTTTATCATGCCGAAAATTACGATTAGGCAGTCAGTTTCAATGGAAATCTAAAACGAAAATGATTAAATTGGTGTTGCAAGTAAGACTTACACTCCCTAAATTCGGTCCTATAGCCATCATCATACTGGGGGAAGCATTTAATAAAGCTGAATTCTGAAACAATAAAATGCCAAAATCAACGAAGCATGAAATATAATGGAAATTAACGCTCTCAAAACTATCCGTAAGCAATGGAGCCGTTATCAAATTTTCATTGGCGTTGTACTGCAAAAAGTCTCAAATATAATGAAATCTAAAATTCAAACTCAAATCTTATATTTTCCATATTGGATTCAGACATTGCTTCTGTTTTTCAGTCGCTAAGCCCACCTTGAACAAGTCCTAAAAACTACAATATATATAGTTGTCAAAATATATAAAATACACCTACATTTCGAATCTGGCCTTAAAACCATACAATTTTTCGAGTCTTCAATGGCTGCTTGAACGGTTTTTACTGTATACGAATCCTGAAATCAAATATTGATACAAAATATGCGCAAAATTTTCAGGTAGGCATTACATACATCCCCTGAATCTGGCATCACATCAATACTGTAAGCTGTATGAATTAACTCTCGTTGATTTGGTAGATTTGAAGCCTGAACAAAAAAATGTTATAATTGACGCTGCTTACCATATTGTTACATGTACAAAGAATTCTGCGAGCTACTGTTGCGATTGTTTTCACAACCATTAAGAACATCAACAAAATGAATTTACTCGAAACCCCGAGAACCCACCAAGCATGATCAACATCTGAAAGTGACGTCACTCCATTCATTAATTTGCTCGAATCTACCACGTACCTCTCGGCAGAACATTCGCCAATGTACGAGAAATGGGTTGAATAGGTAGAGACCCTATATGGGGGATTATTCATTACAGCCGCGATAGAAAACTGCGATATAGTGGAACGCGAAGTAAAGGCGATTGATTGTTTGAGTGCGAAGTGATTTTAAGTGGACCGTTGAATTACAAATTTAAAGACTAAGTGAAAATTAAAATTGTGAAATAGTAAAATAAGTGATTGTGCATTTTTCATTAATTAAATAAACTCTTTTAATTTAATTTAAAAGACATTGCGTTTTCACTTTCCCGGAACATTAAAATTATTAGCCGCGAACCATAACACGCGACAATATATTAAGAATTACCGTACCAGGCCTCTCATACACAGGAGTAGCTGAAGGGCTTGAATCAACATTAATCAATAATTGCAGAATTAATAATGGCATTGTGCAGAAAATTAAAAAGTACCTCATCGAAAATAATTTCATCTATCATGGAATTCGGGAAAAGCATGTTCTTGAGTAAGGAAGACTAAAATTTGCATTAAAATGTAATGCAAGAAATTCATACATCCTCCAAATCCGATTTAGACCCGGATGACTAATGTTCGCAATTTCATCGTTTCTGGTTCGAGCCCTGAAATTGAGCATGCTAAATTTAATGTTTGGGAAACTAAATGACATTTACACTATTCAAGACAATTGACTTATTCGCCGAAACTGAAGAAATCATTTGATAATTGCATTAAAATTACACATCCTGAACTAAATTTCAAATTTGAACAAAATTTTCCCTATTCGTAGTTGAATTCTCGTGATTCACATCTTGAAACTATTAAAACTCAACTTTCTCACTATTTTAAATCCATGAAATTATTAATTTTTACCTAAAGTAGGACTTTCCGCCCGGGTTTGGACAACACGGTACCAAACAGTACATTGTCGTTTTCTAATGTTTAGGTCACTTGATTTAATAAATTTCACTATATATCGTGTGAAACTAACTGAAAAAACAATGCATACGAGCACCAATGCAATGCAAGATAATTGAGATACTCTTATCACTAAACGAAGCAACAAAGAGGGCTGTAGTGCTAAAACAAAAACAATCAATAGTAATAAACTATCGAGTGTAAACTTTGTTAGGGATTTGGATTAATAGCGGAGGGCACTTCATGTTTAATTCGGACAAATGTTACTGTAACTCAAATATTTTACTTTGTGTACAACTCTTGGAATTGCTACCATGCTTCGTCGTCGTCCATTGTTTTACCAACCCGAGATTCAAAGCGAAGATTTTCAGAAGACAATTAAACAAGATTAAACGTAATGAATACTACAAACGATATGCAGACGATTGTTTCAAAATTATCTACTGGAGAGAAAATAAAGAAAGAAAAGCACTATGAAGGGAATTGAATGGGATATAACTGTCCGTAAAGGACTGCAGCGATCGTCTGCTGCCTCGGCGAGAGAGGATGGTGGTGTTCGCCGAGATTGGCCTTGTTTGAGGACGCGTGAATGCGCTGGCAGGCTAGCATTGCGGTGTGATGGGGCGGGTCCTTTCCCCAGGCACAAGGGTCCACTACAAAAAAAAATTCGTATTCACGAATTGTGGATGACACGACTTGGTCCAATGGTGTCGAGGCCGAGGTAACCTACTAAGGGTGGAGATTGCTAAAGCAAATCACAAACTGGGCCTGGCGAAAACAGACGAGACATGGAAATATTTCGTCTTTATCGACGATACTTATGGCCCCGAAATAAGAGTGGGACATCCAGGTGGAAGCGGTGCCCCACCCGGATCAAGATCCATTGTAGACATGCCGCGATGTTTTTCATTTGAATGAAAAACATGCGAATATAGTTCACATGAACTTTTCCCTCAAATGGAAACCATCAACGTTGCAAATTTATGTTATAGTCTTATGTCATCGAATCACATAATACTATACCATAAATGAGCACGCAAGCGGGAGGCCACTCTACTCAGCAAGAGCACCTGTAACGTCAGAATAAGGGGTGAGCTCACCCAATGGGTAGCTCATGAGTGGAGGGGCCAGGCAACGTGGCGGGTTCCATACCCGGTCAGGTCTCAAAATGAAATGGAAAGATCGAGTTTGGATTTTCATTTATCTATTCATTATTATATCTTGAATTTTGTTTTTAAACAAAGTAGTATTTCAACTGGATGTTAACAATGTTTCCAAAAAATGGAATTTCTTCCGTAAATAGTACTTCTTCCAAGTACAATAAAACGTGTTATTTTAAATTCGGATCACTGAGAGCAAAACAAAATTTTTCAGTTTAAAACAAGTAAATATCTAAACGAAATATCGGTGCGGAAATTTTTGTTTGGTCCGAAATTTAGTATTTTTGTTTCATAAGAAAATTTTAAATATTGAAAAATAAACAGTGGTTTCAATTTGATTTTATATGTTTTTTTTCTTTGCAAAGGAAAAACATATGTTATTTAATTTATGAACAATGACATTGCCAAGTAAAAATCTACTTACCCATCCTCCTCGACGAGCGCTCGTAGATGGGGCGGGTACGGCCTGTATTTTGTGAGAACACAAATTGCTATTAATTATGTTGTCACTTTTTTATTTTAACGTCGAACAGTGTAGGCGATTGATAATAATCTCAATGAGTCGTCGATACTATCATAAATACTAGAATAATTGTATACACACTGAATATATAAATTTAACTCTGACTTTATATAACAAATAGTTATATACATATAATTAATCCGAAAGTCTCTTCTTCGAAAAATTGAACTTTATATTTAAGTATTGTCGTTATTGATACATTTAGTAAAAGTATTTGCGGTGTTGATTGTATAAAGCCGATTTGTTAGTTTGACTGTTTCCTTCTTATCGGTGGAGACAAATGAGCTCTTTGAAGTACAGGCGTTCCACTGATTCCGTTTAAAGTCCAAAAAAATTTCGTTCCCCCTTTAGGGTGCAGTTAATTCCTAAAGTAAGATGAGAAACGCTACAATTCAATAATCCAATCGGCGGAAAATGGCCACTGTGCAAGCGGGAGCGAATCGTGCACCGTACGCAAATTGTCGCGAGTTTCCTTCACTTATGTCTGAGGAAAGGTGCTCGGTGTCTAATTGAGAAGACTCACACTGCTTCCGATTTCCCGGCTGTTGCACAGAACTTTTATTTAACACTCAACAATTGGTAAGACAATGTGCCATCCAACTTCACAACTTTGTCACGAAAAATTTAATAATAATATCAATCTAAATTATCTGATTAAACAACCCAAACAGAACGTCAACTTTGCATTGACCAGCTCTTCAATATCTGGCGATTCCTGTTGGCTATCTCGACTCCACACTGCCGCATACAAACATACAAATGAACTTAATGGCATACACGAAAAATCACTATGAAGATGCGCTATTTGCTGGTTGCCGTACTCTATTTCATTATTGATAATTTACACAATTCGATTTTAAATCCATTCAATTATGAATCTAGTGTTGGTTTAATTGTTTCAAATATGTTGGCTTGAACAATTTACAATTGAGTGCTGTTCTGAAGCTACTTGAGTTGCACCAGTATTGTAATGAGTAACCATACGACAGACAAAGTGCCACGCATCACAGGTAAAAACATTGGAATATTCTGAAGTCTCGCAAGATCTGGATCGCTTTCTGGTTCTTTTGCTGTTGTTTAAACCACAACAATTTTGGTTATCGATTTATCGATAGTGCCCTCAGACCGGGGAACCAAATGCGTCCCCAGGGTTGCGGATAGGGGAAGACCTTTCTCGAAAGGTTCGCTGCGAATAACCAATAAGCAGCCGCGGACAATGGTCGGCAGTGAAGGGAGAGTCTCAGGACAAATACCTGAGTGTCAATGATCTTCACTGTGACATGACGAAATATATGGCGTCATCAATTATCCATATATCCTGGCAGTAGGTAAAATGCTATGGGAACGGAAACCCAGACAGAAAACCAAATCATGCAGGTCCACAAGGGGAAACAAATTACGGTGCAGGGGGTCGGATCCCCAGTACCGGTGGCAGAGGGTAGTGAGCGAGCAGGCTCTCGGCCGTCGTCATCCAGCGACTGCAATGTTATAGAAGTGGTGAACTTGGCTTCTGTAACAGATATAACTACAAGCAAACAGGACGCTAGCACGGAGAACCCTTTCAGGCAAAAACCGCTGTTGGCAAGAACACCGATAAAGCAAGTCACCGATTGCGGGGGGAGGCAGCAAACCCCAGAAACACTGTCAAAGTCAACATCACAGGTTAAATCATCGGAGACAGACCACAGACGGACTAACGAACGAAAGAAGGCAGAGTGCGTTGTGCAACCTGGCATCATTGCGGCCTTTGGGCGCAGTAGAAGGACTATGCGCACCCCGGAGCGTCCAGTGCAAGACGTACACAATCCGGATCAAGCTGCGACACCAACAGAGGCCAGTGTAAGACTGGGGGAGGGAGAAGTTTTGCCGTTGGCCGACGCCACTTCAAACGCGACCCAAGCGATAGAAGCAAAAGGGCTAGGAAACGGGGGCCTCTCCCAAGAGGTGGCGCCAAATAACACAATCGCCCTTGACCGCGCCGAAGAGGAGCGGCTTATTCGGAAAGCGAGGACTATCGTCAAACAACTGAGGGCTGCCTGCAAAGTGCAGTAAAACATAGGCAAGAGTGTCAAGAATGGCATTCTTGAACTGGAGGAGCTTTTTGACCGCATAACGCACTACAGGCGGAGGTGGCTTGCAACCGAAAAGCACCAAAAAGACACGCTCTCCCTCGAGGCATCAGTGGGTCCTAGCAGCAGCAAAAGAATGACCGGTAGCCCAATTGAAGGCGACCGTGAGAAAAGGAGGAAGGACGAGACCATAAACGAAGTTGACACTCCAGGCGAGGAGTTTCATGTGGTGCGAAACAAGGCAGCGAAAAAAGCGGCCAAAAAGCTACTCCTAGAAAAAACAGACAAAGAGCTCAACCAGGAAAAGAACAAAGAACCCCCCGATATACCGCAGAAAACAAAAAGCGAACCGCGGCGCAAACCTTTGCGAGAGGCACTGCTTATTAAACCCACTAAGGGCCGAACCTACGCAGATGTCCTCCGTGAAATTATAGGAGCGGTAAATCCAGACGACACCAAAACTGCCATCAAAGCAGTTCGACCAACCCGGACCGGTGGCCTGCTGGTGGAATTCGGGCCAGAGGCCACAAACAAAGATGCATTCCGTGTCGCGGTTCAAAAGGTTCTTGGAGATGCGGCAACGGTTGCCTCGCTCGAACCAATGGCCACCCTGGAAATCAGGGACCTCGACTGCGTCACGGACAAAGCTGAAGTAGAGGATGCCATCAGGAGGGAGTTCCCCAGCTTAAGTGAAGTCACGGCAAGATTGACACGTGAAAACACAAGGGGGCAACGCATGGCTATTGTCGAACTAGCTGATAAAGACGCCCAGCAAATCCTGGCGAAGGGCAAAATTAAGATAGGTTGGGTGATCTGCAGGATACGGAGAAGAGCGATCCCTATCCGCTGCTTCAGATGCTTCGAATACGGACACACCGCGTATGGCTATAGGGGACCTGACAGGAGATCTCTGTGCTACAAATGTGGTGAAATGGGGCACAAAAGGAAGGAGTGCACGAACGAGGCAAAATGCATTCTTTGCAAGGATGCTAAGCTAGCACCCGGCGACCTCAAACATGAGCCGGGGACAGGGAGATGCTGGGTTTTCAAGGAGGCCCTAACTAAAGCCAAATCGATACTCAAATGATCCGTATCCTGCAGGTCAATTTGCACCGAAGCACAAACGCCCAGGACCTACTTGAGCAGTTTGCGAGGGATAAGAAAGCTGACCTCCTGTTGCTGAGCGAGCAACATCATAACAAGGACTCGCAAGCGTGGTACCCTGACAAAACTAGTACCTCGGCCATCTGGGTTCGAGACAGCGCCCGCCTTCAGGTGCAGGGCCATGGACGCGGGGATGGTTTTGTGTGGGTGCGGTGTTCAGGAATAACATATTTCAGTGTTTATCTGACGCCTAACGAGGCAATGCGATCTTTTCGAACCAAACTCGATGCCCTGGAGGATGCTGTCTCGAACACATCCCGTCCGTGTTGACGCTGTCCATGGGAAAACAGCAGTCGAGTGCCCACTCTTCACACAGCTGGAACTGGAGGAGGCAGTCCTCTCCCTGAAAGCGAGGAAGGCTCTAGGTCCAGATGGTGTTCCAGCTGAGGTTTTGCAGCTCGTATATCACCATTGTCCTGACTTGCTACTCAGCACATTCAACGCTTGCCTAAGGTACGGGGTTTTCCCGGTACGATGGAAGGTGGCGAGGCTCGCGCTGATCAGCAAGGGGAAGGCAAATCCCGAATCGCCGTCTGCATACCGCCCGTTATGTATGCTAGACACGGCTGGGAAAGTGCTAGAGAAACTCATCAAGGGAAGACTCACTGACGCGATTCGTGCTGCTGGGGACCTATCTCCTCGGCAGTACGGCTTTGGAACAGGACGTTCTACCATTGATGCGATTGCAGAGGTGGTGAACGCGGTCCAAAAGGCAGAGGCATATAGTCGCACCAAGCGGCAGATCGTCCTGTTGGTGACACTCGACGTCAGGAACGCCTTCAACTCCGCTAGATGGGTGGATATTCTGGACACGCTGGAAAACTCTTTTCAAGTTCCAGAATATCTAATGCGGCTTTTGAGGAACTACCTAAAAGACCGAAGCCTGCTCTACGACACGACACAGGGCCAACGAAGGATGGAAATTACATCGGGTGTTGCCCAGGGACCTACCCTTGGTCCGGACCTGTGGAACGTGTCTTACGACGGGCTACTGAGACTTGAGATGCCAGATGAGTCGCGCTTGGTCGGCTATGCGGATGATGTTGCGGCTCTGGTCGCCGGACGCACCGTTGAACAAGCGCAACTTAGGCTAGGTATGCTAATGCGCCGAGTGAGGGACTGGATGACTGCTCGCGGGCTCAGTCTAGCACTGGAGAAAACCGAAGTGGTCATCTTGACAAAAAAGAGAATCCCTAGAGTAAGGATGATCAGTATTGGAGATATACAAATCGAATCGAAGCCAGCGGTGAAGTACCTGGGGCTACTGATCGACTCGAAGATGAGTTTCTCTGAGCAAATCAGGGCAACGGCTGAGAAGGCTACCTCGGGAATATCGGCCCTGAGTCGACTTATGGCCAACGTAGGGGGACCCAGCCCATCAAGAAGACGCCTCTTGATGAGTGCTGTAGGGTCAGTGCTACTGTACGGAGCAGAGGTATGGGGCGACGCTCTCAGCAAGGAGGTATACCGAAAACGATTGGCACAGGTACAGAGAAGAGGAGCACTGAGAATTGCATCTTCGTATCCAACAGTCTCCGACTCGGCGGTGAGAGTGATTGCAGGCGTGATACCTGTCGCCCTCCTTGCTAGAGAGCGCCGCGCTATTTACCTGCGCCGAAACGAGGATGCGAGGGAGATCGTTGTCCGCGAGGAGAGACAACGCTCGCTCAACGATTGGCAGCAGTCTTGGAGGAATTGCACGAAGGGAAGGTGGACTGCGCGCCTCATCCCGGATGTGAGACCGTGGCTAAATCGAAGGCATGGTGAGACTGACTTCTATCTGACCCAGCTTTTGAGCGGGCACGGGCGTTTTCAGTCTTACCTGCACAAGATCGGTAAGTCACGGTCTCCCGATTGTCGGTTTTGCCCAGGAGAGGAGGACAATGCCTGTCACACATTTTTTGCGTGTACCAAATTGGCCAGGCTGCGAAGGGAACTCTACAGGGAGACGGGAGAGCTCACCCGGGATAATATAGTTGCGGTGATGCTCGAATCGGTTGACAAATGGAACCAGGTGGCACATTATGCTCGGGCAGTCATAAAAGATAAAAGGGACTCGCAGCAGCCGGAGGTGCTGGGGCTGGGGGATCGTTCTTCTGGCATTTCCTCTTCCCCTCTCCCCTTCCGCTAGGAAAGGGACTCCCCAGCCGTAACAAAACGAGACCTGGCCCGAAGTAATGTGTCAAACGATTCCAGGCTAGGTTCTCAGATTGACAGGGGAGGTGTTTAGTGGGTAGTCCAAGGGTATCCTCCATGGGAGTCCCACACTGCCAGACTCGGCGGGCGTAAATGCCTTCACCTCCCTACCACAAAAAAAAAACCACAACAATACTGTGGGCAGTCGATGCTGGTCGTTGTTTTAATTTCACAGGTCTGCGCGAAGACGTTGACGATATTGAATTTGATCTAACATTACGTGCACCAGATTGACTTTTACTACGTATTTTGGGGTGAATCTCCTATTGGTCTGTTCGTGTAGGATATATATGTCAAATCTGAGTCGGAATGAACACTAATCGGAGGTGAAACAGGCCTTTAGACATTGCTTTGGGAATAATATCGTCGTATGGTGATTTGCTTACAGTTAATGAAGTTATCGTATGGCCACGCTGTAATCGTGCTGTATTTGCACTTCGTGATTGATTAGAAATTGATGGATGTATATCTGCTTGAGGATGAGATTGTTGGAATCCCGTACTTTACTCAGAGTAATCTTTAAGCACCGAGGGAATAATAATATAATAAGTTGCAATCGAGCCAACTTTTCACCTTTATTTGTAAACAAATTTTCTTCACTCAGCACTTGCACGAGAGATTTTCGAGAAATCACTTCTTTAAAGTGTAGATAAATTCAAATGCCGATTTTCTCATTTTCGCCGCTTGGTTTCCACAAATTTATCGGTTTTCTGCTCATTCGCCACGGATACGCGACTTGAACTCCTTTCTAGCATCCACCTTCGCTTATCTCCCGGTTCGGACTCTCTGACTTTTGCGATTCTTCCGTCAACCATAGTTTGCATTGCGGGATAATGCAATTCGTTGGTAAGTTGCGGTACAAAGGGGTTGTTGTGTCCGAATTTGAATTGTAAATTTAAATATTTATTTTTTAGGTCTTTGTAAATTTTTTTTACTAAGACCTACTAGTTTCGCGACCTGTCTGTCCATCTGTCCGTGCGTCACTGCAAGTTTCCTCAGAAACGATAGAAGATAGAATGCTCAAATTTTGTGAAAAGGTCAAAAGTGATGGTCTCTCAAAAGTTTAGGTCTTACCAAAAATTTAATTTAATAACAATAATGAAGTAGCCCTTAAAAATTTTTTCGATCAAAGGTAGTCGAGTGTGGTATCAAAGGAAACATCTTGATTAGAACTCTTCGAATCTGAAAGAAAAAGGTCATTTTATGCATCATGGGGTCCAAGGGGAGGAAAAATGTACCAACTTTTTATGTCCCCTCCCTTGCGATTGGACAACTTTGAGCCGAAAAATCTGAAAATAATCAAGGAAGTGAATCTTTATGAGTACAAGGGCAACAAATACCTCAGAAACCGAAATTCGCTTAACTTTGTTAATAATAGTATGATTTGTAGATTTTACATTTTCGCCCCTAAAATCTAAACGGTACCCTTAAACTTAATTAGATCGATTAGTATGCGATCTTAATGTTCACAAAATTTCATGTAAATCGGAGCATAATCAAGTGAGTTATAGCCATTTCATTTGTATACAATTACAACAACAATAACCCGTGTTGATGGTTGATACATATTTTAAATTGACCTAGGCACTTTTAATTTCTTGCAATTTTCATCAAAATTTAAAGAATAGCGTTTAATTTGAATATGTTCAATCGGCTGAGCAGTCAGAAAAGTTATTTAAGCTCGATCAAAATAGCGACTGCAATGTGCTTATGAAAGAAACTTTGCATCTTTTGCATAAATTTGAAGAATTTCTTATCCAAGTATTGGATGAATAATTCAAGTTGTCCATTCACACTATTAGAAAACGTGTTTTGAACCCTAGGATAGTTACAAAGACCCTCTGATAGGAGCAGTCTCCTGCTTACTCAACTTGTTTAAATTTACAATTAAAATTAGATCAGGATTATGTTGGTTTTTCGAGCAGCCTAGGCGACTGCTCGATTACTACAACTACAGTCCTTCTCGGCCCATCGCTTCCTGCAACAAGCGCCTCCAATTTCGAAATCCGAGCAGCGGTGAACTGTCTTCGTCGACTGAGTCAAAGTAAACAGTCACTTAAATTAATAAAATTCACCTAATCACAATTTCATCATAAAATAAGAAACTAACAGGCAACAGAACTACAACCTTAGATTTAATCGTAAAATGGAAACAATCACAATTAGACTACGAAATGTACATCAAATAAAACTACGAAATGTACATCCTCTAAGCTGCTGGAACGACTTGTACACAACAGGCTTCTTGAGTCATTGAGTTCAATTGTCACACCACAGCAACATGGATTCTTAAAGGGTTATTCAACTCCTCGAGCTTGGCTGAGTTCGTAGATTATATTGCAAGAGCTTTAGGTAAACAGCTTCAAGTTGATGCAATATTCACAGACTTCTCCAAAGCTTTTGACTCCGTGAACCATGTTATTCTCTGTCAAAAGTTAGCTTTGCTCGGCATATCCGGTTCCTTACATTCTTGGATTTCATGCTATCTATCCTCTCGTTCATGTCGTGTTAATCTCTATGGCACAATCTCCTTTCCATTCAATCCTACATCTGGCATCGCTCAAGGGTCAATCCTTGGACCTCTTCTTTTCATACTGTTTATCAATGATCTACCCTCTGTGATTTCCCCTTCTTGTCTGCTGTATGCTGATGATTTCAAGGTATTCCGGATAATTAGTTCCCTTGAAGGTTGTCAGCAACTCCAAAATTGTATCTTTAACCTCTACAACTGGTGTAATGCAAACTCCCTTCGTATCAATGTTTCCAAATGACTTTTACTCTTAAAATTGTTCTTTTAACATACAATTATACTCTATGTGATGTTTTTCTCTCCTCTGCAGACTCATGTAAAGATCTTGGTGTAATATTTGGCCCAAAGCTTAAATTCGATGCCCATATTTTTAGCATAATTACCAAGGCATCAAAAGTTTCGAGTTTTATTATGCGGCATTTGCACAAGTTTGCAAATATTGCTACCGCTCTTCGCTTGTTCACATATCTTGTCCGCCCACTTCTTGAATACTGCTCAGTAGTGTGGTCTCCTAGACATTTATATCTTGTGATCTCACTAGAAGCTGTTCAGCGTAAGTTTACCCGTATTTTGTCCTTCAAATTCAACTTAGCATATGAGTCTTATGAGCGTCGTCTATCCACACTTCGTCTCCCTTCTCTGTCGTCCCGTAGAACCTTCTTAGATCAATGTTTCCTTTTTAGTTGTACCACCAACAAATTGCTTCCACTCTAAGCGAAGACTTGCACCACAGACAGTGGTCCTAGTCGGTCTAATAACATTCTCGAGGTTCCGTACGCCTGGACAGATTTATATTTTCAGTCAATTATGCCGCGAATCATCAGAAAGCATAACAACCTCGAGCTTAGTTCTTTATCCATGTCCTATTTTGTTTTTAAAAATAAACTGAAGACGTTAGTTTTTGAGAATAGTGATTAACTCAATTTTTTCAAATTTTCATCTAGACTCTAATTTCTTTTCTTACATGTTTTAATTAACTTTTTTCTGCTTGATTTTGTTGCATAAATGTGTCTTACTTTAAACGATATTGAATTGTCTAAGTCTATTTTGTAATTGGAATTTTGTCTGTTAAATGGATTTTAATAAATAAATAAACTAGCAGCATATATATCAATGGTATAGAGAGTCACCTCCATAACCAACATAGCTACTAACTACTCTACCCTCTAAAGTAGCCGAATCATCTCCATCTTTTCGACGTGGTCAAAATTACTAAGGTTGGGCAATATTAACAAGATATTGAAGAAAAATAATTGTCTTACAGTTTTTGACATAATCGAAAAACTTTCTAAGCGTTATGTCCAATTTTAGCGTATTGAGGTCAGTCTATAGCAAATAACTCTGTATGCAAGAGAAATATCTCAATTCCTTATGGTCAAACAAAAAATCTAACTAGAAACATCAATATAAATTTGATGCGAATAATTATTCATTACATTTTGTATGAACAACAACAGAATATATACAATATTAATCAATTTATTTTTTTATTTCAGTCTGAAATGAAATAATATATCAGGAATAAGTAACCTCGATGTGTATAAGCGATCACATCAATTCAAAGTCTACGAAAGCCTCATCTAATATGAACGAGCTTTAGAATATTTGAGAAATTGTTATTTTTACAATGGGAAACGTTGCCACCTTAAGGTTGCTGGTCTAATAGTTAAGTAAGTGAAACTATATTTGTTCGAAATTATCTTAGTGGAATTTGTTTAGTTGTTAAGGTTTTATCATACCATGTATAGTAAGTAATATCACGATTTAGTTTAAAATTTAGTCTAGTTTCGAATCACTGGTCGTATAAATGCATTGTATATTTAACTTTTAAAGATCCATTTGCAGCTATTTATAAATATTTTCAAGCTGAAATTTATCATCGTTGCTATTATCAAACAAAAACTACATTTATAAATCTATTGAAATTGAAACATTTCGGTTTTTTATTGATAAGTTCTAAGTGATAGTTACTATATTTGAATTGTTATAGGAATAGGATTCATGTTATACTTCTACGAGTAATATAAATGTATACAAATGAAAAAGAGAGATATTAATGAACGTTGAATGCATTTGTTTTCATTTCACGGTATGCCATCAATAAGTTACTTTTATATACAATATACTAACAGACTCAAACTTATCCCCGTTCATTCGGGATAATGTTTGTTTTTAATTTATAGTGAGAAATAAATAAAAACGAAAACAGTTCCCCAAGATATTTGTCAAAGAGGCCTTTTTATATACGTATAAAAAATACAAATATACAGAGTGAAAAATTTTACAAGACATAAACAAGAGAATCTTGTGTCCTCAGAAATGTGCATCTAAAACATTTAATGTCAAATTATATTTATGTATTAACGGAAAATTATAACTTCCTCAAGTTTATTCTTGAAATATGTATTAAAAAGTTTCTATATGTGGTTTTTACACAAATAAAAAAATACAGTGAAGCAAAACATTGATTTAATTATTTGAAACGGTAGTTGAATTTGTCGTTTTTAGGCTTTGATAAAAAATTACAATACTAGGTGCCTTGACACTTCACGACACAAATAAACGAAAACAGTCTGCCTCTGTTAATGCACGTTAATCACAAGTGAAATTCCGCTAAAAATTGAGCGAGATAACATACGGACAAAAATCTCTTTATTTACAGATATTGCACAATGGGTAAATTTTCTAGTTTTAGAGGATCTTTGAACAATCCGAATAAGTTGCTTGTCGCAATATCACTGCAATACTCGCGGCAAAGCGGTGCAAGTGTACTGAGCCAACGCCTGCTTACTCAGGCCCGAAAGGAAAGCAATTAACGTACATGTCGTCACAGTGGGAACTGTCAAAAGCTGTTCAATTAGTTTAAAAGAACTGGTCAATAGGTTTAAAATTCTGGTGCACATTGTAACGTCATATATCCACTTTAGGGCCTTTGTGAGGGGGCATTGACTGAGCGCACCGGTGATATAGATGGCAGTTCATTTATACTGGTCGGATGTTGCGACTGGTTGGATGTTGCAATTGCAGGAACAATTGCGGTGAGACTCATTCTTTCCGACATAGTGCTCTCCTCCACACCGATCGGTACTAATGAAGGCGACGTTGGCATTTCCAATGACAATCTTCTGCGCCTTTTATTTGGCGGCATCTGCGCCTCCAGACCCGTTGCATCCTTTGGCCAGGTGATGACCATCGTGATGGGTCGACGGCTATCAGTTGATCTGTATAGACGCTCAATGTAGTGGTTTAAAATCAGAACCTATCGCAGCTGGACGGACGGACTGTAATGATTTTCGTTTAAAATCGCTCGAACGAAATCGGAACCGACCTCTCATCGGTTTTTGCCGTGAAGTCTTTAGATGTGACAACGGGCTGTACCCTACAGGTCGACAAGCCCGGACACAACTTAGTCTACTCCCAGATGGCTGCTGGGTAGCTACCTAGTTCGGAGAGGAGTTCGGTCGCAGGTCTTACGCGAGCAGACTAAGTCCGAAATACAACAACTCAGCCACCGGTTGACATGCCCGTTTCAAACGCGTCCAAAATACAAACATACGGAAAAGTAACCTACTTTACTTTATTCCGTATTTCTTCTTCTCATCCAGCCAACGACAAAAAAACTAGATTTAATTTCGCGTTCCCGAATATCATGGACACGTTAATTTGAACCCGAAAAACTCTACTCTAATAAAAACGCAAAACAAACGATGGCACCGCGCACGCGGCACGAAACCGGCCATCCGCGGATTCATAGAACCCTACCCTTTTAACGGCATACGTCCCATTCGCTATCGCTCCTACTGGAAGAGAAGGGCATGCTGAAAAGGAAAAACGTGTTATGATTAGCAATTCAATTTTGGTTTTTTTATTTACTCAAATATTTTCCTTTACTTTCTGATAGTTTGCAAGGTCTTCATATAATCTTTTGATACCGTTTTGCGAGACTTCTCGATGATTGAATTTACCTCAATTTTCTAGCTTTTCTTTAAAATGAAATTTAGCATCAAGAAATTTTTAAAATATAACAATGAAAGTGGAATTTGACATTTTTACAATTATACCGTTATAACTTTCGGACAGTTAAAGTGTGGTGGCTTTTAAAATAGAAAAGTCAGCTTTTATATATTGCATCAATATATAATAATGGCCATTAGTATTATACAGTGTTAATTTTATCTCTCTTCTACTACTTTACAATTACTTGAAAATTAACGTACCATATCACTAATAAAAAAAATTAAATTGCGCTTACAAACAAAATGTGCCATAAAATATGTAAATAGGTTTCCGCTACTCAGCTGCATTTATTTATATATATATATATATATATATATATATATATATATATATATATATATATATATATATATATATATATATATATATATATATGTATATATAGATATATATCACGTTTGAAATCATTCATTGTCTGTAAATTTTCTTTCCTTATACAATATACGTAGCAAAAATACTAAATAAAAATATATAAACCGTAATAAATATGTGTACAGATATTCTCAGTTATTTCTTTTCCATATCAATATAGATTTATACTTGCAAAAGAATTTCTTGGACGTTTCTGAAACCCTTTCGCAATTCTATATGTTCAAAAAAAATTTATGTCTGTTTAGCGTATTGTTAACCAATTTAAGTCTTAATTCAGATGTCAATTTATTAATAAGCACAATCTTCTAAAACCTATCATGCGCTTCATGCTCTATTTCTTTTACCAAACAACGCGTTTTAAATAATGAGAGAATGAATCAAGTCCCATAGTACTTCTCGTTATTATTTCAATCGGTATGTCCATTTTCGCGTATAATACCCAATTATAATATCACCTATTAATTATCTTCTTCTTAACTTCATCCATGCAATATAATTACTTCCCATTAATATTAACGTGATCGATAAATATACACCTAACTAATAAATTATTCGTAATATTTATAAATATATACAACTGAAAATTCGACAAAATAATAATACATCAAAATCAAACAATAGGTCAATAATTATTTTACATAAAATATTAACATTGTCATTTCAAACATTGCTATGCAATTTAATGTCATTATGCAACATCACACTATTCTTCCTGTTTAATGTTATTTGTGTTGTTTTCCGTTCTTTTTTTTTGTTGCTTAATAGCTCATTTTATCAAACTATAGATTAGAAAGGTGGTTTATGTTCGATTTAATCTAAAATTTTCTCATTGCCATTATGAAATCATTAATACTCGATGAAAAATAATGAGGTTATCTTCATACTCAGAATGTTCTTATGAAATTTTTTCGAAATACTACATTGTACACTATTTGAAGCATTCAAACATATGTGGTTTCATTTTTTTTAATAGGGTCGATGAACGGATGTTTTTGATATGCATAATGATTGGTAAAACACACTTCACCCTAGCACTTACTTGGTAACTTCCAACCAAATGTCCTGCATTCGTCCCCGACTGCCCATGGGTCCGCCTTGCGCAAGAAGTAGCGCCACAACGCAAAAGCAAAGAATATGTCCTTCCTTCCTCGGTGTCGTCGCCAGCAATCGCCTGTTCGGAAGTACAGTTATTTAAAAATACAACCAATTAGGGTTGGACTTACTGTACACGCGCCTAAACCGGGAAAAACGATGAGGCACGCACAAGTCTTGGCCACAGGACACCGCCCCACAGTGAACTCCCCGAGCCGATTTTCCGGATAGTCGGACCCGAGACTGCCGCTGGTAAACTTTCGCCACATGGGAAGGAAGGCGATGGTGCACTCAAAATCAGGGCAGAGGCACTACAAAAAACCCAAATTAAATATGGAAAACTCGAGAATAACTTCTCTAACACTTACTTGCGACAACATGCGCAAACACATTCGCTTATCTAGTTTCCGATTATGAAATTTTCGGGAATTCGAAAAGGCGTTAACTGTTCTGCCTCGCAACAAGAATCACGTGACACTCCCAGGCAAAACTGACGTAGGACGGGAACTCATCAAAACTGACGTTAGACAGGAAGCCAAATGGTAGCAATTTGCATATGTATTAGCCGGCAGTGGCGCAGAGCCGATTCATTACAGGACGCACGGCTAAAGCGTGGTACTGACCATATCACCTTCTCGACTGCCGATACATAAGATCAAGATAATGAGATACTCTGCCTCGAAGGGGCTGTAGTGCTAAAAAGAAAAAAAACGTTGAATGTGCATCGTAGGTTCCTTTGTCTAGATCCGGCTCGACGGATCAACTAAACTGATGTGGACTGTATTTTTTTCCTTCTTTCCTGTTTTTAAATAGGTTCCTTAGTTTTTCAACTGGGTATGATGACCAGCGTTTTTCGATCAAGTCCTCTTTTGGGACCAATGGAGCAGAGTATGTCTTTTCTTTTTTTTGCTAATTTAATTTTTTGTTTTATGTGTTTTTGGTTTGGTAGTTCTCTCACATACTTAGGCGACTCGTCGGTGTGTTAGTGATTAGTAATTTTGTGTGGTATTAGTTGATATGTAATAAGGGTCGATGTTAGAATGATGTAAGGATGATATGTGTGGTTTTGTCAGTGGTGCTATATACAGGGTTATTCATTTCGTGGTAGGAAAGTATAACCCTGCCATATGACATCTGTCAGAATTAAATGTCATTCAAAGCGTGTTTTTTTTAGTTGAATGTTTGCCATTTAGAAATATGGATCGTTTAACAGTCGAAGAACGCGTTCAAATTATTAAATTTTACTATAAAAATGGTGATACTGATACATTTAGGGCTATACGAGCCGATTACGGTTGACATAATCGACCTACACAGCAAACAATTTCGACAACATGTAATGTGACGCCTGCGCCCAGGAATCGAAGTGATTTCGATCCCGAACCCTTGTAACCTGCCAGATGGATATGTCCTCGAAGTGCCAGCGGACTTCATCTGTTGTGCGGATATCGTTGTGCAGAAAATATTTTTTTTTTTCTGTCCAAATATTTAGATCCGTGGATATAAATATTCGAAATATAGAATTAATCCAACCCCGGCACATTTCGAGACATAGCCATCTGGAAATGCCCCTCCACCGTGGCCATCGAGAAAACTATGCCACTGGCGACATCTGAAGAAGCACATTTCCGCCATATGAAGTGCCATTCCACGCACATATGTTTTTTCCGAGGTGACAACCGGAAATTTTGACAGCCACATGGAGGCGCTAAACGTCACCGTAAAGTTCTTCGTGATAATATCCAAGGTATTACAAAACCAGCTATACGTCGTTTGGCGCGACGTGGTGGAGTGAAACGTATTCCCGGTTTAATCTATGAAGAAACGCGTGGTGTGCTTAAAGAGTTTTTGGAAAACGTTATTCGTGAGGCAGTGACATTCACCGGAGCAGAAAAATTAGGAAAGAGGTTAGTTTAGTTAATAACTAACTAGAAAAGGTTATTACATAAGTCAGTAGCTAGAGTGCAATTGCGCTTGGAAACAAATTTTAGTGAGCGAGTGCTTCAGAGACTAATCAATTTCAGATAGCCGCTTCCGAGAAGACATTGGCAGCCGACTAAATTTACCACCGAATTAGCCCTCGGATTATGTCCGGCGGAGCGAATGCAGTTTGCAACATAGATTATCTAGTAAGAAAATTCTAAGTAAGCGGAGGCCATCCAGAAACAAATATTGTGGACGTAAAAAAAAAAAGTACGGATCCTGAGAAGTCAAGCAGCAATTCTTAGGGGGAAAGTCATTTGTGCTGGAAAACGAGCAAATAAAAGTGATGACAGACTAAGTGCTCGGTATTCAATTCGCCTATATGGAAAAGCAACACATTTTACCCTGCTCTAAGGCGATTGTAATGCACATTTATAAAATCGACACTAAATCTGAAAATTTAGTCTGCAATATTTTATTAGAAATCGATTATTCTATTTCTAATTAAATTCCAAAAAAAAATGATTTGACACTTCTTAATGCGGAAATTCGGAGTAACGCTTGCTACCTTGTTCAGATTGATCAATTGGCATATCGCTTGCAATCCGCAGTACAGATTGCAGTCTTCGGTAAAATTGATGAATATCTAGCTCGCGAAAACTTTCCTCACCGGATGCCAAAGCAACCAGTCGATTTATGTCGACAATTGGGCGAATATTCTAACGACTTATTGAGCAAAATGTTAGCATTTGAGCCTCGATCTCGCCCTTCTGCCTTGATGTGTCTCAAACACGAATACTTGGAACAGGAGCCAATGTGACGGATGTCCACTAACGAAATTGATATCATTGCTGTAATATATAGTAATAGTTTTAAGTGACATTCACACATTAGAAACATATATACATATATTATGTAAACTGAAACGCTTTGGATGTTAAGTATGTTCGGTAATGTAAGGTACAAAGCGATACCTCCCAACTTTACCGATGAAGCCTCTTTGGACGCCCTCAAATTTACGATTTGGTAGTAATCGTATAGAAGTAGTTATGAGCATTTATACTAATATAGTGTGCACAGAGCTATGCACGTACAACTCAAAATCATAATAGTCGACTATGTGTTCAATATTCTTTGGTGTTAGGTACCTATTAACGAAAAAATTGATATAGATGATTTATAAATTATAGTTTAAGAATGCCGTCATGTCGACACAGACCGCTTGTACTACTCGCCGCAACATACTTATCATTGTTATAATTATTCGTACTTGTAAATTTCCTCGCATACTAGTGTCCCATCGACACTCCACTAAGGTCTACTTACTCAAATAATCGAATTATTCCAATGCAGTTTATGTTCCTTAAACGGTGTCCAAAATTGTTGAGAAAAACAAGAAAACATTGACTGCATTTTTGACCGAATGGAAATTATAGACAAGGTGTAAGCAGCTAATTAGAATTCTTTAACAAACCAAAAGAAATTAAGTAAATATAATTTCAAGTGTGATTGAACACCTTAAAAATTAAAGAACCCCTAAAGATGAAAAACGATTAGTTATGCAATAGACGCAACGAGATAGATACTTGAAATTTATTGATTAAGTATATGCGAAGTGAACATAAGGAGACATTATTATTACTATAATTACTATTAGAAAAAAAAAAAAGAAAAAACAGAAAGTATCTCTATTTCGGTACTAAGTAATGTAGACTAATAATTATACTATTTCAAAACAAGAAAAGCAACAAAAAGAGACTAGAAACAAATTATGTTAATATTATTGATAGTAAGGGACACAAATTTAGGCAGATAGTTCTACTATATATTATAGGACTCTTATTAAAATCCCAAAACTGTCTCTATACATTTCTATTATTACACACAAACCATTCTCTAGCATATTTTGAAAATATATCAAACTTTAGGTAACATTTTTATCAATATTTATAAATCAAATCTATTAAGTATACAAAAAATATGTTTGTTGCCATATAAGCGAATCAAATTAGTTATTATGATTCAAACGTTTTAAGTTAGTTTATCTTAGGTTTAATAGGTCAATCACTAAGTTTTTAAGTTGCGCCTCACCAAATCAAAAGGTAGTCGTTAGTAAAATTTTATAACTCACATGGTTCAAAAACAAATGCAACCATATTGGGGGTTGTATGTGCATAATTCTATGTTACACTTTATGAAATGGTTGAAGGCAAAGTAAATACGCGATATCTAATATTGATACTTTGTTTGTACTTATTACTTTTGTTTTAAAGTAGTTATTAAATTTTACCGACCATACCAAGTTTTCAAAGATTTTTGTGTTATGTAGAGAAAGGCCAATCATTTATTTTATTTTTATCTTTTTCCATATATTTCTAATTATTGAATTACATCTTCAGAGTACTTTATTTTGGAAGTACTTTATTTCACTTGGGAAATTTAAGGTATAATTTACTAGTTAGACCACTCTTTGTGAATGCTTCGCATAGAAATATGCTAGTATGTATTTCTATTACAATCAGCATTAAAAGGATTTTGCTTTGTCTGTATCTCAGAATAAACTAAGAATGAATTGCTAAAAGTTAACCCACGACTTTCCTTTTCAGTGACTCTTCTTTTTCAGTGGGAACAGAGAGTGTAGGGTAAGTATGCCGTCGCGAGGGTAGGGTTTCTGCAAATCCGCTGAAGTCGGTTTCGCGTCGCGCGCGGTACGCGGTACCTTTGCTTGTTTCGCCATTTCTTTAGAGTAGTTTTCTTCGGTCTAAGTTCGAGTAGTATATTTTTCGGTACCGCGTCGGTGAATCGGTAACGCGCCTATGGGATTTTGTAGCGTTTTTGATTTGAGATCTGTGGATAGATCACATCCAGAACTAACGTAATGTAGGTTTCTCGTTCTGGATGAGTAATTGTTGACGCGTTTAGAAAACGGGCAAGTTCAGGTGACTGAAATATTGTAATTGAGCGTAATCCATTCGGAGACCCGCGACCGAAATCCTCTCCGAACTAGCTGGCCGACAAGCAGTCACCGCGTGAATGGATTACGGTGCACGGATTGGTTGACCTGTTGGTACCATCCGTTGGCACTACTCAGACTTAACGTCTAGAACCGATGAGAGGTCGGTTCCGCGTTCGAGTTGAAGGTAGAAAATCATTACAAATGGCGCCCAACGTGGGGCCCAAAACATCCTAAGGGGAAAAGAACTTCGCGTCTTCTGACGAGTTGGTCCTTTACGGAGGATGTAAGGTACTTTGGTACTCGAGTCCCACTATCAGGAGCAGTGGAATTGTGTGATACACACTAGAAGTCGCTTCACGTGAGTTGTAGCTTCCGCTCTCCTTTGTTTGATTTTTTTTTTTTCGCGACAGAATCCTTCCGATGTGTTGTCCCAGGTTAACCCCTGTAAGGACCTTATATTTTCTTGATGGAACTGCCAGTCTGATGGGTTTACCTATCAGCATGGACTCTCAAGAAAATAGAAGGCTACCTTGCCTTTATGTCGCGGAAGGATTCTAACTATTTCTTATGCGTGTTAGACGAGTGGTATCGGTTCAACGTTCGATGGCGTATGCTGGAGTTGCGAAGCCCGGAATGCTTCCACGCGTCGGGAATTTTGACCGCGTACAAAGTCGTTACGGTAGCTCTACCACTTGTCTCGTCGAGTCACTTTAACGTAGTTTAGAGACGGTTTTTTTTTGTAATGTATGAGGGTATGGGGTTAAATTACGTAAATCGACCAAAAGCACCCTTTCTTCGGCAGATTACCACGCACTCTCTTTTCCCGTTGAAGGAGTCGACCACTGGAAAGGAAAGTATATACTAATTAAATTTTTTTTTTTTCATTTTTACGTAAATAGCTCGCCACTATCGGCCACTAAAGTATTTTTAAGCCTTTAGTCATATTATACTTAAGTCCTTAGTCATATTATATAATTACATTTTTTTCTTTTTTTCGTCACTAAGACATAGCACCCACCCAAAACCAGCAAAAATCAAAGATGGCAACGAAGCGGACCCCAGACAAGCGTTGGACCCGGTCCAAAACGGTCCAACCCGCGAACTGTGGAATCTGTTTCGAGGACGTAGTGGAGGGCGTACACAGCGTGCGATTGGATTGTGGACATCTATTCCATCGTGCCTGTGTACAACAGCTCCTCCTCACGTCAGAGAGTTGCCCATTATGTCGGCGACCCATCGAGCGGTCTGCCCTAGACGTCCCCATCGGAACGCCCCTACCAACGCGCGGAGCAGTGGCGAAAGGAGCTCCAGAGGCCGAACAGTCCCAACCACTTTTAGACCTGCAAGGAGCCGTAGGCGGTGAAGTTCCGGCCGCAAGTGTCGTGTCCGAGGTGACACCCATGCCTTCCGCCCACTCCATTGACACCCTCGTGGCATTGATGAGGGATATGTCGGAGAGAATTGGCAACCTGGAGGGAAAGCTCCAGAATCTTCCTATGAGCCAACCACCCAGTCGCGTGAGAACTCCGCTTGGCTGGGAGCCAAATCCCAGTGTGGCTATGCCCCACTCCCGACAATCCGAGCAATGGGTGCCACCTCCAAGGAACTCGGGAATGGATCCCAGAGCTCCCGAATACAGACCGCGACACAGTACCGGACCTCCGTTGGTACCTCCAGCCCCCGAGGCAGTTCAGTACAACAGGTCAATCGAGGATGTGATTCCCCCCGGGAACGCATTGGCACTTTTTCGAGACCCGACGCCTCGTATCATGGAGAGTTGGCGCCTGAACTTTACAGGGTTCAACGATATGATATCGGCGGACCGGTTCCTTTTCCGGATTCAGGCGTTGGTATCCAGCACCCTGGGAGGGGATTCCTCGGCCTTCCTCCGGCATGCACATCTTTTGTTCAGCGGCGACGCTGCCGACTGGTACTGGAGCTTTAAAGAGTCAACGCCACGTCCCACTTGGCACTCTTTCAGTGCAGCCTTCCGCAATCGATTTGAGGATGGCTTCACTGAGAGAGAGCTAAGAGAGCAAATAAAGAAACGGAAACAAGGCGCTCACGAACCGTTCGACCAGTACTACACCAGTATAGTGAGATTGAGCACTCGCCTGCGAAATACCATGCCCGAGGACGAATTAGTAGAAATTATCAGAGAAAATCATTACAAATGGCACAAATGGTAGTCGTTAGTAAAATTTTATAACTCACATGGTTCAAAAACAAATGCAACCATATTGGGGGTTGTATGTGCATAATTCTATGTTACACTTTATGAAATGGTTGAAGGCAAAGTAAATACGCGATATCTAATATTGATACTTTGTTTGTACTTATTACTTTTGTTTTAAAGTAGTTATTAAATTTTACCGACCATACCAAGTTTTCAAAGATTTTTGTGTTATGTAGAGAAAGGCAAATCATTTATTTTATTTTTATCTTTTTCCATATATTTCTAATTATTGAATTACATCTTCAGAGTACTTTATTTTGGAAGTACTTTATTTCACTTGGGAAATTTAAGGTATAATTTACTAGTTAGACCACTCTTTGTGAATGCTTCGCATAGAAATATGCTAGTATGTATTTCTATTACAATCAGCATTAAAAGGATTTTGCTTTGTCTGTATCTCAGAATAAACTAAGAATGAATTGCTAAAAGTTAACCCACGACTTTCCTTTTCAGTGACTCTTCTTTTTCAGTGGGAACAGAGAGTGTAGGGTAAGTATGCCGTCGCGAGGGTAGGGTTTCTGCAAATCCGCTGAAGTCGGTTTCGCGTCGCGCGCGGTACGCGGTACCTTTGATTGTTTCGTCATTTCTTTAGAGTAGTTTTCTTCGGTTTAAGTTCGAGTAGTATATTTTTCGGTACCGCGTCGGTGAATCGGTAACGCGCCTATGGGATTTTGTAGCGTTTTTGATTTGAGATCTGTGGATAGATCACATCCAGAACTAACGTAATGTAGGTTTCTCGTTCTGGATGAGTAATTGTTGACGCGTTTGGAAAACGGGCAAGTTCAGGTGACTGAGATATTGTAATTGAGCGTAATCCATTCGGAGACCCGCGACCGAAATCCTCTCCGAACTAGCTGGCCGACAAGCAGTCACCGCGTGAATGGATTACGGTGCACGGATTGGTTGACCTGTTGGTACCATCCGTTGGCACTACTCAGACTTAACGTCTAGAACCGATGAGAGGTCGGTTCCGCGTTCGATCAGAAAGAGAAAATCATTACAAATGGCGCCCAACGTGGGGCCAAACAACATCCTAAGGGGGAAAGAACTTCGCGTCTTCTGACGAGTTGGTCCTTTACGGAGGATGTAAGGTACTTTGGTACTCGAGTCCCACTATCAGGAGCAGTGGAATTGTGTGATACACATTAGAGGTCGCTTCACGTGAGTTGTAGCTTCCGCTCTCCTTTGTTTGATTTTGCTTTCGCGACAGAATCCTTCCGATGTGTTGTCCCAGGTTAACCCCTGTAAGGACCTTCTATTTTCTTGATGGAACTGCCAGTCTGATGGGTTTACCTATCAGCATGGACTCTCAAGAAAATAGAAGGCTACCTTGCCTTTATGTCGCGGAAGGATTCTAACTATTTCTTATGCGTGTTAGACGAGTGGTATCGGTTCAACGTTCGATGGCGTATGCTGGAGTTGCGAAGCCCGGAATGCTTCCACGCGTCGGGAATTTTGACCGCGTACAAAGTCGTTACGGTAGCTCTACCACTTGTCTCGTCGAGTCATTTAACGTAGATTAGAAACGGTTTGTAATGTATGTGGGTATGGGGATAAATTTCGTAAATCGACCGAAGCACCCTTTCTTCGGCAGATTACCACGCACTCTCATTTCCCGCTGAAGAGTTCGACCACTGAAAAGGAAAGTATATACTAATTAAATTTTTTTTTTTTTTTCAATTTTACATAAATAGCTCGCCACTATCGGCCACTAAAGTATTTTTAAGCCTTTAGTCATATTATACTTAAGTCCTTAGTCGTAGTATATAATTACATTTTTCTTTTTTTTTTCGTCACTAAGACATAGCAACCACCCCAAAATCAGCAAAAATCAAAGATGGCAACGAAGCGGACCCCAGACAAGCGTTGGACCAGATCCAAAACGGTCCAACCAGCTAACTGCGGGATCTGCTTCGAGGACGTAGTGGAGGGGGTACACAGTGTGCGATTGGATTGTGGACATCTATTCCATCGTGCCTGTGTACAACAGCTCCTCCTCACGTCAGAGAGTTGCCCATTATGTCGGCGACCCATCGAGCGGACCGCCCTAGACGTCCCCATCGGAACGCCCCTACCGACGCGTGGAGCAGTGGCGAAAGGAGCTCCAGAAGCCGAACCGTCACAACCACTCTTAGACCTGCAAGGAGCAGTAGGCGGTGAAGTTCCGGCTGCGAGTGTCGTGTCCGAGGTGACAACCATGCCTTCCGCCCACTCCATTGACACCCTCGTGGCGTTGATGAGGGATATGTCGGAGAGGATTGGCAACCTGGAGGGAAAGATCCAGAATCTCCCGTTGAGCCAACCACCCAGCCGCGTGAGAACTCCGCTTGGCTGGGAGCCAAATCCCAGTGTGGCGATACCCCACTCCCGACAATCCGAGCAATGGGTCCCACCCCCAAGGAACTCGGGAATGGATCCCAGAGCTCCCGAATACAGACCGCGACACAGTACCGGACCTCCGTTGGTACCTCCAGCCCCCGAGGCAGTTCAGTACCACAGGTCAATCGAGGATGTGATTCCCCCCGGGAACGCATTGGCACCTTTTCGAGACCCGACGCCTCGTATCATGGAGAGTTGGCGCCTGAACTTTACAGGGTTCAACGATATGATATCGGCGGACCGGTTCCTTTTCCGGATTCAGGCGTTGGTATCCAGCACCCTGGGAGGGGATTCCTCGGCCTTCCTCCGGCATGCACATCTTTTGTTCAGCGGCGACGCTGCCGACTGGTACTGGAGCTTTAAAGAGTCAACGCCACGTCCCACTTGGCACTCTTTCAGTGCAGCCTTCCGCAATCGATTTGAGGATGGCTTCACTGAGAGAGAGCTAAGAGAGCAAATAAAGAAACGGAAACAAGGCGCTCACGAACCGTTCGACCAGTACTACACCAGTATAGTGAGATTGAGCACTCGCCTGCGAAATACCATGCCCGAGGACGAATTAGTAGAAATTATCAGAGAGAACATGCGCTGGGATCTCCAGAACAGCCTGCTACATTTTCCCATCAACACCATACAGGGATTGCGCCTCCATGCGCGTAGACAAGAACACTTGGATGAGCGACGAGGTACCTTCCGCCCACAACCTCGCATAACGGGACCAAATCCCCGAAATCATCACACCGCGGAGTTGATGGCAGCAGACCACCTGCTTGCTGATCCAGTACCAGTACCGAGGAGCGGAGCACCACCGGAGCTTGAGGACCCAGCATTGATTGATCGACCCTCCCTTGAAGCACTTACAAGCCCGACGGTCTGTTGGAACTGCCGACAACCGGGACATCGGTTCTATGCATGTCCAGCGGAGCCGACGCTTTTCTGCTACCGCTGCGGGAAGGCCGACACATACGCACCTGACTGTGCAAATTGCAAAGGGCGAAAAAACTTGCCACCGAGTGCCGCGACCACCCGTCGGCACTCCTAGACCCCGGACGAACCAATCCAGACCCCATCACCAGCTATGACCCAGCTCCCATCATGACTCCAACTCTGCTGACTCGCACCGCTAAACACAGTTCTCCCGAAGTTCCACCACCGACGCCGTCCTTCGCCGATGCCAACGCGCAAGGGAATGATAGCGAGACGAAGGCTCCTTGGCATGTAAAACCTTTTCATGTCAGACTGCGGAATTATTTGGCTACTCGACAGCGCATCTTCCATGAGGAATTGGCCACAACTGTCCCACCGCGAAGCAAGCGAGCCACGCGTCGGATGCGGAGCTTCTGGAGAAAAGTCAGGCGGTCGAGAAAAGTGTTGAAGGACATATACTTAGACGAATTATTGAGGGAGGATGTCCGGCCATATGCGTCAGTACACCTCCTGCAAAAACGAGTATCAGGCTTAGTCGATACGGGAGCCAGTGTGAATTGCATCTCCTCCGAGTTTGCAGGGGAGGTACTGGCAAAGCACGCGGACCAAATCCGTCATTTCACCTCCTGGTTAAGCACGGCGGACGGAACTCGTCACTCTGTAGTGGGAAAAATTATGACGGATGTCACCTTTAAAGGGGTAACTAAACCTATGGAATTTTTCATCATACCTCAGTTAACCCAGAATCTTTATTTAGGAGTGGATTTCGTTCGAAAATTTAACTTGGCCCCGGCACTATTTTCCGGTTCGACCCTGGAGTCCGTCACCACCGTTCCTGACCAATCTCAACCCACTAACTTATTACGGCATACACTGGATGTAACTCAGCAACTGCGTCTCGACTCGGCTATATCGGCTTTTCCCTCGCACGAGAAGGAAGGTCTCGGGCGGACTGCCCTGGTGTTCCACACTATAGATGTGGGGGATGCTAAACCCATAAAACAGAGACATTTCGCCATATCTCCGGCGAAGGAAAAATCGTTATATGCCGAAGTGGATCGAATGCTATCATTAGGCGTAATCGAAGAATCACAGAGCGCGTGGGCTTCCCCAGTCACCTTAGTGGTCAAGCCGAACAAGGTCCGGTTATGCTTAGATGCCAGACGCTTGAACGCCGTCACAGTCAAGGACGCATATCCTCTACCGTTGATCGAAGGCATTTTGAGTCGATTGCCTAAAGCCCATTTCATCACGAGCTTAGACCTCAAGGACGCCTTCTGGCAAATTCCTTTAGACCCCGGTTCAAAGGAGAAAACAGCCTTCACAGTCCCAGGCCGGCCCTTATATCAATTCGTGACCATGCCATTCGGATTGTGTAATGCCCCCCAAACAATGACGCGCCTTATGGACAAGGTGATACCACCTCATTTGCGGCACCAAGTTTTCGTTTACTTGGACGATCTGTTGCTTATAACCGAGACCTTTGACGAACACATCGACCTGCTTCAGGAGGTGGCTCTACACATCCGGAGGGCAAGATTAACCATCAACATAAGGAAGAGCCAGTTCGTGATGACGGAGGTGAAGTATTTAGGTCACATCATTGGGCATGGGCATATCAAGACCGATCCGGAAAAGACTCAAGCGATTGACGTTTTTCCACTACCCAAGACCACCAAACAGTTACGCCGATTCTTAGGGTTATGCGGATGGTACCAGCGTTTTGTACGTGACTATGCCACCATTACCACTCCTTTGACCGACATGCTGCGTAAGGGACGTAAATTCGTCTGGGAAGAGCCCAGCTTGCGAGCCTTTGAAGAGCTAAAGAAGAGTCTGACTACGGCCCCCGTACTGCACAGCCCGGACTTTGACAAACCGTTCTCAATCCATTGTGACGCGAGTCAACATGGGGTGGGAGCAGTCTTAGTCCAGGTTGCACAAGACGGCGAGGAGAGACCTATAGCCTTCATGTCTCACAAGTTGAACCCAGCCCAGCGAAATTACACGGTCTCCGAGCAAGAATGTCTAGCCGCGGTGTTGGCAGTGAAACGCTTCCGAGCCTATGTGGAGGGACACACCTTTGAAATCGTTACGGATCACGCTTCTCTGAAATGGCTAATGAGCCAGACTGATCTCAACGGCAGATTGGCCAGGTGGGCACTGAAACTACAGGCATTTGACTTCACAATTCGCCACCGAAAAGGAAGCCAGCATGTAGTCCCCGACACCCTATCCAGAATGTTCGCCCCTGAAGGAGCCGAGTTGGTCCAAGAGGACGACAGCCCCCAATTGATCGATCTGGACCATCCTGCCTTCAAGTCAGTAACCTACACACAACTGATTCACACTATCCAGAATCAACAGCCCCAGCTTCCTGAACTGCGGTTGACGGATGGATTTATTTACAAACGGATGGGACACGCCTCCGGAGATCCCATACAAGAAGAAGAACAGTGGAAGTTGTGGGTGCCCGAAGAATTAACCACTGATCTTATCAGGCGGGCTCATGACCACCCATCAAGTGCGCACGGCGGATACGGTCGTACACTTAGGCGGTTGAAAACCTGTTTCTTTTGGCCTAAGATGGCACAACAGATAAAAGCGTACGTAGCCTCTTGTGAGCTATGCAAGTGCACTAAAGCGCCCAACACCATCCTTCGGCCACCCATGGGTAAGGTTGAGGTCCCCGAACGCGTGTTCCAGCGCTTGTACATTGATCTTATCGGTCCTTACCCTCGATCTGCTTCTGGTCACACGGGAGCTGTCGTGGTCCTGGACCAGCTCTCCAAATTCCCTATCATAGAACCACTACGCAACATGCACACTGGACCAATAATCAGCTTTTTGGAGAACCGAGTCTTTCACATGTTTGGAGTTCCGGAGAAACTTGTCTCCGACAATGGGGTCCAGTTCACCTCCAGCAAGTTCCGAGACCTAATGTCCAAATACGGCATCATCCACCAACGAACTGCCGTCTATTCACCACAAGCCAACGCATCCGAACGACTGAATCGTACGCTCATAGCGGCCATTCGCGCCTATGTCCACCCGAATCAGAGGGACTGGGATCGCAAATTGTCCGCCATCACTAGTGCACTGCGCTCGTCGTACCACGCCACGACCGGCATTTCGCCGTATTTTGCAGTGTTCGGCCAGTATATGATCTGTCATGGGAGCGCTTACCGGCTATTGCGGCAGCTGAAATCGCTAGAGGACCCAATCGTGGTTCTAGAACCGCACGAAAAGCTCCAACTTCTGCGAGATCAACTGCGGGAGAAGATTGAAGAAAGTAGACGGATGGGAGAGGAGCGGTACAACTTGCGATCTCATCCTTCTGGCTTTAAGGCCGGCGACGAAATATATCGTCGAAACTTCCGACAGAGCGATGCCACCCGCCATTACAGTGCCAAACTAGACAAGAAATTCGTGAAGTGTCGAGTCATACAAGTCATAAGCCCCACCCGGTACCTCATCGCGGACATGACTGGTAAGACCCTGGGAATTTACCACGCAAAAGACCTTAGACGATGAAGTGCAACTAATTCCCACGAGAAACCTTGGCTTATCCCAAATCTCTGCCTAGACGAAGGCCTCCGAATAACACCTGACTTCCTACTATATAGTCACTGCCGAGTCTTCACGAACAGGGTTGTAGCCTATCCTTCGAAACGGATCTTCGACCCGCCACGTCCCTAACCAAGACCTCTTACCAAGGAGACGGGATCGTAATTACTTCGATTTTGGGGGGGGGAATGTGTAATGTGACGCCTGCGCCCAGGAATCGAAGTGATTTCGATCCCGAACCCTTGTAACCTGCCAGATGGATATGTCCTCGAAGTGCCAGCGGACTTCATCTGTTGTGCGGATATCGTTGTGCAGAAAATATTTTTTTTTTTCTGTCCAAATATTTAGATCCGTGGATATAAATATTCGAAATATAGAATTAATCCAACCCCGGCACATTTCGAGACATAGCCATCTGGAAATGCCCCTCCACCGTGGCCATCGAGAAAACTATGCCACTGGCGACATCTGAAGAAGCACATTTCCGCCATATGAAGTGCCATTCCACGCACATATGTTTTTTCCGAGGTGACAACCGGAAATTTTGACAGCCACATGGAGGCGCTAAACGTCACCGTAAAGTTCTTCGTGATAATATCCAAGGTATTACAAAACCAGCTATACGTCGTTTGGCGCGACGTGGTGGAGTGAAACGTATTCCCGGTTTAATCTATGAAGAAACGCGTGGTGTGCTTAAAGAGTTTTTGGAAAACGTTATTCGTGAGGCAGTGACATTCACCGGAGCAGAAAAATTAGGAAAGAGGTTAGTTTAGTTAATAACTAAATAGAAAAGGTTATTACATAAGTCAGTAGCTAGAGTGCAATTGCGCTTGGAAACAAATTTTAGTGAGCGAGTGCTTCAGAGACTAATCAATTTCAGATAGCCGCTTCCGAGAAGACATTGGCAGCCGACTAAATTTACCACCGAATTAGCCCTCGGATTATGTCCGGCGGAGCGAATGCAGTTTGCAACATAGCTTATCTAGTAAGAAAATTCTAAGTAAGCGGAGGCCATCCAGAAACAAATATTGTGGACGTAAAAAAAAAAAGTACGGATCCTGAGAAGTCAAGCAGCAATTCTTAGGGGGAAAGTCATTTGTGCTGGAAAACGAGCAAATAAAAGTGATGACAGACTAAGTGCTCGGTATTCAATTCGCCTATATGGAAAAGCAACACATTTTACCCTGCTCTAAGGCGATTGTAATGCACATTTATAAAATCGACACTAAATCTGAAAATTTAGTCTGCAATATTTTATTAGAAATCGATTATTCTATTTCTAATTAAATTCCAAAAAAAAATGATTTGACACTTCTTAATGCGGAAATTCGGAGTAACGCTTGCTACCTTGTTCAGATTGATCAATTGGCATATCGCTTGCAATCCGCAGTACAGATTGCAGTCTTCGGTAAAATTGATGAATATCTAGCTCGCGAAAACTTTCCTCACCGGATGCCAAAGCAACCAGTCGATTTATGTCGACAATTGGGCGAATATTCTAACGACTTATTGAGCAAAATGTTAGCATTTGAGCCTCGATCTCGCCCTTCTGCCTTGATGTGTCTCAAACACGAATACTTGGAACAGGAGCCAATGTGACGGATGTCCACTAACGAAATTGATATCATTGCTGTAATATATAGTAATAGTTTTAAGTGACATTCACACATTAGAAACATATATACATATATTATGTAAACTGAAACGCTTTGGATGTTAAGTATGTTCGGTAATGTAAGGTACAAAGCGATACCTCCCAACTTTACCGATGAAGCCTCTTTGGACGCCCTCAAATTTACGATTTGGTAGTAATCGTATAGAAGTAGTTATGAGCATTTATACTAATATAGTGTGCACAGAGCTATGCACGTACAACTCAAAATCATAATAGTCGACTATGTGTTCAATATTCTTTGGTGTTAGGTACCTATTAACGAAAAAATTGATATAGATGATTTATAAATTATAGTTTAAGAATGCCGTCATGTCGACACAGACCGCTTGTACTACTCGCCGCAACATACTTATCATTGTTATAATTATTCGTACTTGTAAATTTCCTCGCATACTAGTGTCCCATCGACACTCCACTAAGGTCTACTTACTCAAATAATCGAATTATTCCAATGCAGTTTATGTTCCTTAAACGGTGTCCAAAATTGTTGAGAAAAACAAGAAAACATTGACTGCATTTTTGACCGAATGGAAATTATAGACAAGGTGTAAGCAGCTAATTAGAATTCTTTAACAAACAAAAGAAATTAAGTAAATATAATTTCAAGTGTGATTGAACACCTTAAAAATTAAAGAACCCCTAAAGATGAAAAACGATTAGTTATGCAATAGACGCAACGAGATAGATACTTGAAATTTATTGATTAAGTATATGCGAAGTGAACATAAGGAGACATTATTATTACTATAATTACTATTAGAAAAAAAAAAAAGAAAAAACAGAAAGTATCTCTATTTCGGTACTAAGTAATGTAGACTAATAATTATACTATTTCAAAACAAGAAAAGCAACAAAAAGAGACTAGAAACAAATTATGTTAATATTATTGATAGTAAGGGACACAAATTTAGGCAGATAGTTCTACTATATATTATAGGACTCTTATTAAAATCCCAAAACTGTCTCTATACATTTCTATTATTACACACAAACCATTCTCTAGCATATTTTGAAAATATATCAACCTTTAGGTAACATTTTTATCAATATTTATAAATCAAATCTATTAAGTATACAAAAAATATGTTTGTTGCCATATAAGCGAATCAAATTAGTTATTATGATTCAAACGTTTTAAGTTAGTTTATCTTAGGTTTAATAGGTCAATCACTAAGTTTTTAAGTTGCGCCTCACCAAATCAAAAGGTAGTCGTTAGTAAAATTTTATAACTCACATGGTTCAAAAACAAATGCAACCATATTGGGGGTTGTATGTGCATAATTCTATGTTACACTTTATGAAATGGTTGAAGGCAAAGTAAATACGCGATATCTAATATTGATACTTTGTTTGTACTTATTACTTTTGTTTTAAAGTAGTTATTAAATTTTACCGACCATACCAAGTTTTCAAAGATTTTTGTGTTATGTAGAGAAAGGCAAATCATTTATTTTATTTTTATCTTTTTCCATATATTTCTAATTATTGAATTACATCTTCAGAGTACTTTATTTTGGAAGTACTTTATTTCACTTGGGAAATTTAAGGTATAATTTACTAGTTAGACCACTCTTTGTGAATGCTTCGCATAGAAATATGCTAGTATGTATTTCTATTACAATCAGCATTAAAAGGATTTTGCTTTGTCTGTATCTCAGAATAAACTAAGAATGAATTGCTAAAAGTTAACCCACGACTTTCCTTTTCAGTGACTCTTCTTTTTCAGTGGGAACAGAGAGTGTAGGGTAAGTATGCCGTCGCGAGGGTAGGGTTTCTGCAAATCCGCTGAAGTCGGTTTCGCGTCGCGCGCGGTACGCGGTACCTTTGATTGTTTCGTCATTTCTTTAGAGTAGTTTTCTTCGGTTTAAGTTCGAGTAGTATATTTTTCGGTACCGCGTCGGTGAATCGGTAACGCGCCTATGGGATTTTGTAGCGTTTTTGATTTGAGATCTGTGGATAGATCACATCCAGAACTAACGTAATGTAGGTTTCTCGTTCTGGATGAGTAATTGTTGACGCGTTTGGAAAACGGGCAAGTTCAGGTGACTGAGATATTGTAATTGAGCGTAATCCATTCGGAGACCCGCGACCGAAATCCTCTCCGAACTAGCTGGCCGACAAGCAGTCACCGCGTGAATGGATTACGGTGCACGGATTGGTTGACCTGTTGGTACCATCCGTTGGCACTACTCAGACTTAACGTCTAGAACCGATGAGAGGTCGGTTCCGCGTTCGAGTTGAAGGTAGAAAATCATTACAAACATTGAGAAAAGTTGAAGAGACTGAATCGGTTATTGATATTGCAAGGCCTGTGCATCATCGCAACATTCGTTCTGCTGAAAATATCGCTGTCGTTGCTCAAAGTGTGGAGGAAGGCCCGAATTTGGCGATTCCTCGACGTGCTCAACATTTGGGCTTGTCTTACGGCTCATTGTGGAGGATTTTGGATTTGGATTTGCATCTCCATCCCTACAAAATCCAACTCACTCAAGAACTTAAGCCTCAAGACCATACACAACGCAGAACGTATGCGAATTGGGTGATTGAACAACGAGCCATTGATAACTATTTTTCGAACAAAATTTTCTTTAGTAATGAGGCTCATTTTTCGATCTGTGGTTACGTAAATAAACAGAATTGCCGCAAATGGTGCTCTCAAAATCCTCAGGTGATCGCAGAAAAGCCTTCGCATCCGGAAAAAGTGACCGTGTTATTGGTCCGTATATGGACGGATGTTAACCGATTATTTTTGGAGAGAAATTGAAGATTATGATCTGGAGAACATGTGGTTCTAACAGGACGGAGCCACAAGCTACACAACGCAGGCTAATCGAGCACTTTTGCAAGGGAAATTTCCAGGACGCGTAATTTCGAGATTGAATGATGTCAATTGGCCCGCAACATCCTGCGACCTAACACCTTTGGATTTCTTTTTATGGGGCTATGTGAAATATCGTGTTTACGCGAACAATCCTCAGAATCTTGAGCAATTGAAAACCAATATTCGTGAAGTAATAGCCGAGATATTGCCGGAAATGTGCTGAAAAGTCATTGAAAATTACCTCAAAAGGATTGAGGCCTGTAAGAGGTTCCGTGGAGGACATTTGAATGATGTTGTGTTTCACGTATAATGGCAAGGTTCAATCTTTATATTGAATAAAAAATGTTGTTTCCATCTGAGTATTTTATGTGTTTTCTTTAGCTTTACTTTCCCAAGCGTAAAATGGATAACCCTATATTTATTTTGGTATCTTCAACAAATTTGCCTAGTTGCTGGAGATGACACCTGAATGGCAGTTCCGACAGCAGTTCAAAAAGAATGTGTTATCACCCAAGAGAGAATATTTTTCTTTTTGTTGATGGAATTTGGTGCAGTTTAAAATCTGATGTTCAAGATAGTCTGTATGGTTGCACCATCTGCAAGCGTCCGTGGAGTAGATTTTGGCTCGTCTGAGTATGTAAACGTTGTATGCTCTATTTGTTAAAATTCTGTTGATTTATTTGATTGTGTTTTTCTTTAAACTGATGTTCTGAAACCATGGTTTGCTTAGATACTGTAGGTCTCCGATTCCCAAGGAGAGAAGGATAGATTCGTGACATGATCGTTATACATAAGGATCCATTCATTTTCTAGGGATTTCTTAATAATGTCAAGGGTGTCATCCCATTTGCGATAGATATCGATTTTGTTACCATTCATTATTGGATCCTTCGCATTTTCATCTGATATAGAGATTCTATTTTTGGATATCTAGATCAGTATTACTTGAATTTGGTTATTTTCTTGTATGAAGTTTCTCATTTTAGACGGTAGATATTTAATGGTATGGTTTTGTATGTATTGTTCCAGTAATACTGTTGTTTGAGTCTGTAAGGATGACTATGTTTTTTGTGTTGTTTGTGGGAATGTCTAGTATGGCTGTCTTAATGGCTATTATCTCAGAGTTGTTGGGGCTTGTGTGATGGTCTAATTTCCATTTGAAGATGTTTTTGATCTTAAGGTCATAGACTGCACATCCTGTGCCCAGGAGGTTTTTTGCTGCATCTGTGCAGTATACTGAGTGATTATTTGTAGTTGTAGCCAGTAGGTTGTTGACGTCATAATAGTTTATTTTAACAAATTGTGGAGGTAGTTTAAAGTCAATATTGCTTAGTTGGTAAAACAAATTTGGGGAGTCCAATTTTGGGTTCCCCAACACGTAGCGTCTATGATGTGTTTGAATTGGTTTATAATTTTCGAGTAGTTGGAATTTTTGTTTTGTGTACTGACCAGGTTTCTAAAATGGGGATCATGCATGTTTTTAGTACCTTTAGTACCTTTCTTAGTAGTAGTTTTCGTAGTTGGGAGTTGAATGTCATTTACGCACTGAGTGTAGGACCCCCATACTCACAAGCGACTGGACTATCCTCTAAATACCTCCCCTGTTAACCCGAGAACCCAGCCTGGAACCGTTTGACACATTACTTCAGGCCAGGTCTCATTTTGTTACGCCTTGAGGCGCTTTCAAGCTGGGGGATCCATCTTCTAGCGGGAGGGGAGAGGGGAAGAGGAATAGCCAGACAAGCAATACCCCAGCTTCAACGTCCCAAGCTGCTGTGAATCCCTTTTATCTTTTTGGACTGCCCGAACACAATGTGCCACCTAGTTCCATTTTTCAACCGATCCGAGCATCATCGCGACTATACTATCCGGGGTGAGCTCTCCCGTCTCCCTGTAGAGGTCCCTTCGCAGCCAGTCCCATTCGCCTGGGCAAAACCGACAATCGGGGGACCGAGACTTACCAATCTGCAACACCCATGCCCGCTTAAAACCTGGGGCAAATAGAAGTCAGTCTCACCATGCCTTCGATTTAGCCACGGTTTCACATCCCTTCATACAATTCACCCAAGACTGCTGCCAATTGTTGAGTTAGCGCCGTTTCTCCTCGCGGACAAACATCTCCCTCGCGTCTTCGTTTCAACACAGGTAAATAGCACGGCGCTCTCTATTAGGTATTACGCCTGCAATAACTCTCACTGCCGCATCAGAGACTGTCGGATACGAACATGCAATCGTCAGTGCTCTTCTTCTCTGTACCTGTGCCAAACGTTTTCGGTATACCTCCTTACTGAGAGCATCGCCCACTATTTCTCCCCCGTACAGTAGCACTGACCCTACAGCACTCATCAACAGGCGTCTTCTTGATGGGCTTTGTCCCCCTACGTTGGTCATAAGCCAACTCAGAGCCGATACTCCCGAAGCAGCCTTCTCAGTCTTTGCCCTGATTTGCTCAGAGGAACTCATCTTCGAGTGGATCATTAGCTCCAGGTACTTCACACCTGGCTTCAATTCGATTAGTATATCTCCAATACTGATCATCCTTACTTTAGGGATTATCTTTTTTTTCAAGATGATCACTTCGGTCTGAACCCGCGAGCAGTGATTCAGTCTCTCACTCAGCGTATTAGCATACCTAGCCTAAGTGGCCTTTGTTCAAAGGTGCGTCCAGCAACCCGAGTCGCATAGCCGATCAAGCGTGACACACTTGTCATCTTGAGTCTAAGTAGCCCGTCGTAAGAAACGTTCCACCGATCACCAAGGTAGATCGCTAGGCAACACCCGATGTAACTTCCATCCTTCGTTGGCCCTGTGTCGTGTCGTAAAGCAGACTTCGATCCTTCAGGTAGTCCCTGAAAAGCCACATTAGATATTCTGGAACTTGAAAAGGGGTTTTCCAGCTTATAAAGAACATCCACTTATCTAGCGGGAAGGCGTCACCAACAGGACAATCCGTCACTTGGTGCGGCTAAATGCCTCTGCCTTTTGAACCGCGCCAACCACCTCTGCAGTCGCATCAATGCCGAGTAAATAGTTTCCCAGCAGCATGAATTGCCCTTATCAGTCAAGAAAATGATGGCCATGCGTTGTTCCCTATAGTTTTCTGGTGTCAGCTTTACTTTGATCCTGCCCACGCTAGGGAACTCCCTTTTGATACCCTCTTCCACCTCGGCCAGCTCCGTGATGCAGTCAATGTCTCTTATTTCGATCGTTTCCATCAACTCGAGCGAGGCTATAGTTGCGTTTTTGCTGAGAAATTTCTTTACTGCATCGCAGAATGCTTCTTTATTGTCGGCCTCTGCTCTGAATTCGACCAATATGTGGCCCGATCGCGTTTGTTGTACTACTTAATGGCAGCGTTGGCGTCTTCGGGCATTACATTTTCCCTGATAGCCCACAGCACTTCAGCGTAGGATCTTTTATTGACGTTTGACGGTGGGGCTATCTCCGCGTGCCCTTCAGGCTTAGCCCTCAGTTTGACTTTAGACATCTGCTCTTCTTCAGCCTTCTGCTCCGTTAACCAGCTCCTTCGGTAATGCTCTTCTAGCTCTTGGAGCCCAACCTTTGGCGAGTCACATGCAGATTTTATTCTTTTTATAACATCTCCCGCTTTCAGATTAGCCTTTCTTCTTCATGTCGCTTGGCGTCAATTGTACTTTACGACCACCTTTCTTGCGAGAGGTTATTGGCTACCGTTTCCGAGAATAGTATTTCCGCCACATTTTCAAAGGTGACGATGAAATCACACAACGGCGCTTTATTTGTCCGGTCAGTTCTTCCTTTTCGTACCGTGAAAACTTTGTGGACTTCAGGATATTTCGTTATTATTTTGGGATTAACGACCCTTGCTTCGTTCACTTAGGTAGTGATGGCAGTAGTAACTATCGAATTTTCGATGCTCTTTATATTCCCCCACCGCCCGAACATCTGGTGCGTCCTGCAGAGTTTCCGCTCTTTCTTTTTAGGACGGTCTGGGGTTCGCATTATTTTTTCCTCCGCCCGAAAGCCGCAGGAATCTCATTCTGGACAAGGCTGTCTGTTAATCTCCATTTTTCGTCCGTTTTCACTGTCATTCTATTCATCGCCAGTTTTGTCATCGTTAGTACCGTTTCCGATGTGCTGTTAACATTGTGGCTGCAGCCGCTGGTTGCGTCGTCATTGTTGTTAGTTTTGCTTTCTTTTTTGAGTTTTTTAATCTTTTTTTAGGGTTTTTGGTTGCTCCAATTTTATTGGGTCCCCCTCGGAGCCACTATCTCCGTTTGTGTGTGTAGTCGCCTTTTTGGTCCCATGGTTATCTTTGCAGAACAGGAAGGCCATGCGAGGGTTGGCACAAGCCCTTATGGGGGACAAGTGCTCAGAGCAGCGATAATCCGGAGTCCGTCTCAACCGAACTTACACCAGCAACCCAGTGGTGCGAACTTCGAACGTACTCCGAGGCCTGTCAAGGTTTTACTGGGACGGAGACGGTATGATACTTGAATTGGAGCCGTTCTTGCACGAGTGTCACCTTGGCGCTACCGTGGAAAGCAACTAGGTCCAAACAATCATATCCGCCAGCCCAAAGCGTTAATTCTAGTTCTTTGTCCAAAGCGTAGTCCACATTCAGTCAGAGTCGTTACCTGTCATCCCAGGAGGAACTTCGTGGTGCTCCCCATATCCTCGGGCCCGTGGGGGCGGCGCTCCCCAAAGAACGCAAGCCTCCAAGCGTTCTCCTATCGAGCGGCATTTTCCCTGCGGGAATTTCCTCGGGTACGTGAGGGCGGCACTCCCCAAAGAATGCTAGCCTCCAAGAGTATTCCAGCCGATCTGTCGATGCTGGTAGTAGTTTGGCTCTTAATTCGGTGGGCAGTTCTTTAGCTATGGAGAAGGTTGATATGTTTGGTGCACTGATCGCAATGCCCAGACAGGATTTTAGTAGAATGGTTTTGTTTCTATCTTGTTTGTTGAAGATTGACTTGGGTGAGTTGATTATGTTCGCTAGGTTGTTTTCGATTAGGGGTCTTATCATCGACTTGTACATCAGTCGAGGTTTATTTAGGTTGAAGCCATATTTGGGGCCGCTAAGTTTTCTTAGACTTTTGCACTTCGAGAATTTGGATAGGGTTTGGTCAACATGATCTTTGGAGAATCACTTATTACTGAAGACTCTTCCAAGGAAGGTGAAGTTGTTTGTCCATTCTATATTTAATGGGAAGGGGTTTTTTAGAATGGGGCTGTGTGGTAGTAGATTTATAGGCATTTATAGTTAGATCTAGATTCTTGCATCTGTCAGTTCGTTGATTGTAGTAGTAAGAAGTCGTTTGCAAATTGTATAAGTAAGATATGATCGTCTTCGATGTGGTGGGGGGCGTTAGTGTGATATTGAGAGTAGAGGGCTAAGTACATCTCCTTGAGAGAGCCCATTAGTGATTGTTTCGGTATGGTGACCTTAAATTATTAATCTTCGTTGTAGGAAGTTTTGGATCCAGGCTATGTAGTGGTTTTTTGGTTGATGCCTTTCACGGTTTCTATTATTTTGGAGATGTTCACTCTTTCATATGCGTTAGAGATATCCAATTTAATTGCCATGTATTTTTGTTTGTTGTCTTTGTTAATTGCGTATAGAATTTTATCAATGCAGAGATTGGTAGATTTGCCTTTTCTGTAAGCCAAGACGTATGTGCTTTGAATATTTGAGTCTTCAATAAATTTGTTGGTTCTGGTTTTAATAGGTTATTGATTTTTTTTTTCAGCATTACTTTAAGAAGAGAGGTTGGTCTGTGGCTATCCATTTGAGCAGGTGGTTTATTAGTTTTTTGATGATGGGAACGATTCTGATTTTTCTCATATTTTTGATGATTAGAATATTGTTGGATGACTGATTAATGCCGCGTAGGAGATTTACTTTGTTTAGAAGGGATAGGCTATTTATGATACTAAGAATGAAAATACTTTGTTTCCTTTACCGTACAATAATTTTGACTTGATTTGTATATACGTATTTCGAAGCTTACTTAGCTTCTTCTTCAGTACAACTAAATTACTTATTCTATATCTACCTATTGATATGCTAAACGTTTACGGATTAGGGCTAATGACATGTTTGAAAAGGATACTACTACAATTACCTGTATCACTGTTCATTCTTAATCCTAGGGGTATTTTATTTATTTCGAGACTTTCAATTACGTCTAGTTTATTGAACTTAGTTACTACTTTTATGACTTCTAGGTCATTAAAATTGATTGTATGTTTATTTTTAATTATATGCTCAGCGACACAGGATTTAAAATTATAATTTTGGGCTATGCCTTTATTTTTCGTTACAAAACAGTTTGCTTCATTACTATGCTCCTTAAACCTAATATTTACAAGTCTTTTTGTCTGTCCTACATAAATTTTATGGCACACTGGGCACGTTATTTTATAAATCCCGTTAACTTCTTCTATTGTCTTGACATCCTTTTCGCTACCAATCCAGTTTTTCACCCTTGTTATACTACTATTACCACATACCTGAATATTATATTTCGCTAGCTTTTTCCTGATTTCCTCAAATAAATTAGAGCTTGGAATGCTGATTCGCTTGGTAATCGCTATTCGGATCTCTTTCTCCTGCTTGAACAATGTTGATTTTTCATCACGTTGTTTCCGCTATATAGTGCAAATAATTAACAAAAAGATCAAGCGGAAACAACGTGATGAAAAATCAACATTGTTCAAGCAGGAGAAAGAGATCCGAATAGCGATTACCAAGCGAATCAGCATTCCAAGCTCTAATTTATTTGAGGAAATCAGGAAAAAGCTAGCGAAATATAATATTCAGGTATGTGGTAATAGTAGTATAACAAGGGTGAAAAACTGGATTGGTAGCGAAAAGGATGTCAAGACAATAGAAGAAGTTAACGGGATTTATAAAATAACGTGCCCAGTGTGCCATAAAATTTATGTAGGACAGACAAAAAGACTTGTAAATATTAGGTTTAAGAAGCATAGTAATGAAGCAAACTGTTTTGTAACGAAAAATAAAGGCATAGCCCAAAATTATAATTTTAAATCCTGTGTCGCTGAGCATATAATTAAAAATAAACATACAATCAATTTTAATGACCTAGAAGTCATAAAAGTAGTAACTAAGTTCAATAAACTAGACGTAATTGAAAGTCTCGAAATAAATAAAATACCCCTAGGATTAAGAATGAACAGTGATACAGGTAATTGTAGTAGTATCCTTTTCAAACATGTCATTAGCCCTAATCCGTAAACGTTTAGCATATCAATAGGTAGATATAGAATAAGTAATTTAGTTGTACTGAAGAAGAAGCTAAGTAAGCTTCGAAATACGTATATACAAATCAAAATTATTGTACGGTAAAGGAAACAAAGTATTTTCATTCTTAGTATAAAGAACCGTATACAAACATTGAAACAACATTTTTGAACTATTTATGATGTTGTAGTATATTTTGTCGGGGCCTGGCGCTGATTTGATTTTGTGATTGTCAAGAATTGTTCGGATTTTCGATAGGGTGAATTCGTTTTCTAGGGTGAAGAACTGGATGCTATTTGGTGTATTGTTAGTGTATTTGGCGATAAGTTGAAGGAAGGGTTTATCATTTTCATGGTTCCACATAGACATGGGCATATGAAAGGCACCGTTTTTTACATTTTTTAGTAGATTCCAGAATTCTTTGTAGTTGAGATTTTTATCTACTGAGTTCGATTTGTTCTTTCAATCCTTAGCTTTGGCGATTTTTATGGCTTCTCTGAAGGGGGCTTTAATTTCTTTAAACTTGGTATTCTTTTCCCAAGATTTAAGGCGATTGAATTTTTCCATGCTTTTTGTTTTTTGTGGCATAGTTTGTTTAGGTCTTTGTTCAACTAGCTTTTTGGGGAGAACCGGAATTTTGAATTCCTGATCGGATTGTTTGGTATGCATGTACCTACTGATCTGGTTTATGGCATTCTCAAGGTCTTCGTTAATTGGGAGCTTATTTATGTCATTTACGGTTCTCCTGCGGTTGAAGGTTATATATTTATTATAGAAGAGCTTAATATTTTCAAGTTCGAATGTGATTGTGGAATGGCCACTGTCCGAAATTTTAATTTTATTATCTTTCCAGTTGTATTTAGTTTTTGGTAGCTTTATTAAGATGACATCTAGAGCTGAACTGATGGTTTTCTCAGTCTATTTGTTCTGTTGAAAGTGGACATTACAGAGTTCAAGATTTGTAGATGTCGTTTTTTGGTTAGCTTGTTTAATATTTTTCTCGTCTCGTTGTTTGTGGTGTCTCCCCGAGAGCTGTGTCGAGCATTCAGATTGCCTCCTATGATGAAGGGTTTACTATTGTTAATTTTGGAGAATAATGATTCTAATAGGTTTTTAAAGGGTTCTGGTATGAGTTTTGGGGGTATGTTAGGTTGTAGATTTATAGTTCCAATAGCGATAGCTTCGAGATTGTCTTCTATCTGGAGTATTTTGCATTTTATATTTTTTTAATTAGAATGGCCACTCCTCCTCCATTTCGGTTTCTGTGTTTGTAGACGGCATTGTGTTTGAGGAGGCTACAGATTTTGCACCCTATGTCTGCTAGAGGTTCTTGAATCAGAGCGAAATCAATGTTAAGTTTATAAATTGTAATTTCGAGTTTTGCCTTTGTGTTTTAATATACTTTGTATGTTGAGTTGTAAGAATGATAGTTTTTTCTTTTTGATTTTTGAGAGGTTCATAGTTTATTATTTTTGTTGTGGTGTTTATTTGATTTGTCAGAAAAGTTGTTGTTTGTTTGTTAAAGATGTCCTCAATGACGAGGATGAGTGTGTTTAGATCTGAGGTGCTTGTGTTATTAATATTTGTTGATGTAGAGGGGCCATTGCAGTTATTTTTTATTTTCTTTGATACAAGTTCGATTTCAGTGGTTTTATGCTTCTTGAAGGCTTATTTGTTGAAAGCTGGATTATTGTCATATACCAAAGGGTTTGTAGAGTGATTTGTTACAGAATGGTTAGGTGTTAAGGGGCTAGAGATTTTAGAGGCAGTTGAATGCCTGGCCGTGAGGTGATCGTGGGAGTATTGTCTTATTAAGATGATTTCATTCATTGATTTATTTGTGCTCCTAAAGTTATTTCTTACTTTTTTATGAAGCAATGGGAATACATTGTCCATTGATTTGTTGTCTTTCAGAAGCTCAAAGAAGTTGGTGTTGTAAGAAGATTTGTTGAGAATGTTTCTTGCCTCGAACACGAGTGTTCGTATATAGAGCTTAATTTTACTTTATCAGTGTATCTTATCCATTTGCGGCAGTTTTTGTTTGTTCCTACGACTATGTGATCCATGGAACCACATTGAGCGCATTTTGTGGTTTTGCAAGATCCTTGAAAGTCTGTTTTCGTACAATTGAAGCACCTGTTTTCTTTTTGTTTGCAGTTGAAGGTTGTATGCCACAACAGAAAACATTTTTTGCATTGTCTGGGCTTGTATAGAAAGTGTTGCACTTTTATTGGCCTCCAAGTGAACCATATGACGTTTGGCGGTAAGGTTCCTGAAAAGTTTAGTTTTAAGGAGTTTGTTTGTAGAAGTTTTTCTGGGTTCTCAGGGTCCCTGCGTTTTAGTCTTGAGACATTTAGTATTTTAACATTGGGTAGTTTGTTTCCTATGGCGTTGCATGGAGCGGCCACGTTTAGAATTTCGTCTTCTTTGATGGAGAGGAGTATATTTCTGATGACACCTATTCTGTATAGGAAATTATTTGGGATAAACAGTTTAATATTGTGTTTTTAAGATTGGGGTTAGTCGTTGCATTATTTGCATCTTCTGGGCTTTTGAACGTGATTTTAAGTTGATATTTTCCAATCCCTGTTACGACGATGATGTTGCGAATTTTGAGGGTTTTGTTGAGCTCATAGCAGTATATCACAGATAATGGACTGTCAAAGGTATTTTCCCCCTCCCTGATACATATGGTGTTGAATTTTTTTCACTTATCGTTTGCAGGATAACAGTTAGTTACGTGGCTCGGTTGAGAAATGTTGTGACTCTTTTCTACTTCAATTGTGTTGCTTTTTTCCCCACTTTCTGGGTTCAAACGTGGGGCCTGTGCCTGTTCTGCTGAGTTGAAATTGTATGGTACTTCTGATGTACGTGTAATGGTGTTGTTGTGAGCAGTTGTTTCGTTTATTTTATTATGCAGATTAGTCAGTCTGCCATTTTTTTCTGTGTCATTATCATGAATGGTTTTCATAGAAGTGTTGGTGTGTGGGGCATTTGAGTGTCCGTTCTGTAGGCCACTGTTAATTTCCATACTATCCGCCATATTGGTGGTTATGAATCCTTCGAGTTTAGGCACCGAAATTTGAATTTCTATGGAGGCTGCCTCATGAAGTTTATTGGTATCTGTCAGTGGGAGTTCTATTGGTAATGTATCTTGCGTTAGGGTTTTAGTTTCTCCCCTGGGTTTGTTGTAATAATAAGGGGTCTTGTTTGATTTTTCATTTTCATGAGATCGTCCTCATCGGTTGCGTATTTGTTTGGTTTCCATATCTATAGCCATGTCGTTGTCTCCGTTGGGGTCGGGAGGTTTTTTGATGTTTAAAGCATCCTCCATTGTTTCGTCGTTTTATTTAATGCAAACTGTACCAAAAGTTTAATGAAATGGATACACTTACTATGAGTGATGAATTCAAATGGTCACTAGGCAACTAAAGGTTAAGCTTGTTTTCGTATTATAGCATACTCGCTAACTGCTTCCACCCTCCGTGGTTTGGGAGAGGACTGAGTAAACATTTGTGTTCTATACAACATAGCAATGACTTTAATGACGGGACTGTATTTGATCACTATATTAAAACGTTCAATAACGCAATACTTTTCTACCCCTAATAGTATATAATTTTATTTTTTAACCTAACGAAAATTAGAAGATACATGTTCGTGAAAATAGGACCCATCTTTCTATCTACATTGTGCGCTGACATATATAAAATAGTAGCACCAAAAAATGTACGGATGAAGCAGATAAACTTTCTTCTTTAGACGTCAGGTAATAAAAAATAGCCGCATCTTGTTTAAGACATATTTTATTATTCATCAAGTCAGTTTTATTTATTTTATGTGCTTCAAATAATTTTTCATATAAATTAGCAGACATTCGAAAAGATGTCCTTCTTGCTAAGATTTTACACTAATTTTAATGCTGTTTTTAACGCAATGTAGCTCATAATCATACTTTCGTCCAAGTAATTCTGCATGTTCTACACTGACATTAAGCTTAGTTTTGATATACTTGTAACAGCGTGATTAAATCTTTCATAATCCTTTTTTCAATTTTAATTACATTCATTAATAAGGCAAATAAATACTATTAAATTATATCTACATGCTTTTTATGCTTTATATTTTTATTTCTCTTAAGTTCAACTTTTGCTATTAATTTCTACTTCATTTACAAATTACAATAGAGGCACTGTAATTTTTTTCGTTTATTAAAATATTTTAAAAAGTACAATCTACGTACTGTAGCGCTGCTGTAATTATTTTTGCTATAGGTTTTTTATGTTTGCTTTTGTTGAAAGTGCAATTCTTTAACATGAGCGGGTTGGTTAACGTGCAATTATTTTGGTTTACATAGCAATTAGTTTTAAAGCAGTTAGGAATATCAGATACGCAGACTACACATGACTATGAAATTGAACAAATTATTTCTATAATTTATTTCACTTATTGTATAGTACCAAGTTGAAATGTTTGAAAATAAATCTTGATATACAATCAAATAATACAAATTGGTTTTAAAGTGCACAAAGCATAAATAAATTTTAAAAAAATTAAATTTGAGTAGATTTTAAGGCATAAGAATTTAATTAAAATATATTTGAAAGCAAGTTATCAGATTCAAATCATATTTTTAAAATTAAAATAGAATTTAAGAATAAGGAAGACATTTGTTTTTCAGACTTGGAAGCTGAACGTTTCAGATATAGCTTAAGCTTACTTAATTATTGCTTTAAATATAGAGGGGTTCATTATTCACTTGTTTGCCCAAACAATTGCCCGAGCAGGGTTAGAGCAACTTAATCACTGTCTTTATAAATAAGTTAAAAATAAGTATTTTTTGGAGCTGCTCATAACTTCAAACGATAGATAAAATAATATGAATGGAATCTTAAATCAATTTTGCCGGAAAAAACTAGAAAACTAGTGCACTGAGAATATACTTTGGCAAAGAATAAATAAAGAAGTAAGGAAAGCACATAAGTAATCTACATATAATTAATAATTTCAAAATATCAACTTGCAATAAATTTACCGAAGAAACTTGACACTGAATTTTAATCTACGCAGTGATTTATGACAAGAATATCCGAGGCTGGCATATGTTTCGTATAAGTGAACAATATCACCACCTCGATCCGAGGAAAACATTAAGTTAAAGGTTTGATATCACTCAGGAAGTACTTCTTATTATCGGTAACTAAGGCCAACAAATTGGCTGTAGCCAAAAACAAAGTGGCGACATTTGTAAGAGCGAAAATTCGACAACTACTCGGTATATGATAAATAAATAGGAGATAGACTTCAAGAAAGAAATTAGATATCTTGGAATACATCTGAATGGCAAATACACGTAGTGTGTAGGGATATGGCGGACAAATTGTGATATTAAAGCCCAACAATACTGCCATGGATATACACTAAGATCGTGAGACAAATCATTCCCTATATGTCTGATTAGGTAAGTTTCAGGAACGCAAAACAAGGCGCGCATCACGGCATTCAATAGAGAGTGGATTACCTTTCCATCTAATGCTTACATAAAATAAACGAGAATTTGGTGTTCGTCTATGTTGAACTCCCAACATTTTTCAACTACCTGCTTGACCGTGAAAAATTGGCCTATCGTCGATCTACCTGCTCTTAAGGCACCTAGATACTCCCCAATAATACTGTTTTTATTTTCTAAGATCTTTGAACATTGTACGCCATACAAAGTAGTGATATGCCTCTATAGTTTTCGCAATGTAACTTCTCACCTTTTTTGTGGATAGGGAATATCATTGATTGACTCCACTCGTTCGGCATATGTTCTTGTTGCCAAATGTGCTGGATGACTTTGTGGGTGGCTTTCTGAACACCGCTGCCACCATATTTAATGAGCTCCACTGGAATCTCATCGATGCCCGGCGCTTTATTATTCTTTTGGGATTTGATGATGGAACAAACTTTATCCAGAATTGGTGGGGCTAATGGAAACTCTCCGGGAATATCTGTAAGCTCCGGTGTTCTGGAGCTGCGCGGATGATTAAGGAAGTCCTTGAAATATGATGCCCATCTTTCCTTAATCTTGTTTTCATGAGCGATGAGGTTGCCAATGTCATCACAACAAAGCGTGGTCTTGGGCTGATAACCACGTTTTAGACTTTTCACTACTATGTATGCTTCTCTTGTGTTGTTGCTCGCTAAACTTATATCGATACATCTCAGTTGGTCATCATAGCCATCATTTTCTTAATTCTATTTATCTTATTCGCTGCTCTTCTGAGATTTCCATAATTTTCCCCCTAGGTCTTAGTTTTCCTACCTACATATTCTTTGTACGCCTGATTCTTTTTGTCTAACGCATTCTGGCATTCACTGACGAACCAATCATTTCTCTTGCGTCGGGCTTGATGTTCGATCGTCTGTCATACTACGGTCTTAACTGTTGCTTTCACTGCCACCCATAGCTCGTTGCTTGTTTTCAGCGATGTATGTATCAGATAGGATAGGTGACAACTGGTTGTCAAGGGTCTCCGAGAAATTTTTCGCCACAGATGCCGTTTGGAGCCTTTTGATGTCAAATTTTCATAGAGGGCTAGTCTGCACTGAATACGCCTTTGAGATACGACATCGATAGGTTAATTTGATCAAGTAATGATCTGAGTGACAATTGGCTCCTCGATATATACAGACGTCAAGTATGCTCGAGGCCCAACGTTGTTGGATCAGAACATGGTCGGTCTGATTTTGTGTGTTGCCATTCGGTCATACCCAGGTCATTTTATGAATGCGTCGATGTGGGAAGCAAGTCGAACGTATAACTAGATTTCTGCTACATGCAAAGTCAATTAGATGCTGGCCGTTGTCATCTGTTTCATCTTGGAGGCTTTATCCTCCAGTCGTTCCCCGATCAGATAGCTCATTGCCAACCTTAGCGTTGAAATCACCCAGAATTATTTTTGTGTCGTTTGTAGGCAATGAGTCGACTAGTCTTTCCAGGTGATTCTAGAACGTTTCCTTCGTTTTTTCATCCTTTTCTTCGGTCGGGGCATGAACACTTTTTAGCCAAATTTTGAAGAATTTCGCTTTTATACGGATCACACACAACCGTTCGTTTATTGCCTTAAAATCAATAACGTGCGATTTGAGCCCTCTATCCACAATAAAGACCACTCCGAATTCTGGCTTTCCGGCAGGCTTCCCACTTTTAAATATTGTGTGCAAACTCACATCTTGAATGTCACATCCAGTCCAATTGGTCTCCTGGATTGCCAGTATGTTTAATTTATACTAACTGGCTGGTTGTAAAAGGTCTTTAACAGCGCCAGTGTAGTTTAATGATCTGACATTCCAGGATCTAATGCCATAGTCCATTTGCCGGTTGCGAGGCCGTTGGCGTGAGTCCAATCCATTCCGAGGCTCTGTTGCAATGTAGGCTTTTCAGGGACGGGAAGTTAGCTCGTCGGCCAACCTCCATTCTTGCAGCATACTGATTACTTTCGATTCTGTTATCAGGCGCGCAAGACTCGATTCAGTGGCAGAGCTGCAGGTGGCATTTCTCGGCATTTAGTGTCCCATCATTGGGGAACCGAGATATGACCTTTCGAAATTTCCTATAGCGTGTGAATGGTGCTGTTTTGGAGCCTTTTAAACGTCACCCTTTTAGAAATGAAGTGCTATAGAAACTTTAAACTTTTATAGGCTCATAGGTCATGAAATCCCCTACAAAGAGAGCTATTGAGTTTATTTTTATGATAAGGGATGATTGATAAGGGTTGAAAAGTTGGAAAAAGAAATACTTAAGTTAAACGCGATAGAAACCCATCGATAAAATACTAAATTGCATAAGTAAGCTGGTAAACAATTTTCCCATTTTTTCGTAATAAGGGATTATTGATAAAGGTTGAAAATTAGGGTTAAATAATATTTTAGTTAAATACAATAAAATATGCCAATTCATCATAATTAATGTAATAGAAAGTCATTAAATTGTTGATATTTCAATTCTATATTAACAGGGAGTGCTTTATTAGAGATGAAATAAGTAAAGATGGGTTGAAAAATGAAAAATGGTATACTAAAGCATCCAAAACCTTAATTCTAGCCCTATAAGCGTTTTTCAACTTATTGCATCCTTAATTTTCCAATTTAATTGATTTTTTGCAAAAAAGGAAAGTTTTCATCCTTTAAAATGATAAGTACATAACGGCATAGAGTAGATTTTTATGTGGAGGGTAAGTCGAGTCTATTTCCAAAATTTAATGAAAATCGATGCGTTTTCAAAGAAATCTGAGGTTATACCTCATTTTTACCTTGGTAGCCTGGGCTATAAATGGTGTACGAACATTTACTCGCTGATATTGCTACAGATTGTCCAACGATCTTAAGTGCATTTCTGCTTGAATGCTCGAATACACGTGAGAAATTTGCATCATAAGGTACAATAATTTATAAATGAATAATATATATTGTAGATGTAATTATGAATGGCATAGGAAGTTTGTAGTTAGATATAGAATGGAGATATTCAATATGTATAAACATTACTATTCCAATGTTTAACATGTTGGTATTTCAGTATTGATAGATTAGATTTAAACGTTAAAATGTGTTATGATATCTTCATAGAACACGTTACTACCCACCTATACCACTGTTTAAGGTATAGAAGGCAACAAAATCAAGCTACGAGCAATCCTATTATGTCGCTTGGGTACAGAAGTAGAACATCTAATTGTATTTGCAAGCCAAATGATGACACCAACAGAGAAAAAATATCCACAAATGGACAAAGAAGCTCTCGCATATTCTGGGCTATGTACAAATCAGTTTGCTGAGTATAAGCAGGAAAATTTACATTGATCACGGATCATACTTCGCTGCCTTAAATTCTAAATTCGAAAAAGTCATTGCGAGTATTATACAATACCCGTTTGGTAAACTATACTGATTACCAGGCACATTTCGAGTATGACATGCATTTCAAATCTATAAAAGCCATCTTATACTCATGCTGATGATTGTTTTTGAATATTGCCATCAGTCTCTTGAACAACAAGACACCGGAAGTAAACTATACGCTATCGTCAGACTGCTTAGATTTCAACAAATAATATACCGCTTTCTCTATGATATAATATTTTAAATTATCATCACGCAGCCTATGTCGGGATTCTCAAATTTCTTCTAGATTGTCTCAGCCGGATTCACAAACATCACAAATGGCTGGGGTGGAATCACGCAGCTGAGTTGAAATATCTGGCGACTACGGACACCATTTGTTAAAATTAACTCCATATGGGGGAGCTGCGTTCAACAGTGGAACCCTAAAACAATAATAATTGTGAGCTTGAGCACAAACGCATAACCTTTAAATGCCATATCGCTCAAAACAGAGGCTTAGGGCAAATAAAAATGGTGCCTCCATTCGGGACCGGAAGATTCCTGCACGATATTCGAAATTTAATGGACTAGGTTTACTCTATATGGAACTCATCAGTTTGTGATTTGTGAATTTTGCAATAGAGGGAAGAAAAGTTCCGGAGCAAGCGCTCGTTTCTTCGGTATTAGCGGTATTAGAGTTCAGTTCAAACAATATTTAAGTTGGAAAACCCGGACGAAGATAGATTTTATAAAAATCTCACAAGAGTAACGAATAATATCATTAGAATTAAGAAAAGAAAATACTATGTCGACAAATTGAGAAGCATCGATGTAAGCCTAGCGAGCAACAACACAAGACAAGTATACAAAGTAGAAAAAAACATGAAACGAGGTTATCAGCCCAAGACACGCTCTGTCGTGATGACATCGGCAACATAATCGCTGATGAAAACAAGATTAAGGAAAGATAGGCTTCATATTTCAAGAATCTCCTTAATCCTCCGCATAGGTTCAGAACATCGGAGCCTGTAGATATTCCTGGAGAGCTTTCATTGGCCTAACCAACTCTGGATGAAGATTTTTCCACCATCAAGGCCACACCACACAAGTATACAAAGGACCCGATAGGAGTTCCCTATGTTACAAATGCGGTAAAATGGGACATAAAAGAAAAGAGTGTACGAAGGAGGCACACTGTATTCTTTGCAAGGATGCTGATCCCAGACATGATTTTGGACACGTCTTGGGATCAGAAAAATGCTGGGTTTTCCAGGAAACCATAGCCAAGGCAAAATCAGAACTTCGATGACTCGCGTCATCCTGCAGCTAAACCTACACCGCAGTTCAACCGCCCAAAATCTGCTTGAGCAGTTTGCAAGGGACATGAAAGCCGACTTTTTGCTGCTGAGTGAGCAACACTATGATAAAAGTTCTGCATTGTGGTATCCTGACGAAACTGGTACTGCCGCCATCTGGGTTCGGAACATTGATTTCCAAGCGGAGAGTTGTGGATGGGAGTATGGTTTCGTGTGGATTCGCTGCTCAGGGGCCACCTTCTTTAGTGTGTACCTAACGAATCGATATCATCTTTCCAAGCCAAGCTTAATACTCTGAAGGGCGCTGTCTCGAACGCAGAGGGCAACGTGCTCGTTGGGGGAGACTTGAATGCTAAAGCAATCAACGGCACTCGTCGTACTAAACACCGGAAATACGCCGACTTTCCGCCGTATTGGCTGTGAGGGAACTATACCGGACGTGACATTCGCCTCGGAGTCCTTAGTACGGAGGATACACAATTGGAAAGTAATATAGGACTACTCAGCCAGTGCATTCTTTTTGAGATCAGTGATGTTGTCTCCCGACGTCCGTGCTCTCGGCTTTCTACAACTGGATGGAACATCGGAAGGATGGACGTCGAGAGGTTCCTCGAGGTGCTCACAGGAGGTGATGATCTCAACTATGAGCATCATCACGACAGCTTGCAAAGCTTCTATGCCCCGTCGAAAACCCCGGCACGGAAAACTTCCAGTGTACTAGTTGTCAACTGAAATCGCTGAAAAGCGAAGGGAGTGTCGCAAGCTTCGACGTGAGGCTCAACGGGCGCGGAACCGTGACGAGGCATGCAACCGGGTGGCAAAATATAAGTGGGCCAGGAAATGCCTTCGCAAATTGATTAACAACAGCAAGGCTCGCTGCTGGCAAGGCCTAGTGGACAATGTGAACAAGGATCAGTGGGGCCTTGGCTACAAGCTAGTTATGCGAAAGCTTGGTGAATGCGATAGTGCGGGACTCTTCCCTGCCCATCCCGTCCGTGTTGACGTTGTCCATGGTGAAACAGCAGTCGAGTGTCCACTATTTACACACCCGGAACTGGAGGAGGCAGTCCTTTCATTGAAAGCGAGGAAGGCTGCAGGCCCAGATGGTGTTCCGGCTGAGGTGTTGCGGTTTGTCTATCACCATTGTCCTTACTTGCTGCTCAGCATATTCAACGCTTGCCTACGGAACGGGGCTTTCTCGGTAAGATGGAAGGTGGCGAGGCTCGTGCTGATCAGCAAGGGGAAGGGAAATCCCGGATCGCCGTCTGCATACCCCCCGTTATGCATGCTAGACACGGCTGGGAAAGTGCTAGAGAAACTCATCAAGGCAAGAGTCACTAACGCAATTCGTGCTGCTGGCGACCTATCTCCTCGGCAGTACGGCTATAGAGCAGGACGTTCTACCATTGATGCGATTGCAGAGGTGATGAGCGCGGTCCGGAAGGCAGAGGCATATAGTCGCACCAAGCGACGGATCGTCCTGTTGGTGACACTCGACGTCAGCAACGCCTTCAACTCCGCTAGATGGGTGGATATTCTGGGTACACTGGAAAAAGCTTTTCAAGTTCCAGAATACCAAATGCGGCGTTTGAAGGACTACCTAAAAGACCGAAGCCTACTCTACGACACGAAATAGGGCCAACGAAAGATGGCGGTTACATCGGGTGTTGCACAGGGATATACCCTTGGTCTAGACCTGTGGAACGTGTCTTACGACGGGCTACTGAGACTTGAGAAGCCAGATGAGTCGCGCTTGATCGGCTATGCGGATGATGTTGCGGCTCTGGTCGCTAGACACACCGTTGAACAAGCGTTCCTTAGGCTAGGTATGCTAATGCGCCACGTGAGAGACTGGATGACTGCTCGCGGGCTCAGTTTAGCACTGGAGAAAACCGAAGTGGTCATCTTGACAAGAAATAAAATCCCTAGAGTAAGGATGATCAGTATTGGAGACATACTAATCGAATCGAAACCAGCGGTGAAGTACTTGGGGCTACTGATCAACTCGAAGATGAGTTTCTCTGAGCAAATCAGGGCAACGGCTGAGAAGGCTGCTTCGGGAGTATCGGCTCTGAGTCGACTTATGGCCAAAGTAGGGGGACCCAACCCATCAAGAAGACTCCTCTTGATGAGTGCTGTAGGGTCAGTGCTACTGTACGGAGCAGAAGTCTGGGGCGACGCTCTCAGTAAGGAGGTTTACCGAAAACACCTGGCACAGGTACAGAGAAGAGGAGCACTGAGGATTGCATTTTCGTATCCGACAGTCTCTGATTCAACGGTGAAAGTCATTGCAGGCGTGATACCTGTCGCCCTCCTTGCTAGAGAGCGCCGCTCTATTTATCTGCGTCAAAACGAGGATGCGAGGGAGATGGTTGTCCGCGAAGAGAGACAGCGCTCACTCAACGATTGGCAGCAATCTTGGGTGAATTGCACGAAGGGAAGGTGGACTGCGCGCCTCATCCCGGATGTGAAACCGTGGCTAAATCGAAGGCATGGTGAGACTGACTTCTATCTGACCCAGCTTTTGAGCGGGCATGAGTGTTTTCAGTCTTACCTGCACAAGATAGGTAAGTCACGGTCCCCCGATTGTCGTTATTGCCCAGGAGAGGCAGACAAAGCCTGCCACACATTTTTTGCGTGCGTAAAATGGGACAGGCTGCAAAGGGCTCTCTACAGGGAGACGGGAGAGCTCACCCCGGATAATATCGTCGCGGTGATGCTCGAATCGGTTGACAAATGGAACCAGGTGGCACATTATGTTCGGGCAGTCCTAAAAGATAAAAGGGACTCACAGCAGCCGGGGGTGTTGGGGCTGAGGGATCGCTTTTCTGGCATTTCCTCTTCTCCTCTCCCCTCCCGCTAGCTTGAAGGCGCCTAACGGCGTAACGAAGCGAGACCTGGCCCGAAGTAATGTGTCAAATGGTTCAAGGCTAGGTTCTCAGGTTGACAGGGGAGGTGTTTAGTGGGTAGCCCAGTTGCCTTCTTGCGAACAGGGGAGTCCCACACTCTGTGCGTAAATGGGGATTCACCTCCCTACCACAAAAAAAAAAAAATAAAAAAAAAAACACACTAAGAACAATTACGGGTTAGCCGATGGCAGACAATCCATTAGGTTAACTGACGACAGCCATGAAAAACGAAGCCGAAAGGTCTTAAGATGGTTCCCAAACAGAGGTCTGTCCTTCCGGCACTTGCCAACTTCCGATTGGGGTTGCCATAGTGGCAAATGCCAGCTCCCTCTCCGAGACCAAGCCGCAAATTATAACAAATCGTATGGACGAACAACGGATACCCAAAAAGATATTCATTGGGAGAACTGAACGGCGGAGACCAGTGGGGAAACCGAGGAAACGCTGGTCTGACTCGGTCAACGAACAGTTCATCGCTGGTTTGGAGTTCAGCTGATAAATTTACGAAAAAATTGATCAAACTTTAATTGAACTACAAAAAAGTACACTATGTGATAAAAGAATCGGAATCATAATGTACGCTCCACGCAAAACTTACGAATAGGGAGATGTATCCTTCCAAACTCACAGAAGGTACAATATATTTGGAAATTAAAATTGAATATTTTTCGTAATCATCAGTGTTATAATCGTTGCAACAGCTAAGGTTGATATTCATGTACAAAATAATAAAATAAGGAACAATAAAAGTACACCTAAATAATACAATGGCGTTGCACTTTAAATAAAATATTGCATTTTATAAGTTAGTTGTTGCAATAGTTTGGTGAATGCTATGTTCAAAGACTTACGAAATAACTTAAATACCTTTTTTATAATACTATCGCAAGTGTTCAAATTGCAACAGTTTTGATTAACAAACATTGTATTTGTTTTGAAGGTTTAATTTTTCATATCAATTAATAATAATTTAATAAATAAAACCATGTATTGTAATAATTGTTTTAATCTAGTTGTGATTAGCCAATATAATGATAAAAAATTGACCGCGAAAGCATGTTTAATCTGACTATATTTACAAGACTTCTTATGTAGCATTTTAATATTAACGTAATGCTCAACTTTCAGTTTCATTAGTTTTAATCATTTTACCGCCATACAATCTTAATACGCATCATTTATTTACTCAGGTGATCAAATGGGACTTTTTAAATGTAATGTATCATTGCATATGTGAAATCAAAAAGCATAAAGGTTTATCACGATTTTATTATTTAAATCGAACTGGCAAGCACTCGATTTTTATTTATAATTTTTAATTTCTCCAGTTCAGTTCACCACTAACCTTTAAAGCAATCGCAACAAGAATAAGTACTTGGCAATACACTTGCCAAATAATTTTCATCATTACTTATTTACAAACTGGTTCGCTATTAATATGTTTCAATTAAAATTTATCACAGCAATAAAATCAATAACCCGAAAGCTTTAATGGTTTGTTTTTCGCGATTATTGAAATGTTTATTTTACGAAAATATGACTAGTAAATTTAAATAAAATCTTTCAATTCTTAAATTGAAAAGCTCTCTAGCATACTGAAATTGAGATATCTAAAATTAAAATTATCATTTAGGCTTCGGCCAAAACGCTGAAAACAACAATTTCGGCAATGAAATCAAACTTAAATAAAATTTGGAGTTTTTCGCCAATATTGGTGTATAGTTGTTGGTTGCGTAGAAATAGCATTTTTCAATCTTTTTTAAAACGATCATTATCAATGTAAATTTTCAACGTATAATTGTAAAAGTAGTTCTCAAAGAACTGGAGGCTAAAGTGAGTAAACTTTACACTTAAAACTGTATTTTAAATAAAATCAGCCTAAATCTATAAATTTTCAACGTAGAAGCTGAGATCTTTTAGGTGCTTGAATTGATTTTATATCTAGGTTAGAAAATTAATAAATGATATTTTAGAACAAATTTAGAGGTGTTTGAAATGCTTTACCTCTAAAATTGTGAACTTAAGAGAATCCAACACCAGGAAATTTTGGTTGCAGTTTTTGCAACTGAAGAAACAAAACTTTTCATTAATCGAACCCAGAACCTTTAGTGTCAAAGAAAAAGAACACAAATAGCAAAATAAAATGGGCCCAGCACTGCAAAACTTTGAAAATAACAAACCCAAAATTAGTTTGTGAATCACAACAGTTGAGCTGATTGTTTTCTCATATTCGAACAGTAAAACGAAGAAAATTTTAAAATTTTTTAATTTTTTGAATGTAACGCGAAAGGCCATCGATATGGATGGATAGAGTCCAATAAAAAAAATGAATTAACGTACCTGACGTCACTTCCCGTACCGGAAACAGCTGCTCAGTAGCCCTAAATTTCCACAAACCGCTGTCCAGAAAACTTTAAAGCAGCATGTCAGTAGGCTGAAAGTATGCTTTTGAGATTGTCAAATATGACATTTGGCAGATTAAATTCAGCCGAAATGATACAAATGAGAACGAAATACATATATCGACGCCTCATATTTAAAATAAATCGCTGACATAGTACTGACAAAATTTCAAACTACAGCCATATGTAGTGTCAACATTTTTTAGAAAATTTTTTTGATTTAAACAGCACTAGGTGGCGCTGATGAGGCTACTCGAAGAGGTTAGTTCGCGACGTGACGTAGTGTTTCCGGTTTCGGGCCTGAGTAACAAGGCAACGGTAGAATAGAGAAGACCCAAAAAATTGTAGGCAGATATAGATTTATACAATATAAAGAAATTAGTTGCATCAAATCAATGTGACAGAGATCATTTTAAGTTTACTCCTAAAAATATAATTATAATAAAAATTATTCATCAATTATCACAATTCAGTGATTTAACGCCTACAATCGACGTTTACTCTATCTCAAAAAATTAATATTTTCTGCAATGATGGCAAAACCTAAGTAGAGTGCCTTCAAGGTCCAAGTTCAAATTTATTAGTAAATAAATAAAATAACATATTTTATTGTTTTGTACTTATTGCAGTTTTTCTGTTCAAAATCAAATCAGTCTGAATATTATACTTAGGAGAAAGTACACCTATATCGAGCATATCGTCGCAAAACTATTAACATTAGCAATGAACCGCCGAAAAATGCTATTTCAGATAAATTATTACCAAGTAGATTTAGCCTCTACACACATTGCAAGATTTTATAATTTTGGTTAAATATAACAATGCTGAACCGACGCAACAATTCAACAATATCGTTATTTTACATAAAAGCTTTAACGGTTGACTTTTTCGCTTTTCATCACAGAATAAAAGGATTTTTTTATATTTATAATAACGAAACGAGCTAATGTAATTCTCATCGTCTTTGTTTTCACGCTTATCGTGACGCATCGTTATTTTATTTATAGACTTTATGTTTGATTTATAAGTAGTAGCAGAAGAGTCTGCACAATGTTTTTTGTACTCTCAAATACGCCGAATGGTGTCCCCAGTAAAGAAAATCGACAATTTTCGCTTGAATGATATCTTTTCCTCTTCTTCATCGTCGTAACCATCGCTCTCGTCATCTTCACCGAATATTATAGTCCTTGTGTATGGTGTATCGTGGTCATCGGATTCACAAAAGCCAGGATTCAAAATAACATTTGGGACTAATTCTATGCTATCCCATCCGTCCTCATAATCGTCTACTATAAAAGAAAGATAAATAATGTAGTATTTCGCATTTAATATGCAGATAAGCCTTTCATTACATTATTTACATGTAGCTTTCATATTTACAATGATAGTATATCACAGCTTCAAACATAATTACTAGCTAACTACTAATTTCACCATAAAACACAAATTAATACTAACAGCAAAAATACGTTTACCTCTGCCTAAGCATGTTACAGTACTATATAACTAGCAGCGTGAACTAAGCAAGTTTTGTTTCATCTTTCATTTCTAATTGTACAGATAGATACACAGACGCAATTCAACATGTAACATCATATAGCGTGCAAATAATAATTCAAGACGGAAAGTAAAGGTATCTAATTGTAAGAAGCGCAAATCACAACATCGAATTTCCGTGTACCAAAAACAGGTGCATAATAGCATTCTTTCGCCAATAGTACACATAATCCGATTCCTAAAATGACGAAAGTGCCGAGAACTATGCTAACGGCGGCAATCCATACTCGTGGATCGAATGCTTTCAAGTCAGCTGAGATTAGACGAATAAGATCTGAAAGAAGAGATGAATCGAGTTTTTTTGTTCAGTTTCAGAAGGAGACTAACTACAAGGTAGACTACATTCAATTTATTTTTGTACAGGATCTATTGTATATTGACATGCAGTTAAGGAAATATTTCTAGATTATACAGCCAAATTACAAAAAAAAAAAATCTTAGTTTAATTGAGTTTCCAGTGGATATGTTTTAATTAGGATTAAAAAATATAATGATTATGAAGATTTTATAAATTTTTAAGAGAAACTTAACACAGCACCTTTTTGCTATTCAATGATTTCACTTTCCAATTACATTAATTTCTGATAAGAATCCTTCAAAAAGTTATTTTGAATATTGTACAAAAAGCAACCGTTACTTTCTCCGAAGAAGATCGTTGCATTACTAGAGGAATGTCAAACCTAAAGATGTTAAAGTGGCTGAAGTGGACCACCCATCGATCGAAACCTAACGGATGTAGCCAACCCCAATCTAACAAAACAATAAACTAAGCAGTTTCGACGGGGTGACCACATTCTCTTCTCAGGAGCAGCCACTCCTGATCACCACGGGGCTGCTCGACCGCTAATGTATATTACAATACACTCATTCACCTTACCTTTGATCGTACCCCAATCATCATATCATGCCAGGAGATAACCAAATGGTAGTAAATGGCTCTGGTACCGAATCTTCCTTACCTCCACGTGTTGGGGGTATTGGAAACCTAAGTCACCTTCGTCAGAACCATTAATCAGATTATATACATGGGCACCCATCCTGTCTGACTGAACGTAAACTAGACTGCACACAGTGGTTCCGTAGTAGGTCATAAGGCTGAAAACACGATGTTTGAATTGAGCCATGAAACTACCTTCAAGGGTGCAAAAGAAATTGTAATCTGTTATATTTTATTGAAGTTTTTAACGATGTTCCAAGAATCTCGCAATCATGAGTCATTGATGTAAATGTTGGTATACGATCGAAAACTGTGTAGTGAGCTGTTTACGCATAACGCTTTAGCCATCACATTCTAGATGGCGGTGTGCGTCTTTAAAAACCCGCCAGCAACTTGTCACTCAAAAGAATAATGTGGCTGAGCTATGATCAAATTTTGAGGGTTTTTCTGGTAAAATAAATCAATTGTGTGCTTAAAAGTGGTCTAATTAAAGATCAATGTTCCTTGTTAGTGATTGACCAAAATGAACATGGTGCCGAAACCCGGGAGTTAAGTGTTTAACAAAAGTGAACTGTGGACTTGTGAAATATTGTGAGCTGTTCTGTCAACTTAGAAAAATCCTATCGATTTGTTACTTGTAAAATTTTCGCGATTCTATTCTATGGACTTGTGAAAATTTTGGCTTCATACTACAGTGACTTGGAAATATTTTATGTGTTTTCGGACTTGTAATTTTTTATGAATCTATACTACGGACAATGAGATACTCTAACTATCTCTAAGCGAAGGCCAGAAAGGGGCTGTAGGGCTACAAGGAAGAAGACTACGGACAAAGAAAAATAGGGATCAAACTTCGTAATACTTGTTACTTGTTGTAATACTTGTGAAAATTTATAGTTCATTTATAAGTTCAACTTTAAAAAATTCGGACTTATGAATATTTTAATTGATTTTCAACTGGATTTTATGTGATTACCGTATACAATAAGCGAAATTGAGAACTTAATTAAATAGTGTTAAAGTGAATCCGAATATATATATATATATATATATATATATATATATATATATATATATATATATATATATATATATATATATATATATATATATATATATATTGTCGCGTGTTATTGGTTCGCGGCCAATAATTTTAACGTTCCGGGAAAGTGAAAACGCAATGTCTTTTAATTTAAGTTAAAAGAGTTTATTTAATTAAACAAAATGCACAATAATCAGTTAACACTTTCACTAATTTTAATTGTCACTATAAAAAAAAACTCTAACACTTGTCCATAAATTTACTATCGCAATTGTCTTCTAAATTACTTCACTATTACGAAACACACTTTTCTACTATTCGAATAATATCGCGTCCCACATACAATCGCAGTTCTTATCGCGGTCGAATGAAAATCATCCTCCCCATTCATTCAGCTCGCCTTTATATAGGGTCTCTACCTATTCACCCATTTCTCGTACATTGGCGAATGTTCTACCGAGAGGTACCTGGTAGGTTCGAGCAAATTCATGAATGGAGTGACGTCACTTGCAGATGTTGATCATGCTTGTTGGGTTCTCGTGGGTTCGAGTAAGTTCATTCGTTGACGTTCTTAATGATGATGAAAACAATTGCGACAGTAGCTCGCAGAATTATTTGTACATGTAATTATTTGTACATGTAACAATATATATATTATTTTTTCCTTGAAACGGGAGTAAATTACGATGGCTACTACTACAGACTCTTTAATACTTAATCAAGACCAATTGTTAAAGCTTATTAGGAACTATTAGAAGTCTCCTAAGACAAGAAAAACAGCCTCATATATTGAGACTAGAATCGAAGCCTTAGAGTCACTATGGAAACAATTTAATGATTGTCACACTACAGTGGTTTGTGAATTGGAGAAGGATGAACAGGCTGACTTATTAAGTTGAAGAAACCTACATAGGATACATGGCCCAAATGAAAGATGATTTAAAGGATACAAACAAAGGTTCAACATCAGTAAGCTTATCTTCAGCATCATCTATATCACCAGGACCCAGTTGCGATGTACGCCTACCGCAGATTAGTTCACCTAAGTTTTCTGGAGGTTACGAAGAATGGCGGTCTTTTCATGACATGTTCCTGTCTCTAATACATACTAATGCGAGCCTAAGTGCTGTCCAAAAACTACACTTCCTGAAAAGTTGTCTTCATGGAGAAGCTGAAATTGTGTTGAAGAATCTTTCTACTACAGAAACCAACTATAACGAGGTTTGGTTATTATTGACGAGGCGTTATAACAATAAAAGGTTCAATACAAATGAAGTTTTAAAGCGGCTTTTTGGACAAAGAGCAATAAATGTCGAGACAGCTAACGCCATAAAACACCCATTGGACACTACTTTAACTTGTTTGAAGTCTCTCGCAAATTTAAGTATCGATACGAGCTCATGGGACGTTATTATCAGTCATCTCGTGGTTTCTAAGTTAGACCAAGAATCGAGAAAACAATGGGAGCTTCAGCTAAGTCAAAAGAAGACGGACGAGTTACTAACCTGGGAACAGCTTAAGAAATTAATGGAGACTAGATTTAGAACGATAGAGATGTTAGAAGGAACTAAGTCAACAACGCGAGTACCAATAAAGTCGTTTCAAACTACAACCGAAGAGAAGAAGGCTAATTATACATGCGTAATATGCAAAGGTCAACATTCTCTTTACCAGTGCAAACAATTTTCGAAATATACTCCCAAAGAACGCGTAGATTATGCACAAAGCACTAAATTATGCTTTAATTGTCTTGCGCCGACATATACGGTAAGGAGATGCCATCAATCGACGAGTTGCCGACGTTGTGGACGTCGCCAATATTCATTACTACATCTAGAGAGAGACAAGGAAGAAACACAAGGGGAATCTAAAGGAGATAATGAAAATGCACAACTACACACACAAGATACGACGACAATATTATCAAACTTTTCTAAAACATTATCATCCTGCGACGTTATATTAGCAATTGCAGTGATTAGGGCACAATCAGCTTGGGGATCTTTTTATGTAATCAGGGCATTAGTTGATCAGGGGTCACAGGCTTCGTTTATTACGGAGGCTACTGTACAATTACTGGAACTTAAGCGTACACCAATCAATGGCTTGGTGTCTCGAATGGAAGATGGTCACACCCGAGTTTAGTATTGCGTATCTTTATGTATCAAATCACGCCATCAACGAGGTAAATCAATTTCAGTAAATACCTTTGTGTTAAAAACCCTTACATCTATGATTCCATCTAGGATAATTCATGCACCTGATTGGCTCGAGTTAGAGAAGTTACCATTAGCAGATCCAGAATTCACAATACCGAGTAAAATTGATATCTTACTCGGAGCTGAAGAATACGGAGAAATACTGAAGAGAGGCGTAATCAAAAATCCATCTAGAAATTGATTGCTCAGGACACCAGTCTAGGCTGGTTTGTATCAGGTCAGTTGTCGCCAGAGTCAACTTCAGCGAATAGAATTATTAGCATGCACACACAAATCAAAGAAGATGAGTTGTTGAGAAAATTCTTGGAGTTAGAAAAAGAACCAGAAGTACAGCAGAAGATACTAAGCGAAGAAGAGATAAGATGTGAAGAACTTTTTGAATCAACTACTATGAGAGATGATGATGGTTGGTTTATTGTACGGTTGCCGTTCAAATCGGAAGATCCAGAGTGTCAATACGGACGGTTCATGTCTATGGAGAAGAGATTAAATCAGAGTTTAAAACTACGCAAAGAATATGTTAAAGTTATAGAGGAGTATCAAGAGCTTAATCATATGCAACTTGTACCAAAAGAAGACATAATAAATCCTAGAGCAGTGTACCTACCTCATCATTCTGTAGTACGTGATAACAAGGATACGACTAAGGTTCGTGTCATATTTGACGCTTCCTGTAAAGGTTTAAATAACGTATCCCTTAATGACGACTTACAAGTCGGATCAAAATTGCAGCAAGATATACATCACCTCTTGTTAAGATGACGGGATCACAAAATCTGTATTATTGAAGACTTGATTAAAATGTTCCGACAAGTACGTGTTAGTAAGGAAGACGTTTATTATCAACGCATCGCCACTGGAACATTATCAGCTATTGACTTTAACCTTTGGCACGGCTTCTTCTCCGTATTTAGCGGCAAAATCACTACACAAGCTAGCAGAGACGGGGAAGACATAATTCCCTGTGGCGCCAAAACTAATAAAACAGGATTTGTATATGGATGATTTAATGACAGGAGCAGAAACAGAGAGAGAGAAGCTATCGAAATATTTGAGCAACTAAACAAACTAACGAAGTTAAGTGGATTTACCTTTTAAAAATGGAGTAGCAATTCAAGTTTGGTAGTGAATTATATCGGAAATGAAAAGAGAGAAGATGAAGAAGTAAGAATCAAAACGGATACAACACTAAAAATACTCGGACTAATATGGAATAGAGCGAAGGATACACTGGAATTTGAAATTAAGCTGTCACCATTAGAGAAACCCTGTAACAAAACGTAAGGTGGTTTCCGATATAGCACGGTTGTTTGATCCACTGGGCTTGGTAGCTCCAACAATCAGAACAGCGAAAATATTCATACAAAGACTTTGGCTGTCCGGAATCGAGTGGGGTCAAGAGCTACTAGAACCATTACTAAATGACTGGATTATATACAGAGAAGAATTACAAGTTCTTTCTAGATTTTCTATAGCCCGATGGACTGGACGTTGCAGATCTGATATGCATACTGAATTACAAGGGTTTTGCGATGCGTCAAATAAGGCGTATGCAGCGGTAATTTATTTGCGAACGATAGACGAGCAAGGTGAAGTACACATCAATATTATTGCATCAAAGACCAAGGTCGTGTCTGTTAAACAAGTGTCTGTCCCGCGCTTAGTGTTGTGTGAAGCGTAATTACTAGCTAAACTTCTGTCACGAGTGCTAGACATAGCCAAAGAAAATATACATGCGTGGGCAGACTCATCGGTTGTTCTCGGATGGTTAAGTAATCACCCCAGCAAATGGAAGACATTTATTGCGAATAGAGTTTCGGAAATACTTACCATCATGGACAATAGGCAATGGTCGCATATTCGATCTGAAGAATATCCAGCTGATTGCGCCTCCAGAGGTATAAAAGCATTGGAACTGATAGTATAGGGTTTTCCAATAAGAGGTGGCATTTTGAATAGATCTTGTGATTTAACATCTTGCGACTTCTTCCTTTAGGGCCACGTGAAAGAGAAGGTCTACGCCAACAGCCCAGCGTCATTTCAAGTCCTCAAAGATGGAATTCGTGAGGCTTTCGAGGACATAGGGCAGCTCCTTGCGATTTGGTTATGGAAAATTTCATGAAAAGGATATGGTCCTGTAAGCGTGGTCGTGGTGGTCATTTGCATGATGTTATTTTCCACTAAATGGTTTGGACACAGATAGAAGCGTGTTTAAATTCGCGTCCTATTTCGGTTTTGTGTGAAGATCCTGATGACCCTCTTCCATTGACACCAGGCCATTTTTTGGTGGGTGAGCCATTGATAAATGTATCTGATGAGAATTATTGTTATCAACCTCGTAACATTTTAGATAGATGGAAATTATATCAAAAAACAAGATGCGATTTTTGGAAAAGATGGTCAAAAGAATATTTAGTTAACTTAAATCAACGCTACAATTGGAAGAGTAAAATTTCTGAACCTACTGTAAATGAAGTTGTAGTTATTAGAGAAGATATGGTTCCACCGGTTAAATGGGTAATCGGTAAAATTATACAGAAATATCCAGGCCTTGATGTTACCATGAGAGTCGTAACAATCAAATGTAAGAATGGAGTTCTGAAAAGACCAGTTAGTAAAATTTTTGTGCTTACTAAATAGCTATTGCATCAGGACTTGAATGTATTTTGTCACGGTGGGCGGTTAGTTTTTAAGTTACTTTGTATAATGTTTAAATCTTTTAATTTTGGTTCTTACAATAGTAAATTTATTTGAGTTTGTAAAGTTGAAAAGCTATGATCATTTTGTGTATATGAAGGACAAGTGGTGGGCGGTTATGTACGATCGAAAACTGTGTAGTGAACTGTTTACGCATAACGCTTTAGCCATCATATACGAGATGGCGGTGTGCGTCTTTAAGAACTCGCCAGCAACTTGTCACTCACACAAATAATGAGGCTGAGCTATGATCAAATTGTGAGAGTTTTTCTGGTAAAATAAATCAATTGTGTGCTTAAAAGTGGTTTCATTAAACATCAAAGTTCGTTGTTTTAGTTAGTGATTGAACAAAATGAATTGTTGGTTAATTTCTGCGTTCGGTTGCGCCTGTGGGTAGTGCTGAGGATCTACACCATACCTCCCATCGTGTAGCAGTTAGTGTGTTTTAAGTGGTCTTTTACAAGAATACTTGTACTACGTTGAAAATTTTAACACTGAAAACATGATTTCTAATACTTGCAAAGGATTCGCGAGCGACTGGACTAGCCACTAAACACCTCCCCTGTTAACCTGAGAACCTAGCCTGGAACTGTTTCACATATTACTTCGGGCCAAGGCTTGTTTTGCTAAGTCGCGAGGCGTTTTCAAGCTGGAGGCAGGAGGGGAATCGCTGGATAAGTGATCCCCCCACCCACGACATCCCTTGCTGCTGTGAGGCCCTTTTATCTTTTAGAACTGCGCGAACATAATGTGTCACATGGTTACATTTATCAATCGATCCAAGCATCACCGCGACTAACACTAACCGGGGTGAGCTCTCCTATTGTAGAGGTCCGGGTGCAGCCAATCCTATGTTTTGCATACAAAAAATGTGTTGCAGGCATCGTCTTCCTCTCTTGGGCAAAATCTATATTCGGGGAACCACGACTTACCAATTTAGTGCAGGTAAGACTGAAAACACCCATGCTCGCTCAAAAGCTTGGTCAGATAGAAGTCAGTCTTACCACGCCTTCAATTTAGCCCCGGGCTCAGATTCGGGAAGGGCGGCACAGATCATTTTCTCTTCATAAAATTCACTGCTGCCAATCGTTGAGTGAGCGCTGTCTTTCCTCGCGGGCAACCGTCTCCCTTGTGTCATAATTTCGACGCAGATAAATAGCACGGCGCTCTCTAGCGAGGAGGGCGATGGGTATCACGCCTGCAATAGCTCTCACTGTAGAATCAGAGACTACTGGATATGCAGATGCAATCTTCGGTGCTCCTCTTCTCTGTACCTGTGCCAAGCGTTTTTGGTACACCTGCTTACTGATAGCGTCACCTCATATTTCTGCTCCGTACAGTAGTACTGACCTTACGGCACTCATCAACAGGCGTCTTCTTGATGTGTTGGGTTCCCCTACTTTGGCCATAAGTCGACTCAGAGGCGATACACCCGAAGCAGTCTTCTCAGCCATTGCCTTGGTTTGTTCAGAGAACCTCATCTTCGAGTAGATCAGTAGCTTCAGGTACATTATCGGTGGGTCCGATTCGATTAGTATGTCTTCAATGCCGATCATCCTTACTCTAGGAATTCTCTTCTTAGTCAAGTTGACCACTTCGGTTTTCTTCAGAGCTAGACTGAGCCCACAAGCAGTCATCCAGTCTCTCTCTAGGTGCATTAGCATAGTCTAAGTTGTGCTTGTTCAACGGTGCATCCAGCGACTAGAGCCGCAACATCATCCGCATAGCCGATCAAGCGCAACTTATGTGACATCTCCAATCTTAATAGCCCATCACAATACACGTTCTGCAGGGCTGGACCAAGGATAGACCCCTGGGCAACACCCAATGTAACTTTCATCCTTCGTCTGCTGTGGGTCGTGTCATAAGGCAGGATTCTGTCTTTCAGGTAGTCCCTCAGAAGTTATATTAGATATTTTGGAACTTGAAAGGGGGTTTTCAACGTGTCCAGAACATCCACCCACCTAGCAGAGTTGAAGGCGTTCGTAACGTGCGGCTATATGCCTTTGCCTTTTGAACCACACTCACCTCCTCTGCAATCGAATCAATGGCGGAGCGTCTTGCTCTAAAGGCGTACTGCCGAGGAGATAGGTCCCCAGCAGCACGAATCGCGCCAGTGAGTTTTATTTTGATGAGTTTCTCTAGCACATCCAGCCGTGGTTAGCATCCATAACGGGCGGTATGCATACGGCGATCCGGTATTTCTCTTCTCCTCGCTGATCAATAACAGGCTCGCTACTTTCCATCGTACCGGGAAAACCCCGTCCAGTAGGCATCTGTTGAATGTGTTGAGCAGCAAGTTTGGACAATGGTGATAGATAAGTTGTAATACCTCAGCTGGAACACCATCTGGGCCTGGAGCCTTAGTCTTTTGCATGATAGGACTACCTCTTCCAATTTTGGCTGTGTGAAGAGTGCAAACTCGATTGCTATTTCACCGTGGGCAGCGTCAACACGGACAGGATGGGCGGGGAAATGTGCCTGCACTATTTTGTCCATCTTTTCGGCTTTATGTATCCAAGGCGTCCGTGGGGCACCAAGTTTCCGCATAAGTAGTTTGTAGCCAAGGCCCTACAGATCCTTATTCACGTTGGCCACTAGATCTTGCCAGCAGCGAGCTTATATGCTGCTACCTAGATGCATTCCTCGTCACGGTTCTGTGCCTGTTGAGTCTCACACCGAAGCTTGTGAAATTGTTTCGCTTTTCAGTGATTCCAGTCGACTACCATTATACAGGGGGCTTGCGGTGCCGGGGTTTTCGACGGGGCATAGAAGTGCTGCAAGCAGTCGTGATGATGCTCATAGTTGAGTTCACCGCGTCTTGAGCTGGCAGTTCTTCCGGCCCCTGCGAATCTCCCTGCAGTGGAGCATCTGCTGTGAGCACCTCGACGATGTTCTACCTAATTGTAGAAAGTCGAGAGCACGGTAGAGCGCAAGGGAAACCTCCAGTTGGGAAACCGAGGTAATGGTGGGAAGATTCAATCGATGCTGACAGATTTTCAATCGATGCTGACAGATTTTCAATTGGCGAACAAGACTGCAGAGCTGCCGATAGGAAGCAACAACTACTGGAGACAAAAGCTCGAATTAAGCTATGCCATAAATGACGGTGCTGATGACATCGGGAACGGCGACGGAAAGGTGTTATTGCATTGCATGGATAAATTGAGCTTTGTTGTTTTCTTTGCATTAAAAGAACTAATGAAACAACTTCATAATAAAAAACAACTTATAAGAAACAACTTCATTATAACAAACGACAACGAGATTTAGTTCGAGTGATTCTTCGAACGGACTATAAGCCCATTCAGTTATGATAAATTCTGATGAATAAATAAGAGCCCTAATATTTTCCGTAAAACGCCAATACTCGTATTTATTAAAACCCGGGCAGACACGTGTTTCGGAAACAAGTTATTTCCTTCTTCAGTGCCGTGTTACTGAAACATAATCCAAAAATTCTTGTATTTATACATCGTTTCTTAATTACAAACTAATTTACAAAAGGTATTTTAATTCACTAATAATAAAACCATCAAAATTACTACTTGGAAAGGTAATTAGAACAATAACCCACTCTAATTATCCTTCACGGTATCATAAACTAGATGAGTCATTCAAGCCTTTAACATATTGATCCGATCAAACTACTGTATGCGTTCCCTAGATCCGTATTAAGCCTTAAATCTTCCGGTATCCTTGAAATCCACAAACTTTCCGCTGCATCCAACCTTCTCCAATCGTTGATTTCTTCGAGGATCTCCACGTTGTCCCATTCTATTTGATGCGTGCTCTCCATAATGTGTCTTGCAACCGTTGATCTTGCCTCATTTCGTCCTTTTTTCGCTGCTACTTCCGCTTCCCTTATATGCTCGTGGAATCGAATTTTCACCAGTCGTTTTGTTTGGCCCACGTACATTTTTCCACACTCTGGGCATGTTATCCTGTATATGCCGCTACGTTCATCCTTTTGTTTACTGTCCTTCGTAGTCCCTAGTTTTTGTTCCAATTTGTAGATTCGTGACGAGTGTGCTGTTTCGATACCCGCTGTCTTCAGTATTTGTTGTAGCTTCCGTGAATGTGTAGGATAAGTCAGCTTCATTCTCCGCGTATTTTGGACCGGTGTTTTGAAGAATGTCGTAAAAGAGTTTCTTCTTCGATGCGCATATAACTTGCTTATTCTGGTTTTGATTAACCGCGCTGTATACCCATTCTTCTGTGCTGTTTCAATTATGAATTGCTCTTCTCGGACGCGTCGTTCAGTTGTCAACGGAATTGATAACATTCTATTAATCATCGTGTTGTATGTTAACAAAACCGCCATCTAGCAAACACTCGAACGAAGCAAGAATCATAGCGGAACTGAAGAGCAAACCTGTTTATTACGTAAAGGCGGACAAAGGCAACACAGTAGTTATTATGGATAGGCTTACGTATGATGCACTAGTGAACGAAAAATTAAACAATGGAAATTTTCACGCATTACGTACTAACCCGTTACACGATTCAATTAAAAGAGTCGAAAAAACGTTAAAGGAATGCCAGCCACTTATTGGAAATATATCCCATTTGAGAGTATCCAATCCCGTCTTGCCTAGAATCAAATGTCTCCCGAAGATACACAAAGGTGGCAACGAAATGCGGGAGATCATTGCTGCCACAAACGCACCAACTTCAAAAATTGCCAGGTGGTTAACAGAAGAATGCAAAAAACTACCATTTAGGACAAGTGAGAAATCTGTTAAAAACAGAGAGGATCTGATTGAAAAGCTACAGGAGATTGATGCTGTGAAGGAAGAGGAGATCATGGTCTCCTTTGATGTGAAATCACTTTTTCCAAGTGTTCCCGTGAAACAGACCCTAGCCTTGTTTGAAGACTGGCTTTTACAAAAAGACTCATCCTTGGAATGGAAAAAGAGATCGAAAATGTACTCGAAGTTGGCAACTCTGTGCATGAATGAGAGCTATTTCTCATTTCGAGGAAATTTTTTCAAGACAACTAAAGGGGTTGCCATGGGGAACCCATTGTCACCACTTTTGAGCGATCTTTTCATGGGACACATCGAAAACATCATCGAAGAAAAAGGTTTAGCGCCTAGAGTATGGTATCGTTACGCGGATGATATTTTTGCAATCATTGATGCTCACCAAGCAGACATTTTACTGGAACAATTAAACAACATCCACAAAAATATCAAGTTTACAATGGAAAGGGAAAACAATGGAGAGCTACCGTTTCTTGATATGAAAATTATAAGAAATAGCGGTTACCTAGAGTTTGATGTATATCGAAAGACGACGCACACACAGAGGACAATACCCAGCAACTCCAATCATTCCTACAACCAAAAAATGGCGGCATACAACACGATGATTAATAGAATGTTATCAATTCCGTTGACAACTGAACGACGCGTCCGAGAAGAGCAATTCATAATTGAAACAGCACAGAAGAATGGGTATACAGCGCGGTTAATCAAAACCAGAATAAGCAAGTTAGATGCGCATCGAAGAAGAAACTCTTTTACGACATTCTTCAAAACACCGGTCCAAAATACGCGGAGAATGAAGCTGACTTATTCTACACATTCACGGAAGCTACAACAAATACTGAAGACAGCGGGTATCGAAACAGCACACTCGTCACGAATCTACAAATTGGAACAAAAACTAGGGACTACGAAGGACAGTAAACAAAAGGATGAACGTAGCGGCATATACAGGATAACATGCCCAGAGTGTGGAAAAATGTACGTGGGCCAAACAAAACGACTGGTGAAAATTCGATTCCACGAGCATATAAGGGAAGCGGAAGTAGCAGCGAAAAAAGGACGAAATGAGGCAAGATCAACGGTTGCAAGACACATTATGGAGAGCACGCATCAAATAGAATGGGACAACGTGGAGATCCTCGAAGAAATCAACGATTGGAGAAGGTTGGATGCAGCGGAAAGTTTGTGGATTTCAAGGATACCGGAAGATTTAAGGCTTAATACGGATCTAGGGAACGCATACAGTAGTTTGATCGGATCAATATGTTAAAGGCTTGAATAACTCATCTAGTTTATGACACCGTGAAGGATAATTAGAGTGGGTTATTGTTCTAATTACCTTTCCAAGTAGTAATTTTGATGGTTTTATTATTAGTTAATTAAAATACCTTTTGTAAATTAGTTTGTAATTAAGAAACGATGTATAAATACAAGCATTTTTGGATTATGTTTCAGTAACACGGCACTGAAGAAGGAAATAACTTGTTTCCGAAACACGTGTCTGCCCGGGTTTTAATAAATACGAGTATTGGCGTTTTACGGAAAATATTAGGGCTCTTATTTATTCATTTGAATTTAACGCCAAAAAAGGAGCAACGGAAAAAATTCAACAAGATAAATTCTGGTTAAAAATCAGATGGTATCGTAGCTGGATGGACGGACACACGGCCAAAGCGTGGTACTGACCATATCATCTTCCCGAGTTGCCGATACATTCGATCAAGATAATAAGATACTCTAAATTATTTAAATGCTCGGTGTTTTTGCGCTTTCTGAAAAGATATACAAAGTTTATTTTCCCAATAACGCAAATTAAAAACAAACAAAAAATGTTTTGCATTTGTAAGACATATATATATTTCGAGGGTAAGTGTTCCCTCTTCATCAGTGTCCTAACACACTGATGAAGAGGGAACACACCCTCGAAATATATATGTCTTAAAAATGCAAAACATTTTTTGCTTGTTTTTAATTTGCGTTAATGATAGATACTCTAACTACCTCTAAGCGAAGACCCGAACGTGGCTGTAGTGCTAAAGCAAAAAAAAAATTAATAAAAAAATCATTTCCTAATTTAATATTAGGAGCTAATATTGAAATTAGCTAATATTGAAATTAAGATAAAAAAACAATTGAGGAAGAAGAATACATAAAATTTCATGGATAAAGAGTGCTCCTCGGCTTGTCGATAAAATTTTCGGCCCTCTATATGAATTTTTTTGTAAGACTGCGTAAGCTATAATGAGCTGAACATGTGAACAGTATGGACAAACAACGGATACCCAAAAATATATTCGTTGGAAGAACTGAAGGTCGGAGACCAGTGGGGAAACCCAGGAAACGCTGATCAGACTCGGTCGACGAAGACAGTTCATCACTGCTCGGATTACGAAATTGGAGGACGCAATCAATGGACCGAGACAGTTGGAGAAGCGAAGGCCCGAGAGGGACTGAGTGCTACGAAGAAGAAGAATACATGGAGTAAAAAAAATTTATTTATCTTTATATCAATCTTGTTGATATTTGCGGGCACATATAGTACATTGTTCAATCATAAATGATGAATAGTTTTATTCTAAACCCCAAAGAAGATAAATTATTTGGAGCGATTCTGTTATCTTTAAGAAAAGATGCGACCGTGTAATTGATTATTTAATTATACTTTTAATCAAGTTAACGTAATTTGTTTGCTAAAAAATAGAATCTATGATACAGCCCTAAGAAATTAAATTTGCTTATGAGCTTCGGATTTTAGAATATATAAAATAAGAGGAAATTTCAACATTTGTAAAGTTAGAGTTCATGAGTTCTTGAGCAATTGGGGTTAATTCGGTAAAAATAAAATAGTGACACATGGCCAGTAGATGTGGTAATTTGTTTTAAAGAACACTCAAGTATTTGCATTGAAAATTGAAATTTGTGTTAAATATATTTTTTTAACTATATAATGGGGTAAATTTTAACAATTAGTCTTCTTCATTTTGATTCGAGATACTTTTTTTGGTGTTGGGAGGTGAATGCCATTTACGCGCTAAGTGACAGTGTGGGGCTCCCATGCCCACGAGCAACAGGGCTACCGACTAAACACCTCCCCTGTCGCCGCCAAAGAACACAGCCTGGAACCGTTTGACACATTACTTCGGGCCAGGTCTCGTTTTATTACGTGGTGAGGCGCCTTCTAGCGGGAGGAGTGAGAGGAAGAGGAATTGTCAGACAAGCAATCACCCAGCCCCGACGTTCTCGGCTGCCGTGAGTCCGTTTTATCTTTTAGGACTGCCCGAACATAATGTGCCACATGGTTCTATTTATACTATAGAAGGATGCATTTTAATCATCGGACTGAAGGTAAGTTTGCTTCTCTCTCCGATCTAAATTATGGGAAAGACTCTTGACAGATATTTCTCAATTGTTTGGATACTTCAACCAATCTTTATTGATTGAAACTACGGATTGATCGTTGGATTTTGGGAATGGCAGAGTTCAGCGTAGTAACTGATGCCGATCTGCTAGCGTGCCCTTTTGTTTTTCCGAGTCGCGATGGTAATTTTTTTAGCGTTTAGAGATAAAAATATTGTCCTACCGGTAACAAACTCGGACGTAGTTTTTTGGTGTAGACCACACCCTCCGAAGAAAAGGAAAATGGGACGAACTTAATCCACCAAAACCTACGTAACTACTTGCTTAACCCTTCTTATATAAAGAATGTTTCTTCCACTCATCCCTCAGTAACTGAAGAACAGAAGCAAGTGATGAAAAAAAAGTAAACCCTACATTAGACCGCTGGCTGCCAAGGCGTTCTGAAATTGGGGCCGTTGGCCTGGTCTTAAGAAATGATTCAACAGCAACTCATATAGTTCTCATATACTGCCAAAGTGAGATGCTATCGGTGGAATTAAATGGCACCGTATGTCCTGATTCTTTTTTATAGTATGTCAACAGGATGTATGATGGCTATTAAAAAAGCATCAATTGTCGTTACTTATCCAAGCTCCCTGATCCAACATATTTTATTGTTTCAATTTTAATGATAGTACTGGGTGTCATTTAATTCTCGTTGTCAAATGCCGAAATTTTGTGTTTGGCTATTTTTGAGTAATCTATTGTTCCTTATATTATCATGCAAACCACAATTTATTGTATTTCATTGGTGATTTATCATGAGTTTTGTCTAAGGTAAGTTTTTTTCTATACTTCTGGTTAGTTAACTGGCCCTTTGCGATGCCTGATGAAAATATGGGCGCATCTTGAAACCATAATCCGCATTTTGAAGTGAGTATTTCAACGCAAGTCTTATTTAGATCAAATTAGTATCCTAAATATCATTTTAACTACTTAAACAACCCACCCGAAAGTAGAATGTTCTAATATTTAATTATGATTGTTCATAGAGAATTCGTGTTCTTTCGCTAAGCTTTTTTCGTACGATATGTATTATGAGTGGTTTTCTTAAAGTCGTACCGATTTTAATGTTTTGCAACGGTATTCATCTTTGTTTCTTGAATAAGCTGGATCAATAAAAGATTGATTCAAGCTTGATTGGCAATAGAGAATTCTTATTGTAGTTCATCGTTTGTTGTTACATCAATCGGCTTATATATATCGTTTTTCCTTGTCGCTGAGAGTTGCTGCATGAGACGTTTCCTTAGAATCTGCAGTTTCATTTATAGGAACCAATCTACCTAGCTCAGCTCGATGGTTGGCTATAGGACATATATACAACTTAACCGTGAGGCGGAAAACATTTCAAATAATCTCCATCAAATGTTTGAAGCGACTCTAAAAACAGCTTCAAGTTTGAAAGTTGTATGGATTTTTAATGCAATATTCCTTGCAGATAAGTTTACAATTATATTTGTGCGGATAAAATATGACCCTCTATTTCTGCATATCTACCAGATTTTAGTCGACCTTTCCCACGATGCAATTCGTAGATGCAAGAAATGTGGATGCGCCAATTTCATGAAATACTTATTTTCATGACATTTTTCAAGTGTGAAAATCCACTTAAATAAAGATAATAGCAGTTAATGAACGATAGAGTCAAACATCTCTTCTATTCGTTTTCTAGATTAAAAAATAAAGAATGCTAAGACATATGAACACGCTCTCTGAAAGACACCTAACAATTTTGAAACTGTTTGGAAGGATTTAGTGTAGTTTTTGAAACATGCTCCTAAAAATTACGTTTTTTAATTATTTCTAATGGTTGAAAATTGAGAATTTAGAATAGTCAATATTTAAGAGGAAATCTAGTTATACGCTATTTTTGTTACAATGAAGGTAGTTAAGTAGATTACAAGATATTTACGAAAATCACAAGAGTTGATCTTAATGCTTAAAAGAACAGTCAATTGTTAAAAGTTTAAATGCACTGAATATTGTTAATATTAGCTTAATAATTGATTAATAATATTCAAAGGCCCAATAAAATTAAAAATCCAAAAGTACTTGATAGAGTTCCAAGCGTTTGAATTAATCGGTTTTAATCAGATTTAATTTATAACATTTATACCAATTACGATTAATATTTCTCAGTTACAAGTTTTTAGTATTACATTCAATCTCACATTATCTATAGCAGCATAACAAGGATAGAGCATGTAATTTGAAAGCAATTAATTTCAGGGAACTAGTAAGTACTTCAGAAATGCTTAGTATATTGGGAAACTCAAAATTCCAATGTAGCATCGGCGGTACCAGTGAATTTTTTTAAGGAACAGTGGCTGCGAATAATAAATAAAAGGAGACCTGAAGTTTATATTAATATTATGATCCTATATTTTGCTTTTATAGAGCTGATGTTTTTATTTAAATATTCGCAGACGTAACTTTCGCAACGTCAAATAGTAAGAAAGAGTATGTTAAAGTTTAAGAAAATATATATTATAACTAAGGCCTACTAAATCCACCAAATGAATGCGTAAGATTTGGATGAGTATTTTGCTAAATAAAATTTCCAGTCAACTAAGACAGACGATGATATTATCACATTATAAAATTCTAATCGAAACTATGAAAAACACGAATTAAATAAGATTAAAATAAGAAACAAATCTTTTTTGCTTTAAAATTGAAAACTACCTTCTTCTTGCGTCTCCGGCAATGTCGTCACTTGAGTTGTAACAATGTCACCAGGCCCTAAAGCATTATTTGCCCATATCCTAAATTCGTAAGTTGTATTTGGTTCTAATTTATAAACTTCCATTTGCCTCTGTAATAAAAAACAAAAATGCATTTGTTCATTCTGAATATCAACTAGCAAATTCTGTTTAAACTATCAAATTACACTTACAATATTCGGGCTGATATTAATCGGATCTAATCGGCTCCAGGGATACGTGACATTTTCAATGGGTGATACATTTCGATATTCGGCAGTGAAACTTCTCACTGGATATCCTCCCGAACTCGTCGTAGCATTAAATCGCCAAATTAAATATCCTAAAATGGTTGATGCTTTGAACCATAATAACGTGACAGGTCCTGGAGGCGTTCGAACGATTAGCTTCACTTTTCGATATTTATAATATCTTGATTCAATTTCATCCGTTGACGTATGTTCTGTCTCATTTGTACTACTACTGCTACTGGTGCTATTATTATAACTGCTATTCGATACTCGGTGTAACTTGAGGCATATATAAATACCTGGATCACTCTCCGAAACATTCTTTATGGAAAGTGAATTATCATCCTGAAAAATAATCGATTGTGTACATGAATAATGATATCGTAGGCTTGCAGAGAAAAGATGTGCGTCAAACATTGAGGAAGTGATTATGTAATGGGGATATATGATGTGGATATCAAAAAGTTAATAATCCATGGAAATTTCATCCATCAGACAGTCAAAAAAGGTTAAGTGATGCTTCAATGTTTTTCGACTGTACTATGTGCAGGTAGCATTGTAGAAAAAGAAGTTAAAATTTTTGTTTACTGTGTTCAAGTATGGTCGTATTTTTTTATGAATGAGAATGTGAAATAAAATATGCTATTGTCTATAATGTAGGGCTGGATATTTTGCAGTCTTACAGTGGTAATATTTTATTATTACCAAATAGTTTAAAGTATTCTACAAGTAGCGATTATAACAAAATAATAAAAACTATGAAATTTGTAGCGATCAGTCGGCTTGATGACACAAATATATCTTATCAAGAGAGTGGAAGCACCTAAATATTTGAAGAGATCTGAAGAAGAGAGTGAGATATTGTGTTAAAAGTATGAGGGAACACCATATTAGATTTCACTGAAAAGGACATATAATGATATTCTTCAACTTTAACTGAATTAACGTCGACCTTGATAGGATTAAGGACAGACGGGCTACATATTTCAAAGAGCTCCCTAATCCATCTCATTGCTCAAGAACTTCGGAGTCAGTCTAAATATTTGATGAGTCTACATTGGCCCCTTCAACTCTGGAATAAATCAACTCTGCCATCAAAAGCCAAAAAACGGATAAGCATCGGGCGTTGAAGAGGTTACAGTGAAATTAATAAAACATGGCAGTACGGCTGCATCAAAGGCTATATGCAAGTTGTTCCAGCACATCTGGGATTAAGAGCAGATGTCGCACACGTGGTGCCATAAAGTTATCAAGATAATCAACATGAATTATATAGCTCGAACAAGAAAAAACTGGAATCAAAATATAAAGGGACGACAGAATTCTAAGATGACGATTTAATTGCAGCAGACTAGCCACCTCTATAGAACGCTTTGGAAGAAGGCCGATGATTCACAGTTCGCCTCTTAAATCAAACGTTTTAGCGCGAAATGAACTTATTATGGGGGGCGCATTACGTAGTGTAGCGATCCAGTGAATCTACAGAGAAACCTGAAGGGGTGGCGTTCTTTTCATTATCGTACTATCTCTCATGAGTGAATGCATAAAGCAAGGGAAGTGTTGAAGAAGATAGGCTGAGCGGATGCTAACAGATTCCCCGCAAAATTATCAAGGTCATCAGCATATAAAAAATAACTTAAAGCTCACAAAGGACGGAGTGTAAGTGCTAAAAAACTTTTGAACACACTTTTGACTACCATTCGAAGTTGCAGAGGCAGTTGTTTGATGAGCACTTGGGCCTTTCGGATTGAGAGGCTATATTCAATCCTTAAATGCACTAAGGAAATCCGGGTGAACAGAAAATTCCCGTCCTCCGATCTTGAGAAGCAGGTTATGGTAACCCACTGAACTTAAGAACGCTTCGAAAGAAAGGGTTTCACAGTAACTTTGTGGTGTAGTATTAGAAAAAAAGAATAAGATAGGGAGCATATGTAGGCTGCGAAGAAAAATTTACGCTATCATCGGCAAACCCGCTCCAGGATAACACACCTACGCGCGTGTCCTGAGAGGAGTCCGTCTTAAAGTATTTCTAGATGAAACTGAGCATTGGTGAACACAATTAGAAAGGCCACAGGGGGATGCGCTTTCTTTTAAATCGGCCGCTATAATCCCTACTTTGAAATCCCAGGCCACGATCTGCGGGGACTGTATATAGCAAGGGAGTGTGAAGTTTCACACTCTTAGAGTAAAAATAGAATGATTCGTTCATGTTTAGCAGGAAAGTGACAGCCACTATCAAACGCACATTCTGAGGGGGAGAGTTTGTCATTCGATGGAGCTGGATGAGTCATTGTCCCTTAAAATTCTCACATCATGTTGGGTCTGAGTGGGGCTGACAAACGCCCGACCGTGCCGAGATCGTACGGCTATGATCAAACTAGGATCAGATGCAAGAGCAGAAGAGAATCGGGATGCAGGCTACTCTGCACAGGCCCAGTGCGTATTATGCAACAAGAGGACTGGCTTGGTAGAGCATATTGAATATTCAGAGATGCGCTCGATGCCAAGTAGAAGTAAGTAAGGACATAAGAGGTCTTCAAGAAAACCTAGCAGTCTGTAGAGCAGCAGAAGATGTACTCAAGTAGCTTGTCGGTTAATTTAGAGCTCAGATCATATTTGTTAATGAAAGGTATGCAAAGAGAGATACGTCCATTTGGTTGTCTGATGCCACGGAGTACTCAGCGATATGATATGCTGATGTGCAGAAAACCGTCATTAGCGGCCACGATTATGGAACCAATCACGTATGGATAAAATACGGAGAGATAATCTTCATGAGATACTGCACTTTTCCCGATTCTAACTCGATAGAGAAATACGTAGATAAGCTAAGGCTGCTAGAGGCCTCATTTCGTAGCATTGACGGTAGCATCGTCAAAGAGGCTGACTTTAAAGCAAGGAAATGCGTAGGGCATTTACACCGCAAACGTGCATTAACGGCACATTGGCAAGTAAAAAATCGTCAAGGTTTGATATGATGTTGATTCAACTCTAACATTTTGAGGCGCAGGTTCCACAGATTTATTCTGGACGTCAAAATGCTAGTGGAGATACCTATTAAACTGTTCAACAATTGATGAAAGACTACACTCAGAGTTATCAAAACTATATTACTTTTGAATTTTTTTTTCTTGAAAAGCCGTCGGGTCTTGCTTTGCTATGTAAGCAGACACGTTTCGACTTCTTTGAGTCATCTTGACAGAGAAGATGGCTCAAAGGAGTCGAAATGCGTCTGCTCACATAGCAAAGCAAGGCCCGACGGCTTCTCAAGAAAAAGAGAATTGGGCTGCGGATATCAAATAAACAAAATAATTGACTACTATTGAAATTGTTGAGAATCAGCCTGTAAGCGACAAATGTAGAGGCCGTTGAACTTGATGTCTCGAGCTTGGAATGGAAGATTGTATAATTTGAGACCCCAGTGAGAAGAGCAGCAGTAAAAAGGCCACCACTCAGAACACACTGCGGCGAATTCACAGGTTATGAGCTCAAATATTAAAAAGGTAAACCTTTCGTAGGCGGCAAAATACGTACTCGTGGAATGATGAAAACGCTGGTTTACGACTTATGACATTAGCATAGAGGTAAGCTAGGAATAGGTTGGAACTAGCCAAACTATATGTTACCCAAGCTGCGACAAAGAAGGATCGGACAAAATCCATTTCAAGGAGCAAACGCACCAGGTAGCAAATTTCTTGTGAGGAATTTCTGGCAGTAGATGATGTCATCATTTCAATTAGTCAGATGTTATTACGAGACTAGTTCAAATTTGATGGAGGCAAACGCTGTAGATGGCACGCATGGCTTGAGTATGTGATCCCTGAGTCCCTGACGAACAGTGTGGTATAGTTTTCATCGGGAGTGCATGTTTCACGCGCGTGCTACGACCATGAGTGAACGTCAAGTACCGATAGTCGTTGCGTTGTCATTCGTTTTTTAGTGTGGGAAGGCGTTAAAAACACGCAAATTTTTCTGCGTTTTCGAGATCAGTTCGGTAGTGAGTGTCTGAGTAGGGCTGCTATGTTTAAATGGGCCAAAGGAAGGATTCAAGGATGGTCGCGAAACCGTCGCAGCATTACACCAGACAACATTTGCCGCGTAGAACAACTCATTTTGGAGGACCGTAGGATGAATGTTCGAGACATTTCTGTTGAACTCGGTATCAATATTGGTAGTTTAGAGTCTATCATCCACGAACAACCTTCAATATCGCAAAATAACGCTCGAAACGGAGGAGCATTCCAGCTCGAAGTGCGATTCTTCTCCAGGATAACGCGCGCTCTCATACCGCGCGTCTCACGTTCGATACAATATCGGAATTGGAGTAGGAGGTACTGGAACACCCCCCCCCCACAGTCCAGATTTATCACCCTGCAACTATCACATGTTTGGACCACTGAAAGAAGCCCTCGGAGGTCAAAGATTCAATACCGATGACGAAGTAGAGGAGTTCGTGCCCACATGTATGTGCAAGCTGTTTAAAGAATTCTTCGATACCGGCATCAAGAAGCTTTCGGAAAGGTAGACAAAATGCGCAACTTGTAAGGGGGAGTACCTAGAAAAACTGTAAATTTTTTGACAGTAAATAAACGTATCAGAGCATTTGTCTCGATCATATTTGAAACGCTTCCGTATTTTTGCGGACGAGAGGTAAAACTTCGCAGTTTCTAGGATGAATAGTACTATTAGATAAGAGGAAACGGAAGTCGATCAGTAAATCAATATACCGTTCGGTACGAATGCTCTACGATGCGAGAAACCTCCTTGAAGTGCTTATTAAGCCCCGGTTGTCGTCAGAAATAAGATCAGCTGATGATCTTGCTGATCTTTGTTTTTGAAAAGAATACTTATAAACCGATTCTATTTTAGCGGTTGTTGAAGCAGTAGAAAGAAAAGAAGGATCAAAGCTGTCATTTTTTGGGATCGCTCATAACGCTTCAATTCAGCTATGTGGGCAGTCATCCTTTGGGTCCTTTTGTAAATGCTTCCTTCTTGGGTTACATGCTTGTCGTTATACGGAATAATCTCGGGGACTGATATTTGCTCCGGGACACCGAATATGAGGAATTATTCTAGGATATCAAGAACATCACGTAAGATAATTTGCTGCGCTGTGAAATGTTTGGTGATATGTTTCTTGCAAGCTAAGCCAATGAATTAGCAGCGAAAACCGCTGCAAGATCTAGTGACCTAGCAAACTAGGACTTAGGAAAAAGAGCCTCAAAGACAATTCGTTATGCTAACGAAACGGAGGACAACTGTAATGGGATTATGAATGTTCAAAGAACGACATAACAATATTTTTGTAATTATATCCAACAAAAAAATTTAATAAACGAAATAGCAGAAAATAGAAAAAGACAGCTTCCTTTTAATTTTGTGTATTATTTTTATTCTCGAAATCGATTTTCGACCGTAATCGTTCGGTCTTCTTCAGCGATTAATTTATTTTAAATTTGCTTAAGCAAATTTCCCTAATTACTTTTTAATGATCTAGAGTAAATTTCCTTAAACATAGCTAGTATATAAGCAGGAATGTGAGTAAAAATAAATTAATCGCTGAAGAAGACCGAACGATTACGGTCGAAAATCGATTTCGAGAATAAAAATAATACACAAAATTAAAAGGAAGCTGTCTTTTTCTATTTTCAGTTGGAGTATTTTGTGAAGGCGAAAATGAATTCAATTACAAAAAACGAAATAGGCCAGCATAAGACAGAGAAGTGAGCGCCTCTATAGCACACGCGAGCACTTTTCTGTCTTTTATGGAGTTTTTTTGTAAATATGGAGTGAGGATTTCTGATAAGTTGTGTACTAGCAGCAAAGTCCACTTGCGGCACGATTTCTAGTAGTGTTGACACCACAACTATTGCTGGAATTGCGCTGCATACAGATACCATTACCGATACGATACGCCGGTAGCAGACCAATTTCACCTACTGAGGAAGCGGGTACTTAATAAGAGTTAACTTTCTGAGGCAAAAGTAAGGTGGTGGAGTTGTTGTCTCCAGAACTATTATTACGGTTTCAACAATACATCGAGGACACAGCGGTCTTTACCATAATGGTTAAATTGGGTCAATCGACTTCTTCTCTTCTTTCATTTGAAACAATACATTCTCTGAAAAACAATGGGTGGGATGTAAGCAGTTTACGGTGCTCAGGTCTATGCTGATGGGATATTCGTTTTTTATAGCAAACATTACCAATGATTGAACCAACTGATTCATTAAAAATACGCAGTGCATCAAGAAAAAAGTTTGGTGGATACAAAAACGTATTGAGTTTGCCAGTTAAAGCGTTGAACACCTTCAATACGAGAATTGTAATCAGAATAAATAAGCATGGCAAAAGCACTGACATGTTGAACGAATACAACATGAACATTGAAAACCTGGTGAGAAGACTATTAAATACGAAAAACCAAACTCTACAACAATGTCGATCTGTTTTTGACTGCATTTAATGGTCAAGAAATAACAAAAAATGGTCACTCATTGAATAGACACGCAGAATACGGTTACTATCTGACAGATCCTCGACGTTTGTTACTTACTAAGCTAGCAAAACTCAAAGTCCTTGGCCTATGAATTTGGTAGAGAAGAATGATGGCAGCACATACTTCTGCGTGTAATATAGAAAGTTCAACAAAGCAAGCAAGAAGACGCCTATCCGCTACCACTGATCAATGGCATCATTCATACTCTGATATAATTATATGGTTACTAGCAAATGGAGATGAAAAAGCAAGATCCAGAGAATATAAAATTGTCTGTAGTACCTGGACCGTGACCATTCACTGTCATGCTATTCAAACTATGTAATGCTACTGCCACATTTTAACTTGCCGTGAAGGTATGTCTAGTATATTTGGACGATACAATTATCAGAGGCATAACTTTCAGTGACTATTACAAGAAATTTGCATGAAGTATTTACGAAGCTATAATCTGCAAACTTGAAGCTCAACGCAGAGTGGTGCGTCCTAGTTCGCAAGGAAGTGAATTACTATTGAATTCATCTTCTAGTGTAAGGACTGATCTTGAAAAACTCATAAAGTATAAGAAATTGTTTGTTTCCAAAAGATAGGCATACGTTCTGAAGTTATTTTGCCTTGGCTCCATATGTTGTAAACGCGCAAACGCACCGCCTCATGTCGTCGACAGCCAATGGCATCAATACTAAAAAGTGTGAGCAGCTTTCCGTTTTACGTAAATTCACACTAAAAGAATTATCAAATTGCCGTGTTACCTCATATAGCCGGTATGCGTTGGAGGTAAAGAGACGGCAGTGGCATGTATCGCACAGCCAAGTACGAGTCAGTCAGCAGAAAGAAAAAGAAGTAGGAAAAGACAGCAGCCCGCGAGCGAGCCAGGCGAAAGCTCCAAAGAGGAGAATGCTGCAATTAGATCAAAAGCTCTCCTCGCTCTTCCGCAAATCTGTTTCCCCTAGGAGAATATCGTTTGTTGACTCTCTCACTCTCAGTTTACGTACAAACGAGACGAGACGGGGAGGAAGAGCTTCCGTGGAATTGGAGTTCACGTGTTCGCATATTCAGCAAATTTCGAGGAAAATTGGAGGAACAGCTCACTCTGCGACCGAGTATTCTGCGATTCGTGTCTTCTAGGGAGCGTGCTGCTATCCAAGTATTAATCGTCCTTTCAACGTGCGAGAAATTACACGCCATCCGCGATTTAAGTTCCAGCTTCTCCCAAATAGGGGTGTTATGGAAAAGAAAATTCGAATGGAAAGGGGTGAGGTGTTGACTTAAGCCATGAGCTTTTTGGCGTTTCACGCCGTGTGGTCACCCCGATCCAAAAGTTCGCCTTCCTGGTTCCCTCTACAGGCTATTGCTCACATGGGAAGCGCGACAAGCCCCGCTGACATCAAAGAATTCTAAGTCAAAGAAAAAGTCAAAAGCGTTTCATTCAATATCAATCGTTATAAGTTTTAAATGAGTACAAAAAATTCCAAATAATGTAAACACTGAAAACTTAAACAATGTGTAAATGTACAACGGAATAAATAACGAAATAAAATTAATTCTTTAAAATAAATGCATCTCTTTGTTGATCTAGTTCGAAATGGGGAATAGTAGCAGGTAAGTGTCATGCAGTGAGATCCCTCCCCGAGAGTCTCGATGGTGTATATAGGATACACATTAAATCGAGCTCCCAGTTCATGCCAGTATACATAGGTTATACTGGTTATCTAACACATATTCCTAAGACGATTCAAAAAAAAAAATACGGATATTTACATGGACGGAACAGAGTAAAATGGCTTTTGAACGGCTGAAAAAGAAATTCAGCGAAGTGCCCGTTTCGGTTTATCTAGCACGGAAAATGCGTTTGTTTTGGACATGGATACCATCAAGCAAGAATCAGAATTTTAATCTCTCAGCAGATTCATGAGGAAGAAAGAGTGGTTGCATATTTGCTTTGGAAGGCTGAGTAAAACTACTACGTAATACGGATAAAATTGTTGACAATAGTGGCAGCTGCAAATCATTTTCTCCGAGTACCTGTACGGTCGATAATTCTTTCTGCGAACCGATTACGCAAGTTTAACATGATTATTAAATTTAAAGCATCCTGAAGATTAAGTGGCACGATGGCTGGAGTGACTTCTTATTTACGATTTTAAGACTATCCACCGAAAAAGTATCATTTACAATAACGCAGATGCACTTTCTCGACCACCATTTCAAAAACATTGCGGCAGGTTTGAGGATAAAGCGAGTCTGACTAATAACTATGCCAGCGGACAATGGATGGCCACAATAAAAACTTCTGGATCACAATTGGCTGAGGAGGATCTCTACTACGTGCATACATGGAATGAATCAGAACATCGACAAGAATGACAGTATGTTTGGGCTCAATGGGACTACCTGCATTTAGATGTGAGTTTAGTGAAATGAAGAAAATGCGGAATCATCGGATGCAAATCATAGGACCAAAGTTCGAAAACATGTATAATAAGCCATCTGGGGGAGACATGAGTTAACAGTAGGCTAGATAAAATAAACGATCGTTTTTACTGGATGCATACTTGAAAACACGTGGAAGATTAGTGTCGAAAATTTACGGTATATGAAGTATTGAAAGATCCAAAGAGTAAGTCTCAGGATAAATTCATATACATACTGTAGGTTCACTATTTGATAACTGTCAACGTCGCTGGGTCCCTTCGGAACTACCGATCAAATAAAAACAAAAACACAACCTAGAAAACCTCTCTTCATCCGCAATCCGATGGGATGCTTCAACGTTTCAATAAGACTTTAATCTAAAGTAATAGAACAAAATCAGTCTAATTGGATTGGCAAATGCTTCTGTCTTTAACGGCTGACAAAACTGTAATCCTTTCGAAAACTGGAGATTACCTTCAAGGGTTTTATTTGGAAAAAAATTGCACATGCCAGCTGATGTCGTGAAGTGTGGTATACTACCTGAAATCCGAAGTTGCATAACTATATATACAATATATAGTATGTAAACCTCAACAGCATATGCATAATGTTCTTCAGATCGTAAGTCAACGGCCGAAGAAAATACCCAAGAACGTCGAAACGCGCCTTGACCTGCAAGCAAACAATGCGAGTTTGAATGAGACTGATTTGATTTTGTTTCCAATCGTTTGACACAGGAAAGTACATTGTGATTTTATCAGACCCCATTAAGTCATCTAAAGGCTAAAATATCTTATCTACCGGATTTAGGAGTATCATAAACTGCAAACCAAAATGAATCTGGTTCATCATATGTTTTATTTCTTTCACTGAACATGACAATTTAATAGCACTACAGCCCCTTTCGGGCCTTCGCTTAGAGATAGTTAGAGTATCTCGTTATCTTAATCAAATGTATCGGCACTTGAGAAGGTGACATGGTCAGTACCACGCTTTTGCAGCTTAAATGCCACATACTTTTACCAATACGCTGACAGAAGACTTAGGTAATTCAGTTGAATTTTAATACTCAAACAAAAAGTATTACTACATAACATATCTTTGATAGTTGGCATCATTAGATCTAGCCCAGCAAGCCGCTCAGAAATTTGGGAATATTCTAAGGTAGCAAGATGACCTGTTTGAGGACATCCGCTTCGGGAGCAAGAAAGCGGTCAGCTAGTTCCATAATTATTGACTAGCATGGTGCCGAATGTAAGCGGCCTTCGCGATAGAAAGTGATGACTATTTACGGCTACAACTAACTCTAGGCTAGTGTCATGGAAATCAAGATGTCGTCATCGTTGTAGCACTGCATTCACTACATCCAACGCCTCAAGCTTTGTCGGTACATCGACCGCGTCCGTCAATTTCGAAACCCGAGTAGCGTTCTGTTGTCTTCATCAACAGAATCATACCAGCGTTTTTTTTTTTGGTTTTCCAATTGGTCTGTGTACTTTCTAGGTAGCCGCTCTTGGCACATTCGCTGGACATGGCCAGCCTATTGTAGCTTCCATAGCTCGATGATTGTGGAAACCTTTGGTTCGTCATTAATTTAGTACAATTTATGCTTGCATCGTATTCGCCTTTGGTATTCTTGTTTTTTAGCTCCGACTATTCGCCTTAGGACCCGCCTTTTAAAAGCGTTTAAAATGCATGTAGATGCTTGTGTGAGAGACAACGTTTCACTACCATAGCATAGGACAGGTCTTATCACAGATTTGTATACTTGTAGTTTTGTTTGCCTGTGTTTGCAGCTGGCCTTCAACATTCGCAAAAGTGAGTAGAATGATTTGCATATGAGCTGAATTTTTCGTTTGATTTCTGTAACTTCATTACCGTCTTTCACAGTTTGACACTTAGGTATACGAACTCGTCTACATTTTTTATACCCGTCCATTGAGAGTTTTATTACGCCTGCTTGTTGGCGTTTTTCTTGTTTGCACTATGCTCTTATTTTTGGACTCTTTAATGTGTAAACCTATCTGCTTCGCTTTTTGGTATAATTTTATGAGGGTTTCTTCAGCAGATATAGGGGACTGTGACAGGATATTATGTCATCCACGTAGGTCACAATTTGCTTTGTTTTATACAGCACCGCGTCTCGTGTATCAAATGAGTGTTTTCGTATCACGTACTCTAGAGCTAGGTTAAACAGCAGTGGGTCAAGCCCATCTCGCTGCTTCAGTCCAACTCTCGTGTCATGTCATTAGTATAGGTATGCTTATGCGCAGAGTAAGAGACTGGATGACTGCTTGTGGATTCAGCCTAACACTGGAGAAACCCGAAGTGGACATCTTGATAAAGAAGAGAATCTCTAGATTAACGACGACCAGTATTGGAGACATACTAATCGAATCGAAGCCAGCGGTAAAGTACCTGGAGATACTGATCGACTCGAAGATGAGTTTTTCTGAGCAAATCAGGACAACGGCTGAGGAGGCTGCTTGAGGCGTATTGACTCTGAGTCGAGCAACTCATCAAGAAGATGCCTATTGATGAGTGCCGTAGGGTCAGTGCTACTGTACGGAGCAGAAATATGGGGCGGCGCTCTAAGCAAGGCACACTTGGCACAGGTACAGAGAGGAGGAGCACACATCAAGGTGGCTTGCACGGTTCACCCTAGATCTGAGAACGTGGTTCGATCGAAGGCATGATGAAACTGACATGGGCATGGGTGTTTTCAGTCTTACCGGCACAATATTGGTAAGTCACGGTCTCCCCGATTGCAGTTTTTGCCTAGGAAAGTTAAGACGATGCCTGCCACACATTTTTTGTATGCATAAAATGGGACAGGCTGCGATGGGACCTCTACAAGGAAGCGGCAGAGCTGGTGGTGGTGATGCTTGGATCGGTTGAAAATGGAACCATGTGGCAAATTATGTTCGGGCAGTCCTAAAAGATAAAAGAGGCTCACAGAAGCGGGGGACGTCGGGGCTGGGAGATCATTTGTCTGGAAATTACTTTTCCTCCCTCCCCTCCCACTGGAGGAGGGATCCCCTAGCTTCAAGACGCCTTTCGGCTTAGCAAAACGAGACCTGGCCCGAACTAATATGTCAGATGGTTCTATGCTAGATTCTCAGTAGTCCAGTCGCTCGCGAGCATGGAAGTCCCACACTCAGTGTGTAAATGGTATTCACCTCACAATTACTCTAACCTGGGATGCTATGGATGTCAAATTTATTTTAGTCAAGCGGGCTAGTTTTGAAGTCAAAATGAAGCAAGATTTCCAGAGTATATTACAGTCGACACTGTTGTTTACACTCCATGAATGACATCGATGTTGAACTCCCAGCATTTTCCGAGGATTGGCTTAGCTGTGAATAGTTGGTCTGTAGTCGATCTGCCCTTTCTTAAACCGACTTGATACTTCCCAGTGATGTTTTAGCGTAAACTCTTATTATGCGTTCGAATATTTTCGTGAAAATATTATACGTTGTATAGAATAGTGATATACCTCTTTAATTTTTACACTTTTGTTTGCCTCATTTTTATGGTTAGGTATTATAACACTCCTGTGGCATCTGCTTTTGATCCTAGATGTGCTGGATCACTTGGTAAATGGGTTTTGAGGGGCACTGTTGCCAAGCTTAATAAGGTCCGCTGATAACGCATCAAGTTCTAAGGCTTATTGTTTTTCTGATTCTTAATCGCATAGTAGATTTTTTGCATAGTGAGAGTGACTAGTGGAGACTCAAAGGAGGCGTCTATTCTTGATCCTGGTGTTGTCGGTGACAATGTTGCCTCTTATAATTGCTTGCAAATTTTTCATCAATTCTTTCTAATGTTTTTATAAAATTTTTGTTTTTTACATCTAATTATCTTATTGGCTACTTGCCAGCGGTATTCATAGGTTTCCCTCTTCGTCCTGGTATTCTTAACTAAGTAACTTATATCTGTCTGATTTTTCTTATCAAGCCCATTTTGGCATTCGTAGGTCTTTTCAGACATTCTCCAGGATGGACGCCAGATTCGAGTCTCACCAAATCTTTTGCAGCCTCCCAATGTCAAACTTTTGTAGGGCACTGGTCTTTACATTGTATGCCTTTGACAAGCGACATCGGAATGTGGATTTGATTAAATAATGGTCTCAGTAACAGTTCGCACCTCGAAAAGTATTAACGTCTAGTATACTAAAGGTCCATATTTGTTGGATAAGCCCGGCTCGATTTGGTTGAATATAATTCTATCAGGTGGTGCCCGTGTTCGTTTATGGATGCGCGTGTGTGGGAAGTATGTCGGGTTTATGATTATTTTCCTACCACACGCGAAGACTATCAGCCGTTGGCCATTACCATTATTCTGAAGGAGGAGGAGTCAAGATATAGAGTGCAAGAAAAAGACGCATTGCTGTGGATAGTGGGGGTGTTATTCAAATCGAGCCATTGGCCCTTGAAGATGAGGAAGCGTTTGAAAATCGTTTGGAAATGGGTTACAATCAAGCCCACGCCAGGCACGGTGATTGTAGCACTCGAGCGTAAGTGATTTTTGGTGGTGGACTTACTGGACTTGATTAGATCAGCTAAAAACATGGAAGGTGAACTTCTACCTTTCTTAACGTCTAAGGGATATTTGCCTGAAAATCTCTACTGGCCGGAACAAATCTCAGGCACTTTTGCCTCAACGTTAGGTAAAATGAATCATGCGTTGAATACAACGGTTAGTTTCGCTGAGTCGGTCCTAATAGGTAAACGGAATGAATTTTGTTTGGCTGACTACTACTCTAGCAGAGCGGTATCAGGACGTAGGTTAATATAGGTCATTTTAATGACATTGAGGAGATTCTAATCTTAAGAAATGCACTACAATAGGGGCACATTCCTGATGGATGTCGTAGAGGAATATTTTAGTAGGTGCGAGCCATTAATACATATGATGAAAGTTTTGAGGCGCGTATAGAATTTTTTTATTAGTCCGTAAGGAGCAGTGAGTTAGAGCACACTCCGCTTACGCAGCAGTTCCCAAGTTCAAACCTCAGTGGCGGCATCGACTTTGAGCTTCTGATGCCGCTGTCTGATGTGATGGGTACTGATTGAAAAATTAGGTAATAATCACATGGTTGAGCGTGATATTGACCATATCGTCAAAGAATGAGATAACTTAACAATAAATCTCAACGCCAAGGTTCAAATTGGACTATTGTGCGATAGATTATTATTATTATTATGGGATTGTTAACACCTATTATCGAAAAAACAATACGCACAAGTCGATTAGTGAAACGTGAAATGGTCCAACAAATTAGGAAACACGAATGAAAGCCAGATAAAACGATTCTTGTTTGCATTTCGATCATCTTCCATTGGAACATCGCAGGAAGGACTTAACACTTAAAACTATTGATAACGCATTGCACAGTAGCTTAGGCTGTGTGAGGGCGCTTTGTAAAATAAATTTCATTCTACAAGTATAATTTACACAAATCGCACAATTTTGTTTCTCAAAGAAAATTCAGTTTTTTAGATGAAAAGGAGGTAGGAAGACAGACTTTGCAACTTTTCGAAGCGAACCAGCCGCACGTTCTGAGACATCAGCTTGGCTCCAGACATTTTTAGAAATCTCAAGGTAGTCACTCATTTGTCGATACTTCAAGGGGAAAGAAAAGATTAGAAATCGGTTACGATAAGAAATGGGCTACAACTACTGCTACGATGATCATCTGTATATTTTGGCATCTGACAATCCAATAAACTCAGTGATACATATACATCGACAATCCGTGTATCGTACAGAACATTAACATGTATTAGGAATGATAACGGATCCGATAATGAGATGAAGGAGCAGTCATGCGATTGAGTTGGCAAAGGATATCTTTGTGTAAAAAAGTACAAGTGTGTTGTCCTCCTCTTAAGGTGATGCTTGTTTGATTCATACTAATCTTAACGCTGAGATCCATCTCAATGACTCGATTTTGAAAGCACGACGTGTAGACTCAATTATTGACACTAAGCAATTCGTCAATGGCATTGATGGTATTCTGAAAGAAGCCAGAATTGTGGCGTCGATAGAGGAGAGGAGCACTTTGAAAAAGACAAGGATCAATAAGCTATACATTGAATGAACAAAATTAAACAAAAAAGTTTGGTATTTTGTTTTCATTACATTCCAATCCTACTCAAATTTAAGTGAATCAAAACCTTATTTGTTCAAATAAATTCATCTTGTCATAGCGTCCTTCATACCATTTAAACTTTAAATTGGCGCTGAATATTTAATATCGTCAGTTCATCTTTTGTCACTGAGTCTACCTAATTTTCATTTCTTCCATGCGAATGAAGGTTCTGATATATGTACACTTTAATTCATCTGGTTTTGACACCAAAAAGCATGTTTCATGGAAGCATATTTACCACATTGTGTGTGTATTTACCTGAATTACTTCCGTACTATTTCCGTTTTGTTTAATCCACATCGTTGGTTCCTTGTCGTCTCCACACGGTATTAAAATATTTTTACCTTTATCTGTTGTATATTCGTTGTATTTAATAGTTGTCGAGAGAACAGTCAACACTGGAAAAAAGGGAAAAAGGTAGAAAATTCAATTATTATATTAATCTCACTTAAGTGTATTCTACATAATTTTGAAGAAATGATTCATTTAATGGAGCCAAATCGCAATTAATTAAAAATTTCATTAATTTTAATGCGAAGAATTGACTTACAGAAGGCAATAAGAGTATAATCGCTATTTCTGTAGGTGGAAAAAATATTAGTTTATGCAATGAAAGCATGTCAAATGAATAGAATTATATATTATATATATTCAAACGAATTTTTTATAGTTAAGCGAATAGAATATGAAAAATTTCTTTTTTGCTTTGGCTTGTACGAAATGAAATTAAATTTTGCACGTTGTAGGACGGGATTAGAAAATCACATTTGATTGGCTTTGGTTTTAAACTCAAATTGTATGTTATCAATACTTTTACAGTTCCCTGAATGACGCTGAGGTTTTACTGAAATTATTATTGGTTATGAAGTTAGTTAAATAATCGATCGAATTTTCGAGTTTCAATAAGTTCCTGTTTATTTAAAAAATAACTTTCGAGGATTGTCCGAAAAACATACGTTTACATCGCCACACTGGTGTTATCTTTCATCATTAGCAGCCTGAAAATTAATAACGTGCAATTTGAACTCCCCATCCACAATGAAAGCCGCTTCCACTTTTGAATATTGTGTGCGATCTCATGTATTGGATAGCATTTCCAGTCCAGTTTGTTTCCTGGATTGCCAGTACTTTTAATTTATATTGACTGGTCTGTTGTGGAAGATCCTTAACAGCGCCAGGGTAATTGAGTGATCTAACATTCCAGGATCCAATGCCAGTCCTTTTTCCGATTGCGAGGTCGTTGCCGTGAGTCCAATCCATTCCGAAGCCCTCCTGCACGCTTCGAAACATTGTAGGGTTTTCCAGGGACGGGGAGTTAGCCCGTCGCGCAACTTCTATTCCGGCGGCATGGTTATTACTTCGATTCCGTTATCAGGCGCGGAAGACTCGCCTTCTTCCTCTTATGTCCCCACAAAGGGGGTGTAAGTAGGGTTTAATAGCAGAGCTGTAGATGTATTTACAGTTAATAGCTTTTCTCGGTATTTAATGTCCCATTATTGGGGAACCAATAAACCTAATGTGCGACCCCGAGAACATTTACTACCATTTTATCGTGGTGTTTAGGATGAGGAATCATGGAAGCTGTGGGTTGGGGAAACACGGGGCTTGGGACCGTCTACGGCGTTACACAGCTAAAGTAATAAAGTTGAAGTGTTATACGTGGATACCGGGTGTCAACGGGGTGTAACTAAGCGTCAATTAACGTCCCTTATCTAAAAGATGAGGTCCCAGTTGGGGTACTTGCCATGCACTGGTTCGTACGTGGATCTCTTTTCTAATCACAAAATAAAAACCGTGAATTATCGCGCGTCCACCAGGATAGGCTCTCAAACGTGTAAGGGATAATAGGAACCTGTCATGGGCTTCACATAGTCCGTGGTACTGATCAAAATTCTGTTCAGATCATCGCGGCACACTGATCGAGTATCTGTAGTAACCGAGCAGGCCGTGCATACGAGCTGGTCAAGGAACTTCCAAGAAAAGAACCTTAACCTCTTGAAGCAATGGCGTCGGATATTAGAATAACGTATGAAAATTAGATATTATCCAAAGGAGAAGATATGCATAAATGCGTTTTAGTTAAGAGGATAACGACTACAGAACCATATGAAACTCCAAACCTAGATGAAACTTTATGAAGAACGGGCAGTGCTTTTTGAATCTGAAAGAATACAACCGTGCAAATTCGAGGAACAGTCCCAATGCAACAAAATGTGCAGGCAGTAACAAACTTGGCATTATACTCTCAATCTTCCCTTCCAAGTCTACTGCCTACTAGTACCTACGAGCTAAGCGCTCGTATAGTCATTCATCGCATTATGAAGCCTCATAGAGGATATCTTCAACGCGCCCGACTCTGCAATATTTTTGATAACAGTCTATGGGCAATGTTACCTTCGGCACGACATAGAACGAAATACCAAGTTTATTTATTTATTCGTTGGGAGAACTGAAGGGCGGAGACCACTGGGGAAACCGAGGGAACGCTGGTCTGATTCGGTCGACGAAGACAGTTCATCGATGCTCAGATTTCGAAATTGGAGGACGTGGTCAATGAGCCGTTAGATTTATTCTATTCTAGCGAATGACTATCCATTTAGCTTCATACTCGTATAACCAAGGAAATATTACAAATGGCACGCATCACTCGAACAGGTTTTAGAAGATGAATTGACAGAAGATATAATAGCAGTCATAGCAAACAGCAGAACAAGATTCATGCGACCGGTTTTGTTGCTTGGCGGTTGGTGATGACTCGGGAAGTTGCTGTTGAGCCGTGATGGGAGAAGGTTAATTTCGGGAGCTGATGGAGTTTTCAGCATATTAAGGGTCGTCGAAAAATATCGGTTGTGAACGGTTCTTCGCAACTGTACATTAAATATTGCTAGACTTACACGTTTTCACTGTTTAATTTTGGTACTGTTTTAGTTATGTTTCGTTAACAACCGTAGAGCAAAGTGATTTATAGTTTTCGTTCGTGTGCGGAGCATCCTGTTTAAGCACGTGGTAGCGAATGTTGCTGCTATTGCACTAGTTCCAAATTCTCTCTGAGACGGTTGAAATGTCCGCATGTCGTCTATTTTTCGAGAAAATCTTAATTTGAACTATCTTTCCCATGCCTCCACACAACAGCGAATTACATTGATGTTATGCAAATAAATGTTAATTTATCGTAAAAATTGTAATTTTCAATTAACTCCTTCTTTGTATGCAGCTGGACCTTTACTGCAGCTGTCAAGTTCACAAATATCAAATATGATTCACATACGATGCCATTTGCATTAGGTGATTAATTTTGCGCCACCCTGTACTTCCTCGAGCGCTCGCGGATATGTAGGCAAGTACATGCGGTTTTTTTTCTTATGTCTTTTTATGTAAATCATATATTTCCATTGTTATGCATAATTATTTTTTTTTTATATAAACATTTATTAAATTATATATACTCGTACATGCATTTACATTATTATGCGCAACTATTTAAATTTGGATGTGTATATATCCTTTTAAATTAAACATATATTTGCATTTGCATTTTTTATATACACAATTATTTACATCTGTTTTATATGCAATTATTGAAATTATATATGCATGCATGTATTGTACATAGTTATACCAATTATTTACTTTAACATTTATAAACAGTCCTTTGAATTGTATATACGTGCGTTGGCAATTTTATACTCGTATGCTTATAGCTTTTTCATATATGTACAGCCAGTAGACTTATATGGACCCGTCCTACACTTTGGTATACATTTGCTGATATCTTTAAAGACCTCTCATTAAGTTTTATAAATACTTTCGCTTACATCTTTTAAAAAGTTAAACACATTTTCATATATCTTTGAATGAATTACTTCAGTGTACATTTTATATACGTTTATACAAACATTACGTTTCCTTATATCATATGTAGATTTCAACGGGAAATAGAGTTAATCAAATGAAATGCTAATCACGGTAAACTGGATCTTCTTTTTTCCGCCTAAAAGGGGTAAGAAACCACCACGTGCGTGCATACATCTCCTGATGTATTCGTAGCCCTCATTTCTTGTTTGATTTAGGGGCTTCCACGCCAAGGGATGATAGGCCCCTAAAGATGGGCCTAGTCATCTGGACGTCGTTCGGTTGGGAGGGTGGGCGGTGCAACAAATTCACCCGGTTTCACGTTTTTTATATTCGCTAGCTTCCCCATTGAAAACGAAAGAATGACTTGTGTTATCAGTAGGTTAGGCAAGAAATAGTAAGACCCTCTTCCGTTTGCGTCATGCCGCGTTATCTTTAAAACCGTAAGCGTGAGAAATAATTTTGTAGTGCAAACTTTGCGCTGGCGGAAAGGACCCATCCCAACAAATCCATCCGGTTTCCCTTTTTTATATTTGCTAGTAGGTTAGGCAAGAAATAGTAAGCACCCCTTTGGTTTGCATCATGCCACGTTATCTTTAAAATCATACGCGTGAAAAATGATTTTGTAGTGTAAACTTTGCGCTGGCAGAAAGGACCAGCCCCATGACACCGCAGAAAGCTAGCTGCCAGCACAGATATGCATCGTCAAGCAAGGTCATTCTAGCGCAGCTCGAAATCTGAGCTGCTGCTGTCTTTCACGGATCGATACAATTATAATCCCACTACATATTTCTTCCAATTATCACTCTTAACAACGATGGGTTGGTGACCCAGCCCCAAGCCGGTGAGGGCGACACTCCCCAAAGATTTACAGAGCTCGAACCCAGTTTTGATCCA